>CM062807.1:648356255-649103755 GCA_031772625.1 Pinus tabuliformis | reverse complement strand
ACTCTTCATCTAAGTAGCTGAATTCCATTCAACTTGCGAGAAATAATATTTGGGAAATCTTTGAAATTTCCAGGGCACCATATTTTGACCGAAGCAAAAAGGGGTCAAGTATATAGTCATTTTTCACGATTTTTCGCCAATAATTCAATGGTACAGTCCATTTCTTCAGCAGAGGTGTGCATTTTCAGGCCATCCCCTAAAGTGGAGGTATAAGGTTTATTTTGTACATTCATGTAATTTGATTATTCTAAAGATTAATGAAAGAGGCCTCCCCACTTTGAGGAGGTCTCAAAGATGTAACCCACGCTCGGTGAACTCTGTTATCAACCTGTTTATATCTTTGCTTCTCATAGTTGCCATTTATTTCCACTTATTTTATGTGTTTTCATCTTATGGTTACATGCCCTTTTCAAATGAAGTTTTGTATGCATCTTTGAAATGAAAAGATGTGGATCACTGATTAAGGTCATGTCTGCACCATATGAAATATATTAATATGTATAATAACATTGATAGGTTGAGATATTATTTCAAAATATTTTTATCTAAGAAAATCTTATTTATTTCCTCAAATGGGCTCAAATATGACACTAAACCCAACTCACCAAAACAATTTCTACCCATAAAATGGGCCCTATAAGATAACTGATATAAATTTTCTACTCAAAATATATTAAAATATATGACGAATGATACTATGATACTTTTTAGATTCTAATTTCCCATATTTACATATTTTATCTCCCTAAAATCGTTTATTCAAGGAGGTAGGAACTTTTTCTCTACCTTCTTTGTGGAGTACCATTTCGTCTTACCTACGACTTTTCCTTTCATCCCAAAATAAAAATTTCTTGTTTCCATACTCTGTTTATCCTAGAATTACTTTGGAAATTACATCCTCTATTATATTTTATTAAACTGCTAATTCTAATCAACCTATGGTAGGTAATATTTTCTTGTCAATTTCCAATTATAACATGGAAGGATCAAAGAGTTTCATATTTTCTACATTAACTACTAAGTAAATGTGCAAGAATGGTGGTAGAACGAGTTTATATCCATTATCGCCATCTTTTATTGAGCACTTCAATTGGACTATATTGTAAATAATTGATCTTCTTACCAAGACCCTATACCTAGTATTTATCAATATGTAACTGGCCTATCAATCTAACCAATAATGTATTCGAAATTATGGTGGTCACTCCTAGCCTTATACTTTTCCTATGAATTCATTGTTTCATATTCCTGCAAATGGATATGTTAAAATTATTAATGATATTTTCATCATTCAGTGGTTTCTATATGGTATCTTCCTCCTCCCCCCCTTTTCCTACATTTATAATATCCAATGGTGAAGGTATAAAATATTCCAAGAAAAATTCAAAAGGGGATTGATTAGCGCGAGTGTGTACAACTATATTATAAGAGTGATAAACATAAATCAAATTTTCATTCCAAGTACTTCAATGCTTATCTTTTAAACCTCTTGAGATATGAACCAATGCCATATTCACTACTTGAATCCACCCATTTGTCTATGAATGGAACAATGTGTATCTCTTCAATTTGATGTCAATCATCTCCGAGAGTGTAGATCAAAAGAAACTAGGAAATCCCATATCTCTATCTAATATTATTCTCCATGGTATCTCAAAGTGCACATGCTATCTAAACCTTTTCAAAGAACATGATTGTTATATCTTGTCCACTAAAAGTTCTTTGGAATGCAAAATAATGAACATCTTATCATGAAACCTATCAACTACCAAAAATACATGGTTATGTTTCCTCTTTTCTATTATTATTCACCCATGAAACCCATGGAGATGATTTTCCATTATTTGGTAGGTACATGAAAGGGTTGGTATGAATATTTTTTTTCTATTACTAGGTTTTTCGGTATAACAAAGTATGCCTAACCTAATAAATTTCACCTTTATTTTCCTAACCAAAAAAATGCATTATGTCCCAATAGAGATAAATTTCCTACAACTTAGAGATGTCAACCTCTCTAACAAGTTGCAATATTTCAACATTAGGAACATAAATATTATCCAATTTGTAGAGTAACTCACATTGGGGATGGTAACTTAATCCCACTATCACCCTTTTCTACATGAACATACCTTATCATGACCAAAATACCTCCTTAATGTCTTCATATTGTATGTATTCCTCTTTGTATGCTTCATGGTAGAAATGATCCATGTGAATAAGAGTGCTTAGAGATGTGATATTTGTTGAGTTTGGAGTTGAAATAATGTCTAATAAATTGAAAATATTGACCTTCTTTTCTTTTATAATAAGGTGAAGTTATTATAAAAAATCCATCCACTCGTACTATCTAGTTTGTTGAAGCTTACTATAGAACTATACATATTGTCATTGATGGTGATTATTGTCAATAATGGTTTTCTTTCCCATTATATTCTTAACAACTTAAACAAGAGAATAAAGTTCTATTTCTCTGTATATTAGTACAAGACTTCACCATGAAATAATTTTGAATGATAGAACATCATATCACCTCCTTCCATCAAGACTACTCCCATAACATATCCACTTGCATCCCTCTCCACTTCATGGGAATTCTATAAATTGGGCAAAGAAATAACATGTACTTGGCTAATCCTTCATTTCATATTTTATAATGTGTTCTATTGATTATTTCTTCACTAGAATCAGTTATCATATGTTTTTATCACACAAATTAGTTCAACCACAAAATAAAATATTGCTATAAACTTTTGACGGTGTTATTATGTTCCCACAGAGCTCCAAACTTGAAATTAGTAGGATTTATCTATCTGATGATTGAATCCATATTCCGAAGGTAAATAACAATGTCCTCTCCAAAAATAACTTTTAAAAATTACACTAAGAACTACTAGGAAAATTAATATTTATTAATTTCTACCAATAGTTGATGTCTTTTAGGGTCTTTAACACTACCATGATATGTGGGATATAACTTTCCCAAATATGGATACAAAATAATATATCATCTCTACAAAGGATTCAATATGTCATTCATCAAATACATAAATTTGGTGGGTATGTTATATAATATAAAGGAATTTCCAATGATTCATATCTAAGTTGCCTCGCCTTAAAGGGAGTATTCCAAATGTCTTGTTATTTTATGTATTCCTACTTGTATGTAAATTTGTGATGCAACTTGGTGAATAATTGGGTACATTGTTGATGATCATGTAAGTTGGTGATCCTCAATAGAAGGTCTCCATTATTGAAGGTGTTATTATTCAAACCTTTGTAGTTGAAGAAAATCCTCCAAGTCCCATCTTTTGCCAATACTATGATTATAAATGACCCACATGGTGAGATGCTCTATCTAATAACTCCTTTCCCATAAAAATTTTGCAATTATTACTTCTCTTCATTTACTTATAGTTTTGCATTGTCTCTACAATCCTATTTTTTGTAATGGATATTCAAGTAATATTTTACCTAATTCTATAGTTCCTCATTAGAATCCAAACCTTTAATTTCCTAGAAAACTTATTTATGCATCTTGAAAAAATCATCTATTTGGTGTTTATTTTCTTTCGTACATTGCTTCAAAGGTTCCTTTACCTTTACTGATTCACCTCTTTGTTGATTATATCTTCTGAAAAGAAATATAAAATTCCTATCTAAAATAATTAGTTTATTGTCTTAGCTAACACTTACCAAGGATACATTTGATTTACCTTTGTGTGCATTGATGATGAAGATCTCCCCATCCTTCACTAAGTCATATTGGTTTAAGTTACAATGCTTAGTGACCTTGAACTATACAACCTTTTTTACTCATATGATCTGAACTTAAATAGGAACACAACAAATTACAGGTATAACCATAAATATAGAGATGAAGTAGAAATAACACTGCATTTCATTAATATCAAATACTAAAATATGCTTACAAATAGAATGGAAATAAGACTAGCTCGGGTGATGGTAGCTTATCCCTGAGAAGAGATCTGGTGGTTGCATGCCTCTGAACTATGTTAGAATTAGGCTCGAATTCCTATTTATTATTGAGAAATAATGGAAAACCCTAAACATCCAAAAACCTAACCTTAGGAGATGAAGTGTCAAAACTATGGTCCCAATTTGGGTAAATTGGTACGTCGAATTCCCAGGGTCAAAACTTTGGCATATAGTCTCCGTTGGACGTGCAAAATACCTTATTAGAAAGATCTATCCGACTACAAATTTTGAGTTTTCATCATCAACCAAATATCCATGATGGCCTCAGTTTTCCCAAAAAGCATCATTTAGGTCCCCAAAACGGCTTTGGAAGTGTAGTACCTAAAAAACTACCAAAAATAGTAAATAGTGCTACAATTAAAGAAACTGAAAAAATGAAAGAGAGAATGGTGGGGGTCCAAGTGGAATAGGTGGGTGGCCACAAACATCCACCTAGACTAGTCCTCCCCCTTTGGGAAGAAATGATCCCCATTGCATTGAGTTCCTCCATGAGATGGGGAAACTTTTAATGAACTTAGTTCTAGGTGAGCCACTTGCCTTGGTTCAGGAGTTGGCCAACTTTGACAACCCGGTATAGTTGGATCTTCTAATAGCGAGTGTTCTTGCCTGTGTTTCCATAACCCGATCAGTTGTGGCATGCTCCATGCATTCTGGGTTTATGTTAGGTCCATATACTACTATTGTAACCCCTTATTATTATTAGTGAAACCCCATTATTATATTGGTGTGTCCATGTAGTACCGATATTGTTATTATTGTATGCCATAGAAGCCCACTATTTTTATTATTGTGCCCTTACATTATTATTGTTATGTCGGCTCTGATTATATTATGACCCCTTATACTCCTATATATAGAAAGGACGTATTTTCGTTTGTATCATCCAAGAATTATTCATTTGTGTAATGTAAAGGAGGTTTCCCCCTCAAAAAGGCTGAATTCTAAGGTGTTTATCTTTCTTTTCTATCTTTTTGTGAGCTGGTTTCATAACATTTGGTATCAGAGCTTTGGATTCTAGGGTTTCGTTGCCCCAAATAGGTCATTGCCAAATTTTTACTATAACTTTTTCACTACAAAGTTTCAGAAGCCAAAGAAAACATCCATTTGAGAAGAAATGAACCTCGTGTCTGAATTTTAGATCTTGTCTCGCTATATTTTCATAGATATGATCTGAGGAAGTTAGGGTTTTTGTAATCTCCAGAATTTCATCTCAAATGGGTCATCATGGAATTTTCTCTATAATATTTTTTCTACGAAGGTTCAAACTCTGAAATTAAAACCCGTTTGAATCAAAATCTTGGTGAAGCTTGGTTTTGAATTTAAGATCATTTCTCGCTATATTTGCAGAGATATAATTTGAGGAAGTTAGGGTTTTTCCAGACTATCGAATTACATTCTAAATAGGTGACCTTGGGAAAATCATCATAACTTTCTCTCTGAGCATCAAATTTAAATTTCATAAGAAGTTACAGAAATAGGAAGCACTGTAGTTTTTTGTGTATATTCTTTAGATCCGAAGGTCGAAACAGTCACACGTTGAACATCATATAAGTTAGCTTTAATGATACATTATATAATCAAGTCATCTTAGGAGATTGGACATAACACTTTCTTGGAGAATCCGATTTTGATCATATGTGTGCCATTGGAAGGAGGATGTAGAGGGTACCGAAGGTCACAATTAGAAACCTTGGAGATTTGAACTTACATATATACAACATATTGGAGATCAAGATCCTAAAAGCAAGAAAAAGAATGACTCAAATCAAGAAAATAGAAACACCTAGTAATCAAAATTTGATGGATGATTTGAAGAATGAGATCGATGCTAACATAAATAGTTTTATCTATGACATGAAAGTTGATATTGATTGTATGAAAGAATATTGGAAGAAAGGCATGGAATATTTGAAGAAACACATGGAAGGATTGAAGGAAGGTGGGACAAAGCTGCTACAAGAAAGGCCTCCTCATGGTGAAAAGGTAGTAGAAGAAACTCGTCATGAGAAAAAAATTAATGTTGATCATGATTTCATAGAATCTAATGTTGGATTGAAGATCCAGCATATTCCAAAGATATATATGAGGAAGTTTGATGGCAAGGATCCCGTAGCATGGATACTACAGATGGAGAAATATTTTGATTTACATGAGGTGCAACTATTAGAAAATGTACGTAATGCATCTTTATATTTAGAACCGAATCAATTTTTATGGTATGAAGGGCTTTGTTCTCATAGAACACTTGTCACGTGGTCAATTTTCATGGAGGAAATGATGGCACATTATGAGGATACAAAGAGAAACACCTTCTTTAGCCAATTGATAAATCTCAAACAAAAGGGTTCAATGGTAGAGCACATTTAGGACTTTCAAAAATTGAATATAAGGGTAAATGATATTCCAGAGAAGCAAAGGATTGATGTCTTCATAGGGACTTTAAAGGATAACATTCAACATGAGTTTCATATTTGGGAACCTAATTCATTGGAGAAGGCATTTAGGTTGGTAAGAAAAATTGAAAGCGGAATTATGGAAACAATGAATCCCACCACTCATAACTATAAATATGGAAGTGTCTTTTCTCCTAGCCTTCCACAACCTACAAGGTTTACACCACAAAAATTGGAAGAAAAAAGAGAAAAAGGTCTTTGTTACATTTGTGATAGAAAATACACTAAAGGTCATAAGTGTTCTGAGAAGAAATTATTTTACATAGATTGTGAAGAGGAGGAAGAAAAGGATCAAGAAACATCAAAAGAAGAGGACATACACAAGGAACCAACCCTAGAGAAAGAATAAATGAATCCAACCATATCTTGTAAATCATTGGAAAGAATTACCACTCCTCAAACTCGCAAGATAGAAGGACATATCAAAAAGAAAAAGGTTCAAGAAGTGAAAGATCACATCTAGAAAGAAGAAATGAATCTGACCATATCGTGTAATGCATTGGCTGGAATTACCACTCCTCAAACTGTCAAGATAGAAGGACATATCAAGAAGAAAAAGGTAATAGTGTTGATTGATTTGGGCAGTATCCATAATTTTATTCATTGTAAGATAGCCAAGGAGTTGAATTTATTCCTATATCCAATACTAGAGTGTCAAGTGATGGCTGCAAGTGGAGGAACCATAAATTTCCCTAGAAAGTGCCATAATAACAAGCTATCCATGGGAGAATATGTATATCCCAATGCTTTCCATTCCAATCGGTGGTACTGATGTTGTACTAGGAGTCCAATGTCTATAATTCTTGGGTACAATAGCTTTTAATTTTCATGAAATTTTCTTTGGAAGGAAAGGAAGTTAAATTAAGGGGTATCACAGGGAAACCAAGAAATATAATTAGCTCTAACGAAAGGACAAAGCTTATAAAGAAAGAAGAAAGAGGTGTAAGTACACAATTATGTTCGCTAAAGGTTCCCACATTGAAATCATCTATTTCTCCAGATCTCCAAAAAGTCTTGGACAATCATTCCAAGGTATTTGAGACTCCCAAAAGCCTCCTACATATTTGTGATCATGATCATGCTATTTATTTGATTCTAGGAAGTGTTCCTCCAAACATCAGGCCTTACAGATATCCCTATGCCCAAAGGAGTGAAATTGAATGTATGGTTGCCAAAATTCTAGAGGTTGGTATAATTATCCAACCAAATTTGATAAATGAAGCAAGGGATGAATGGAAGAATGACGAAGCAGGGTGGGAACTCCTTCAAAAGTTGCAGAAGATCCCAATTCAAACAATATTGCCAAAACTTGACAAGGAAGGAAAAATCATATTGGAACCTGAAGTAGTCACAGAATCGAGGAATCAACAACTACGAAATAGATCAATTTTAGAGTATCTCATCAAGTGGAAGAACGTACCCGCTGAAGATTCCACATGGAAGGATGATAATTTTATATAGAAGCATCCAAGACTACTCAACCGTTGAGGACAACACTTTCTAAAGGAGAGGGGCATGTTAGGTCCCTAAACTACTATTGTAACCCTTTATTTCTATTAGTGAAACCCCTTTAATATATTGTTGTGTCCGTGTGGTACCAATATTGTTATTGTACCCCATAGAATCCCATTATTGTTATTGTTGTGGCCTTACATTATTATTGTTTTTTCAGCTTTGATTGTATTATGACCCCTTAGACTCCTATATATAGAAAGGCAGTCTTTTCATTTATATCATCTAAGAATTGTTCATTTGTGTTATGTAAAGGAGGTTTCCCCCTCAAAGAGGCTAAATTCTAAGGAATTTATATTTCTTTTCTATCTTTTTGTGAGCTGGTTTGATAACATTTAACTCTGTTGGTGTGAGTTGTTTTGCAATGTCTGATGTGTCTAATAATGGTGGTATGTATGGTCGAAGGCAGTCAAAATTGAACACTAGGTGCACGCCAAGGAATGGGGGAATGTTGAACTCAAAATAATTGTCTCCCAAAGCCTTGGTAATAGTGTAAGGACCATATCGGAGTGGTCTGAGCTTTTGATTGGCTCTAGTAAGTCATTCTTTCTGCAAATGCAGCCAAACTGTGTCTCCCACCTGAAACTTGTGTGGCACCCGATGTTGATCATGTCACTGCTTGTACTTGGAATTTGACTTCTCTAAGATGTCATGAACCTACTGGTGGATGTGTTGGATGTATTCAATAAATATGGTCTCTTTATTAGCCTAGGACAATACATGTGTGGATTCTGTGAATAGTTGAGCTATGGAGAGATCTATTATAACTGTGTTGCACATAGGGAAGTCTCTCATCCCAGGTTCATGGATGCTTGGAGTTGTACATGTGGAGTATGTGCATTATCATCCTATTGATGACACTCATCTAGCCATCAGTCTAGGGATGGAAGGCAGTTGACTTGGTTATCTTGGTGTCCAATTTTATGTAAAGGCTTAACTAGAATGTGCCCAGGAACTTACTATCCCAATATGATATAATGGTCTGTAGGATCCCAACATGTACCCAAACTTCTTCAAAGAAGAGTTTGGCACTTTCCTCTGTCATGATATTCTTCTTGCAAGCATCCAATATAGCCATCATAGAAAATTTTCCATGACCACAAATACACAATCACAACCATGCTTGATAGAAGGGAGGCCAGACATATAGTCCATGGAGATGGATTCCCATGATTGGCTGGGAGTAGGCAGAGGAGTGTACATGCCTTACTTCTTAATGGTTAGCTTGGTGATGGTGCAAGACATGCAAGATCTGATATATTTCCCAACATCAAGTCAGAGTTTGGGCCAATAATAGTACTTGTGTAGCACAACCACAATTTTGTCCACACCAAAGTGTCCTGCGACCCGACTGTAGTGTGCCTCCCAAATCATCTTGGCATGTTCGCTTGAAGGAACACAGAGGTGGCCCAGGTAGCATAATGATGTGTCTTAGAAGTAGAAATTAGGAACTTCATTTTGATCTACTAGCATCTGGTATGTGGAGGCCAACTCTTGATCATTTTTGTATAATTTTGGCCACTTAGAGGTCTCGTGGCCATAGGAGTTGAGAACAGTAGTAAATGCTACAACTAGGGGCTAGCTGAGGCAGTATACAACATTATTGGTGCTACCCTTTTTGAATTTAATGTGAAAGTGGAATTGTTGCATATATGTAGACCACTTTTGATGATGATCATTCTGCAACTTCCCTTGTGTTTGTATAGACTGAAGAGGTTGGCGATCGGTGTGGATAGTTGTCTCCTTCCCCAAAATGTAATGCTTCCATTGATGGAAATCATGCATGATGAAATACATCTCTTTATCATAGGTGGGGTACTTCCGAATTGTATCGGAAAGTGTCTCATTATGAGAGGCCACTGGATTCCCGTGCTGGGTGAGGACTGCACCAATAGCATAGCCTAAGGCATATGTCTTGATTTCTAATGGTTGTTGCAGGTATGGCAATATGAGTATTCATGTAGAGTAGAGTCTTTACTTCAACTCAATGAATGCCTTCTGTTGGGACTCAGACCAAGAAAAAATTGCTTTTGCCTCACCATTAGTAATCTAACTCAAAGGCTAAGTGATATGGGAGAATCCCAACACAAACCTTCGTTAAAAATTTGGAAGGCCCAAAATGTTTTGAAGCTCCATTAGAGTGGTCAGGGCTGGCCAATCCTAAATGACTTGGATCTTAGTCGGATCCACATGCATGCCACACTAATATATGATGTAACCCAAATATTGGATCTGGCTCATACCAAATGTGCATTTCTCCAAGTTGGCACATAGTGTGTGTTGTCAAAGGGTTTGAAGGACATATCGAATGTGTTGCAAGTGTTATTCCCATCTCTTGCTAAAGATAAGGATGTTGTCCAGATAAACAACCATGAATGGCTCAGTGAAGGACTGCAAGATGTCATCCATTAGCCTCATAAAAGTATCAGGGGAATTTTTGAACTCGAAGGGCATAACCAACCATTCAAAAAGGCATTCCTTGGATTTGAAGGCTTCTATACATTTGTGGCCTTTATTGGAACCTGGTGATAACAATACTTCAGATCGATCTTGCTGAAATACTTGGCCCCCTTGATTTGGTCAAGAAGGTCATCAATCTATGGGATTGGATAACTGTTCTTGATAGTGATTTATTTAATGCTCAATAATCAATGCAAAGCATCCTGATCCCATCCTTATTTTGTACAAGAAAAATCGGGCTCCCACAAGGCAAGGAACTTGGTCGGATATGCCCTTTTTTCAGCAACTCTTATATTTTCTGCTTGATCTCGTCATTTTAGTTAAGGGAACAGAGATATATTGGCCTGTTGGGTAAATTCACTCTAGGAGTCAAATTGGTCAAATGCTTGACCTAACAGTGCAAGGGTACCCTTGTGGGTGAGAAGAAGATGTCCTTATATTTTTCCATGTGCGTGGAGGAACCCTTCCTGGGGACCGTGGATGTGGCGATGATCATCCCTAGTATGGGAGATGATCTTACTACATTTCATAGCAGAGATCAAAGAGATGGTGATAGGTATGGCTACCTCTGGTATCTCGTATAACTTACCACCCAAATAAAATATAACAGAGTGGGGTCTAGACTCATATACAACATGTCACTTCCACACGTATGGTTGTCATAATAATACACCACAAACTTCAAGAGGAGCAACATCACATAGTACCTCAACTGTGAAGGACTTCATGCTGTAGGGAAGGTGACACTATTGGCTGACATGAAGATCTTGTCCTTGGTGAAGCCAACCGATGGTGTATGGTTGAAGATTTGTTGTAATCAGTAGGCTCATCCACTTCATGACCTCTGCTGAAATGATATTATTTTCACTATTGTTGTCGACAATGAACTACATTAGAGAACCCTTCACCCACATATGTGAGTGGAATAGGTGTTCCCCCTGTTACACTAAAAAATGTCACCATGGCTATTTACAGTCAGTATGGCTCAATCAACAGTCATACTACCCTTTTGAGCAAGTCTTAGGCCTCTGCTATTCATGTCAAAATCCAAGAAAGAGAGAAAGTCCTTATAAAATATGTTTATCTCTGGGTACGCAGGTTCTCTCAAGCCCTGCCTGCGGGTACGCACCTTTTGTTCACAAGGTCTGCGTCCAAGGACGCTCTGTATCTAAAGGGACAGGTGCGTCCCTCTAAAAAGGTTAAAATGCACGAGTTTCATCTTCAAAAACTTACTTGTGGTCACTTCTAGAGCTTTCTAGAAGGTTCTTGGATGAATATTGAGCGCCTCCAGATGGTTCATGCACTCCTATCAAAGAGGAACTTATCCCATCAATAAGGGAGTGATCCCATCCAAAGAGGGGACTATCCCATTGATGCTGGACCTGATTAACTTCCTCTTGAGCACTATAAAAAGAGGCATTGAGCCAGAAGGAAGAAGGTTGAAAGCTATAGATTTCTAAGGGTAAATGCTGCAGGAATTAGGACTCCCATTTAGAAGTTTGTGAGGAGAGATTGTCACCCTTACTTGTTCTACTTGGAAGTGGGTGAGCTTTGTCAAAGTAGAGGAAGACTCTTGTGGACCCTGGAAGGAGCTTGCACAACACCAAGGCTCAGGTTGTAATGGTTCCTTTTGATTACTTTTAATGCAAATTGGTCCATTCTTCTCAATAGCTTGTTGTTAATGGGTTATTTCATGTACTCCTTGGTCTATATGTTGAATATGCTTTGTTTTATGTTATAATCAGGTGCTATTTAATTGTTTGAACTGTTGGTGATTGCAGGTTTTGGAGAACGGGAGGAGCTCATCCGGATCAACAAAGCTTGGACTTCTACAATAGCGTTTGGACAGAGGTAAGAAGGAAACACCTTGATTTCTCATATCATAATGTATGTTTAGAGAAGGATAGCTCCAGTTTGTTTTGTTTGTCATTAGAATGTCTTACACTTCTAGGAAGGTCAGCTGTGTCCGCACCCTTGACCGATTCCGTGTGACAAATTGGCGACTCCGCTGGGGATAGTTTCCATTAATGAAAAGAGTCCTTTCTTTTGTTTGAACTTTGCTTTGAGAAAATTGATTTCTTTTTCTAGTTTTTTCTCTGTGACCTTGTCTCTGGGTGGGTTAGCTTAGGATTAGTTTGATTTTTGGTTTTCTTGAGTTTTTCAGTAGGACGCACCCTCTGAGTGCTGCACAGTGTGTCCCTGGACGCACTTTTGCTGTGTGCACAGAGCGGGCCCGCACCTGTGGTAACGGGTTGCCTGCGTCCCCTGCCAAAATTTAAGAAAATTCCATTTTTTGCCCTTTTTGCTCTTAGATTTTGTTTTTTCTTAGTTTTTTCTGCCCAGATTCATCAGTCCCTTGTCCAGAATCTTCACCTGAACTGGTTTCATTAGTATTAAGTGTTTTAGTGGATTTCGTCGAAGTGTAAGCCCTAGGGTTTGATTTTGAATAGGTCTTGTAGTGACTTCAGCGGTAGGAATTGTCAAAGCCTTAGATCTCTCTAGTTTTGTCAACTTTCTAAGAAGTCAGACCTGTTCTAAAAGCCTACCTATAGAAGTAACTTACCATCAAGTTGTCTTTTGGGCCATTTTCGAAGTGCTTGTTATTTAAGTCTTGAATTCCATTTTACGAAAAGAAGAAAAAGATTTGAATTTTGTTTTGGCTAGTCTTTTGATTCTGCATTAGCTAGCGCTTGATTTGCTTTTGATCAAGTAAAACATCCTAGAATCGCCTTTATGAGCTTTTGCCTTGTTAGGTTTACTTAGAGTAATCTCTTTTTTGGTTTGCTTGTGAGTCAAAATTTCATAGTTTTATAGCTTTTGAGATTTTTTTTGTTAAAGGTAGGTTTACATGCTTTATTGAAAATAGAAAATACAAAAATATCTCCTTTGAATAGTTTTGTTTCAAGTAGCTTTAAAAGTTTTTGAAAGAAAAAGAGTTTTTCGTGCAAGTAAAGAGTGGTTATGTTTGTATGCTCGAAAAGAAAAAAAAGAGAATTGTTTCTTTGATTGTCTTTTCTAAAGAAGTTGTTTCCTCTAAAAATTTCATTCTCTCAACTCTTTTAGTTAAAGATTTTCATTGAAAAAGCAAAAGTAGTCTAGATCATCTTAGGTGCATCTTTATAGTGGTTGGAGTCGAGTCTATACACCATCGGTTTCACTTCCATCACCTTGTGACTTTAAAGAACAACCTTAAAAGTAACGCTTAAAGTAAAATTGAACTAGTAACTTTTATTTTCTAGGGCTCTAAAGCACCAACATAGCTTAGGCTAGTGTCTTGGAATAGGTGAGTACTTAACTCTCCAAGGCAGTAAAACAAACAAGTAGTCGATCTTGTGATAGAATCAAATCCAATTGTTACATTTACACTCTGGGAAAGCTCCTCTTAAAGGAGAAGCACGAGCTCGTGTCCGAACCAGTGAGGGGATCATTCCCCCCTCGTTGGGAACGACGCCAGGCAGTACGTATTACAAACGGTAAATCTCGGATTAACCATTGTCGAGGAGCCAGGGGTCACTTATCGGTAAACCTTGGATTACTGTCAAGGAGCCGGTAAGGGGATTGAGCTTGCTACTCTGCCCTTGCGTGCTGTCGGAGTTTAGACTGTTCCCCCAGGTGTACTTGTGGCCGTTGGTAACCTTAGTGACCATAATCTCTAGGATTCTACCCAAGGTGACGGTGGAGGGAAGGTCCCACTGTACCTGGAGCAGACGTCGGCTATACTCACTTGGATTTTCTGGGGGGTTCACTTCACTTCGAGACGGTTAAAGTGGAGGAACTTGGTCCAGTATATTCATTAAGCAGGTTGTCGGCGTAACTGTTCCACCCGCCATTTCTGTACTGAATCCTGCGAGGTTGGACCTAATCACCAACTAGCGCTTTTGGTCCGGAAGATACTGTTTGTGTTTGGTTTGACGCTCTAGATTCTTTAGGCGTGTGATTCAATTTGTTTGGTTCTTTAGAAGCTTTAGGTGGTTTGATTTGAAATTTTATTTTGTTTTCGTGTGTAGTAGTTAAAAGTTTTAGCTGTGGCGGAATTACCGAGACAGTCCCGTAGAATTCGGGGCAAGTCTCCTGATATTGTTACCGGAATAGATTTGTTAAGAAAACTCCGTAAATCGCAGGGTGAATCTCCTGAAGACATTCCGGGTCAGTACGAAGGGTTAAAGGTCCTTTTAACTCCTCCTAGTGACAGTAGAGTAGGTTCACCTGAAGAAGGAGAATCTTCCTTGGTAGTCCATCCAGATTACCAAAGTTTAGAAACAGGTTACAATCCCGAAACTGTTACAGTTTCCGAGCTTGCTGGTAGTTTTTCATCTGCCAGTGAAACAGGCGAAGAACCTGAAATATCCGAACCTGTTACTCCGACTCCTAGTGTTCCTGATTCACCAAGAATAGAAAGAATTATCACCGAAAATCTTCCTGTTGGTTTGATTGCTATAGAAGAACTTGTTCCAGAGGAAGAAATAGGCGTCTCTGATCCTGAAGATCAAATTACCCTTGATCTAAGGGAGCGTGAATCCATCTTTTACAGTCCTCCTAGAAGTACTACTTGGTACCTCTCATTGACCAATTATTTAGACAACTTTGGTTTTTCCACACCTCGAACTCCTTTTCCACCTAGAGGAATTCATACTCCTGTAAATATGTCTGGTCGGTCATCTATGTTTACACAAAGTCCTGAATCTTTTTTACATGGCGGTCCTTCTGTTCCTACTGGGTATCAATCTCTTTCTGGTACCTTTGCGGGAGCATCTCCTCAACCCATTGATCATGGGTTATTAGTTGGAAACAGTGGTAATGTACCATTGAGTGTAGGAGACATTTACATGATGTCAGGTTCAATTCCCGTTACCCAACCTCAAGGTGGCCAATTACCGCCTGGGGGGCAACCTCAAGGTACTTCATTTGTGTCTGGGGGGCAACCTCAAGGTCAGTACGCTCCTATGGGGCAATACATACCTCAAGGTCAACCCCAGCCTCAATATGTACCCCAAAGTCAACCTCAGTATCAATATCAACCTCAAGGATGGCAACCTCAAGGATGGCAACAAGGGTATCAACCCCAAGGGTATCAACCTCAAGGATACCAACCTCAAGGTCAAGGTCAACCCCAGTACCCGTATTTACCTCAAGGTTATCAACCTCAGGGTCAATACTCTGGTCAAAGTTATCAACCACCTCCAGGGCAATCATATGGGACTGCACCTTACAATTATCAACCCTATCCTCAATCCGGCTATGGATCTCAGTATCCTCAACCTGTTATGGGTCAATACCCTGGAATGTTAGTGTGGGATCCGTCACAGGGTCAACAGATGTTGCAACCAAGTATACAGTCGGTACCTCAAGCAGGACAACCTGTAGTTCCTGGTCCACCCCAGCAACTGCAACCTGTCCAGTCAAGTGTTCAGACCCCTATAACTTTGGTAGTTACTCAGCCTCCAGTTGCACTTGGTACTCCATCTCAAACGGCTGCAGCAAATACTGCCACATCTATCATACTTACTTCTGGAGTATCGACAGCTCCGGTTTCTACTGTCCCTGTATCCACTCCTCAGACATCTGTACCGTTGTCTGGATCTACGATTCAAACCACAGTCCAGATGCCTATAGGCCAACCTGGTATAAGTACGGTTGTTACTACTCAACCTCAATTTGTTCAACCTCCGTACCAGGGACAGTATCAACCTGGGCAAGCTGCCCAACAACCGGTTTACCAGTATCAACCGTATCCTGGGTACACTTATCAACAACCTCAGCAACCCCAGTACGGTCCGGTTAATCCTGGTTTTCCAGGAGGATATAATATCCCAAATGCGACTCTTGTTCCTAGTTATCCTGGATATCCTCCTCCTGGGGCCGGTATTGTGACCCAGAGTTTTAGAGATCCTAACCGGCAGTTACCGTTTATCGCAACTTTGGATTTACCAGACTTGACGCGCCTAACGAACGATCCAATTCAATATCTTCCGTTCTGGCCGTCAATGCCAAATAAGTTGCCCAGCGATATACCCAAGTTCGAAGGTAAGTCTGGAGAGGATCCGTCCAATCACGTGATGACTTACCACCTCTGGTGTGCCTCAAATTCCATCTCGGATGATTCGATCCATTTACGTCTTTTTCAGCGTACACTCATTGGTCTCGCGGCCAAGTGGTACATTGAGTTACCACGGGCCTCTTTTTACAATTTTAGCCAGTTAGCTACCTCGTTCTTAACTCATTTTCAGTTACCAGTCAGATACGATAATGGTACAGAGTTATTAACTTCACTAAAACAATCGACCTCCACGTATATTTCAGATCACATCCATGAGTGGAGACGTCGAAGAAGACTAGTGAAAGTTTTTATCCCAGACCAAATCTTAGCTGAATGGTTTGTTAAATCATTATTACCAAGAATTACTGAAGATGTAGCTAAGGCCGGAGTAGTTACTGAGGAGCAAGTCATTGCTCAGGCACAATACCTTGACTTAGTTTACACGCAGTCGGGTACATTACACGAGAAGATTCCGGATCTTCCAAAGTCGAACCAAATCGCTGCTGCTCCTTCGGGATCTCATGCCGCTGATGGTATGATTGGTATCGTGACTACAAAGAGCAAGAAGAAGTCTTCCAAGGCTTCAACTACTCCTATTATCACTTTGCCCGATTCCCCGACAGGAGAGTCTTCTCCTGAACTTACCGCCGATATTCACGCTGTAGAGTCATCTACGGCCAAATCAAAAAACGGTGGGAAGAAGAAAGGAAAGAAGAAGGCTAAAGCAGACAAGGCTCCAAAGGAGAAAACTGAAAAGTCGGAAACCAATGACGAAAAGCGCAAACCTCGATATCCTTGTCTCATTTGTGAAGAGGATCATTTTACGAGAGACTGCCCTCATCGGGCCGAGGTAGTGAAAATAGTCAAAGGTTCTCCCACTCCTGCTGTGTTAAAAAATCCATTTCCGGAGCAGGAAAATAAGATGATAGGTTCTTCCTCGAATGCCAGTGAAGAACCCATTTTGATGATGTCTCATGTGAGGATTGCGACTCGATCGCAAGATTATGGTAGTAAGAATCCTGTTGATGGAAAAGAAGCAGAATCTTCTCACTCTAACCCATCAACCTCAGCTCCTGGTTCCGATCCACTACAGATCGAGAAACCTAACCCAGACTTAGTAATTAAACCGCCCGCCAAGGGTGTACTTCGAAGGTCTGCTTTCAATCCACATGCGAGAGCGGCCCAGAATTACAACATTGTTGAGGACTTAGCTGTTTCACCCTCAGCAATGTCGGCGTTAGAAGTGCTGCAATCATGTCCAGCACAACGAAAATTGCTTTTGTCGGCTATAGGAGCTGTTGACGTTCAGGATCCGAATCTAATGATCTTCGATCTAGAAAATAGTACACCACGACTCCCCCATCAAATGGCTTTCCAAATTCCAGTGATAGTCAAAAACAGGCCTATTCATCGCACTGTGATTGATGAGGGAGCTTCTACGTGTATTATGTCCATTCAATGTTGGAGATCCCTTGGTTCTCCTTCGTTGAACCAATCCCCCACCATCCTTAAGGCCTTTGATGGCCGTGGGTTCCGTCCGTTTGGTATTCTACAGGAATTGCCTATAGGGGTAGAAGGTAAAACCGTTAGTCTGGATGTGGAAGTGGTTGATGCCCCTCTAGACTACAACCTTCTTTTGGGTCGAAGTTGGTCATATGCTATGACAGCGGTCGTTTCATCGGTCTTCAGAGTCATTAAATTTCCACACAACGGTAAGATCGTGACAATTGATCAGCTGACATACTTTTCATCCGACCCAGCCTCTTCAGAGAGTATCCAGCATGTCGGTAAGACGACAATCCCTTATAAGGACGTTGGTGTAGGTTTAGTTAAGGATTCCGGTTTACTGGGAACTTTTCCTCTCCCTCCACTCAGCGTAGAACCTTCATTTGCAACAATTCATATGATCACGTCAGAAAACATTATTTATGATGATCCTTGGTATGTTCCATCTGACTCTAAATTAGACTCATTCGGTGATGTTATGCCGTTGAGTCCGTATGAAATTTCTTATGAAGCTCTTATGTCTTTTACCGACTTTCATTCAACCGAAGTCGACCAAATGAATGTGGTCAGTGAAGAGTCACTTTTCACCTCAACCTTAGAACGGATAGCGTTTCCCGAAGTCGTGTCATCTGACGAACAACTTCGCGAAATCCTAAGTGTAGACAATCTACCATGGGAGGATCTCCATCACAGATCTTCGTTTTTACCTAAGGATGATGCATTTGAAAATGATTTTTCATCTATCTTTACCGCTGAATATGTCAAAGACGCTCAGGATCCAACGAAACATTCTGATTCAGAGTTGAATTTAGGGAATATTTCTCGTACTATTCCCATTGATATTTCAGTAAACCCGGAATTGAGGAGAACATTCATATAGGTGCCTCATGTACAAAAGAAGAAATCCAAACTTACAAGGCCCTATTCCAAGAATTCCGCGATGTGTTTGCATGGTCTTACGAGGAAATGCCGGGAATCGATCCTGCCATTGTTGTTCATGAAATCAAAACCTACCCGGATGCTAAACCCATTCGGCAACGGTTGCGTCAGATTCACCCTCGAAAAGCGGCTGCGATTAAAGCAGAAGTCGAAAAGCTGTTGAAAGCAGGTTTCATTTATCCGATCCCGTTAACGGATTGGGTATCGAATATTGTTCCCGTCAATAAGAAACAAGGAACAATAAGAATCTGTATCGACTATAGGGATATCAATCGAGCTTGTCCAAAAGACAACTATCCTACGCCTTATATCGATCAAATTATTGATGATTGTGCCGGAAGTGAAATGTTTTCCTTCATGGATGGTTTTTCGGGCTATAATCAAATCAATATTCTACTTGCCGACCAACCAAAAACGGCATTCATTTGTCCATGGGGAACGTTTGCTTATTGCAAATTACCTTTTGGGCTCAAGAATGCCGGGGCCACTTTTCAACGGGCGATGTCTTACGCATTTCACGACATCAAGCACATTGTGCAACCGTATCTCGATGATTTGCCTGCTCATTCTTTACGACGAGCTGATCACCTTGACCACCTACGAGCAATCTTTATGAGGTGTAGGCATTATCGAATTCGTTTGAATCCCCACAAGTGTGTTTTCTGTATAGAAACAGGTCGATTGCTGGGATTTGTTGTTTCAAAAGCCGGCATTCGCGTCGATCCCTCGAAAGTCGAAGCGATCATCAAATTGCCTCCTCCTTCGAGTTTGCGCCAACTCCAAAGTTTGCAAGGGAAAGCGAACTTTTTACGTCGATTCATCCCAAACTACGCCGAGGTCACTAAAGGTTTTACACGGTTGTTGAAACAGAACGTTCAATTCTTTTGGGACGAGATTGCCCAACAATCTTTTGATGCACTTAAACACGCGTTGACCCATGCACCGTTATTGCATCCTCCCAACTACAACCAGGACTACTTCTTATACCTCGCAGCTTCACATTCCACCATTGGGATGGTGTTAGTTCAAGAAGATGAATTCGGAGCTGAACATGTGATATATTATCTTAGTCAAACCTTAAATCCCACTGAGTTAAAATATTCACATGTGGAGAAATTGGCCCTGGCAGCCGTTCAAGCTGTCCAGCGTTTTCGTCACTACATTCTTCTCCGTAAAACTACAGTCATTTCGGATTGCAACCCTATGATTTACATTTTGACAAAACAATTGCTAGGGGGCAAGTACTCTAAATGGATAGTTATCCTGCAAGAGTTCGACTTGGAGTTCGAGAAGTCCAAGTCTAAGAAATCTTTAGTTTTTGCGGAATTGATGTGTGATTTCCCGCGTACTGACACAGAGACTGTGGCAGAAGAGTCCATTGCGGACGAATCTTTGTTTCTTATCAGTACTTTAGATCCGTGGTTCGGGGATATAATCATCTATCTCCAAACCCAAACCTTTCGGCCTGAAGCTTCCAAAGAGGAACGGCAAAAAATTAGGTTTCAATCCCAGCAATACAAAATTATTGGAGATACACTTTATCGCCGGGGGGCAGACTTAGTTTTTCGACGTTGTCTAACTCACGAAGAGGCTGAGAGAGTTTTGAATGATTGTCACTCTGGAGCATGTGGCGGTCATATGTCTGGGTATGCCACAGCTCAGAAGGTGTTGCGCGCTGGTTACTTCTGGCCATCTATGTTTAAAGATTGTATCATTGCAGTCCGGAAGTGCCACAACTGCCAAGTGTTTGATCGAAAGATGCGCGCACCACCTGCTCCTCTCCACCCTATAATTGCCGTTGGTCCATTCGCCAAATGGGGTATCGACTTTATTACTTGTAACCCTCACTCGGCCGGGGGGCATGCGTATATCATCCTCGCGGTTGATTATTTCACTAAATGGGCCGAGGCGATGCCTACATTCGACGCAAGCGGCAAAACAGCTGCAGTTTTCATATTCAATCATATAATAACTAGGTTTGGTGTCCCACAAGCAATTATTACTGACCATGGAAGCCATTTTCGAAACACCATGATGACTGAACTTACAAGCCAGCTTGGTTTGCGCCATGACAGCTCTACTCCTTATTATCCGCAAGCCAACGGTTTGGTTGAGTCTATCAACAAAGTTCTGGTTATCATGATCCGACGAACCATTGGTATTCATCGGTCGAATTGGCATAACATGTTATTTTCGGCGCTATGGGCATACCGAACCTCAGTAAAAAACTCAACAGGGTTCACTCCTTTCCAGCTAGTTTATGGCTTAGAAGCAGTGTTACCCATTGAATGTGAAATCCCATCACTTCAAATGGCTGTCGAATTACTTCCAGCTACTTCCGAAGAGGAGAAACGTTTATTGTACTTAGCTAAATTAGATGAGACTCGACGTGACGCTACATTGGCAATCGAGACTCACGCGAAGCGAATGAAAGCTCAGTATGATAGAAATGTGACCCCTCGAAATTTTTCAGAGGGAGACCTAGTGCTTTTATATGATCAAGCTAACGATAAGCTAGGTGCTGGAAAATTCGTTCCTATGTGGCATGGACCCTATATTGTAAAGCGAAAGCTAGCAAAAGGGGCTTATGAGCTAGTAGATTTTGATGGGGACTCTTTGGATAAACCCAGAAATGGGCTTTACCTAAAGAGGTATTATGCTTAAATGGTGGGTATGGAGATTTTTAGTTAGGTTAGGTTTTCTTTCTAGCTAGTTTGATTGTTAGTTAGTCAGTGTGCTTAGTTTAGTGAGTGTGTTTCGTCGTTATTATGGCTTATCTTGGTTTTGCTCTTGATATTGTAGATGTCGACGCCTCTCCAAACATACATTGGATTCGCTGATGGTGCTTGTCGTAATACACGGAATATCTCTTCCGCAGCTTGGGTTATCTATTCACCCTCTGACGAGTTAGTTTCTATGCATGGGGTAAGCCTCGGTCAAACAACGAATAACATTGCAGAATACAGTGCAGTGGTTGAATTATTATCCGAATCTATTTCATTTGGAATTCGACGTTTGATAGTGAGGTTAGATTCTGAACTTGTTGTATTACAGCTTAATAGAGTTTATGCCATTAGAAATCCTGTGTTATTAAGGTTGTTTTTGAGAGTGCGTCTCTTGGAACGTGAATTTGATTACATTGAATATCAGCATATTCCAAGGTCCTTAAATACATTAGCAGATGCAATTGCTTCTCGAGTGTTGGACAGACATTTACGATAATCATGCAAGTAAATTTAAAAAACATTTCATCATACATGTTAAACAAGATAAGCCGGTAATAATGATATATATATAGATAGGAGTGTGTCAAAAAATATACATCGTCTTCGATCATAGGTTGAAAAACACCTTATGATCGGCAAAATGATAAGTACAAAAAGTCAAAATGTCACATGTGTCCACAAGTGACTAGCTAATCACTGGTGGTGCTCCCTGTACGACACCACTGCACGAGCTACCTTGCGCAAAAATCTCCTCAACGGTCCAGGGACCGCGACTACGTAGCGCTGCAGTCTGATAGGAATGTCATCCATAGATGTCTCTGGTATATCTTCCGTCAGACGCTGTAGATCATGCTCCAACTCAGTCAGTACCTCCGCAGCCGCCGCATCCTGTGGGGCCGGTAGCGGTGCAACTGGATGTCGCCTCTCAAAAAGCCGGAGGTTGGCTGGACGCTGTGGACCAACATCTGCATTTTGAAAATTTTACTGTCAGTTTGAGACGATATATATAAAAAAAAAAAAAAAAAAACAAAAAAATACATAATTTGAAAACTTGTGAAAAATAAAGTACCTCTGTCATCCCATTGTTCTCCCTGTGGAAGAACCATGTCCGGATCACCTCGAAAATCTATTCCGGCATACGGAAAATCCTGGATCGCGAACACCTGGTCCTCTAACCAGTGAAAGTAACTGTCAGTGAATCGAACAACTGCTGCACCCTCGTCCGGATGCCGGGCCATCACAGCAACCCATCGTACCAGCTTTGGCTCCTGAGGACCCGAAATATCAACAGTGAGATGCTGAGGGATCAGCATTGGTACCCTCTCTAAGGCAAAGCTCACGACTATAGGCCCATATCCAAAGGTCTTTAGTCTGCCGGTCTTTGCCTTGGTCAGTTGGACTTTCAAGTTAGCCAACAGTGCATCACACCAGTTAAAAATGGTGCCTTGGAGACAATCAATTGCCATCCGAAATTGAGACCCAGTAGCAATATGTAAAGTGGCTGAGCCACAAATTCTGGTCACAGTGAAAGCCAAGACCATGAGTTCACGTTGAGAGACATATTTGATCTCTATGCCTTTCTTGTGCTCTCGATCAGGAAGGCACCAATCTGCTCGGAGACTATCAAGGGATTGGCCACCCGGCCTAGTCCCAGCCAAATTGAGTTGCTCACCTCTGTTCGGCAAGCCAGTAAGAAAGTAAATGTCAGCAGGCTCTATCTCGAGTTTTTGCCCGCCGATATAAAAGCATTGTTCCTGAACGTTCCATCTCTCAACCAGCCACTCCAAGAACCTTACCTGAGCTCTCATACCGGGAATGGACCAGTATTTGTATAAACCACATCCTCTTAGGGCATCGAGGGAGGGTTGATGATTGATTGCAGCTTCATCAACCTCCTCATGCTCTCTTTCTCTCCAATCCAGCATGATAAGTGCCCTATACATGATTACACAGGCATTAAAATTAGTTTTGAGAAATTTCATTGGGTGGTTTGGGAGTTTGGGGTTTCAAAACCCGCGTTTTGCGGGGGACGCACCCCGCGTTTGGCACACAGTGCGCCGGGACGCAGGTGGCCTGAAGGCAACCTGCGTCCCCCAACCTTTTCCTTGTGTAGGAAAAAGTCGGGGGACGCAGGTCAGCCTTTAGGAAAGCTGTGTCCCCCGTAGGGCGGTTTCCAAAACCCAAAACCCCCTAAAAATCAAAAATGAAACTTGAAACAAAATTCTAAACGGATGAAATTGACAAGGAGGATGTTGTGAAATACCTGGAAGAGACGGCGTTCGATTCTAACGGTCGGTTTTTCCGCAGCGACCACAGGAAGTTTCTTGTCAAAAGCTCCTTTTTCAACCTCAACAGTCAAACGGTAAAAATGACATGGTAAAAAGTCTTTTTATAGGTTTTTTGGATGAATTTGTTCATTTTTCACCATGAAAAGATGTTTTTCGATGAATTTCTGCCTATCTTAAACAGGTATGAGTAATGTGTCACTTTTGTGCAGGATAAAGGGACTTAGAGGGAAAATTGTAATTTTTCACAAACAAAATATCAGAGTCATCTTTTAAGCCCTTTTCTGACTCCTAAAACATGAAAAGATTGCCGAGCGTTTCTTTTACACTCGTTAAAACGGAATTAAAAGATGGTCCCCTTATAGCTCTTTTCTGACCATAAAATCAGGAAAAGATTGCCGTGTTTTTGTCGTTTCAAACTCGATACGGAAATAAAACGACGTGTCCTTGATCGCTTTTTACTTTTCAGGTCATTGACACTAACTATGAAAGTACTCCTTGGTCGCAAGATCAAGCGGTTCCCCCAGGTATTATTTTATACTTTTTCGGGCTTGAGGGACACAAATTTACGAAAAAGTTCAACTTGGAGTTTCCTTAAGTTTTTCAGACTCTCTAAAATTGAAAAACGTCGAGTTTCTCCTATACTGGGCTCGTTAAACATTTCACAGTAAAGGACCTGTTCAATTACAAATAGGAACGAACCACTCCTTCCTAGGGTTCGAATCAAAACTGGGTTGGACTCATCCGAAGGATGAGCTTATAATCAAGCATATGTTATCCTCCTCAAGCTTGTTAAAAATAAAGAGGTACTTCCCAGAAATGGTGGGGGAAAAGAGAGAAGAATGAGCCTATTTGTTACCTTTTGTCTCAAAAGAAATTTTATTACCACTCTTGAACACGACACTTTTCATTCACCTGGGTTGGGAAATCTTTTACCTCACAGTCAATCAAACCACTTTTGAAAGTCTTTAACCGGGTTCCGGGGATTAACATTGAGTTATTTAGCACCAAACCATCTGTCGTGTCGTTATGTGTTCAAGAGGTCTGCAAACAAAACTTTCATCTGCAAAATACTTGTCATCCATTTGACCATCCCTGAGTCAGTCCTTACAGCAATATTTCTTCAACTTGAACAATGATTTCGTGTTGTGGCCTTGCCTGCAATGAGTCTCTTTCTATCGACATCAACACATTATCTAGAGAGATGACTTAGAAATCGTCAGTGCCTTGAAGTCTGCATGCATCAATGGCAGGTTTCTCGCCTTTGACGTCAGTTTACATCATTGACTTTCGATCGAAGGATTCCGTGAAATGTTCGACACCAACTCATTCATTCACATCTCATGGATTGTACTGGGTACTTTGAGAACCATTGACATTACTGGTGGTCTCTCTCACGCTTGTTAACAGTTCACATCATCGACTGGTAATCAAGTGGTTTCTACCATGTTCGACATCGACTCATTTATTCGCATGGCTAGAATCGTACCAATTCGAGAAGTAGGAATGAAGACCCTGGATCAAATCTTTACCGTCCAGGCTGCGAGGAGTTTTGTATTCATTATCTAAGTAGACTAATCATAAACAGATGGCTGCGCCCATACTGTGTCTACAAAAGTCTATGATTGTGATGTACTACAAAATCATTTCTGTATCAGATTAGTTTAGTCTGTTAGTTAAAGTTTTTATCTGAGTATGGGAATGCCTACCTCGGTGATGATATAATCTTATCCATGTATTTTGTGTTGAAAATTGCAGGTTCCAACCAGGTTCTCCACGAGATAATCCTCGAAATGATAAAGCGCTTCACCCTTCCTAGATAATACAAAACCCTAATCTATTCCAGGCTTCGCACTTTAGGGGGCAATCTGTTACACTAAAAAATGTCACCATGGCTATTTACAGTCAGTATGGCTCAATCAACAGTCATACTACCCTTTTGAGCAAGTCTTAGGCCTCTGTTATTCATGTCAAAATCCAAGAAAGAGAGAAAGTCCTTATAAAATATGTTTATCTCTGGGTACGCAGGTTCTCTCAAGCCCTGCCTGCGGGTATGCACCTTTTGTTCACAAGGTCTGCGTCCAAGGACGCTCTTTATCTAAAGGGACAGGTGCGTCCCTCTGAAAAGGTTAAAATGCGCGAGTTTCATCTTCAAAAGCTTACTTGTGGTCACTTCTAGAGCTTTCTAGAAGGTTCTTGGATGAATATTGAGCGCCTCCAGATGGTTCATGCACTCCTATCAAAGAGGAACTTATCCCATCAATAAGGGAGTGATCCCATCCAAAGAGGGGACTATCCCATTGATGGTGGACCTGATTAACTTCCTCTTGAGCACTATAAAAAGAGGCATTGAGCCAGAAGGAAGAAGGTTGAAAGCTATAGATTTCTAAGGGTAAATGCTGCAAGAATTAGGACTCCCATTTAGAAGTTTGTGAGGAGAGATTGTCACCCTTACTTGTTCTACTTGGAAGTGGGTGAGCTTTGTCAAAGTAGAGGAAGACTCTTGTGGACCCTGGAAGGAGCTTGCACAACACCAAGGCTCAGGTTGTAATGGTTCCTTTTGATTACCTTTAATGCAAATTGGTCCATTCTTCTCAATAGCTTGTTGTTAATGGGTTATTTCATGTACTCCTTGGTCTATATGTTGAATATGCTTTGTTTTATGTTATAATCAGGTGCTATTTAATTGTTTGAACTGTTGGTGATTGCAGGTTTTGGAGAACGGGAGGAGCTCATCCAGATCAACAAAGCTTGGACTTCTACAATAGCGTTTGGACAGAGGTAAGAACGAAACACCTTGATTTCTCATATCATAATGTATGTTTAGAGAAGGATAGCTCCAGTTTGTTTTGTTTGTCATTAGAATGTCTTACACTTCTAGGAAGGTCAGCTGTGTCCGCAGCCTTGACCGATTCCGTGTGACACCCCCTCATTGGATCTTCAGGCTCAATATTGTGGATCTTGGTGGCGGCCAGAGTGGCACTAGGCTCCATGTCAATGATCTAATTCCCTTTATCATTCCCCTTTTTGGGTTCTAAGTCAGATTCGAAACATGCATCTCACTCAAAAGCCTTCAACTTGGCTGCCTGTGACTGCTTGGTCTGACACTCACTTTCGTTGTGAATGGAGCTCTTATGGAACTCACACCACTTTCCAATGTCCTTGTTTGTCTTCATGATGTTTTTCTTTATTTGTGGCATCGATGGGTTATCCTGGGTCACCCCACCTTGGCTTTACCCTTTGCTCTATGGTTTGGGGGCACCTTTCCCTCGCTCTAGATTTGTAGATCTAGAGTCTCTCTTTTTTTGTTATTCTCAGGTTATTCTCAATACTGACATTGTATTGGTACTTTGTGTTGAGTGAGAAGATGTCCAAGGACTCCATATCATCCTAGATGTACCTCTGTAGGTAGTCGCGATACTTGGATACCAAATGTTTCTCAAAATCCTTGATACCCAACTTCATGTGAAGGGTATGAAAAGCATTGATAAACTCTGGCACGTCTTGGTTGCTTCTCTACCGTAGCATGGTCCATTTTATGTATTTATCCTCATAACTCCTAACAGGGCAATACCTCCCCTGGATGGTGTCCCGAAACGAATTCCAAGTCGGTGCAGCTAAAAATAGTGAGGGTGTACTTTTGTCCTTCTTCTCAGAGTAGGTTTCCCACCAATCCTTGATGTGGGGGGTAGCTCGAAAAATCATGAACATAAAAGTATCCTTCTAACATATTTAACAATTTATCTACGAGATTCACATCTATCTGACCCTCAAGTATGTGGATTTCAAAGTTAACTTGTACCTTAAAGGGTGTGGTAATTCCAAAGTAGTTGCTGGAAGGAGATGCATCGCCCTTGGATAGCCACAAAAGGATATGGGAAAAGTTGTCCATAATTCCATTCCTCTATCGCTCAAGGTCTTCTTCGATCAATATTTTGAAAGGATCTCCTACCTCGTCATCTTTATTTTCTCCTGCCAAGTGAGGCTGTCGAGATTTGTGAGGTTGGTCTTGCAAAGGTTTGACTAGATCGAGGCTTAACTCCTTATATCTTGACCTCGTTGAGGACATGCAAAGAAAACGGACAAAGAGAAGGCCACTCTAATACCATTGATCCGAACTTAAATAGGAGCACAACAAATTACATGTATAACCATAAATACATAGATGCAACAAAAACAACACTTCATTTCAGTAATATCAAATACTTAAATATGTGTACAAACATAATGGAAATAAGACTAGCTCGAACGATGGTAGCTTATCTCTGAGAAGATATGTGGCATCTACATGCCTCTGAACTATCTTACATTGAGGCTCAAAGGCCTATTTATTATTTAGAAACAATGGAAAACCCTAAACATCCAAAAACCTAACCCTAGGAGATGAAGCGTTAAAACTATGGGCCCCGTTTCGGTAAATTGGTAAATCGACTTCCTGGCATCGAAACTTTGGTATATGATCTCCATTTGGCGTGCACAATACATTGTTATAAATATCTATCTAAGTACTACCACTTTCAAGTGGCCCTGGTTTTCCTAAAAAACATTGTTTAGGGCCCCAAAATGGCTCTACAAGTTCATGACTTGAAAAAACTACCAAAAATAGTAAATTGTGCTACAATTAACGAAACTGAAAAATTGAAAGAGACAGTGGTGGGGTCAAAGTGGAATAGGTGGGTGGCCACCAACATCCACCTGGATCATCATACCAATAGCTATGGATAATTCTAGTCATAAACTTCCAATCGAATCACTTATAGGATCCTATATTATGAGCTTGATGTGTAACCTAGAACCAAATATTCCATCCATTTTCATGTTCTTAAACTAGATATAATGTGGAAGAGGTTACTCATCTACTTCTCTTTATTACAAGTCAAATTGTTCTTTTTTCTCGATATGTGCTTTCTACATACTCGTATGAAGGAGATGTGTAATTACTTTATTTCTTAACATGGAGTTGGGATATACCATGCAAAAATTGTTAAAACAAAAAAATATTTCAATGGCTATGACCCAAACACATAAAAACCTAAAAGTACACATCATGTACAACAATATGAGAATGGAGAAAAAATTCCATATAGATAACAAAGATAAGTTCCATAACAACTCCTTAAAGAATATGAGAACCTCCTCCAAATTCCCAAAAACATTCATACATTTAAAACATAAAAATGAATATATGTGTGTGTGTGTGTGTGTGTGTGTGTGTGTGTCCTTACTTATTAGGTCAACCATATATTATATTTAAACATTACATGTGCGTTTAACCCCATATATACCCCCCACTAGGGTCATATCATAATACCCTCCTTCAAAAATCTTTGTCCTCAAATCTCTACAATTAAGGGTGCTATATTCAAAGAAAATAAATAATATGATTTCCTTATATTCTTGCATTTTTCATAAGGGTTTTATATGCAATGTAACCAAATAATAGGATTTCCTCATATTTTTTGCATTCTTCTTTCCAATGATGGTGATCCAGCCATCCAAATTTAATTAATTTTTGTCTTAATCCTTGATGGTTGGATGTTGCATAATTTTATTTTCCTTGATAGATAAGTCTAGTCATAAACTTCCAATTGAATCACTTATAGGATCCTATATTATGAGCTTGATGTGTAACCTAGAACCAAATATTCCATCCATTTTCATGTTCTTGAACTAGATATAATGTGGAAGAGGTTACTCATCTACTTCTCTTTATTACAAGCCAAATCGTTCTTTTTTTTTCGATATGTGCTTTCTACATACTAGTTTGAAGGAGATGTGTAATTAATTTATTTCTTAACATGGAGTTGGGATATACCATGAAAAAATTGTTAAAACAAAAAAATATTTCAATGGCTATGGCCCAAACACATAAAAACCTAAAAGTACACATCATGTACAACAATATGAGCATGGAGAAAAAATTCCATATAGATAACAAAGATAAGTTTCATAAAAACTCCTTAAAGAATAGGAGAACCTCCTCCAAATTCCCAAAAACATTCATACATTTAAAACATAAAAATGAATATATATATATATATATATATATATATATATGTATGTATGTATGTATGTATGTATGTATGTATGTATGTATGTATGTATGTATGTATGTATGTATGTATGTATGTATGTATGTATGTATGTATGTATGTATGTATGTATGTGTGCGTGTGTGCATGTGTGTGTGTGTGTCCTTACTTATTAGGTCAACCATATTACATTTATATTTAAACATTACATGTGCATTTAACCCCGTATATAGCCCCCACTAGGGTCATATCATAATACCCTCCAAAAATCTTTTCCCTCAAATCTCTACAATTAAGGGTGCTATATTCAAAGAAAATAAATAATATGATTTCCTTATATTCTTGCGTTTTTCGTAAGGGTTTTATATGGAACGTACCCAAATAATAGGATTTCCTCATATTTTTTGCATTTTTCCTTCCAATGATGGTGATCCAGCCATCCAAATTCAATTAATTTTTGTCTTAATCCTTGATGGTTGGATGTTGCATAATTTTATTTGCCTTGATGGATAAGTCTAGTCACAAACTTCCAATTGAATCACTTATAGGATCCTATATTATGAGCTTGATGTGTAACCTAGAACCAAATATTCCATCCATTTTCATGTTCTTGAACTAGATATAATGTGGAAGAGGTTACTCATCTACTTCTCTTTACTACAAGTCAAATCATTCTTTTTTTTTCGATATGTGCTTTCTACATACTAGTTTGAAGCAGATGTGTAATTAATTTATTTCTTAACATGGAGTTTGGATATACCATGCAAAAATTGTTAAAACAAAAAAATATTTCAATGGCTATGGCCCAAACACATAAAAACCAAAAAGTACACATCATGTACAACAATATGAGCATGGAGAAAAAATTCCATATAGATAACAAAGATATGTTTCATAACAACTCCTTAAAGAATAGGAGAACTTCCTCCAAATTCCCAAAAACATTCATACATTTAAAACATAAAAATGAATATATATATATATATATATATATATATATATATATATATATATATATATATATATATATATATATATATCTATATCTGTGTGTGTGTGTGTGTGTGTTTGTGTGTGTCCTTACTTATTAGGTCAACCATATTACATTTATATTTAAACATTACATGTGCATTTAACCCCATATATACCCCCCCACTAGGGTCATATCATGTTACCCTCCTTCAAAAATCTTTGTCTCTGCAATTAAGGGTGCTATATTCAAAGAAAATAAATAATATGATTTCCTTATATTCTTGCATTTTTTGTAAGGGTTTTATATGCAATGTAACCAAAAAATAGGATTTCCTCATTTTTTTGCATTCTTCTTTCCAATGATGGTGATCCATCCATCGAAATTCAATTAATTTTTGTCTTAATCCTTGATGGTTGGATGTTGCATAATTTTATTTGCCTTGATTCCATATAGCGTTGTCGTGACTTTTGCAATTTGGAGTGGTTGTTCGTATTTGAAAATATCATGTTGAATAATGATTTTGTGATGCCATATTCTATGAATGTTAAGGAGTATTCCAATCCATTTGATGCTTATCAGCTTGTCATTCATGGAATATTTCTTAAACATGAGATGTTGACATGGATTCACATTTGATGGCTTTCCTTCATTCTACACACCCATTTTATTTATCCTCCTTTTAGGGACAACGGCCTCCTCTATCCTATTTTCTTGGTATTTGATTACTCTATCCCTAGAGATGATATCATTATATTTGACTTGCACTTCTTATAATTTGATTTCAAATGTTCCAAGTATCTTCTAGTGAAATTATTGAATCTTGTATTATTTCTCATTTTAAACCTATAATGTGATCCCATCTCTCAAATTCTAATGTCCACCACTTCTTTCTTGTTACCTCATATATGTCTAGGGATTCTTTAATCTTATTGTAAATTTTCCCTTCTATTATTTTGCTAGTCTCTTCATCCAAGATCCTTATTTCTTCTTATATTTAATAATACTCCTTTTATTCTTTCAATGTCTTCACCTCTTCTAGTAGGACTTTGTTATGGTTTCATAATATGCATATTTCCTCATCTTTCCTTGGAATCATCCCCTTGATAATTTCATTTTCTACTATTTCCCTAATTTAATTGTTGAATGTCCTTGATCAGTGCTTCCTTAAGGTTTTCTATCTTAGATAACCCATAATCCTTCATTATGATCACTTATGTATTAACATGCATGAAATATTATTTTATTGAAAGGATCCTATTACATTTTAATTCCTATTAATATGAGGGAGACATGTAGTTCTATAACACCTCCTCTCATATCCATCCACTTTCACTAGCTTGCCTAGGGTAAACATGACCCGAGGGCTACTATGACATGACTCACCCTCCTAGATAACCATAAGGAAATGGAGTCAACAAAACAAGATCTTACTAACTTCACTCAGGTGCTATAGGACCCCAAGAGCTAACCAACCACTCCAGGTGCCCAACCCCTAAGTCAGATTAGATTTTATATGAACTAGAGCCTCAGTCACTCCCATGACAAAGAAATATAATGATTGTAACCCTCCAGTCACTCTAACGAGCCTTCTTCCTAGTGACTGTAGTCCTTTTCACTCAGTTTCGTGCTAGCGACTACGAGATCTAAGCCATTTTTTCAAGGCTATTACCAAACCACTTCCTAGAACTTGATGAAATGTTCTAGAACAATAGATGATAGAAGGAAGAAGCCTTTAACACAAAACTTAGACAATTACTTGACCTAACCAGGTCTAACCATGACATTCATTCTACAAACATATGGTGAATATGAAATCTACATGTCATAAATGCATATCTGAACATAGAGATCTCGAACTTATCTGAGAAACATCAAGAGGGTGTAATGCTCTCTCACAATAGCTGAAATAACATCTATTAGGTCATGCATTCATTAACCAGACATTTATAGGTAAAAACATGTTAAGATCCATAACTTGAATATGTCAAACAACCATGCTTATAACCAGCATATAACCAAATAAATAATAATGATTTAACATCCATTAAAGCCACACAATCACAAGCACATTTACTCATAAAATAAAAGAGGACATTAGCTCTTATCGACATATCAAAAAAGCCAACTAAGTCAAGGATTTCCACGTACCAACCGACCATAGATTGGGCTAAACCAAAAATTTCTTTTAGCCAATAACCCTTGTACCATATTCCAACCATGAATTTGGGATCTCATGGGATAACCAATGCCTAAACAACCAAGGGAATCCAAAGGTTAAATTACCTCCACCCTCACACTACTCTGATCTCAACTAAACTAGTCCTAGTATAACAAAACCAAACCGAGCTTGGATGTGTTAGAATTCCTTCACCATCCCTTGAGAAATTTTCTTGTCTCCACCCACATATTGAGGGATTCCTAGAGAAAACCATATCCAACTCCAACCTTTTGGATTTTCTTGAGACTACCTCACCCCGATCCAAAACCTTACGACAATCCAAAGCTCAACGAAGAAAGAATCCCATCACACCATGACTATTAGAAATGGCAAGACAAGGTTAAAACCACTATCAAAACCCATTCCAATGAAAAAAATCAACCAAATACAAACATGCATATACCATGCATTCCAAACCAACTATAAAATCATGCATGCAACTTGTTGCCTACAAGTATTCTCATTGAAGCCGCTTGATCCAAATTTCCCTTTGCTTGATCCTTTCTTCCCTTTTCTTTCATTGTCCTTCATTTTCTTGTTTTCTTTCCTGATCCTCTGGGTGCTCTTCGCCTCTCTTGGATTAATTCTAAAACTAAACTAACAAAAGGTTGAAAAAAAGATGTGAACTAATCCTCAAAACTATTTTTATTATTAATCCCTCTAATTTCTTCACTTTCCCTCTATTTTCCTTCAATTTCCTCCTCATGAAAATTTGTTTCTCTTCACCTTCCTTTTCTCCTATTTTCCTTTCTTTTCATAAAATAAAATGCAAATAATGTATTTTTCATTTTCAAATCCTTTTCCAATTTGTTTTCCAATTTCCCTTAGCCATCATAAATAACATGTGATGCCCATTAGGATCATTTTCCCAACATTCATCTTGGAATACATGTCCCATGACCTTGACCTTATTTTTCCTTTATTAACTTTATTACATGAAATTTTAGCCCTGGAGTGTTGCAGACTGCTCCCCCTTAAGGGAACACCATCCTTAGTGTTCTATGACACCTATGACCATCAAGGCCACTGAAAACCAAAACATACTACCCATGGAGCTCTTTAACTTTTCTTGATGTAGTATTTACAATGACTACTTCTGAAAACATGACAATCATACCATGTACTGGAGTTTTATAACACAACTCATAATGATATTTACAATAACAACCATGTATACTTATACACATTTTCTTAAACAAAAAGATAACAATATTTTTTTATGGAGCTTTATAAATCGAGATCAATACAATATTTACAATAATATACACATATATACATATGCACATTTCCTTTAACCAGTGAATAAAAGGCTACGTTGCCTGCATCTGTAACAAGGGAATCCAAAGGCTCACACATTCACCCTCAAAATTAGTACTAGGATTCACCTCCTTCCTAGGAAGTCCAAAATCCACTCCTAAATTCAGACTTTCATCCAATGTGCAGTGCCACATTCTTTCTTCTACCTATTCCCTTAGTGAATAGTTATCGATTCATTGTTCTAGGGCACACTGCCAATGTGCATCTAATTCCATCTGGAAATTATAATGACCAAAAAAAATCCATCCCAGGCCTTCCCTTTTTCGCTACATAATCCCTCAAGAAATCTAGTCAGCCCCTTCCATGCAGTCACTCACCTTCCAAGTTCGCCGACATCCCCTTTCCCCGGTGATCTGTCCCTTGGCAAGGTTTCCTCACATCAGAAGGTCCAAAAACCAAGGCATATCCTTGTTTCAAAACCATCATACTAGTCATAGCGTGCTCATGGAAATCAATGGAAATTATTTGGTACCAATGTCCCATAATGACCCTCTCATGAATTTCTTTACCAACATACTATTGCCTACTCCAATTCCTTTTGCCATTGCTGCTAATTCTTGTAGTCTATTTCAACCACCCAAACTGGGCATTACCCTGCTTTCATGTAACAAGGACATAATTTCCATAAGACTATAAAGAATTGAAACAAATTTAAACCATACCTCATTGGTGGCCCATCAATAAGGTACACTTGCAATTTCATTTACTTCCTATCACAACAAGTCAAACCAAATCTTTGACCAAATCATCATGTATAAACATATCACATCCATTTAGCTCAAAACACAACCATCATAACTTAAAATCATAAATCACATGCAACCATCATAAATCATATCCATACATCACATGCATAACTAAAACTAAAATAAAATATTGATACTTACCTTTTGAATGCTTCTTTTGCTTCATGTGTTTGTTCTTTGTCCTTTTTGTACACACATTGAATCAATTTCCAAACCTGGCAATCACCCAATTCCTTCTCTTTAAGCAGCAAGGGAATATGGTGACTGAATTGCCTTCTCCCTCAATATCAACAATAAGAGTAGCTCGAGACTAAACCACCTCAACCCTCAATAACAACAAGGATATCCCGAGACTAAACTACCTCAACCATCAATATCAACAGCAAGGGCCCAAATAGTCTTGTACATTCATGTCTTATCACATTGTATAACACAACACATACACCTATACATCGTGTACGACATGACACATTCACCTACACCTAGTGTACAAAATGACACATACACCTACACCCAGTACACAATACAACACATACACCTACACTCAGCTTACAATGTCACACATACACCTACACTTGGTGTACAACACAACATATACACCTACACCCAATTTACAACATGACACATACACCTATTACTTTTGTGCAACACAACACATATACATACACACCATACAATAAAATGAATACACATGTCACGATAGAACAATTACACAATATCCACAACACAATACCACATATACACAGTACAACAAACATGTACGACATGTACACAACACCACCTACACAACATCACATGTACACAACAACACCTGCACAACGTGTACACATCACCACATGTACAACATGTACACAACACCACACGCACTCAACATCTCATGTACAACATGTACATAGCACCATATGTACACAACATCGCATGAGAAACATGTACTCAGCACCATATTTATAGAACACCATATGTACAATCTATACACCACATATACAACATGTACAAAACACCATTTCTACATAGCACCATCTGTACATAGCATCACATATACAACATGCACATCGTACCACATGTATGTAACACCATAGATACAACATGTACAACATATACACCACAGTAGTACTGCTAAGCTGGAGGCCACACTAGTTCTACCATGCAACCTAGCCTCTAATGTATTTCCATTATCTATCCTTATCCTTGGATGTCACAGATCACACTACTTTAGTGCAGTTGACGTATCCCTCGGCATTACCTAACATAATATAAACATAGACATAGTATAAACACATAATATCAATTCATATCAACATGATACTAACTTCATAAATTTGTTGGGCTACTCTTCCCACTTGATTCCTCATAGCCGGGAACCTCTTCATTCCATTCACTTGCATAAGAAATCAGTCCTATGCAAGAATGATCCCTGCCAAACTTTTTAGACAACAACATACATACATACATATATACATATAAACATCAACATAAAACAATCGTGATCCCTAACATCCTTGTCAGGAAACAACATAGGAACATACATATATACATATATAGACATCATCATAATCATAATAACAATATAATTTCCAAATATCATAATGTCAAGGTTAAGAGAACTTCCTTTATCCATGCACAACATGCACAATATTGAAAAAAATCGTTCCCAACATATCTAAGGCATCTAATGCCTCAGATCCATTTACTTCACCTTTATTGCTACCTTTCTCATGATTGTCCTTCCACTATCCATTTACCCCAATGGACCCAACCAATCTAAGTAAATATCGTATTATTTCCTTCAACTACCCTTGTACATGCACCAGGCTTCATCTGGGTCTTACATTACTTTTCGAGTTTCATTTAGCTCTCTTTGAGCTTCACCAACTTTCCTTTTTCCCAACTAATTCCCCAAACCCTCAAAAACATAAAAGGAAATATCAAGAATCAAGCAAGAAGAAAACCATGAAAAACAAATAGCAATATGACACTACAAACAAAGTGGCATGATCATGCACCAGACATAAACAAAGCTGCAAACCAAGCGAAAACAAATCACAAAGCACTAAAAGTACAAAACTAGAAACAAACACCATGAATCAATCCCCATGGGTTCCTAATGCCTCCAAGGAAAAGTTCAACCTTATCCATCTTCAAGATTTCTTGCAATCTCTTTTTCCATACGATCCCATGCATCATACTACCATAGACACATAACTGTCAATGTATAAATAAATATAACAATATACCAGTTATCTTACCTTCTTGTGCCAAGAACATTACCTTGTAACTAAACACATCCATTCCATCTCTAAAGGGACTCCAATTCCCTTGATGAATCCAACTATAAGTGGAAACTAGCTGTTATACCTATCAAATAATTGTTCATGAATCTAGCACATATCCACATAATGTTAGACGAAATCAAGCTTAAGAAGACTTCATGTATTCATGCTAAGCACTCATTCATTCAAAATTATGGTTTCCAAACATAGCTAAATGAATTCTCACCTCATTCCTTTATGTTACCTTATTTGACTTACTTCAATTGAGTCTTACTATGTACTATCACATCACCCAATTGTTAGTTATTTCAACCAATCAATTGTTACCTTGTCATACTAATACCTAGCATGCTTCCCTGCAACTGTTCACACATGTCAGCCATATGTTCCAAAGATCAAGACATTGTATCTATTAGCCTGAAATAAACCTTTACCAATACTAACAACCATGTCATAATCAACTCATAGTCACAAATCATAATACTACAACTAGAACCCACTTACATTCAAGTACATATCAACTATCTCAACACATATTGAGTTAGTACAACCATCTTAAAACATGGCCATATCTTCATGCAATCATACACACATACTCATATCATGCAATCAATCAATCAATCAAATAAACATACGGTGTTAGATAAACCAAATAGATGACATAATCAAAATCATTCCTCAATGTATCTTAGGGGAGGCTATCACATATGCACAAGTTAATCCAGATTAGTATGACACAATATCAAAAATACTGAATCATACATGAATGTCATAACCATAACCATTTGCATAGCCCAATCCAAATTAGCACACTACATAATATCAATATCTCAGTTGCAATAACCATAATCATCATGCATATGACCACAATGTATATAATAAAAAATTTACCATCATTTATGGCTATTTGACGCATGTGCATATGACTACACTAATTAGCTAACATATATCATGAATGTAACTAATATAATGGCAGGAATATACATAGCCATAATTCTTATAACAACCATCAACTAACACACCTGCACGCCCAACATACAAACCTGTATGATGATCCTCCCTTAACCCAAAGTCTAGTGTTGCAACCTCACTCTAATGATCTGCATCTCCTGCTCTATCTCCTCCAACACATTAGCATCATGATGAAATAAACTAATACAATTTTTATGATGATGCATTTCTAACCTACTATGTATGCATAACCATAACCATGAATATTGATGTATAATAACATGCATCCAACCCATCAATTGCAAGTGTTGAATGATGTTTTTGTACCACCCTGTAGCACCTCCTCTCATATCTTCCCACTTTCACCAACATGCCCGGGGTAAACATGAGCTGAGGGCTACTATGATATGACTCAACCTCCTAGATAACCTTAAAGAAATGGAGTCAACAAAACAAGTCCTTACTAACTTCCCTCAAGTGCTATAGGACCCCTAGGAGCCAACCAACCACTCTAGCTGCCTGACCCCTAAGATAACTTATCTTATCACTGAACTAGAGCCTCAGTCACTCCCATGACAAGGAAATCTAGTGATGGTAACCCTCCAGTTGCTCTCATGAGCCTACTTCCCAGTGATTGCAGTCTTTTTCACTCATTTTTGTGCAACCAACTATGAGATCTAAGCCACTTTTTCAAGGCTAGTCTCTAGACCACTGCCCAAAGATTGATGAAATTTCAGAACAAAAAATGACATAAGGAAAATTCCTTTAACACAAAACTTAACCAAGGAATTGACCTAACTAGGTCTCAAACATGACAGTCATTCTATCAAGCACATGGTGAATATAAAAACTATAGGCCATTAATGCATATTTGAACATAGAGATCTGGAACTTATCTAAGAAAAATCAAGAAGGTATAATTCCCTCTCACAATAGCTGCAATAACATCTATTAGGTCATTCATTCATTAAGCAGTGATTTACAAGCAAAAACATGTTAAGTTCCATAACCTGAATATGTCATAAAAACATGCTTATGACCAAGATATAACTAGATAAATGACAATGATAGAACAACCATTAAAGCCACATAAACCCAAGTACATTTACTCATAAAATACAAGAGGAAATTAGCTGTTATTCACATATGCAAAAGCCGACAAGTCAGGGACTTCTACATACCACCCGACCATAGATTGGGCAGAACCAAATTTTTCTTTCATCCAATCACCCCCATGACATATTCCATGTTAGGGTCCCACCCTAACCCCCTTATTTATGTCATGGGATCACGTCATAGTCAAGAGTCAATAAAGCCCATATTAATATTTGTAAGTGGTTAACCCGCAATTAATGACAGGACCATAGTTAGTTGCAAATGGGCCGTAGTATTAGATAGATGGTATTAATAAAACCCACGGTATTGGCCCGTGGTATTGCATGTATGAGTCATATATAAAGGATAGAGACTCCCTGCGAGGAGCATTGTGTCTTATTTTGTAGTCGAGCTCTGCTCTATTGGAGGTTTCCCCCTCGAAGAGGCAAGTGAACATTACTCTCTGAATATTAAAATCATTGCTATTCTGTGTTCTGATTATCTTTTCTTTGCATATTCTGTATTTGGGTACCATTTGCAGGTTAAGAGCATAACAAGTGGTATCAGAGCACTTTCCAGGGCCGGTGGGATCTCTAATTCTTAGCAAAAAAAAAATTTTGGCTAGAGACGTGTTTCAGTGTCTTTAAACCACGGGATTTGTCGTTGAGTGCATAAACCTGTGGATTTGGGGAGGCATGCACGCAGGAAATACAAGAGGTGGTCACGTCTGTTGGACTCCCTTGTAACCCCTGTGGGTACCCCTTCGAGTAGTAGCGCATTAGACAGAACCGCGCACGGACTGTCTTCCACGTACCCTCTGGGTATATCGAAAGCCCCCTAGGCTCCCTTGAAACCTCACCATAGATAAACCGTCAGCCATCTTGTGGCTACAGTACACCGAGAACAGCACTCGGAGAGATTACTCGCCCGTACGATAGGGAAGTCGGGTTGTACGGCTAAGGGTACGGTCGATCCTCCTTAGTTAGAGCCCTGAAACATTGGGCCGAGTACTACTGCCAGACCCTTATGTATATTGCGATCTGTAGCACCTGACACTCCTCACGACCATAGTTTCCTTTTCTATCGGGGGATCACACATCATCTATTCCCGATCTGAGTGTGCAAAGAGGTGCAGCAGCAGTAGACATCGGTCCCGCAGATCCATCAGATAAGCCGCAGCAGTTGTTCCGCCATTCAGATCTCTCAGACCCACCAAATCGGAGTTGTTGTGAAGGGTTCCTATACCAGGGTATACTTTTTGCAGGACTTTTGGCAACATTGACATTTTGAGGAATTGGCGACTGCAGTATTGATCAAGAAGGAGTAAAACTCTGTTAGGAGTTTTCCAAAAAAAAAAAGAAAAAAAAAAGAACGAGTCTGAGATCTTCCGGGGCACTTATTGGTGATCTAGCCCATCAGAATCAGGACGACGAGCTGAGCAAGGTGGTACCATTCAATTTATTAGTAAAAAATTTTTAGGCGGTCCCAATTTTTCATCAGGTTGGTGTATGGTAGAAACTAGAGCTCAAGCGATGGCCAATGAAAGGATGGACAAACTTGAAGACACTGTGAACTCCATCCAAACTGCGATGAACTCCATCCAAACTGAGATTCGCGGACTAAGTCTCCAGATACAGCAATTCCTCCTGAAGGGCAAGGAGCAAACCCACGAGGAGGCGTATAATGGCCATTAATACAATGAGGGTGAGTCTAGCCACTCTCCTCACGTCTGGCGCACCCATCCACCACCCAGTCAGCGACCTCCCAAGTTGGATGTGCATAAATTTGACGGTTCTCACCCGTCCGCATGGCTAGCACAAATGGAGCAGTTTTTCAAATTGAATCATGTCCCAGATGATGCGAATAAGCTTATGTTGGGGAGAATGTACTTAGACAATGAACGGTGGCAATGGTGGGAATGGAATCAACATTGCAATGGACCTTTTTGGACCTGCACCCAATCTACCAAAGCTCTTTGAGATCGCTTTGAATAGGAAGACTCTTTTTTGGGTCATCTCACTAAGCTCCGATAGACTGGTACAGTGGATGAATATATTACCGCTTTTGAAGCCTTAGCCTTCTGCACTAGGGGTCTCACAGATGAGTTCTACACGAAATGTTTTATCAACGGTCTTAAAGAAGCCATCAAAGCTCAAGTTCTACTTCACCACCCTCCCACGTGGACGGAGGCTTGCCAGGTAGCTCATAAGCTGGAACGTGCATTAGCAGCCCAATACAGTCGCCCAAATTTCACCGCTAAAGGTCGTCCCCCACAAGCTCACAACACGACTCAAACACTTAAGGTCCAAAAGGTGTCACCTACGGAAATGGCCGAAAGAAGGAAGAAAGGACTATGTTACTACTGCGATGAAAAATACTCCCCAGGTCATAAATGCAAGGAGCCCAAACTTTTTCAAATAGATGCCACTGACTACAGCTCAACAGAGGAAGATCCATCACTTGAGGAACATGAGGCGCTAGAAGAAGACAACCCAAAGGAGAATGTCTCTGACGAACTAGTTATTTCGCTGCATGCGTTGGCAGGGATTTCTTCCCCTCAAACTCTCAAAATCCGGGGTTTTCTTAAACATCACCCAGTAGTAGTCTTGATTCATAGTGGAAGTACCCATAACATCATCCATCAAAAAATCGCAGAAGCAGCGCATTGTTTTGTACGAGCAGTTTCTAACTTCCAAGTCCAAATTGCGGATGGGGGCACAATGAAATGTGAAGGCCGCTGTGAAAATGTCAAACTTCAAATGGGGGTTTATCAGTTGAAAACCCACATGTTTGCCATACACATGGGGGGTTGCGACATTGTCCTTGGCGCTGAATGGCTCCGCACTCTTGGGCCAATCACAATGGATTTCCAAGAGTTATATATGAGTTTTAAGTAGAACAACTCCACACATACCCTCCGTGGACTCCAGGCGGGAGCCCCCTCTATCATCAGCTCGCATAGGATGTAAAAATTGTTAGAAAAGGGCCATCGTGGAGTAGTAGTTCAATTTAATGCCATCCAGGTAGTCGAAACCATGTCTCTGCCAATTCATCATAAGATGCAACAGATTTTAAATAACCATCGGACGGTCTTTGACAAGCCTAATGAGCTTCCACCCTTGCGAGGGGAACATGATCATAGCATCACCTTGGTTCCAGGGGCCCAACCCCCAAATGTGAGGCCATACAGATATCCGTTCACCCAAAAGAATGAAATAGAAAAAATCATCAAGGAACTGTTGGAAGTAAGTGTCATTCGTCCCAGCATTAGTCCTTATTCATCCCCAGTGGTCATGGTGCTCAAGAAAGATGGGGAGTGGCGGATGTGTCCCGACTTCAGGGCCCTCAATAAGTTGACAGTCAAAGATAAATTTCCCATCCCGGTGGTTGAAGATTTGCTGGACGAACTCAATGGGGCTCAATTCTTCACTAAGTTGGATCTTCACTCAGGCTACCACCAAATTCGCATGAAGGAAGTCGACATTCCCAAGACGGCTTTCAGAACTCATGAAGGCCATTATGAGTTCTTGGTCATGCCATTTGGTCTTTGTAATGCCCCCTCTACTTTTCAGAGCCTTATGAATCACATTCTCAAACCATATCTCAGAAAATTTGTCCTTGTCTTCTTCGATGACATCCTCATCTATAGTGGAACTTGGGCTGCACATCTTCAGCATGTAGATCTACTCTTGCAACTGCTCTGCAAGCATAAAATATTTGTCAAGATGTCCAAGTGTTCGTTTGGCATGGAAGAAGTTGAGTATTTGGGCCACATTGTGGGGCGTGAAGGTGTCAAGGTGGACCCCAAAAAGATCCAGGCAATGCAAGAATGGCCTCAACCTAAGACCTTGAAGAGCTTGAGAGGATTTTTGGGTCTCACAGGCTATTGTCGTAAATTTGTCCGCAACTATGGCCGCATAGTGAAACCCCTCACTTAACTCCTAAAGAAAAATTCCTTCTTCTGGGACAAGGAAGCACAACAGGCATTTACTGCTCTAAAAAACGCCATGTGTTCCACTCCAGTCTTAGCACTACCTAACTTCACCAAATCCTTTGTCATTGAATGTGATGCTTCGGGTACAGGTATTGGGGCGGCCTTAATGCAGGAAGGGCGACCGTTGGCCTTCACAAGCCAACAACTCAGTGGGAGGAATCTGGGCCAATCTACCTACGAGAAGGAAATGATGGCCATCTTACATGCAATAGAGACCTGACGACCTTACTTATTGGGGCGACGTTTCCAAATCCACACAGATCATCACAGTCTTAAATATTTTTTGGAGCAACGCCTATCCTCCCCACAACAAAATAAATGGTTAGCCAAAATGCTGGGATATGATTATGAGATCATTTACAAGAAAGGGAAAGAAAATAGTGTAGCAAATGCATTATCTCGCCAATTTGAGGAGGAAAGTACTCTGCTCGCAATTTCCCTCCCCATTCCAGACTGGATTGAAGAGGCTCGCAGGGAATGGTTTTCACACCCCGGGCTCTCCCAACTCATTTCTCAATTGCAGGTAGATCCTAATTCCACCAAGGGCTACTCGTGGCAGAATGATATTCTTCGCTACAAGGACAGAGTTGTAATCTCACCAACATCCACCCTCAAAAGTCGCATTTTGGCAGAATTGCACTCATCTCCCATTGCAGGACATTCAGGCTTTCAGAAGACGTATGCTCGCACCAGAAGATCATTTTTTTGGACTGGCATGAAAAAGGACATCCTCACCTTCGTAGCAGAATGTGATGTCTGTCAACGCCATAAAGGGGAAACCGTCAACACACTAGGCACATTACAACCATTGCCCATTCCAGCATCAATTTGGACGGAGGTTTCTATGGATTTCATTACAGGTCTTCCAAAGTCAGGGAAAAAGTCAATCATCATGGTGGTGGTGGACTGACTATTGAAGTATGCTCATTTCTGCGCCCTACCCCACCCATTTACACCAACTTTGGTTGCTCAATCTTTCATGGATCAGATCTTCAAATTGCATGGCATGCCCACTTCTATTGTGTCCGACCGCGACCCGATCTTCACCAGTAATTTTTGGCAGGAACTCTTCAAAATACAAGGCACTCAACTCAAACTCAGTACTTCATATCATCCGTAAACAGATGGTCAAACCGAAGCAGTCAACAAATGTCTAGAAACCTAGCTTAGGTGTTTCACTTCAGAAAAGCAACACCTTTGGGTACAGTGGTTACCTCTGGCTGAATGGTGGTATAACACCAACTATCATGCCACCACCAAAATGAATCCCTATGAAGAAGTATACGGTCAACTACCGCCTTCCCCTACTTCTTATCTCAAGGGGTGCTCCAAAGTACAAGCAGTGGATCAACTCCTACAACACTGCGCAACCATTCTCGCCCATCTTAGAGAGAATCTTCATCAAGCTCAGAACTGCATGAAGCAACAGGTCGACCAGCATCGCTTAGAGTGCCAATTTCAAGAAGGGGATCAGGTCTTTTTAAGGCTGCAACCATATAAGCAAACATCACTCAAAGACAAGGGTTGTCAAAATCTCTGTCCAAAATTCTATGGACCATACCAAGTACTTCAGCGCATTGGAGAAGTAGCTTACAAATTGGCTTTGCCACCTACGGAAAAAATCCATCCAGTTTTCCATGTATCGTGCCTCAAGAAAGTGATTGGGAACAATTGCCGAGTTCAAACCAGTCTACCTGAATTCGACGAAGAAGGGTCAATCTGGCTTCAACCCGAACAGGTTTTAGACACACGAGACAAGCACCTGCGCAGCCGCATGATTAAGGAAGTCCTCGTCAAATGGAAAGACACCTCTCCGGAAGATGCAACTTGGGAACCAACCACTATTCTTCAGTAGTTTTCGTAGCTTCAGCCTTGAGGACAAGGCTAGTCTTAAGGGGGAGGGCATGTTAGGGTCCCACCCTAACCCCCTTATTTATGTCATGGGATCACGTCATAGTCAAGAGTCAATAAAGCGCATATTAATATTTGTAAGTGGTTAACCCGCAATTAATGACAGGACCACAGTTAGTTGCAAATGGGCCGTAGTATTAGATAGATGGTATTAATAAAACCCACGGTACTGGCCCGTGGTATTGCATGTATGAGTCATATATAAAGGATAGAGACTCCCTGCGAGGAGCATTGTGTCTTATTTTGTAGTCGAGCTCTGCTCTATTGGAGGTTGCCCCCTCGAAGAGGCAAGTGAACATTACTCTCTGAATAATAAAATCATTGCTATTCTGTGTTCTGGGTATCTTTTCTTCGCATATTCTGTATTTGGGTATCATTTGCAGGTTAAGAGCATAACATTCCAAGTATGAATGTGTGATTTCATGGGATAACCAATGCATAAACAACCAAGGGAAGCCAAAGGTTAAATTGCCTCCACACTCACACTACTATGATCTTACATAAATTGTTCCTGAGACCACAAAACCAAATCAATCTTGGATGCCTCATAATTACTTCACCATCCCTTGAGGAATTTTCATGTCTCCACCCACTTGTTGAGAGATTCCCATAGAAAACCATCTCCACCCCAACCCTTGGGATTTTCCTGATACCACCTCACTCGGATCTAAAACCTTCCAACAATATAAAGCTCAACCAAGAATGAATCCCATCAAAAAATGGGTATCCAGAATGGAAAGGACAGGCTAAAACCACTATCAAAACCCATTCCAATGACAACAAATGAACCAAATACACACATCCATATACCATGCATTCCAGTCTAGCTAGAGAATCATACATGAAACATGTTACCTACAAGTATTCATGTTGAAGCTGGTTGATCTAACTTTCCCTTTCATGATCCTTACTTCCCTTTCGTTTCCTTGTCTTTCCTTTTCTTGCTTGCTTTCCTTATCCTATTGGTGATCTTCTCCTCTCTCAGACTAATTCGAAAACTAAAGTGAAAAATGGCTAAAAGGAAACTATGAATTGATCCTCATAAGCCTTTTTATTATTGATGCCTCTAATTTCTTCATTTTTCCTCTATTTTCCTTCAATTTACTCATCCAAATTTGCATCTCTTCCCCTTCCTTTTCTCCTATTTTCCTTTATTTTCATAAATTAAATGCCAATAATGCCTTTTGCCTTTACAGTTCCTTTGCCAATTTCCCTTAGCCATAATAAACAAGTCATGCCCACTAGGATTCTTTACCCAACATTGAGCTTGGAATACGTATCACATGACCTTGCTCTTATTTTGCCTTTATTAACTTTATTACATGAACTTTTAACCCAGGTTTGTTACAAGTTCCTTCCATTTTTAACATGGATTTGATATGAAAACATTATAAGAAATCTAATTGTTTATGTTTGTTAACATTACCTTACTGAATTTCACAAGCTATTGCGGTGACCATTAACAAGCTCTCTTACATTTTACAACCAAAATTATAAAGACCTGACCTCGTAGGTGGGACACCCTCTCAAGTGAAAGTTTTTGGGTTACAAGTGAGCACATCTTAATATTCACTACATAATTTTATATATGTTTCGGCATTCAAAGAATGACAAGTCATCCTATTTGTTTGATAACATGATGAAATTTTCCTACATACAAATAAATGAAGGATATATTTCCTTGACTGTGGATGGTAGGTTATTTCTGAGATAAGCTCAACAAAAAGTGAAATTATCATGGCATATGTGGTATTCATTAGTTATATGTATATAAAATCTAGGTTGTTGGATGGAATTTCTTTGTTGCAAATAAGAAGGTTATATATATATATATATATATATATATATATATATATATATATATATATATATATATATATATATATATATATATATATATATATATATATATATATATATATATATAACCTTCTTATTTGCAACAAATAAATTCCATGCAACAACCCATATTTTATATACATATAACTAATGTATACCACATATTGAAGTTAGAAATAATGGAGAAATGGTTATGTGGTTGTAACGTACCTTCTTTGTTTAGGAGTTGTTCCTAGAATTTAGGAGGTTGGTTTCAGCTACCTAATTTTTAGTCATGTATTTAATATGTAATATTCATTCATGTAATGTAGAGTGAATGTGAGTGAGAGTCTCCTCCTTGTTTTTTGAGTGCAGTCTCCAGGTGGTGTATTCACCTGTGAGCTGCAACTCCTTCTGATTAATTCAAATTTGATTATTTTTATCTTGGTATCAGAGCTTAGGGTAGAGGTAGCCTTAATTTTGTTTTTTTTTCTGGGATGTATCATTAGTTACACATCTGTAGTGGTAGGAGTACATGTAGAGATAGCTGTGTGATCAGGTGGAGCTGCAGTAACACCTGAAGAGAAAAGGCGTCAGATGACTGATCATCACTGAGCCAAAGGAAGGGTTGGAGCGGAAATTCGGAGCGGATTTTTTTTTTGGAAGATTGCAGTAATTAGCACATTTTTTGGAGGAACAGTCGCGCTATTAGCACGGGTTTGAGGCTGAAAATCACGCCAGAGAAAAGAACGAACAAATTAGCGCGGATCTGAGCTGGTTAATCGCGCCAATTTTCCTGCACTTTAAGAAATTTTGATTTCCGCAATTAGCGTGGATTCATCGTTGACTAGAGCGCCAACCCTTTCTTTCTATAAATCTGCAATCTTTGTTGCAGATGAGAGTTGCCCGGTGGAGGAACGTGAAGGCTTCTGCTCGGTGGCAGCAGATTTGATTTGCCCGTTGATGGCGAATTGAGGATCCTTGATCAGCTCGGAGGAAGCAGATCGGATCTGCCCGCTGGTGGCGAATTGAGGTCCCGTGATCCACTCGGTGGTAGCAGATCGGACCTGCCCGGTGGTGGCGAATCAGAGCTCTGTGATCTGTTCAGTCGTGACAGATCGGTTTTGTCCGGTGGTGGCATAGTGAAATCCCTGATCTATTTGGAGACAACAGATTGGACTTGCCCGGTGGTGGCACAGAGAAGTTCCTGATCTATTCGGTGGTAGCAGATCGGACTTGCTCGGTGGTGGCCAATTCGAGTGTTCAGTAGTGCGAAAATGAACAACAGTCTGGAATCATACCTCCACGCGTCTGGCAAGCTGGATGGAACGAATTTTTCCAACTGGAAGTTCAAAATGCAAACCTTGGTGGAGAGTGCGAACGCATGGTCGATCGTATTGGGAAATGAACAGAGATCCGGAAATACAACCCAAGAACAGGATTGGGATAAAAGAGAAACAAAGGAAAAAGTCATACTGAAGCTGTCTGTCAAAGACAACATTATCCCTCATATTCGAGATTGCAAGTCGGCCACAGATATTTGGAGCACGATCAAGGGTCTGTATGAGACACAGAACACAAATCGTGTTCTCGCACTCAAAGGAAAATTGTATGCACTAAAGATGGACGAGAATGAATCTATTGATGGATTCACAGCCAGAATAAAGGATCTGAAAGATAAATTGGGATCCGTTGGAGAAAAGGTATCAGACTCAGATCTGGTTACCCTCACACTGAACAGGATGACTGATGAATATGAGACATTCATCTCAGGGTTGTCAGCGAGGGAGAAAGCCCCTTCTTTTGATGAGCTGACAGAAATTCTGCTCCAGGAGGAGGAGCGAAGACAAAATTTGAAGACCCAGAGCAATGACCTTGCTCTGATGGCAAAGAAAAGACAGCATAGAGGAAAGCAGCGCCAGCACCAACATCAGCACCAGCAACCACAACAGCAGCAGAAAGGGGCCAACTACTTTCAAAGGAGCCCATCTAGAGGTATGAATGATAACTATGCTAAGAGATGTTTTTACTGTGGAAAGCCTGGTCACCAGATCAGAGAGTGTTATAAGAGGCAAACAGATGAAAGGAGAGGTAAACAAGAGAAGCATCAGGGATGTTTTGCTGAAGAATAGGAAGACCGCAGCTATGATCTTCAGCTATTTACAGTTGACTGTGCACTTTCAGCATCAAGAGGAGATGAGGACAATATATGGTATGTCGATTCAGGTGCATCCTCGCACATGACTCGTAAGAGAGAATATTTTTAGTTTCTTGAAGATTCTACATGCGGATCCAAAATTTATTTGGGTGATGACAGTGGGTATGAGATCAAAGGTTGTGGGGATATTCCTGTGAAGCTACCTAGTGGCGATATCAAACATCTCAAAAATGTTCTATATGTTCCAGGAATTAAAAAGAATTTGATCTCTGTCTCTATGATAACAGACCAGGACATGCAGGTACAATTCTTCAAGAATGGATGTGTCATTCAGGATAGCAAATTGGAGACAGTTGCAACAGGAGTACGTGTGGGGAATTTGTATAAACTGGATGCAAGGAGCATGCCACGACAGGCGATGGTTGCAGCAACATCAACAGCTGAGAATCTCTGGCACCAGAGATTTGGACATATCAATCTACAAGATCTCATCTTGCTTAAAAATAAAGGTATGGTCGATGGACTTCCTGTTTTACATAATATCAAACTGGAATGTGATGGATGTGCATTAGGGAAGATGCATAGAGATGAATTCCCTGTGCATGTCAACAGAAAACGAAGAGACATCCTAGAACTAGTGCATACAGATATTTGTGGACCTATGCAGAGTAGGTCTTTAGGAGGTGCATACTACTTTCTACTGTTTATAGATGATTGCACTAGGTTCTCTTGGGTGTATTTTTTAAGCAAAAAGAGTCAAGCTTTCCAATATTTTAAAGAATTCAAATCTATGATAGAGAACCAAATAGGAAAGAAGATAAAGATTCTCCGCTCGGATCAAGGGGGGGAATATAGGTTAAATGAGTTCATGAACTTCTGCAAGCAACATGGGATTATACAGCAGTTCACAGTGCCACACACTCCACATCAGAATGGATTAGCAGAATGTAAGAACAGGACCGTTGTGGAGTGCGCGAGAAGTATGCTTCAAGGTAAGGGCATTTATAATGGTATTTGGGCAGAAGCCATTAATACTGTTGTTTATTTAAAGAATAGGAGTCCCACCAAATGTCTAGGCTTCAAAACTCCCTTTGAAGCATTGTTAGGACTCAAACCAGCAGTTGGTCATCTGAGAATATTTGGATCTAAAGCTTTTGCTCATGTACCAAAAGTAGATAGGAAAAAGCTAGATCCCAAAGCCTTGAAATGCATATTTGTAGGATATGGCACAGAATATAAAGCATACAAATTATATAATCCTATGACTCATAAAGTGTTTGCAAGAAGAGATGTCATTTTTCATGAACAGATAGGAGATGGAAAGGAAGACTCTAACAACGACAGCCACACTCCATTTCTGATAGAACTGAACAGTGAAGAAGAAGAAGAAGAAAAGGAGCAAGAGCAGACACAGGAAGAAGTAGGAGCAGATAGCTCAATAAGTGAGGATGCAGGCCCACACAGTGCTAAAACAGGAAGAGTTGAGGTGAGTCCTTTACCGAGAAGATCAAGTAGAAAGACTAGACTACCTGCAAAATTCAGAGACTATGCTTTAATGTCCAAAATTTTAAATATTATAGAACCCTCAAATTATGAAGAAGCAAGTAGATCAGATGAATGGAGGGCTGCAATGCATGAAGAAATGGAATCCATATATAGAAACCATACTTGGGACTTAGTTGAGCTGCCAGAAGGAAAAACCCCTATAGGTTGTAAGTGGCTGTATAAACATAAGATAAATGCAGAGGGTACTGTAGAAAAATTCAAAGCAAGACTGGTAGCAAAGGGTTATTCACAACAGGAAGGAATTGATTTTGATGACACCTTTACCCCCGTAGCTAAACTTAATACAATTAGAATGCTAATATGTTTAGCAACAAAACATAAATGGAAGCTACACCAGTTAGATGTTAAATCTGCATTTCTGAATGGAGAATTAAAAGAAGAAATATATTTAGTACAGCCTCCTGGTTTTGTGAAAAAGGGGTAGGAACATTTAGTGTGTAAACTACATAAGGCACTTTATGAATTGAAACAAGCACCCAGGTCATGGTATGACAAAATTGATTCATTTTTTGTTCAGCATAGTTTCCATAGGAGCCTCAACGATCCAAATCTGTACACCAAGATAAATAAACAAAGGCAAATAATTTTGATTTCTTTGTATGTGGATGACATGATAATAACAGGGAATGCAAATAGTTTAATCAAAGAAATCAAGCAGCAAATGCCACAGGAATTTGAAATGAAAGACCTTGGTGATCTTCATTATTGCCTAGGACTAGAAGTGTGGAAAGATTTTGGTCAAACTTTTCTAACTCAAGGAAAGTATGCCAGAAACCTGTTGGAACGATTCAGAATAGAACAGTTTAAAATAGCAGCAACACCATTGCAACAGAATCTCAAGTTAAGCAGTGACGATGGCACGAAACAGGTGGATGCCACTTTGTATAGACAGCTAGTGGGAAGTCTAATATATCTTACGACAACTAGGCCTGATTTGGCATACTCTGTTAGTGTGCTGAGCAGGGAAAATTTTAAGAACCCCCCCCCTAAATTTATAAATATAATAAATGGGCAAATCTCCATGGTATATAGGAAAAATGGAAGGCGATTTTATCAATAATATAATATGTATATATAATTTTTTGGCGAATCTCTCACTAGGCATGGCGAATATTTTACTCAATTATAAAATATTGTAAGATCTTGGCGAGTCTTTCACTAAATAATAAAACTTTGTAAAGTCCTAGTGAATCTTAGCATAGGCTACATGCTAGTTTAATTCCCCCATTTAAATAGGCTACATTCCAGATGAATACCATGTGCCATTTTGGTGAATACCATGGGTCAATACCATGTGCCATTTTTATTTTTATTAATTCTAATATTAGGGTTAATAATGGTTTTTTGCATGGTATGGCTACATGCTGGTTTAATTCCCCCATTTAAATAGGCTACATTCCAGGTGAATACCATGTGCCATTTTGGTGAATACCATGGGTCAATACCATGTGCCATTTTTATTTTTATTAATTCTAATATTAGGGTTAATAATGGTTTTTTGCATGGTATTAATAACAATCTAGTCCATGGTATTTGTCCCAGGTTTCACCTAAATAGAACCCATTTTTTGAGTGTTCGTAAATATAAGGTGACTTATGGAGTAAATATAAAAAAATGTTTTATTTGTTTACCATACCTCTCGTTTATTTATATTTTTATTAATTTACCATACCTCTTTTACAAATATGGTATTTGGCCCATAGGATTCACTTAAATAAAACCTCTTTCTTGAGCCTTCATAAATAGAACGAGGGTTATGGACTAAATATAAAAAGAGGTTTTATTTATTTACGATACGTCTAGTTTATTTATATTTTTATTTATTTACCATACATTTTGAGTAAGTATAAAAAGACGTTTTATTTATTTACCATACCTCCTCTTTACTTATATTTTTATTTGTTCACCCTTACATGTATATAAGGTGACTTATGGAGTAAATATAAAAAATGTTTTATTTATTTACCATACCTCTTTTATAAATATGGTATTTGGCCCATAGGATTCACTTAAATAAAACCTATTCTTGAAAATGGGTGAATGGATTCACTTAAATAAAACCTATTCTTCAAAATGGGCGAATGGAAGGTTGTAAGTCCTAATTTCAAGGGCTAAATTTACCTTTTTTACCCTCTCCCTTAAAATAAGGCGGGCTATTTGAGGTGATTTGTAAAAATGTACTATGATACAAAATATTCGCCCACTAAAAATTTAAAACCCCTTAATTTCGCCAAAGGGCGAACATTCGCCCCTAAAATTATCCTTGGTGCTGAGCCAGTTTATGTCCAGACCACTCAACAGTCACTAGAATGCAGCAAAATGTGTGTTGAGTTACCTTAGTGGTACTTGTAATTACGGTATTTTATACACTGACATTTCTAATGTTACTTTAGCAGGTTATTCAGATTCTGATTGGGCAGGCAACCTGGATGATCGTAGATCCATCACAGGTTATGCATTTAGTATTGGATCCGGGGTTATTTCGTGGAGTAGCAAAAAGAAAAGCACTGTAGCATTATCGTCATGTGAATCAGAGTACCAGGCGTTGTGTGAAGCTACATGCGAAGCCATTTGGTTGAGGAGATTGCTTAGTGATGCAGGCGAAGGACAAAAAGCAGCAACCAGCATCAAAACTGACAATCAAAGCACAATAAAGCTTGCATACAATCCAGTTTTCCATAAGAATACTAAACACATTGATACTCAGTTTCACTTTGTCCGAGAAAAGATACAGTCAAAGGAAATTTGTGTGGATTATTGTAATACTTGTGATAATTTAGCTGACATTTTTACTAAGCCTCTAGGGCAAGTAAAGTTTGAGTTATTTAGAGGGATGTTAGGTGTGCAAAATAACCCTTTCTCCATTAAGGGGGGGAGTTAGAAATAATGGAGAAATGGTTATGTGGTTGTAACGTACCTTCTTTGTTTAGGAGTTGTTCCTAGAATTTAGGAGGTTGGTTTCAGCTACCTAATTTTTAGTCATGTATTTAATATGTAATATTCATTCATGTAATGTAGAGTGAATGTGAGCGAGAGTCTCCTCCTTGTTTGTTGAGTGCAGTCTCCAGGTGGTGTATTCACCTGTGAGCTACAACTCCTTTTGATTAATTCAAATTTGATTATTTTTATCTATTGATAACATGATGAAATTTTCCTACATAGAAATAAATGAAGGATATATTTCCTTGACTGTGGCTGGCAGGTTATTTCAGAGATAAGCTCAACAAAAAGTGAAATTGTCATGGCATATGTGGTATTCATTAGTTATAAGTATATAAAATATGGGTTGTTGCATGCAATTTCTTTGTTGCAAATAAAAGGGTTATATATATATTTGGTGTTTGACTTTATCGTATGACTTATAGTTTGGTTGAAAGGCTTTGTTATAACTTGTGATGGTTAACCACCATTATAAGCTATGCAATATATATTTATATGAAAACTAAGATTGAAGGCTATACTATATCGTTTGAATGAGTGTGTATATACACATGGTATACATTATGGATTAAATTTCACATTGAAATGTTCATGTATTATTGATAGCATGAGTTTTCAACATTATGAGATGTAATGTTTGATGTATTTTGCAGGAATGTTCACCAATAAGATTTATGGTTTATATGATTCACGGCTCACTAACATGTTGGATAGATTTATAATTTATATGAGAGTCTGCCACCTGGAATGTATGGGTCCCTGCCAAAAATCAATCGACATGGTTTCGGGATTAATGTTACATAAAATGGTCACATCTCTGACATTTAATGGGAAATCACCTTCGTAAGACTTGGCACCTCTCCTTATGCATTATATTTATTATTGGTGGAATTTTTTATTTGGTAACCAATTTTTTTAACATATGGGAATTACTTTGACAATATACATGTCCATCGTTTAAATCTATTATTCGTCCAACTTGTTCTACCCACGATAACTCATGCTCGAATCATGATAAATGAACTACATTGGCATTATTTCACCATGTTACGTTTTAATCATTGGAAAAGCTAGCATGTTAAGCCTTACGCCACACTAACTCCACCATTCATGGCTACATTTACTCCCATCATACTCACCACCTCGAGCCATCCAACTCATTTCTTTCCATGATCCAGGTACTAAGGTTTTCATTTCTTTTGATCTTTCTCATTCTACACCTCCATACAGTAAAATTCATTGAATAAATCCATCCCAAATATGGATGACGATTACATAAGAGCAACACGACTAATGAAATTATCATTTTCCTTTTCTTTCAAACATTATTACTCACCAGGTACGTTTTAAACCAATTTTCCTTCATCAACAATATGTACTTCTATGAGTTCTTCTCCTTGTTCTCCATGTTCCCACTACCGGTGTATGTTACTGAATATATATATGATTGGCCTTAGGTGGTCACGATGTTTGTCTCATAAATTAATGCGCATAACCTTTACATATTTTAGTGAATATATATATGAATGGTCTTAGTTGGTCACAATGTTGGTCTCATAAATTCTTGTGCATAGTTCTAGTATTTATATCTTTTACCATCCGATAGTCATTCTTCTTGTGCAATATGTCGTGAATCCCTTGAGGCTATTAAGTCTTGGGCACATAGCATTTGGTGTAATAATTGAGATAATCATGGTTGGCCATGGTCATTGTAATAAACTTGGAATTTTTTTTAGTTTATGATTTAATAAATTAAAACCCCACAGTCATTATTGTTATCTTCTTTGGAAGATTTGTTTAATAGTCTCAAATGAATTAATCAATGGTTCTTAAAATAAAATAAAAATTCATTGACCATTGTTCCTATTCATCTACTAAGCCATCTGGCTTCAATTAAAGAGAATTGTCATTTTCTCTGTTATGATTTTTTATTAGAAGTCCAAAAAAATTAAACTAATCTATGTTACCATGTAAGGGAGCTCTTAAGGTCTCAAGGCTTTGGGAAAAATACCCATGCGAAGGTGTGCATGAGAATTTTGTCAATTTTCTTAAATTAATCCATTTTAACAATGCACAAGTCACGAGACCTATCTTAGTACCAACACCAATTCTCATTCATACAGTGACATGTCTCAAACATTAGGGGAATTTTGAGATCTAAAATGGGCCTCCTAAGAAAAATTTACAAACAAAATAAACTTTATAAGAACCAATAGGATTCAAGATGATGATGTTAACCATGGAGGATGGTTCATCACTTTTGGAGTAAAAAGGTAAAAGATTAAAAATAATAAAATAATAAAACTGTTTTTTCAATTCATATTTTCAAGTTATCTCCCTAAGGTTTTACTCAAATTTCTAGAGCGAGTACTCATTGGATGAAAATTTTAATTACTCATCTAAGGAGAACCCATGCTGCATACTTTTGATGGACCCTGCTACATGAAAACTAACGAAGACATGAAAAAACAAGATTGCAATCACATTTTTCACGTATTTCTCATTTTTCATGTAGCAGGATCCATCAAAAGTATGAAACATGGGTACGCATTGGATGAGGAATCAAATTATATATCCAACAAGTGTTTATGCTCAACATTTGAATAGGCCCATATGGAGATAAGTTAAAAATACAAGTAATCTAATATTATTTTATTATTTCCACAATTATTTTATAATTTCCTTAGGAGGCCCATTTTAGACCTAAAAATTCCCCTAATGATCTATGTTATAATACACTATTTCATTCAGTTGTTTTCGACTATGGGTCTAATTCTTTCTGGTTATATGGTTTTCTTTATGAAAGTGATATATGTTCTTTCGATTGGACAATCCAACCTCGTTACTGCTATCTACACTCTCTTTCATGTTAATTCAGAATTGGTTCTTGATTGTCTTCATAAGATCATATCCATTGATTATTAATCATGTTCTTCCATTAAATTTTGTTGGCTCGAATGCATCTTTTAGATATGCCCATGTATGATAAGGGCTCTATTCTTTACATTGATATTTGAGATGATTTGAAGAGGTCCTTTTCTACCACCTTGACCTCTCTCTCTCTCTCTCTCTCTCTCTCTCTCTCTCTCTTTCTATATATATATATATATATATATATATATATATATATATATATATATATATATATATATATATATATATATATATATATGGATATTGACATGATTCTTTTTTCTCATTTAACTTTGTTCCTATTTGGTGTTGCAAACTCATTGTTTTGTGCTTATGTTGATTGATGCCACATCTTCCACTACCCTTGAGTAATATACCAAATTTGTTGCAATATGATATTTTTTAATAGGATTATAAGAAGGGGCATGATATGGGAGTTAATATAAACCAACATCTAGGTATGATAGGGGGAAAAGACCAAAATTCTCTATTCACTTTGATGTCGATTCTCAAGAATTAATGAAATTGCTATGTACATTTGTGGTGAACTTATTAGGATATCTTGAACCTCAACTTGTGGTGCACCCTCAACCATTACATCCTCCATTTCCTCAACCATCCACTATGGGTGTCTCCATCCCCACACATATGTTTTCCCCTTTAGTTAATCCAAATAATGATGGTTGCGTACTTGTTGTTTCTACACAACCTTTACTTTCAATACAAGGTTGACCTATTGTTTCTCCACCCAATCCTCCTCCTGAAGAACATGTGTCACATCTGCAATTTGTTGATTCTCATATAGTGCATACTCCTCCTACAACACCTCAACCATATGTACCTACTACTCAACGTCCTCTCTCAATGCACCAAGCTTCCAAGTAGCCCATGGTATTGGCTAGTCTTGTTGGTCAATTATTAAAACATGCAGTTACTTCGATACATACTTTCAGTGAACAACAACAAAGTTCTTAGGTTCCTCCCATAGTTATTCAAATTTATTGACATACACCCACGACAAAAGGAACAACAGGAAGATTCAACTCCTTTTCAAAAGAAAGGGCATTAATCTTTGTACTCAAAACATGTTCTATTTAGAAAAACTCATTTTCGTATGGTTTTCAACACTATTGATAGACATATTCATTTGCTGATGTCACTTTCATTGTTTGGCTACTTGATGTTTCAATTATATTTATGATGCCTCATCTTTCTGAGGAGAAACATTATGGTTCTATTTATATACAATAATTTACATTACTTTGGTACCACATTGGATATGAATGATTCATGGAGAAACAAGGGAAATGGGGGACACAAGGTTTTGGTGATACAATGATAAGTTTATATATATATATATATTGGTTATGTGATATACATTATGGGTTGCATATGAAATTCATGATTGTGTTTTCTTCATTCTGACATTGTTTGTGATTATAAGATTCGCTAGAATTTTATGAGATAAAAAATTTATGTGCCTCACATTTCTTACACACTTATGTATAAAGACAAAATATTATAGAACCCAATCGAATAAGTAAAAAAAGGGGTTACACCTATTAGAGTCAAAAAAATTTAATTTAAGATAAACTTGTATTTATGCCTTTAGAACATCCATCCTCCTTTTATCTAATCACTTAGATTAGAAATAGACAAATACAATCTTCTAATCAAGATAATTGTCCAAACCACTTTGGATCTCTTTAAAAGGGTGGAGGATATATGAAGGAAAGGGAAAGAAAACTCTAAAGAGAGGTATGCTATTAATTTCCAGTTGTAATTCATCCTTCAGTTTTAAATTCTTACAAGCTAGAAGCTAATCCTAAAGATGAAAGCAATATTGTTTAATAAAGGGGAGACAAGATGGGCTGACTTAATGAATATTTCCCAAGGAAATTTGCATGTATCTTGTACCTTTCTAATTTATTTTTTGTTATTTTTATGGTATGGTTATTAATTACCAATACTAACAACTATCTTTTGGAAGAAGACAAGCTACCCATACTTCACTTATGCAAGGAATTTTATCTTGCTTTCATTTATAGTTATTCCTAAGCTATTGTATATGGTCTATATTGTAGTAGTTTGTGACTAGACCGATCAAAATATTTCGCAGAAGTTTTCCTTCTAGGATTTTGGTTGTACTCTTTTATCTTTAATAAACTCAGCCATCAATTTTTGCAGCTTCATTATTTTGCATATCTTTGTTTTGTTGCATATTTTAGTTCAACAGTTTCTCTTTATTACTTTCTGCAACTTATTCTCTACAAAGTTTTGGGCTTTTGTGTTCGGATTCTAACTACTTCATTACTTGTTTAAATATGATGTGCATTTTTTATTTATTTTAACATTTATTTATGATGATGATGTTGTAAATGATGTATTTATGATGTACATATTATGATACTTTCCTTGTTGTTGTAAATTTTCATTTACTCGTTTTTTACATAATACACACAAAAAAACACACAAAACACTTTCCCCTTCACTGCAAATTATGAGAACATTGTCCCATTATCTCATTGTGGAAACGGGATTCAAGGAGTTGTCTTGTTCAAGTTCAAACAAACTTAAACAATCATCAACATCTATTGGAAACCATATTGGGAAGCATTTTGTTCCCTCGACTTCTCTAAAATATTTATCAATCTATGGCTATTTAGTCATTGGAACAACCCAATATTGGCTTTTGGATTCATGGTTAGAATAACATAGCCCATTATTTAATTTATTTCATACTTCAAAATTTAGCCTCTAACGAGGAGTGTGCAAGAAGGTGTGCCATTATTTTCCAATACATTGAATTGGATGAAACAAGGGAAGCTCTATGAAGGTGAGTATGTCAACATGAGAACCTAAATCACCCTTAATCTATTATCCCATAATTCCCATAATATCTTTCCCCTTGGGTGCTGGAAGTGAGGCTTATGGAAGTGACTATGGCTTCAGAGACAAATCTGAAGGCATCAGTCCCTAGTCGGTCGCACATAGTAGTCCTGAGAGTGACCAAGGCATCTCGGTCACTTGCACAACAACAATAAGGGAGCAACTCTAGATCTTAGCCATATTATGCCACAGTTTCATACATAAATACTTCCTGAGAGTGACTTTGTACTCACAATCGCTTGCATACAGTGACAAAGAGAGTGACCAAGGAGTTTTAGTCGCACACAAATAGTGGTGATGAGGGTGACCAAAATTCAGATCTCAGGTTTGACATCTTCACCTCAATTGACTTCAGGGATTTGGTAGATCTCATTTTCTCTCTATTATTATATAGATTTGTAGATATGTAGATTTGATTTGTTAGTTTCTGCTACAAACATATGTATTGGGCTCATTGACAGTGACAATAGTATTAAACAATTAACATTAGCTTCTGACAACACATTACAACCATCAGTATGAGGGTTCTAATTCCTGACATGATCAGATATGTTCTATAGATATCATTATTGCATTTCTGCATAGACAAAGTTATGGATGTTGTACTCTCTTTTTCTACATCATTTTATGATGATCTAAGAAGAACAAGATTTGCAAGGGTTTTCCCCATAGTGAGTTTTTCCCTCATCTTAGACCAATATTAGTGTCTCTATGTGTGTGAATTATTTTTTCTATTGTTCCTTTTATATTCCATTACATTGATGATGATGGTGATGTTGTTTCTTTCTATATAATTCATATGTTGATGTATAATAGTTCGTATCTGAATAAGGTAATGATGATATGGGGTGAAATTAATGTGTTAATGATTAAATACCACTATCATAGCAAAGAACAATGTCACTGTATGAAAAATTAACATGGTATCAGAGCTTGGTTGAAGAAAAGTCATGGAAATTACCTCGACGATGACACCTTTGATGGAAGCAAGAAGAGGATGGTGGAGACCTAAAATATTTCTAGGGTTTGAAGATAACCCTATCCATCCTGATGATTAGCGTTTGATGGATTATATGAGGTTAGGGTTGGAGAGAAAACCTTTGTTTATGGAAAGTACTTGAGATTAGATGTATGGCACTCTCACATGGTCTATGTAAATATGCTCAAGCACTTGACGAAGATTCGATGAAGCCCTAGATGGTATAATCCCTTACAGATCTAGTTGGATACTTAAAGTAAACATTGGGATATGGACCATGGGCGTTGATGGATCTTGAAGATTGGTTCATTAAGGAGAAAATCACCTCTCACTGAGGATAAGTATTTATTGTATTTGATGATTATCTTTATTGCTTGTACTTCGTGCATATGTATTTGAGTATATGGATGTTTCTAACCTCCTTGATGAGATGTGATGAGTAGATACTTCTTGAGGATCATTATGAGATGCATATCTAGAAAGAGACAAAGAGGCACTTGATGAAAAGATGACAAATTGCTTCAAGCGGTGTGTGTCTAATGAAAAGGTGCACAGGTAATACCACAAGGTATGCATGGAATGTTTTAGCTATTGGCTTGATAAGCCCTAAGGTATGACGAGAATGTCTATTTCTTTAATGGCTCATACATGTATATGAAAGTGACTTGGATCTATGTCTCCTATAATGAAATGTTACTCCTAGTGTTGAATTCTATGAGGCTATCTAATGTTGATACATTGATACACTTGATGTTTTGATAACATCTATGATCCATCCATTGGACATCTTGATCCTATAAAGAAGACTAACACCTTTGACTCCAGTAAATTATATTATTGATGCTTGTCATGATGGATTTCATATAGAAGGATAGTTCATTAACTCCTATACATGATTCTGTTGGTAATACTTGTGATAAGCATGATTGACACTCTTTTTGTTTTGATAAAGATTTATTGAATGATCTTACCTGATATCATTAGTCATGAAGAGCATGGTAACCTTGATGTGGGAATTATAAGTGTAATATTGATAAATATATATCTTACTAAATATTGTCATGGTTAAACTGAATATCCTAACTTGATGAAGTGACTTGATATAAAATGTTATTGTGTTCACAATCCTTGAGATATGATGTTGCATCTATCTACTACTTTCAATCTAAACCTTTGATTAAATATTGATGTCATGATGTTGATAGCCATATGTTTATGATCTAACAAATTTATTGTTGCATGACTCAAGTCAAGACAGGTTTCTTACATGGATGAGGAAGAATGACGCAAATCCCCAATCAGAGGGAGAATCACTTCCCAAAATTCTTAGCCTTATTACTATTTGTATTCTATGATGTTGAAGTATTATTTATATGCATATGACAGTATTGATCTGTAGTAGAGTCTTAGATATTAGCCTGTATAGAAATTAGGGTTTTTTCTACGGACGGTGTCATAGATCTAGGAGATCTTGTCCCTGGACACTCGTATGCTAAGGCCTAGACAATGTCCAAGCAACTAAAGTCTCGCTCATGCTAACCTGAAGGGAGAGACTAGAGGTTTGAATGTTATTTTCTGAAGTTGTTTAAATTATGAATCAAAGTGTCTCTGACATATATTTCTACTGTTAACTGATTTTTGAAATTGTTGATCATATAATGAATTATTGTGCATGAAATAATATGGTCACCTAGAAGATGTTAGTACCATAGAAGTAGATAACAACAAGATATACTAGTAAGAAAATCTTGAATGTTTTCCATAACATGAACATGCAAACTGAACTTGTGTTTGTAGGTGACTAGGACATACATATAGATATGTCACTATGTTTGTGCTACAAGAGGTTGGCATGATTTGGCATTACTCGCATATATGAAAAATGTTTTGACATGATACTTGACAATAACTTTGAATTGATGATAGAGATGTGATTTGACTATAGATCTCTGTACAATAGTAATTCAGACTCGACCTAATGTCTGGTGATCTGATTTGACACTTGTTTCTTTGTCGTCATATCAAATCTATGTGGACATGATGACTTATGTGTAAATTGGCCTCCTTGTTTTTAACACAATGGCTGAGAGAATGATAATTGTGATTTAGCATGAAAAAATGGAACTTGAATGACTCATCCTTTATGTATGTATTTTCACCTAGTGACAAGATGACCTATGAAAAGAGTTGTGAGAATGAATTGATGAAGCCTCAGACTTATATTGCATAATTGAATTTATACTTGATATGAGTTCTACCTGACTCCTGGTTGAAATTATTAATACTACAGTAATGATGACTCTGATTATGGCTTTGATTTTATATCATGTTGATCTACTTATGAGAGGTGATGAGACTCTGATGTTCTAAATCAGAGGGAGATGGCTTCTGAAGCCTGAAATGATGTATCGTGGCATGATGTATTGATCTTTAGAATTTGGGAAATAAATTTCATATTGCACAACTATTGAAAAATGTTTTTCTCAATCCTTGATACTCTAATTTGAAGTTGTTGAACTCCTCATGGCATCTGATAGTTGATTGAATTATTATTGATTCCATTTTTGAACAACCACACACAAAAACACACAGATATATATATATATATATATATATATATATATATATATATATATATATATATATATATATATATATATATATATATATATATATATATATATATATATATATATATATATATATATGATGTGCATAGAACCTGAATAAATTCATAATTGAGATACTTCACTCACATAGAGTTGCCACTGAGCATGATTTGAAATATCTGCATGAGATATTATATTTTGAGAATGAGATATTTCTCCTATGGTATGTGTCTGCACAAATGTATTAAAAATATTTGAGATTATTGTTGATAAGCAAATTTGGATGCTGCTTTAGTATGGGATCTGCCATGATGTCTTGGATGAGAAGTCCATAACATGACTGAGATTGATCATGATGTTACTAGCATGGCTAGCTGTGAGGCGGGATATAGAAGATCCTTAGAGAGTTGTTTGAGCATGATTTGAATATGACATGGTTACATTTGGGACTGAGATACTCTCACATATTGAGACAGTGCAGCTAATTGAAATAATCTCAAGCTTGTTATTGGCACCTCCTTGAGAGGGAGGATAATTATGGTATCCTTTTGTGGTTTATGTGATTATATATGATCTGACATGATATTTGATTTCATGTTCTATATGAATAGGAAACAAATGCTATTGAGACAAGCAAATTACAGATATTGTTGCAAAGGTATATTGGTTTTCAAGGACCGTCCCCTCCGAATGAGGGGAAACACTGATCGAGGACACTGAGGAAACTCTTCCTACCTTGTTTGAGCTCCCAAGATGAGGAATCGAGCTGGAGGGTTCTTGGGGTTGATGGAACTCCGGATAATAGGGAATTACCCTATATTTCTCCATACCATAGGGATTTACCGATATCGATTACCCATAGGGTTGGATTTGTAGCTCACCCTTCCTTAGTCTTCGTAAAGTATACCCCAGTTGGAATCATACCCACCAGGTAGGCTTGTTGGGAGTACTACTCCTCGTCTGGCCAACAATTTGAGAGTGTAATTGGGGGTGTACAAATCAAGGCGATTATGATGTAGGTGTTCTACCACATGACTGGGTCATCGATGGGAAGATCAGTAAACAATAGGATGTGTTGAGATGACCCAATATGATTCTGGGTTGAGCGTAGATCTACCTGATGAAATTCCAAGGTTGAGCATTTACTCCGCTATGTGATGAGTTATCTTAATGCTAGGTATGGGTGGAATCTACTGTTACCCAACGTGGTTCTAAGTTGATATGTTCTCCCTGATGATATGTTCTCCGATGAAAACATTCTAGGTAGTATCCTAACTATAGAGATTATAGATAGTAACCTGATGGATAGAGGGTGGCAGCTTGAGCTCCCCTTTGGTATCAAAGTATTCTTCTTCTAGATCCGAGAATGTTCAACATATGAGTAAGAAAAATTAAGAGATAAGCAAGAATAAGAAAAGGATAGATCGAGATGTACAATTATGATTTTTCATGATGAGACACTCGATATGTACATGGCATAGTTACTACATGAAAGAGATGATCTTTGATGATATGTGATGACTCAAAGATTCTAGAATGACATATTGTTCGATGGATAGATATTGGGAGGTGGAATTCTCCCTAGTTAAAAGGGAGCGTTAATTTTGGTAACTACGGTAAAATTCCACCTTGGACATCTTAGATTACGAAGATAATTATTGTATTGGATTCCTCTTTTCTAGAGGACCAAAATCGACCTAAAGATGACCCAATTTGGTTAAGCGTAAGTTGAGTTATGAATTATTTTATTGATACATATATTATGGAATGGGTCAGCTCTAACCACGTGAGTAATTGCTTGGGTCAATCTTAACCCCAAGTGAACTGTCGAGAAATCCTATACATATAAGAAACCTCAAGATCATTTGGACACATCTTCTCTTCTCTTTTGTCTTGGTTCGCACATGTTCAACAAAAGGAGATCGCTCAAGGGTCTGAAATCATAGGCGAAATGTTCGCTCTGGGTTAGGGTCTTATGGATCTTGGTCACTGGCACATAATAGGGAATTATGGTCACTGGACACTGGCACATAAGCCTATGACAGTGACTATAGACCCTTGTACACTGGAACATAAGCCTATCAGAGAGACTATAGACCCTTGGACGTTGGCACGAAGGCTTATGTGAGCAACTATGGCTTCAGAGACATATCTGAAGGCATCGGTCCTCAGTCACTCACACAGCAACAATAATGGAGTGACTCTAAGTTTTAGCTATATTATGCCATAGTCGCACACATAAGGATTTCCTAAGAGAGACTCTAAAGTCACAATCGGTTGCATACAGTGATAGAGAGAGTGACCAAGGAGTTTCGGTCACACATAAATAGTTGTGATGAGGGCTACCATAATTCAGATCTCAAGTTGACATCTTGGCTTCAATTGATTTCAGTGATCTTGTATATCTTGATTTCTCTCTACTGTTATACAGATTTATAAATTTGTAGATCTGATTTATTAGTTTTCGTTCTAAATATATGTATTGGGCTCATTCACAATGACAACAGTGCTCAATAGTGTTTGACATAGTGATAGCAGTATATAAAAGCTAACATTAGTTTGTGACAACACATTACAACCATCAATATGAGGGTTCTGATTCCTAACATGATTATATCTATTTCATGGAAATCATTATTTTTTGCTGCATAGATAAAGTTATGGATCATTTTACTCTCCTTTGTTGCATCATTTGATGATGATCTAAGAAGAAGAAGATTGGCAAAGGGTTTCCCCATAGTGGGCTTTTCCCTGGTCTTGAACAATCCAGGTGTCTCTATGTGTGTGCATGCTTTCTTCTACTACTCCTTTTATATTGCATTTCATTGATGATGATGGTGATTTTGTTTCTTTCTATATAATTGCATATCCTAATTTATAATGGTGTAGATCTGAATAATGTAATGATGATATGGGGTGAACTTAATGTGTTAATGATGACATTCAACAATCATTGTAGGTTCTAACCCTATACAGAAATTGCCTGCACACGAATTCTAAAACGCAAAAACTAAACAAAGTGAGAGCATAACACATATACACAGAGATTTTCCCATGGATCCCAAAACCGAGACTACCAGCTTGATTTTTTTATTATATTCCTTTCAATGTTATAACAAATATTTATACATGCCGAAGCATCCAATACCATGGACCAAAAACCATCGCGTCCAAAAACATGTGCGAAAATCATGCACAAAACCATAGGTGGGTCCGCCCAACCTAACATAGGGTCCAAAACCAAAATTTTCTGGGGTGCTATCCGGACCCCATAAAATGGGGTTACGGGTACACCTCAAACCCCCTGTGACCCCCCCTCACTACAAAATCGGTGCAACGAAGGGGGTGCTCCATGCCCCCCCTCTAACCCCCTGGTTAACTACGTGGGCTAGTCGTGGAAAGAATATAACACAACCCAACATTGTCCCACTTGTTGTTTTCTTTCCACAGGGGGCCAGAAGAGAGCTTAGTCATTTTTCCAGCACTAAAATTCCCATTATTTCTCTACATAGAGAACTTCTCAAAGCTCACAGATTTTGTCAATGCATCTGCAGTATTCTTCAAAGTGTCGACCTTTACCAGCAACACTTTTTTTGTATTCTATCATATCCCTCACAAAGTGATACTGAACATCAATGTGCTTTGTCTTTGAATGATATGTAGGGTTTTTTACCAAGAAAATTACACTTTGGCTGTCATAGTGTATCCTTATAGCTTCCTGTACTAACCCCATACTTGAACACAATCTCTACAACCAAACTGCTTCCTTGCTTGCATGAGTGGCTGCCATGTATTCTGCCTCTATAGTTGATAGTGCCACTATAGATTGTTTCTTACGCATCCAACTGACTGCACCTCCAAATAGGTTAAACACATACCCACTTGTAGATCTTCTTTGATCCAGATCTCCAGCCCAGTCTGCATCAACAATGCCATGAATATCCAACACTCTGTCCAATCCTGGTCTTCCTTGGTAGCACAAACCATAATCACTAGTGCCACAAAAATACCTGAAAACTGACTTCACTACTATCCAATGCTCCTTCCCTGGTTTTGACATAAATCTGCTCAATACTCCCACTAGATGTGCAATGTCTGGTCTAGTACAAACCATTGCATACATTAGGCTACCGACTGCACTTGCATATGGAACATGAGACATGTCCTCTTCCTCTTCTTGTGTCTTGGGACATTATTCAGCACAAAACCTCACACCTACAGGAATAGGAACCTTCACTGGTTTGCTATCCTGCATATTAAACATTTGTAGTACTGTCTCGACATACTTCCTTTGGTTTAACCAGAGCTTCCTCTTTGTATGATCTCTTTTAATTTCCATGCCCAAAATATAGTTTGCATCACCAAGATCTTTCATGTCAAATTTGGAGGACAATTGGGTCCTCAAATCCTAGATAATTTCTTTGTCATTTCCAACCAACAACATATCGTCCTCTTACAAGACCAGATAAATAACACCGTCACCAATTAATTTAAAATACGCATAGTGATTTGCTTTACTTCTGGTGAAGCCAAGTCCCCATATAAATGTATCAAATTTCTGATACCACATCCTTGGTGATTGTTTTAACCCATATAGAGACTTCTTTAACTTGCATACTAGTTCTTTTTTACCCTTCACCGCAAAGCCTTCAGGTTGCTTCATGTAGATCTCCTCTTCTAGATCCCCGTGAAGAAATGTTGTCTTCACATCCATCTATTCTACCTCAAAATCAAAAGCAGAAGCAACAGATAAAATTATTCTAATAGAAGTTACCTTGGCAACACGAGAAAAAATATCATCAAAATAAATTCTCGACACCTGGGAACAACCTTTTGCTACCAACCGACCTTTGTATTTCTCCACTTTTCCTTTTGCGTTTGTCTTCTTTTTGAACACCCATTTTCTACCAGTGGGTTTCCTTCCAGCCAGCAACTCCACCATATCACAAGCCTCATTTTTGTGCAAAGATTCCATTTCATCAACCATGGCCTGTTTTTAGAGTTTTCCATCCTCTGAATCCACTACTTCCTTCATAGTTCTTGGATCATCATCAGTAACAGACAAAGCAAAATTTGAACAGAAAGCAGATGGACTATACCTTTTTGGCTGCCTTCTTTCTTGAACTGACCTTCTCACAGCCAGAGTTTGTGGCTCTTCATCTTCTGATTCCTCTTCTGCTGTAGAGTCTGATTCTTCCTTCTTTAGCTCAAACTCTATCTTCTCAGGTTCCTTTGGTTGGAATTCATGTTTAATAACATTTTTCACCTCTCTAAACACCACATCTTGGATGTACACAACCCTCCTTGTTACTGGGTTCCAAATCTTATTACCCTTTAAACCATCCTTATACCCAATAAAGATGCACTTTTCAGATTTGCTATCCAACTTAATTCTTTTCTCCTTTGGAACATGTACATATGCATCACATCCAAATACCCTTAGATCTGAAAGAGAGAGTTTCTTACTAGTCCATACCTCTTGTGGAGTCTTATCCTCCAACGCTGATGAAGGTGACATGTTGACCAGGTAACATGCAGTATCCACCACCTCTACCCAGAATTCTTGTCCTAACCCGACACCACTGAGCATGCTTCTTACCCTTTCCATCAACGTCTTGTTCATTCTTTTTGCAACTCCATTTTGCTGAGGTGTATATGGAGTAGTCTTCTACCATGATATACCATAATTCTTACAGAATTCTTCAAATTCCTTGCTACAAAACTCTCCACCATTATCTATCCTCAGCACCTTTATCTTCTTCTCTGTCTGGTTTTCCACTAGAGCCTTAAATTCTTTAAACCTGTGAAAGACCTCAGATTTATTCTTAAGGAAATATATCCATGTATTCCTTGAGAGGTCATCTATAAATGATACATAGTACATAGACTTACCCAATGATGGAACATTCATAGGTCCAAACATATCACTGTGCACAAGCTCTAATATTTGCTTCGCTCTCTTACCACCAGAGGGGAAACTCACCCGATTCTGCTTCCCATATACACAATTTTCATAGAAATAAAAATCCAGAGAGTTATTACTCATACCTTCTACCATAACTTTACCATGAAGTATTCGAAGGCCCTTCTCTCCAACATGTCCAAGCCTTTGATTCCAAAGCATGGTATTCTCTCCAGAGACCACTAGATTTTCTGCTCCACTTTCAGGAACCATAGAATTATTGCACCCATCAATAACAGTGCTACCTTGCAGCTTGTACAAAGTTCCAATCTGAACTCCCCACATCAATACCAGTGCTCCCTGAACCATTTTGCAGGTATCCTTCTCGGACACTGTTTTTACACCTAAATCATCTAACTTGCTTACAGAAATCAGATTTCTAGCTAGTGCAGGAATATGTAGAACACATGGAAGTGTTCTAACCCTTCCACCTTGCAGCTTCAGGTTTACTTTTCCACAACCAATGATTCTAGCCTTCCTGTCATCCCCCAAGAAGGCATCACCACCATCATATTTCTCATACTCGCAGAACCATTCTCTATGGGGAGTGAAGTGAAAGGATGCACCTGAGTCAATCAACCGTGCCTCATGATCTACATGTGTACTTGAAGAAGCCAAGTACACATCCCCACCTTCATCTGAGGTTGTTTTTTCCTCTACAGAAGGAGCCTCATCAGATCCCTTTCCTTTGTCAGGAGATTTAGATTTACAATCCCTTTTAAAGTGGCCTTCATTTCCGCATTTCCAGCACACCACCTTTACAGGTTTTCCTGGATATTTAGATCTCCCTCTAGATTTAGATCTCCCACTCAATGACTTATTTTTGTTTTTGTTCTGGGACTGTCCTCGTACAGACAAGGCATCACCATTCTAGCTCTCCATATTTTTCCATCTCATCTCCTCCATCAACAAGGCTGAGACTATTTCATCAAACTACAAGGCAGTTGCATTGCTACCTATTGCAATAACCAGACTATCCCATGAATTTGGTAGAGAACACAACAAAATGATGCACTTATCTTCATCTGAAATTTTAATATCAACATATGCTAACTAACTTACCATAGTATTAAATGCGTTTAGATGCTTTGTGACTAAGTCTCCATCTTTCATACTCAGGTTATATAGCTTTTTCCACAGGAAAAGTCTATTCACTAGAGACTTAGATTGGTACAAAGTCCCTAACTTGTCCCACAAATCCTTTGTCATAGCTTTCCTTGATACATTTAGCAATATTGAATCTAAGAAACACAATTGTATTGTGCTCTTTGCCTTCCGATCCAACTTCTTCCATTATTCATTGGACACTCCCATTGGTTTAGTACCTGGATCTACTACGATCCATTGATCTTTATCCACCAACAAATCCTCCATCTTGAGTTTCCAAAACTCAAAACTCTGACCATTAAATTTCTCGTTTTCTATCTTTCCACTGCTCACCATCTTCTTTCACCACTAGAATTGATCTCGCAGATCTCCCACTTGTTGGGTTGTGTTATATTATTTCCAACCATATGTTAGGTTGGGCGGACCCACCTATGGTTCTATGCATGATTTTCGCATATGTTTTTTGGACGCGATGGTTTTCGGTCCATGGTATTGGATGCTTCGACATGTATAAATATGTATTATAACATTGAAATGAACAGAATGAAAAATCAAGTTGGTAGTCCCGGTTTTGGGATCTACTGAAAAATCTTTGTGTATATGTGTTTTATGTGTTCTTCTCTCGCATTATTTATTTTCTGTGTTTTAGAATTCATATGCAGGTGATTTCTGTACGAGGTTAAAACCTACATTTGGTTTCAGAGCAGTTTTGGCTTCAAGGGGATGCCTTTATTACTAAGGGGTTTCGCTCGGGCCTATGGTAGACCCTGTTCAGTGGGAGATCTGCAAGATCGATTCTAGTGGTGAAAGAAGATGGCAAGTAGTGGAAAGATGGAGATCAAGAAATTTAATGGTTAGAGTTTTGAGTTGTGGAAACTCAAGATAGAGGATCTATTGGTGGATAAAGATCAGTGGATCGTGGTAGATCTGGGTACTAAACCAACGGGAGTGTCCGATGAAGAATGGAAGAAGTTGGATCAGAAGGAAAAGAGCACAATACGATTATGTGTCTCAGATTTATTATTGTTGAATGTATCAGGGGAAGCTATGGCGAAGGTTTTGTGGAACAAGTTAGGGAATTTGTACCAATCTAAGTCTCTGGTGAATAAACTGTTCTTGCGAAAAAAGTTGTATAACCTGAGGATGAAAGATGGAGACTCGGTGATAGAGCATCTGAACGCATTTAATACTGTGGTAAGTCAGTTAGGATCTGTTGATATTAAAATTTAAGATGAAGATAAGTGCATTAGTTTGTTTTGTTCTCTACCAGATTCGTGGGATAGTCTGGTTATTGCAATAGGTAGCAATGCACCTGCCATGCAGTTTGATGAAATAGTCTCAGCCTTGCTGACGGAGAAGATGAGACAGAAAAATATGGAGAGCCAGAATGGTGATTCCTTGTCCGTACGAGGATGGTCCTAGAAAAAAAACAAAAATAAGTCATCGAGTGGGAGATCTCAATCTAGAGGGAGATCTAAATCTCCAGGAAAACTTGTAAAGGTGGTGTGCTGGAAATGTGGAAAGGAAGGCCACTTTGAAAGGGATTTTAAATCTAAAGCTCCTGATAAAGGAAAGGGATCTGATGAGGCTCCTTCTGTAGAGGCAAAAACTACCTCAGATGAAGGTGGGGATGTGTACATGGCTTCTTCAAATACACATGTAGATCATGAGGCATGATTGATTGGCTCAGGTGCATCCTTTCACTTCACTCCCCATAGAGAGTGGTTCTGTGAGTATGAGAAATACGATGGTGGTGATTTCTTCTTGGGGGATGATAGGAAGGCTAGAATCATTGGTCGTGGAAAAGTAAAGTTGAAGCTGCAAGGTGGAAGGGTTAGAACACTTCCGGGTGTTCTCCATATTCCTGCATTAGCCAAAAATCTGATTTCTGTTAGTAAGTTGGATGATGTAGGTGTAAAAACAATGTTCGAGAAGGATACCTGCAAGATTGTTCAGGGAGCACTGGCATTGATGCGGGGAGTTTGGATTGTAACTCTGTACAAGCTACAAGGTAGCACTGTTATTGATGGGTGTAATAGTTCTATGTTTCCTGAAAGTGGAGCAGAAAATCTAGTGGTCTCTAGAGAGAAGACCATGTTGTGGCATCAAAGGCTTGGGCATATTAGAGAGAAGGGCCTTCGAATACTTCATGTTAATGGTATGGTAGAAGGTATGAGTAATTGCTCTCTAGATTTTGATTTCTGTGAAAATTGTGTATATGGGAAGCAAAATTAGGTGAGTTTCCTCTCTGGCGGTAAGACGACGAAATTAGAGCTTGTGCATAGTGATGTGTTTGGACCTGTGAAGGTTCTATCACTGGGTAAGTCTATGTACTATGTATCATTTACCGATGACTTCTCAAGGAATACATGGATATATTTCCTTGAGAACAAATCTGAAGTCTTTGATAGGTTTAAAGAATTTAATGCTCTCGTGGAAAACCAGACAGAGAAGAAGATGAAGGTGCTGAGGACAGATAATGGTGGAGAGTTTTGTAGCAAGGAACTTGAAGAATTCTATAAGAAGTGTGGTATATCACGATAGAAGACTACTCCATATAAACCTCAGCAAAATGGAGTTGCAGAAATAATAAACAAGATGTTGATGGAAAGAGCAAGAAGCATGCTCAGAGGTGTCGAGTTAGGACAAGAATTCTGGGCAGAGGCGGTGGATACTACATGTTGCCTGGTCAACAGGTCACCTTCATCAGTGTTGGAGGATAAGACTCCACAAGAGGTATGGACTGGTAAGAAACCCTCTCTTTCACATCTAAAGGTATTTGGATGTGATGCATATCTACATGTTCCAAAGGAGAAATGAACCAAGTTGGATAGTAAATATGAAAAGTGCATCTTTATTACGTATAAGGATGGTTTAAAGGGTTATAAGATTTGGAACCCAGTAACAAGGAAGGTTGTGTACAACTGACATGTGGTGTCCAGAGAGGTGAAATATGTTATTAAGCATGAATTATAACCAAAGGAACCTGAGAAGATAGAGTTTGAGCTAAAGGAGGAAGAATCAGACTCTACAATAGAGGAGGAATCAGGAGATGAAGAGCCACAAACTCCAGCTGTGAGAAGATCAGTTCAAGAAAGAAGGCAGCCAGAGAGGTATAGTCCATCTGCTTTTTGTTCAAATTTTTCTCTGTTTGTTACTGATGATGATCCCAGAACTATGAAGGAAGCAGTGGATTCGAAGGATGGAAAACTATAGAAAGAGGCCATGGTTGATGAAATGGCATCTTTGCACAAAAGTGAGGCTTAGGATCTACTGGAGTTGTCGGCTCGAAGGAAACCCATTGCCAGCAAATGGGTATTCAAAAGGAAGACAAATGCAGAAGGAAAAGTGGAGAAATAAAACGCTCAGTCGGTAGCAAAAGGTTATTCCTAGGTGCCGAGAATTGATTTTGGTTATATTTGTTCTCCTGTTGCCAAGGTAACTTCTATTATATTACTTTTATCTATTGCTGCCGCTTTTGATTTTGAGGTAGAACAGATGGATGTGAAGACAACATTTCTTCATGGGGATATAGAAGAGGAGATCTACATGAAGCAACTTGAAGGTTTTGCGGTGAAGGGTAAGAAAGAACTGGTATGCAAGTTAAAGAAGTCTCTGTATGGGTTAAAACAGCCACCAAGGATGTGGTATCAGAAATTTGATACATTTATACGAGGACTTGGCTTCACCATAAACAAAACAGATCACTGTGCGTATTTTAAATTAATTGGTGACCGTGTTATTTATCTGGTCTTGTATGTGGATGATATGTCACTGGTTGGAAATGACAAAGAAATTATCCAAGATTCGAAGACCAAATTGTCCTCCAAATTCTACATGAAAGATGTTGGTGCTGCAAACTATATTTTGGGCATGGAAATTAGAAGAGATCAAGCAAAGAGGAAGCTTTGGTTAAACCAAAGGAATTATGTTGAGACAATATTGAAGAGGTTTAATATGCAGGATAGTAAACCAGTGAAGTTTCCTATTCTTGTAGGTGTGAGGTTATCTGCTGAACAGTGTCCCAAGACACAAGAAGAGGAAGAGGACATGTCCCATGTTCCATATGCAAGTGTAGTCAGTAACCTGATGTATGCAATGTTATATACTAGACCAGACATTGCACATGCAGTGGGAGTAGACAGACAATGGGCATTTCAGGGCTGGAAAAATGACTTAGCTCTCTTGTGGCCCCCTGTGGAAAGAAAACAACAAGTGGGAGAATGTTGGGTTGTGTTATATTATTTCCACATAGTTAGTAGGTGGGTTGAGGGTCACCCACAACCCCACATTATGGGGTCCGGGGCAGCGCCCCAAAAATTTTTGGTTTTGGAGCCTATGTTAGGTTGGGCAGACCCACCTATGGTTTTGTGCATGATTTTCGCACATGTTTTTTGGACGCGATGGTTTTTGGTCCATGGTATTGGATGCTTTGGCATGTATAAATATGTATTATAACATTGAAAGGAATAGAATGAAAAATCAAGCTGGTAGTCTTGGTTTTTGGATCCAGTGGAAAATATCTATGTATATGTGTTTTATGTGTTCTGCTCCCGCATTATTGATTTTCTTTGTTTTAGAATTCGTATGTAGGTAATTTCTATATAGGGTTAAAACCTTCACCACTGAACAGGGTCTACCACAGGCCTGAGCGAAACCCCTTAGTAACAAAGTCATCCCCTTGAAGCCAAATATGCTTCGATACAAAATGTAGATTTTGACCCTGTATAGAAATTACCTGCATACGAATTCTAAAACATAGAAAATAAACAAAGCAAGAGCATAAAACATAAAACACATATACACAAAGATTTCCCCTAGATCCCAAAACTGGGACTACCAGCTTGATTTTTTTTATTATATTCATTTCAATGCTATAATACATATTTATACATGCCAAAGCATCTAATACAATGGACCGAAAACCATCGTGTCTAATACCATGGACAAAAAACCATCGCATCCAAAAACATGTGCAAAAATCATGCACAAAACCATAGGTGGGTCAGCCCAACCTAAAATTTGGTTCAAATTTTCCACAGCACTGCCCCGAACCCCATAAAGTGGGGTTACGGGTACAACTCAAACCCCCTATGACCCCCCCCACTACACAATTAGTGAAACGAAGGGGGTGTTCCGCCCCCCCTCTAACCCTCCGGTTAACTATGTGGGCTAGTTGTGGAAACAATATAACACAACCCAACAATCACAGTAAAGAACAATGTCACCTTATGAAACATTAATAGGGGCGGGGCTTGCATGTTTGGAGCCCCCCCTAGCAAGGGTTCGAGGGCAGTGCCCTAATGCTAAAAGTAGATGAAAAAATTCCCTATAAAATATTGTAATTTTACAGTCAATCTAGGTTGTTCATTAGGCGGATGATCTGATGGTACAAGTTATGTTAACTTAGTGTTTTTTTCCTTAGAAGGAAACCGTCAATTTGTATGAGGGAATTTTATTGTAGTTGTGTATTCTTATTCTATCAAGAAAGAGAGAGGCAGTTGTGTGAGAGCGAAGAGGAAATTATAGCAGATCTGTTGTAGGTTGTATTTCTTCATTTTGTTGGAAAATATAAAAGGAAGGACACGTTGTTTCTCTGTGGATGTATCCCAAATTAGGTGAACCATGTATAGTTATGTCTCTCTCGATTTATGTGCTTATGATATTTGTGTTTCCATAATATTTTGTGTATTTCATTTCTTCGTTAATTAATTTCTAACAACTGGTATCAAATCCTAAGGATTATTTAGTTGATAAAATCATAGGAGAGAAGGGTTCCTCGTTTGAGTGGGAGAAATGGCAGAAGATGGTAGGTTTAGGGTCAAGAAATTTAATGGCCAAAACTACAAGTTGTGGAAGATGCAGATGGAAGATTATATGTATCAGAAATATATTTACCTACCATTGAGTAGAAAATCAAAGAAGTCGACAAGTATGACATATGCAGAATGGGAGATTCCCAATCGAAAAGGCATTAGGAACACTATGACTGTGTAACAGCGTCAGTGGCATTAAAAATCTCAAAGGAAATGACAGCATAAGGTTTAATGATGGAATTTTCCAAACTATATGAAAAACCGTTAGCCTCAAATAAGATATTTCTTATGAAGCATCTATTTAACATTAATATGTCAAAAGCTAGATCTGTTGTTGATCATTTAAATGAATTTAACATTGTTATGAGTCAATTAAGTTCTGTAGGGGTAAATTTTGATGATAAAGTTAGGGCCCTATTATTTCTGTTCTCATTGCTAGAAAGTTCGAATAGACTGGTTATGGCTATTAGTAACTCTATCTCTGGATATAGTACTTTAAAGTTTGATGATGTTGTTGGTGCCATCCTTAGCGAGGAAATGTGATGGAAAATATTTAGTGATACATCAAGTAATTATTTTACTATAAATATTAGGGCAAGAAAAATGGAAAGAGGAAGGAGCCTAGAAATCAAGTAAGTCAAGAAAAGGCAGATCCAAATCTAGATTAGGGATAATGTGGTGTAAATGTGGGGAGAAAGGTACTTGAAGAAAGACTGTAAATATTGGAAGGGAAAAGAAGGAGATGGAAATCAAGAGAAAAATCATGAAGTGAATGTGATAGTTGATGTGTTGCAAGATTCTTGGATTTTTTCATTAGATAATATTATTGATGCCTAGGTGGTAGATTCAGGGGCCTCATTGCATGTCACACCTTATAGGAAACATTTTCATAACTATGTTCAAGGATATTTTGGACATGTTCGTCTAGGTGATGATAAACCCTATAAAAGAATTAGAATGGGTAGGGCTTTTATAAAGCAATATAATGGAAACTAATATCTATTTAAGGAGGTAAGACATTTTCCATATATATAGAAAAATATAATTTCAATAGGAAAGTTATGCGGTGAAGGTTGTGTAGCTACTTTTATAGACCAAACCTGGAAGGTCACTAAAAGAGCCCTGGTAATAGAAAAAGGAGAAAAGGTTGGCACATTGCATTTATGCAATAGGATTTCTAATTGTTTTAATTATTTAACCTCCTTGGGAGAAGATATGAAACTCTGGCATCATAGGCTCAAGCACATGAGTGAGAAGGGGATGTGGATTCTTCACTCAAGAAATTTGTTGCAAGGTTTGAAGGATGTTGATTTGGATTTCTGTGAAAATTTTGTTTACAGAAAATAGAAGAGAGTCATATTTATCAGACTTGGGAAGGAAATATGAGCAAAAAAATTGATCTTGTGCATACATATGTATGGGTACCTACTCTGGTATCATCCCTTGGTGGTATCTCTATTATGTTACATTCATTGATGATGAAACTAGGAAAATATGTATTTATTGTATTCAAAATAAATCAGATGTATTTGATACTTTCAAGAAATGGAAAGTGTTGGTTGAGAATGAGACACGAAAAAAGTTGAAGTGTGTCAAATCAAGCAATGAAGGTGAATCCTGCAACAAAGAGTTTGATAACTATTTTTCATATCATGGAATTGACAAAGAGAAGACAGTTCCAGGAACACCATGAGAAAATGGTGTGTCAAAAAGGATGAATAGAATAATCATGGAGCATGCAAGGTGCATGAGATTGCATGCAAGATTTCCCTTACAATTTTGGGCAGATGTTGTAGATATTGTTGTTTATATAATAAATAAATGGCCTTACGGTTCCTTGGATGGTGGTATTCCATAGATGGCATGGACAGGTAAAAAGGTACACTACTCATTTTTAAAGACTTTTGGTTATGAAGCCTTTGTCCACATCAATAAAGAAAACATAAAAAGGTTGAGGCAAAATCAAATAAATGTACCTTTCTTGGATATGGTGTAAATGATTTTGGTTGTCACTTATATGATTATGAGAATCACAAAATCATTAGGAGCATATATGTCATATTCAGTGAAAATATCTTGTATAAGGATCAGATGCAGGGAAAGGAATAGGATAAGGAAAATAAATAATACATAGTTCTTGACGAGATCACAAGAAAGGTAAATATGCTTCAAAATCATAATGATTAGCAACCACAAAAACAGTAGGCACCTCAAACACCTGAAACTTGTGTTAGAAGATTTACGAGGATAAGTATATCCTTTGAATGATACTCTCCTTCACTATATTATGTATTGTTGACTGATCCTGGTGAACTAGAAATATATGAAGAAGCAATACAAGTATAAACCAGGAAGAAGTGGGAGTTGGCCATGAAAGAAGATATGGACTCCTTGATGCAAACCAGACTTGGGACTTAGTCAACTTTCCTGCTGGTAAAACAACATTGTAGAATAAATGAGTTTACAGGTTGAAGGAAGAAGATGGAGGTAAATAGATGTATAAGGCTAGACTTATGGTGAAGGGATTTGCACGAAAGAAAGGTGTATACTTTAATGATTTTTTTTTGCTATTGTTAAAATGAATTGAATCAGAACTATTTTAAGTTTAGTAGCAGCAGAAGATTTTCACCTTGAGCAGTTAGATGTAAAGAAAATCTTTCTCCATGGGGATTTGGAGGAAGAAATATATATGCAACAACCATAAGGGTATGAGGCGAAAAGGAAGGATAAATTAGTGTGCAAATTGAAGAAGAGTTTGTATGGATTAAAACAGTCTCCTAGGTAGTGGTATAAAAAAATTGACAAGTTTATGTCTCAACAAGGTTATACTAGATGTCACTCTAACCATTATGTTTATTTTAAAAGATAAAATGATGGAAGCTACATTATATTTCTATTGTATGTAGATGACATAGGGTCTAACATGCAAAAGATAAATGTACTCAAAGGAAAATTGGTAAATTCATTTGTAATCAAGGATTTAGGTGCTACAAAAAAAATCCTTGGTATGAGAATAACTAGAGATAGGAAAAATCACAAATTAACATTGTCTCACAGTAAGCACATAGAAGAAGTGTTGCAAAGATTCAATATGCAGAATGCAAAACTAGTTAGAACACCTTTGTCTAGCCATTTCAAACTAATGATATGTGTCCCAAGATGTAGGAAGAGATGTATTATATGTGTAAATTCCCATACACATCAGTTGCTGGAAGCTTAATTTATGCAATGGTTTGAACAAGTACTAACATTGTTAATGCAGTGGGAGTTGTAAGCAAGTATAGGAACAATCTAAGAGAAGAGAGTTGGGTAGAAGTGAAGTATATTCTTAGGTATCTGAGAGGTGTCACAAATCAAGAATTATGTTTTGGAGGTTTAAACATAGCTCTATAGGGATGTCTTGATGCAGATATGGTAGGTGACATATATAACAAAAGGAGAACCGCAACGTATGTGTTTACTATAGGTGGAACAATTGTTAGTTGCGTTTCAAAATTGTTAAAAATTGTTTCACTTTAAATAGTGGAAGCAGAATATGTTGCTACTACAGAGGCTAGTAAAGAAATAATTTGGTTACAAAGTTTTATGAATGAGTTGGAAAAGAAATAGGATATGAGAAGGTTATATAGTGACATCCAGAGTGTCATTCATCTTGCAAAGATATCAATCTTTCATTCTAAGACTAAACATATACAACTCAGGTATCATTTCATACGACCAGTTTTCGATGATGGATAGTTGAAGTTGGAAAAGATACACTAGCTAGAATCATGCAGATATGTTGACAAAGGTTGTAACCAGGGATAAATTGAGTTTCTTCTCAATTTCAATTAGCCTTCAAGAATGAATATGATGATGAGAAACATCTATGTCCAAAGTGGAAGCATTATCGAGAAAGTGAAGCAATGATGGAGTTGATATAATTAGTCTCCATGTGGGAGATTGTTGGACATGGAGCTTGATTATCTTCCTAATTCAAAGGTCATGTTTCAACTGTGTTTAGATCCCAATCCCCAACAGGGGGTGTGGGGGAATGCCCCCCACCACACAATTACTTCCTAGGGGGTTTAGGGGGGTGTGAGTGCATGTTTGGAGCCCGCACATGGTGAGGGTTTGGGAAGAGCACCCCCAAAGCTAAAAATAGATGAAACATTTCCTTGCAAAATATTTTAATTTCATATTCAATCTAGGTCATTCATTAGTTAGATGATCTCACAATAGAAATTATGTTAATTTAGGGTTTTCTCCCTTATATTGTAACCCTCATTTTATATGAGGGAATTGTATTGTGGTTGTATATTATTATTCTAGCGAGAAAGAGAGAGGAGACTATATGAGAGCGAAGAGGAAATTATAGTGGATTTCTTGTAGGTTGCATTTGTTCATTTTATTGGATAATATAAAAGGAAGGACAGTTGTTTCTCCATGGATGTAGCCCAAATTGGGTGGGCCACAAATATCTATGTCTCCCTTTTTTTATGAGTTTTTGTATTTGTGTTTCTGCAATATTTTATGTATTTCATTTCTTCGTTAACTAATTACTAACAATGGTAATATTACCACTAATGAACATTTAATTTCATTTTCAAATTCTTTCCACAATATTGAGACAAATGACAATGATACCTATATGCAATTACTTTTTAACTCCCTCTTAGGTAAGGTCATTGTATATTTCTTCGAGTTTCCATCAAAAGAATTTAGCACCTGGGATGAGATTTTCTATTGGTTCAATTCCACATATGGTGAGCCTCAAAGCTCAATTTCTCTCTTATGCAATTATAATAATGTTTCTTTCTCAAAAGGTGAGAAAATTAAGAATTTCAATCTTCTCTTTACTAATATTTACAACAAGCTTCGTGAGATAATTCAACCCTAAAACCAAGTTGTAATGATGCACTGTTATAGTGCATTACTCCTCCCTATCGCCAGAAACTTGAAGAAAATAATGATACCAGTATTGAGTCTCCCTTAAAAATCTATTTAGAATACGAGGATCAAGTATTCCTCTCGAAAGTCAAACAAGTCAAATAGATATGACCCTGATTTTTCAACTCATGCAAGATTTGAGTAACAGTTTGATTTCATATCAACGTAGACTCAAATGATATTCTGAAGCCTCAAATTCCGGGCATGCTCTTGTAGCTCAATAGGTCTATCAAACTATTCCTCCTCTCTATCTACTATGGTGTGATTTTTCTAAGGAATATCATGATCTGAAAACTTGTCGGATCCCTATAACCACTAGAGATAGAACCTTTGGTAAGATACATAACCCTACCATGGTTAACCTTAATCATGAATATGAAGAAGGCATTCTATATATTGAAACAAGAAGTTCACATAAAGCTCGCATAGCAAAAGAACAATCCACTAAACAACATTCAAACCAAGAGTCCTTGGATCCCACTTATAACCTTTACTTCTAAATACTTCTACTTTTAATCAGTCTATACATTCTTCTCCTTCCTCTTCCTCATCTCCATTGCTCAGATTTTCTATTCTTAATTAAATGGCCAATATCAAAGCTGACATTTCATTGTTTGACATGGCCATAATTCCTGAGAAACAAAAATAACTAAGAAGATTCCTTGAAGGGAAAGTTCTCGCTCCAATCAATTACCTAGAAGTTCAATCTCAAGATCCCTATCAAGAACTTTCTTTCATATTTAATAGTCCTTATGTTCCCTTTAGCAATTTTCCTTTATATGTGTCTAGGAAAGGTCATGATAAAATTACACATTGATGTCTCCTAGATGGAGTGTCTCGGCAAAACATTATGCCTAAAATAATCATGGAATAACTAGTTTTACAATGTTTTTATGATACTCCTTAGAAGATAATAGGCTTCAATAATTCCCTGTAAGAATCTATTGGTATTATCAAATATGTTACCTTAGTTGTTTGCGCTCTTTGGTAAATGAGGACTACATCTAACATTGGCATAGTGGAGATGTCGGTCTCAAATCATTCTATTATAGGTAGATATTGGCATACTTGAACCAGTGAATACTTATCATTAGATGGGATGCATATGACCATCCCCAAAAGTGATAAAAGAATTATTGTGTATAGGGAAGGTCATATCTCTCCCTTCATCAAAGGTCTACCTCAACCCAACATTAATTACATTGAACAAGAGATAGGTGCCTACTCTCTTTTCATAGAAGAAGGTATCCCTCTGTTAGGGTCCAATAATAATAGGATTCATAATTTTGAATTGACTATGATTAGTCTTGAAATATTGTACATAATTTTGGTTTCTGCAAAATGTTTTCCCAAATTAAAAATAGAACATGTAAAGAGGGTGAAGTCCTAAAATAAAAATCAAAGGACTAATAAAAGAAAAAGATAAAAAAACGAGTATAAAGTATAAACCCACCAAAAAGAGATAAACAATTGATTCTAAAAGTGATGCAAGTTCAAATGCCACTGCTTTTTACTTTACTTTGGAAAATAATATTGTGTGCAGCTTGTCAAAAATGCCACAATCCATGATGGTCAAATAGTTTAATCTTGATTCATTCATGCTTTAAATTTCATGCTAATAGATAGAGAATAAGGATTTATCCAAAATATTTAATCTTGGAAGATCAGTAGTCAGGTAGAGAATAATAATGAGCTCAACAGTTTAATCTAAGCCATTGGAAAATCACAAGGTTAGAATTGGATAGTTTTCTTACAAAAGAAAATGAAATGAAGGGTGAGCAAGCTCAAATGCACCCAGTAACTGAAGAAAAATGATTAGGATAAATGATGGGTAGGCAGAAGTAGTTTTCACAAGGCATGGAGAGCATCAAATTGGTCATTTCATATCACTAATATCCCCCAAAATCCCCTTCCCCTTGCTTAAAACCCTAATTCCACTCTAAAAAGGTATTTTCCCTTGTAAAAATGTCCCTTTCCCTTCATGCTAACCTTTTCCCCTTATTCCACCCATTCCACCATTCCTAAAAACACATTCCCCCTTCCTGAAACTCCTTACCCTAGTTTAAAACCCATTTCCATTACTAATAATTCCTTCCCTTTACTAACTCTGCTTTTTTCATATAAAATAGGAAAAACCCATTTACCCAAAGATCGCAGAAATTCATATATATCAGGTCCCACTTCATTTTAACTCCCACTATCATATTAACCCCGCTTAATTAACCTCTACCCCTCCATATATTTAACTTAATTAAAACTTATTTTTATTTAAAATAACATATTAATCTCCACCTTATAAATTAACCCGAACCCACACCCCGACTCATCCCTCACAACTCTGCCACCAGTAACCCTCCAATCACCCACCTCCAGATCCAATGGCCCACATTCCATATCACACGCTCCAACGTCTAACTATTACCATCACAAAAGTGAGTAATATAAGTTATTTTCCCCACCTGCCTCTTTGCTACATGGCAGCCCCATGTTATATCACAACCTCCAAAATAATACCACCTTACCACATTAAAGTGGTGCATTAAACCACCTTACCACCTCCGCATCAGACGAAACCACCCTGTTGTTTAAGTTTAATCTCGCACCCAAAGATTAACTATTGTGGGTTGAAAATGAAAGAAGCCACCCTTTTGAATATTTTCGCTATTATTCTATTAGCAATCAGAGAAAGGAACCTTTTCCGACCTATTCTAAAGCGCCAGAATATCTGCTAAACTATTTTGAGCCATTTTACAACCACAATTCAAACTTTTACTACTAGAAGATGGTGCCAACTCTGATTTGAAGCACTATAAAGACCATTGAAGCCTCAAAAAACATTTGCTTCCCCCATCGAACCCTTCTGCATACCAAAGCTTCATTTTCCAAGTATTCATGAAGTGTTGAAGGCCTGTACTTAAGCTTTACACAACATTTCTAATAGGTTAATCAATTGAACCAATTTAAAAGCCTGTTGACCTAAAGAAAACCACTATTGCATCCAAAACCCTTTTTGTAGACTGTATTCATATTTCATACTATTCCATAGGTCATAAGCCTACTTCTCAAGCTAGATAGTGATAAATTTAATAAAATAAACAAATCTATGGCTTCCCAAAGCATTTTGAATGAAAAACCCCATGCAAACTCCTCACCTAGATAATGACCACCTCCCATTGGCCAATATAGATTTCCAGATCAAAGACACAACCTCCCCTAACGATTTATTAAAACTCCATTGTAGTAGCAAAGATAAATTCCTCAACCAGAATGATGATATTCAGCTATGGGAGTCAAATTTACCAAAATACGCGTTCCCACAGGTATACCAGTTCGCTGAAATCATCCACCTATGCCAACTCTACTATTTCCCAAGTCAAAGAGCCATAGTCTATCCTAACCAACAAATTTTGTTCACAATCATTGCAGGATCAATAAAGGAAATGTTGCAGCTCCAACCAAAGCCTAATGGAGCCCCATTTTCTATTGAAAACCTAATTGATCTATACTTAAAGTTGGACCTTCCCAAGAGATCCCAACTTCTACAGACTTTCTTCTTAGAGAAAGTTCAAGTTCCTACAGACATCCCTCGATATTCTACCAACATTTTCTCGAAGAGAGCCAGACACATTGTAACCATGTTGTCATGCATTTTAGGATATACTATTGATGAACATGTAGATGAACCTATACTTCGTTTCCTTTCTATTTTTTCCCGAAGCAAGCCTCCAACTACAGTTTTCAATTTTGCCCAATTCTTAGTACACAAAATTCATGATCAATTGATCAGATTGCCAGATGAAAGACTATTCAAATAATATTCAGTATTGTTCCATATGTTTCTATATTTCCAACCAAAAAGGTTTACAATTAACATCCAAAAATTGGACACTAAGGGCAATCCTAGATCTGTTATCTTTTGGACACCATTAATCCAAAAATATTCCATTGATTTCAACTACAAGGAATTCATTGATTCATTTGTTCACCCAGTGGTTAACATGCTAAGTAGTAGCAATCAACCCAGGGTGAGTGATGAAATAAAGAAAGTTTTACAGTTGTCCAAAAATAGTAGAACAGAAGATTGGTATTTATACTAGAACTACACTGAAATTAGGGTGTATGGATGTCAACTCACTCCATATAAGTTGCCTAAATATCTCCCCATGAGGATATTTGCACTAGAATATATCAGGTATATCATAATTCAGATGATGTTAATTTTGTATCAGCCAAGAAGAAATCACAGTTTCAAATCAAGAACCAGCTTGGTCCTTTTATTTACAATAATAGGGATGCCGGAGAGGAAGCAGAAAGATGTTTACAAGAAATGAAGTTCAATGGTAGTACGATCCTTTGGGTTTAATAAACAAACTGAGACTCATGTTTAAATTGAGCCCTTTTATGCATGTGTCCGGGCCATAGATTGAAAGATATGCCAACCAGTCTGAGTGGTTGGAAAACACCTTTCTACATATGGAGGAGTAGGTGGATACTAGTTCATTTCTACATACTCCATCCCTAAAGGAAAAAAATGTAAAAAGGACTAGAGAAGAAGGTTCTTGCTCAAACAAAGATACAATAGATAACAAATTTGAAATAATGTATAGAAAAAGAACAAAGCTAAATCTAGTGAATGAGCAAGAAGAAGAAATTGATACAATTGAGATCATTGATATAGACACTGTAATTAAAGAAAATGAACTTCAATTAGTTTCAAAGGAAACTCATCAGCCTTCAACTTCTAGTGCTCAGATCATCTAGAAACAGCATAGTGTTGAAGTCCCTTCTTCAAGTGAACCAATGGACAAATAAATAGACATTAAAGAAACATATATTCACAGTACTTGAAGCAGACTCCTCGCGGCCATAATAGGTTACTTTCTGCATTTGATTATAAAGCATGAAAAATGTAGATGACCTTTTTGTAGCCCATAGTACAACACCCTAAGTCATCAGCAAATTACAAAAAGACATATTATGAGATTCCTGCCAAAGATCTTCATCCTACAAACCAAATAGAATTTCATAAGAATTCTGGAGAAATGATATACTCAACTATGACCAAAAAAGCTATGAGTGTAACAAAACTACAAAATTCTCTGGAGAACATCAAAGCACAATTACAACTAGAGAAGGAATCCTCACAAGTTAAAGATAACATAATATAATCCCTTGAAGATTGGTTATTGAAGTAGGATATGATCCAAAGAATGTCAAAGCTGTAGAAGAACTCATTCAGAAAAAGAATGCAGACATTGTTGCATTGAAGAAGCAGCTAAAATTACGTCCTACTGAACATCCACAGACCAAGGAAGTTATAGGGAATCAAAACCAAAAATATGAGATGATGAACCTCATTTTTCAATTAACTGCTCAATTAACAGAAATGGAAAATGAGATGGATAAGTTAGTGCAGGAGAAAAAGGCCAATATGGAATCAATCCCTGTCATTCCTAGTCCTACAGTTACTACAACAGTTCCTTCTATTTTATCAGCTTTAGCGGCCACAACAGTTCGAGTAGCTACAACACTTCCCACCATCAACATCTACATCAATTATAGAATCATCTACAACTGCAGCTCATCCTAGTGATGAAGCAGGTAAATTAATCAAAGTATGTAGGATATGTCCATCCAAAAAAATGAAAATATAGACTTAAAGATAAAGTAAAAAGTCTAGAAGATGAAAAGAATTTGGCACAAATCATGCAAAAAAATGAAACACATAAGTCAAATATATTGACTAGGAGAATACAGAAGTCAGGGAAAGAATTGACATTGAAAGAACCACTTGCCCAAGCAAAGCAGCAAATGTGGGTTGATATCATTAACTCTGTTAATCATATTTGGCCGTCCACCCAAGTCATCTTTGAGCAGAAGGATTTAATCAAGGAAGCAACTAAAGCTATTCAAAAATTTAAGGAAGAACTTGGTAATAAGACAAAGGAGGCCAATGAAATCATTAAGTTTCTTAATTCCAATAAAAAACAGAAATTGGAAGATATTGGCATAAGTGACAGGACTAAAACAATTCTAGAAGTGAAAAAGGTGATTTCTAAGAGGAACTTGATGGTACAACTTGAGGAGAAATGCCAAACAATGGAACTAGAAATAGCTAGGTTCATGGTCAAATTTGATGTTTTGAGGCAGAAAGGTCTGCCTAATCCATTGCTCATTAATGACAGGTTGATGAGGCAAGAAGACTATGATAAGAAAATCAGAGAAGTGGCAAAGGAACAAGCAAACGATCCATCCATGAAAGGAATTCCAATAGGAAAAGTGCTCTATCGAACTTTTGAGAATCTCTTTTACCTCCAACATGAGGTAAAATATATCTTTATCAACAAACCTACATTTTCCAAATACACAGAGGCTAATGAAATATTTAGAAGAATGGTAAAGATTAAATTACCAGATGCAAAGTCTTGGGAAAAGCTGAATGATTTACTATGAAAATGAAAGCTAAAACAGTGAAAATAGAGCAGTCAAGATCAATCAAGGTGAAACAATAAAGAGCAATAGATTAGTTAATTTAAACAATATCACATGAAAGACAGAGTTTAAAATTCAAAGGTAGAGTAAAGGGACAACTAGCATAAAGCAAAACAACAAAAGAGATAAAGCATCAAAATATCAGTGAAAGCAAACAACAAAGCCAAATAAATAGGTACAACTTGCATTAGTTAGATAGTTGTCTCTATCTTCTTGCATGAAGATATTTCATTTTCCTGGAATAACTCCTAAATCAGTTTTAGGATATTTTGTAATAGTTTTTTTATAAATACTCCACAATTCGGAGTATTGAGGGTTGGATTGCTGAAACTTTTTGTGGTTGTATTGATCTGAAACCTAAGGGTTTATTGTAACATTTTCAAGTTAGCATACTGGACTGAGTAATAAAGGCATTGCATTATAGGATTCATGTGTTGGGCCACTTCAGTGAAGTATCATTCATTTGTTAAATTGTTATTTTCTTAAGTATTTCACATGCTTACATGTCTTCCAATTTTGGATGTAATAACTGGAATATTATTACAGAATTTGTTTAAGTACACTTTGTTTTGAACAATTATTCATTTTGATGTTTTCTTATAATATCTAGAGTAGAAAATTCTTCATTGCTCTCTAGTTTTGATTGAACTCTTTCATTTCCCTCATTATCCGGTTTGAGGAATCCTTAACTTCTCCTTCACCCCGAATAAAAAACCACTTCACCATCCAACCTAAAAGATATGAAATAACTCAGCTACCTTGCCCTATGAACACTATTTTTAGAACTTGATTCAGTCCTATTTTCTCAACATTTTGACACCATAGACCGATGGTAGAAAGACATTCATCTATCCATCTAAATCAATGATTCCACCACCAAATCAAATCAAAATCCAATCAATATTAAATAACTAGCCTAAAATCAATTAATTCAACAAAGTTAAATTATTAAGAGAGCCCTCTCTATGCATTAGGAAGGCTAGATCCTAATCTCAAAAGTAGGTTTGTGGTTACCCCTATTATTCCTTAAACACAACATGACAACCCTAGGGAAATTTTAGAGAGATTAACATAGTGGCGACTCCATTGGGGAAATCAGTCCTCAGTTTAATAAACCTTAAAGGAAATCCTAAATCTCATCTTTCCACCTTAAGGCCATTTTAGGTTGTCAAAGAGTTTCATTAATAAAAAATTTAAAATTCTGGCTTCCAAAAGAAGATACTATACTAGGGCACATCCAAATCGAAACCTTGCTATAATTGTTGATAGTCTAGATAGAATCTTAAGAAAAAAAAATAAATTTGAAAGTCAAGAAAGCTTTAGTCAGCTAATCAAAGCAAATTCACTTCCTAAAGAGTTATCAAACTTAGAGGATTTTCAATTTGATTTATCATTTGAGCATTTTTTGTTTCGTACCAAATCTGAAAATTCAGTCCATGATACTATAATAGGCCCTACTTTTATTCAATTTATTGAATCAAAGAAGAATACTATACATCCTGATTTAGATCAACATGTTCTAGATACTTTTGACATACTTGATGCTTTAACCTCAAATTTGATAAAGCACATAGACGAAGCATATTTTCAATAGTCAGTTGAATTAGCTACCCTAATTCATTCTACTCATAAGCCTTCTAGCATTCCTTTAGAGTCTGTAAATTCATCTTTATTTAGTACAACCTCATCTATTATTTCCACTACAATTCATTCCACATAATCATTCATCCCCAAGCTTCCTCATCAACCCAGATTTTTATTTCCATCTCCAAATAATTCAAGTTCATCTTCTAGCACTTCTGCTACATTTTCTAGCACTTCAAGCTCATCTGCAAGCACTTCAAGTTCATATTCAAGCACTAACACTTTACCTCCTATCCAAGCTAGAATCCCAGCCATGGGTGCCAGATATGCTCCTTTGGTCTTACCAACTCAAGTACATGACATGCCCCAAGACTACCAGAGTAAAATATTTCAGTTTGATGGTACTGGTCAATATATAACACAACAACATGTAAATAAAATGAATGATTATTTTGAGTTACATGAAATTGATGAAGAAGATGTACATATGAGATTATTTGCACAAACATAAGTAGGAGATGTCAAGAAATGGTTTAAAGCTTTACCTACCGGGCATATTGTTGATTTAACTATTTTCCATAGATTGTTTATCAATAGATGGGAAAGAAAGAAAAATCCTTTACAAATATTGTCTGAATATGAAAACATTAGAAGAGCTCCTAATGAATCCGTTCAGGACTATTGTGCTAGATTTAATAGTTTTTATAATGCAATCCCTTCAAATATCAAACCTCCACAAAACTTGGCACTAATCAAATTTCCTGATGGTTTTGACATTGATATGTCTTACCAATTGAGAGAAAGAAACCCTCCAACTTTAGAACAAATGCAACATGATGTAGTTAGTGTAGAAGCTAACTTTTTGGCTAAAAGCTCTTGAATAAGGAATGAGAGGAGAGTTACCATTAAGGAAGAACCATACATTTCATATTTTAAGATAGATAGTTTGGCTAAAAGTTTAGAAAAGTTAATGGATAGATTAGAGAATATGGAAAGAAAACCTCAGTGGGAAAATCAACAAGGACTTAAAATCAAGGAAAAATCCTAATACTGGAAAATCAAAAGAAGGTACATCTGATCAACAAATTAGGCCACGTTTCTAGGAAAATTATGTTGAAGGTTCACAACAGCTTGAAGAATACCAGGACACCCAGGTAAACTTGTTGAGAGTAAACAATGAAGATGCCATCTTTCTTACCTAAGAATAACCAGAATTGTACATGTTACAGCAATTACAGTTAGAATCTGGAGAGTCCTTTGACTACAAACAAGGCTATGAATCAGCTATCTATGAAGTTCACAAACAATATAGCCTTAGAAGCAAAAAGAACACAGAAGTTCCTACTAAGAAATCAGTCCAAACCCAAACTAAGAAAATAGCAGAAGCTCTTGTGACCAAATTTCTAAAAATTCTACCTAGAGGAACTCAGGAGGCTTCCAGCCCAAAAATTGTAGACATAACTTCAGCTGAAACTCAAACTTCAACTGCTACTCAAACTATTCCAAACAAGAAAATTGAAAGCAAAACTGTTGATACACAAACTGAATTACCAAGTGCTGGTAAAGAAAACAAAAACACACAAACACAAATTGCTAAAGATGAAATCATTCAACTAGGCAAAACTCAAATGCTATTCAATAACAAAATTGAGATAGCCAAATTGAAAATGCCAGTTCCTTTAACAGAGTTGGTGAAAAATGAATCATACAAAGTGTTATCACTCAAGTTTTCCCAAAAGTTGTAAGAAAGCAAAAGGAAGCCGAGGTAACCATAGACCAATCTGTATCCAGAGAGGGCTCTCTCTTTATGATTTAGCTTTGATTTTAAAGGTATTAGGCTAGTTATGAAGTTTAGGAGTTTTGTTTGAGTTTGGGTGGTGAGATTCAATAGAGCAGAGAGGTAAGATAGAGTAGTTCAGTCCATTGGGCTAATGGAGTCAAAGAAAATATCATTTTTGGATTGGGTTTCTTAATAGAGGATGGTTTCACAGAGCAAGGTAGCCAAATAGGGAACAAATAAAGACTTGAAACAGATGGAATGGGCTAAAATGGGGTGAAAGGAAATTGAGAATCCTTCAACCTATTTAGAGAGGGAAATTGGATGATTACTGATAAGGAGAAGTTAAGTATTCTTTAACAAATAATCAACGTGAAAGAAGTAGGAAACATGGGCAATTAAGATTTCACTACTTATCCTAATTCTGAAGAAAACAAAGAGAACAATAATGACTTGAAAACAGAGTGCAATCAAGCAGATTCTGAAATTACATCTTTTCTTTATCATTCAGACTTTGAAACACAGATGATATAATAAACTAAGAAAACTTTAAAACATAAGATATAGAGGACTTATTGATCCAGTGGTTGATTCAAGAAGTCTGTGACAAGTCCTCTGCTTCAATTCTTCATCTAGTAGGCCATGCAACAGTTGATTCCAACAGCTCTTTATTCGAAAAAATCAATATTACAACAAAGTCTAGGAATCCATCCACCATACTCCATTTGAGGGGGTATTTATGCAGAAAATTATACAACAAATATCTCATAACAGAGTAATATAATATCTAGGATGACTAAAAATAGTTTACAAGAAATAGAAACAGCTAGCCTTGAAAATAGGGAGAAGATGAACTGATGTTTTGTTGGTCCAGTTTTTGGTGAATGTGCTAGAGGCAGGCCCTAGGATTCGGCTGGCAGCATCTTCTTCGGTAACTCAGTGCTGGCTGCCCTGTTCTTACTGATACCCTTTAACTACTCTAATACTCTTTAATTGTTTACCATGTTCATCCTGCTCTGGTACAAAGCTCTGTCTGGTCATCTTTCCTCTGGCAAATTGTGTCCCTGAAGATCCACTGGTTAGGGTAGCAATCTCCATGTATCTATATTTATTTCTCTCTTCTGCAAGCTTGGAAGTCCCTCGACGTCAATTTAAACTATGTTAAAGTGGAAGAAACTGTAAAATGGCATGTTGGTTCAGGCTCCGAGCTCGTTGCTGGAGTCTTTGTGGTCGCGCGGCAGTTGAAAACTAGACTCAAGCATTGTTATGCCCAGAGCACTGTATGCAGTGCATTACACTGAAAAACATGTTTTTTCCCGTTTAATTTAACCAAACGAAGCCTGGTAGGATTTTTTGATTTGATTGGGCGGATGACATAAGCGGTACTGGAGTGACGTCAGCGGGGTGGAGTGACATCAGCAGGGTGGATCACGTGGTAGATCATGTCAGTGGAAGGCAGTAAGCAGTTTTGCCCGCACCGCTTTTGGGGTCAAGTGGTATTGAGTGGAGGGTGAATGAGCAGGTTGGATGAGCGACGCGTGGCAAAGGTACGGGCGGAAAACCACCAGCTGATTGCGAGTTAATGTGTGGTCAAAAGGTGGTTGCGATATCGCCGTCGACTGTCGGATGTGAAGGTGGAGATCGGACTGTTGATGGGTGTCGGAGATGGTGGGGAGTTAATTGCTGTGGGCCCAGCACAATAAACAAAGTTTTAATCGTTTCGAGCGTGGTTTGATTGGTTTGCCGGGTAATGGTTATTAATCAACTAGGGGTCAATTAATTCCTTTGCGCACGACGGGGAAGGTTTTTAGTGAACTTCAAACAAATTCATTAATCCTTGTTTAAACAGCGTTTATGGTCGTATTCGACCGGGGGCAAGATTAAATAATATTTGGGTGTTTTTAATATAATAATATAATACGCGGAGGGTAATAAGGTGCGGGGTTTATATAATAATAAAAGTTAAAAATTAATATGAATTTATGAAATGAAATAAAAAGCGCCAAGTTTAGATGTTAAAATTTTTTACATTCAAACTTAGGCTAAAGTGGGAAAAGGGGTTTATGGGTGAAATTTGTAGATTTTCCTAAGAAAAATAGGATTTTACTTAGGAAAAATTTATGGAATGAAATGATTGATTTATGAATGATATTAAGAATAGATCTTAATATTTTAGGGGGAATTAGTGAATGATTAGGGAAAATATGAAGGGGAGTTAGTTATGTAACCTTGCCTCGCTTGAGCTGCATCAAGTATAATGTCTGCCATTACACTAATGATAGAGATAAATATTAACACTTTTAGAGACATAATATATCACTGGTATCATTCTGCAACACCAATCTACCTACCCTGCCTACTTGGGCCTAGCATCTTTTCCTTCTTTACTTGGGTGCACTTAGACTGGCAAACCCTTTTCAACTTTCATTTTATTTTCATGGTAAGCCTACCTAATTCTGCACTTATTAAATCCATGGACTCAGATTAAACTGTTGATCTCCTTTTTATTTATTCTACCTATCTACTTATCTGCCAAGATTAAACAGTTTGGTCAGATTTTATTCTCTATCTCTAAAACATGAAATTCAAACATGAACTAGCCAAGATTAAGCTGTTTGGCCATTCATCAATTGTGGAAAAATTTTAACAAGGTGCACACAATTCTTATTACTAAAAATGAAAAAGGATTGGAATTTTGGACTTGCACACTTTCCTGGTCTATTCTTGTTTGGGGTTCATTTCTTTCACTTTTTTGACCATTTCATTTATTTTTGTACCCTTTGATTTTTTTTTTAGGGCATACCCTCTTTACATTTTTTACATTTTTTGAAATTTTTGATAATATGAAAACCTTTGCAACAAAGAAAGGAATGAACATATTACAAAGCTCAACAAGTCAATCATGAAATATGACACCTATTGGTATAGGAGTATAACAGTGGCTCCGCTTGGGGATGGTTTTCCCTACTGGAAAGTTAAGAACAGCAGGTCAGATGGCCTTATGAATAACTTAGATTATGCTCTGAAACCTCCTTTTGTTGGTTGCTTTATTGTATATATGACAACACACTTGTGAAGTTTAAGGCCTTCTCTTTGGGCTTTAACTGCATCAAGTTACTATCCAATCCAAACTATGAAATTATTAAGGATATAGTATGTACAAGTTAGATTCAGAATACATTAAGAAATTGGATCAAAGTAATGTTTCAGCATTTGACCATTCACTGGTCCTTCTTCTGTTTCTGTGCTATCCAGACTTTTCAAAAAGTAAGTATTGTTCCCTTGCAATGCCTGGATGATAAATGGCCCTTTCCATAGAAAGTCAAACTTCCCATGTTTTCCTTTGTCTTCTCTCCTAGAATCCCACCTTAGGACTTTGTCTCCAATGTAGAAGACTTTTTCTTTGGTCCTTTTATCAAATATTTTCTTGAGTTTTTCGTGTAACACTTGGGATATTTGATGTACTTCTTCTCTGGTTTGCTGCAAATGGATGGTCTAATTTATTATCTTTTGAATGTCGTTGGGTTCCACCTGAGCTTCTTGTAGTAATTTCATTATAGGAACTACTAAAGATGAAGGAAATATAGCCTCCATGCCATAAACTAACTCATAAGGGCTAGTTCCAATAGATCTCTTTGTAGTATGTCTGTCTGCCCATAGTGCATTTGTAAGTTTCTTGTGCCAGTTTTTCTTGTTCTCTTCCAACAATTTCTTAATAATATTAATCAAGCTTTTATTGGAAGACTCAGCTAGACCATTAACTTGAGGGTAATAGGTTGTGGAATGCCTAAAGTGATATGGTATTTGTTACATAAACTTATCATTTTCTTGGACTTGAAGGCAGCAGCATTATCAGTTATGATCTTTTCACGACAGTCAAACCTAGACAATATGTTGGTTTCTAAGAATTCTATAATCACTGTATCATTGGCTTGTCTAAAAGGAATGGATTCTATCCATTTGGTGAAATAGTCTGTGGCAGTGAGGATCCATTTTTGTTGGCCAGCAGAGGGAGGATGGATTTCTCCAATGAAGTCCAAACCCCATTGTTAAAAGTGCTTTTCAGTGGAAATTGGTCTAAGGGGTAAGGGTAACAGTTTCGTTTTTCCTTCAAAAATTTGGCAGCTTTGGCAAGCAGTGACAAACTTTTTCACATTAGTGAACAAGTTTGGCCAGTAAAATCTAGCCCTTAGGATTTTGTCTGCAGTTTATTTCCAGTAAAGGTGTCCACCGCAGTCCCCTGCATGAAATTCTTTGAGAACCTTGTCAACTTCTTCTTTTATTAAACAATTCAATATAATACCTTCATGATTTTTCCAAAAGAGAACATTATCTAAAATACAAAATTTTGAAGCTTTCATCTTTAAAAACCTTTTCTTTGTTTTGGATAACCCTGGAGGAGCCTGCAGGTTTAATTATACATGAGTTATATCAGCATACCAAGGTGATTCTAAGAAGGCCTGGCTGATTTGTAGAGTCATCATCTCCTGTTCATTATCCAGTTCATTAATATCCAGGGCTTGACGGTTTGTTTTAGTCATGAGTTTACACAATCCCTATCCTTTTATAAGCTTTGCAGGTTTTATTTCAATATCATACTCCAATATATTAGCTATCCATTTACCTCGTTTGCCTTCAATTCCATCCTAAGTCAGGATCTCTTTGACAACAACATTTGGTACATAAGCTATTACATGGGAGTACAATATATAGACTCTGAAGTCTTTCATAGCTTTCACAAGTGAAAAAGCTTGTTTTTCCATGATTTTGTAATTTAGAGGTGCATCTCTAAGTGATTTACTGAAAAAGGCTATGGGTTTTTCACATCCTTGATCATCTTTTTGCAGTAAAACAACTACTATAGTGTGTTCTGATGCAAATGAAAAAATTATGAAGTCTCTATCAAACTTTGGACTTGTAAGGATTGGCGTTCTGGTCAAAGACATTTTAATTTCTTCAAATGCTTGTTTGGCTTTTACTGTCCATTTAACCTTTGAATCATTTTTTAACATATTGTTCAGCAATCTAATTAATTCATCCAAATTAGATATGAATCTTCTTAAAAAGTTAATCATTCCTAGGAAAGCTTGAAGTTCTTTGACATTTCTAGGGTGGGGTATTTGCAGAATAGCTTCTATTCTAGCATGATTAATTTTGATGCCATCTTTGGAGATGATATGGTCTAACAGTTTGCCTTCTTCTAGAACAAACAAAGACTTATTAGGATTTAATGAAATACCATACTTTCTGCATTTTAAAAACACTTGTCTCCAATGATCTAAATGTTGCTGATCTGATCTAGAAGATATAGTGAGGTCATCTAGATATATAACCAGAAAATCGTGAATTTCTTTTGCAAAAGCTATGTCCATTTCTCGTTGAAAGGTTGCCTCTCAATTCTTAAGTCCGAATGGAATTTTAACATATTTGAATGTACCCCATGGTGTTGTAAATACAGTCTTTTCTTGGTCATCAGGATGAACCAGAATCTAATTATAACCTAAAAACCCATCCAAAATTGAAATCCTAGAAGCACCTACTACCCTTTATAAAATATGATCCATCTTAGTTAAAGGGTAATTATCTTTCGAAAAAAACCTTGTTTACATTTCTTAAGTCAACACATAATTTGATTTCTCTTGTTTTCTTCCTAGTAGGCACTGACATACACACCCACTTTGAAAATCTGATTGGAGCAATTATACCTGCATCATGCATTCGTTTGATTTCTTTTTCAATTAAAGGAAGCAATACAGGGTTAATTCTTTTGAGCTTTTGTTTGAATGGTATTTTATTTTCCTTGAGGGGTATTGTATGTTGAATTCCAGAGGTGTCATAAGACTTTAGGTCTTCATAGCTCCAGGTAAAAACATCCTGGAATTCTTTGATTAGTTAAACATACTTAAGTTTTTGATCAGGGGCAAATATTTGGATAATTTTACCATTTTTGGCTTTTCTTCAATTCCTATGTTATAGTCTTCAATGTCTACTTTTAGGAGCTCCATCTTGGGTTTCTTTGGAATATCGTTGAAATCAAATAGATCTTCCAAAGGAGTTAATCTTTTCGGCAAATGATTGTCTTTCAAATTGATAACTTCTGATTCTCCTTCAATAATCTCATCAGCATCTATTTCTTTAAGAACTCGTATTTCCTTTTTGGTAAATTTCATTGGATGAAGCATTTGAGTTGCATTTTTTGCTGAAATGTCTATTTCTATCTGATTTCCTTGATCAAACTCGCTAATTGTATCTACATCTATGTTAGTGCCAGAAAATTCTTCTTCTAGGGTTAAAAAAATTGTTGATCTGATTATCACTATCAAACACTTGCCAGTTCTTTACATTATTAGGTATGGCTGACTTGTGTCTAATCTCAGTTGTGAATTGATGATTTGGTTCAAATGGTAATTTACAGATGCTGGCAAACATTGCCAGGCTATGAGCTTGTAAGTTATGTTTTCTCGGGGTTTTGGCAAGATGATTTTCTAGAAATGTATTGAAGATCTCTATAGCTGTTCCTCTGTACTCTCTTAATCTAGAATCATTTGTTAAGAACTTCCCTTTTATCTATTGAATGATTAAATCAGAATCTTCTAGGACTGACACTCTAGTTGGTCCCAATTTCTTGACCAGTTTAAGACCTACCAATAGAGCTTCATATTTAGCCATATTATTAGTGCACCTAAAGTTTAATCTGTAGGCATGGCCTTCAGCATGATTGTTTTTAAGATTGTGCACCCAGACTTCTACTCCTGCTCCTAATTTGTTTACAGAACCATCAAATTCTGAGTACCAAAGGATTTCATGTTCATAATTAGTATATGGAGTTTCAGGGATCTATTTAATAGGGAGATATGGTTTTTCAGTTTCTTCTGGTTTATCTGATGTTTCGTGATTTTCAAAAATTTCTTAGATTCAGACACTAGGACTTTTCATTTACATTTTTTTTCTATTTCATCTGCTAAAACTTTTATTTCATGTGGGGGATGAATTTAAACATTGTAAAGGATAAATGATTCCATATCTGAATGTACTGAGCAGATAGGGAAATTTTGAGGTTTCTTTTAACTACTTACTACATACTTCATTAAGGTTTCTCTGTATAGTCTCTTGGGTTGACCAAACACTGAAAAAGTAGCATAAGACATGTCTAACTGTAGAGATTCTTAAAGCTTTGTACCCCAAGATCTAGACAATAACATGCCATACTTTGGTGGAATATCAGCTACTACTATGTCCATTAAGATGGTTTTGGCAGGATATTGGACTAGTGATACACATAAGTCTTTGATTAAACCTAAACATCTAACCTGACTTGAATCAAAAGAGAAAAGGTCTTTATATGGCCTGGTGATGTCAAGGTCTAGTCTCTCCATTACAGATTAGGCATTAAGTTATGGGAAGCACCAGAATCAAACATGTCATTATGAAGTATTTTATCATGTATGCTTAAACTTATATAGAAAGGAGGAACTTCTCCCTCTACTATTTTTCCATTTACTCCAGGGCCAAATATCAATTCAGGCTGGTCATAAAAAACATTTACTGAATCTTCGTTCACAGAAATTTTGAGTGATCTGTTGATTTGACTTCTGTAGACATCATGTTTAGCTAATTCTGATAATGGAACAACTATCTTTAGTTTGCCTACTTCTGTCTCAAGATTAAAAGTTTTTTCAGTCTGAGTTCTTGTATTTCAAACAACTGGATTTTCTTCATTTCTCTCCTCTTCAGGAGTGGGATTATGGGCTGAAGTTGTTTCCAAATCAAGTTCTAGAGGCTCTTCTACATTTCCTTTAGAAGGAATAGAAGAGAAAGGTTGTCTGTTAGGTGGTTGATTATCTGATACATCTTCAACAATTGGGTTATTAGGCTTAGGACCTGTTCTAGAAAGAATATGTACAGGGGGGGCACTGATCTTACCTTTGTTAGGCTGCTTGGTGTCTTTCTATTTACTAATTTTAGAGACATCTATTCTTCTTCTCCTCATATTGTATTGTTTGTGGACTTCATCGATGGTTGTATCATATCCCTCCCTAAAGTCAAATGTTTCACCTGACTGAGTTGGGAATTGTTTAAGAATGTGAGCTTCTTGATCCTCTTCGGTCAAGAAAACTTGTTGTTCATTGTTGGGTCCCATCAAATTAATTTGAGTTTGTTCTGTTGGTTCATCAGAATTTGAGGATTTAGCATAATTTTCTTGAAATGGGGGCCTAATATTTTGGTCAAGCCTTGCCTTTCTAGTGTTAGGATTTTGGTTCTTCCTGAAATTTGGATTTCTCCCAGTATTTCTTGGTTGACCATCCCAAGGCGATTTTCTCTCGATTGTTTCTACTCTATCTCCAAGCCTATCCATTCCTTTAATAATAGCATCTAATTTCTGTTCAAAGGCAGAAGGTTCTTCTTTGAAAGGTGTCCTCCTTTCATCTCTGGCTCTAGATCGTTTAGATATTAGGTTGGCCTCAACAATGACAACTATAGTTTGCATCTCTTCTAATTTTCGTGCAGCTCTTTCCCTAAGTTGGTATGCCATATCAAAATCAAATGCATCAGGGAATTTGATCAAGGCCAAATCTAGAGGAGGTCTGAGATTTTGAGGAATAGTATTGTAGATATTATTGAATCTAGTACAGTAATCTCGGATAGTTTCTTGTGTGTCTCTTCTTAGGTTTTCATACTCTGATAAAATGTGGAGAGGATATTTTTTCTTTTCCCATCTATTTAATAAGGTCCGATAAAGAGCTTGTGGGTCATTGATACTGTTTGCAGGGAGGGCTCTAAACCAGGTTCTAACATCTCCAGTTAAACTTTCCACAAATACTTTCATTCTAACATCATCAGCATGAACCTCATATATTTCAAAATAGTCAGTCATTTTCTTGGTATGTTGTTGAGTTGTGTAAGTGTCAATACCTTCAAAAGAAGTGATTTTACTTTGATAGTCTTGGGGCAGAGCCCCTGGATTGGTAGGTAAGTGCAGGGGAGTATATCAGTTTTCCATGGTTGCAAAAATAGATATGACAACTGGGAGAGTAGGGATAACAATGGGAATGTGTGTTGTAGATGGAGTGGAAAGGGTAGTTTGAGGTGAACTTGGAGAAGCTACAGTAATCACAGAAAGGTTTGTTGTTCTTTCAGAGGTAAGCTCAGATTGAATGGAGTTCTGCAAACGTCTGTCAAGGTGTGAAGTAACAACTTCAATCTGCAAATTTTCAATGAATATTGGATCTTGAACTGTGTGGGTTAACCCAGATTCTAAGAAGGTCTCAAATAAAGAGTTTTCAAAATGCTCATCAAAAGGTTCATCCTCAGGGTAGATCCACTTCACAGGATATGATCTTGATCTGTATAGAGGCCGAGAACTAGCAGAATTTTCTTGGCTCTCTTGTCTTCTAAGAATCCTAGGAATCATATTAGGATTTTCAAACACAGGTGGGGGATTTGGATCCGGATTCGATCTGGTGTAATGAATCCTTTCTGAAGCCAGGTTTCTAGGTGTATTTTTTGTTTTTCTTGAAATAGATTTGACAATACAACTTTAATAGTCTCTTCTAAGAAGTTTTAGATGTCAAAACTTTGAATTTTCTTAAAGACCTATTTGAAAAGAGGAACTGATCAAGTATTTGAAACCAAATGTCCAATCTATAAGCTAGACCAGAGATAGACTGAAGTAGCATTCATTTACTTCTGCAATTACAAAGAAAAACCATTTCAAAGGCTACCTGGCTAACTTCAAGCTCTGTCTAAAACTTATATAGAAAACAATAGTAACAAACAAATTATCCAATCCCCAGTAGACTTGTCATTGATGTTATCACTCAAGTTTTCCCAAAAGTTGTAAGAAAGGGATAGGAGGCTGAGGTAACCACATACCAATCTTTTAGATACAGAATCTAGCCAATCTGTATCTAGAGAGGGCTCTCTCTTTATGATTTAGCTTTGTTTTTAAAGGTATTAGGCTAGTTATGAAGTTTAGGAGTTTTGTTTGAGTTTGGGTGGTGAGATTCAATAGAGCAAAGAGGTAAGACAGAGTAGTTCAGTCCATTGGGCTAATGGAGTCAAAGAAAATGGCTTTCTGGATTGGGTTTCTTAACAGAGGATGGTTTCACAAAGCAAGGTAGTCAAACAGGGAACAAATAAAGACTTGAAATAGATGGAATGGGCTCAAATGGGGTAAATGGAAGTTGAGAATCCTTCAACCTATTTAGAGAGGGAAATGGGATGATTACTGATAAGGAGTAGTTAAGTATTCAAAATAATCAACATGAAAGAAGTAGGAAATAGGAGCAATTAAGATTTCACTATTTATCCTAATTCTGAAGAAAACACAGAGAACAATAATGACTTGAAAACAGAGTGCAATCAAGGATATTCTGAAATTAAATCTTTTCTTTCTCATTCAGACTATGAAGCACAGATGATATAATAAAATAAGAAAACTTTAAAACACAAGATATATAGGACTTATTGATCCAGTGTTTGATTCAAGAAGTTTGTGACAAGTTCTCTGCTTCAATTCTTCATCCAGTAGGCCATGTAACAGTTGATTCCAACAGCTCTTTATTCCAAAAAATCAATATTACAACAAAGTCTAGGAATCCACCCACCATACTCCATTTGAGGGGGTATTTATGCAGAAAATTATACAACAAATATCTCGTAACAGAGTGAGATAATATCTAGGATGACTAAAAATAGTTTACAAGAAATAGAAACAGCTAGCCTCAAAAATAGGGAAAAGATGAACTGATGTTGTGTTGGTCCAGTTTTTGTTGAATGTGCTGGAGGCAGGCACTAGGTTTCGGCTGGCTGCTATCTTCTTCGATAACTCTGTGATGGCTGCCCTGTTCTTACTGATACTCTCCAACTGCTCTGATACTCTTTAACTATTTACCCTGTTCATCCTGCTCTGGTACAAATCTCTGTTTGGTCATCTTCCTCTGGCAATTTGTGTCTCTGAAGGTCCACTAGTTAGGGTAACAATCTCCCTGTATCTATACTTATTTCCCTCTTCTCCAAGCTTGGAATTCCCTCGGTGTCAGTTTAAATTGCGTTAAAGAGGAATAAACTGTAAAATGGCAGGTTGGTTGAGGTTGCGAGCTCATTTCTGGAGTCTTTAGGGTCGAGCGGCAGTTGAAAACTGGATTCGGCCGTTTTTATGCCCGAAGCATTGTATGCAATGCATTACACTGAAAAAACATGTTTTTGCCCATTTAATTTAGCTAAACAAAGTCTGGCGTGATTTTTTGATTTGATTGGGCAGATGATGTAAGCATTACTGGAGTGACATCAGTAGGGTGGAGTGACGTCAGCGTGGGTGGAGTGATGTTAGTGGCGTGGATGACGTGGCAAATGACATCAGTGGATGATTTTAGCGGAACACGGTAAGCAATTTTGCCCGTACCGCTTTTGGGGTCAAGTGGTATTGAGTGGAGGGCGAGCGAGCATGTTGGATGAAAAACGCATGGCAGAGGTACGGGTGGAAAACCGCTGGCCGATCATGAGTTAACATGTGGTCAAAAGGTGGTTGCAATATCGTCGTCGACCGTCGGATGTGAAGGTGAAGATCGAACGACTGACGGGCGTCGGAGATGGCGGGGAGTTAACTGTTGCAGGCCCAACACGATAAAAATGTTTTAATCGTTTCGGGCGCGATTTGATTGGTTTGCGAGGTAATGGTTATTAGTGAACGGGGGTCAATTCATTCCTTTGCATGTGACGGGGAAGGATTTTAATGAATTTCAAACAAATTCATTAATCCTTGTTTAAACAACGTTTATGGTCGTATTTGACCTGGGGCAGGATTAAATTATATTTGGGGTTTTTTAATATAATAATATAATATAGGGAGGGTAATAAGGCGCAGGGTTTATATAATGATAAAAGTTAAAAATTAATATGAATTTATGAAATGAAATAAAAAGCGCCAAGTTTAAATGTTAAAAATTTTTACATTCAAACTTAGGCTAAAGTGGGAAAAGGGGTTTATGGGTGAGATTTGTAAATTTTCCTAAGAAAAATAGGATTTTACTTAGGCAAACTTTATGAAATGAAATGAATGATTTATGAATGATATTAAGAACAGATCTTAATATTTTAGGGGGAATTAGTGAATGATTAGGGAAAAATATGAAGGGGAGTTAGTTATGTAACCTTGCCTCGCTTGAGCTGCATCAAGTATAATGTCTACCAATTAACACTTTTAGAGACATAATCTATCACTGGTATCATTCTGCAATACCAATCTACCTACCCTACCTACTTGGGCCTAGCATTTTTTCCTTCTTTACTTGGGTGCACTTAGACTGGAAAACCATTTTCAACTTTCCTTTTATTTTCATGGTAAGCCTACCTAAGTCTGCACTTATTACATCCAAGGGTTCAGATTAAACTGTTGAGCTCCTTTTTATTTATTCTACCTATCTACTTATCTACCAAGATTAAACAGTTTGTTCAGATTTTATTCTCTATCTCTAAAACATGAAATTCAAACATGAACTAGTTAAGATTAAGCTGTTTGACCATTCATCAATTGTGGAAAAAGTTTAACAAGCTGCACACAATGCTTATTACAGAAAATGAAAAAGTAGTGGCATTTTGGACTTGCACACTTTCCTGGTCTATTTTTGTTTGGGGTCCATTTCTTTCACTTTTTGACCATTTTATTTATTTTTTTACCCTTTGATTTTTCTTTTAGGGCATACCCTCTTTACATTTTATACATTATATGAAAATTTTTATGATATGGGAACCTTTGCAACAAGGAAAGGAATGAACATATTACAAAGCTCAACAATTCAATCATGAAATATGACACCTATTGGTATAGGAGTATAACACAAAGCACAAATCACTGAAACACTTGACATAGGTGAAGTCGGAGATGTTATAAACCTTGATGATAATCAACCTAAGTTATTATTTGGTCCAAAAGTGAATGGAAAACATCAACAAGGGGGTATTCCTCCATTCTACATTAGCTTAAACATTGATGATAAAATCCTACATAATGCTATGTTATATTCAGGGGCATCTCATAACCTAATGCCTAAAGAATTCATGGAAGGATTAAACTTACACATCACTTGACCTTACAAGGACCTATTTTCCTTTTATTCTAGTCAAGTCAAATGCCTAGGCTTGATAAAAGATCTATGTGTAAATCTAGTCCAACGCCCAGTAAAAGGTATTGTTATGGACATAGTAGTTGCTGATATTCCACCTAAATACGATATGTTGTTATCTCACTTATGGGGATCAAAATTACAATGATCTCTCCAATTAGACATGTCATATGCTGCCATTTCTGTATTTGGACAACAAAGAAATCTTTACAGAGAAACCTTGATGAAATACATGGTAAGTAGTTCTAAAATACCACAGAATTACCCTATTTATTCCATGCATTATGGTCTGGACTCATTTATCTTGTATAATTTAGACAATGGCAAAGATGAAATCACAAATTTAGAAGAAAAACTTAAAGAAACTGACAGTGATAATATATTTCATGAATCTAGGTGGCACCTAGATTTTGTTGGTTTAGTGAACATATTAGGAGCAGGTGCAAGAGTTTGGATTCATAACATGGAAAATAATCATTCTGAAGGTCATGCCTTTATATTAAACTTTAAATCGATAAATAACATGGCAGAGTATGAAGCTTTAATCTTAATATTGCAAATTGTAAGAAACCTTGGAGCCAAGAGAGTTTCTATCATGGGAGACTCGCAATTGATCATAAAACAAATTAAAGGAGAGTATTCTGTGAATAATCCTAGAGTTAGCCAATACAGAGAAATTGTTCTAGATCTTATTAAAGAACTTCTTGAAATTGATTTTGTTGTTATTCCTAGGAAACAGAACATGCAAGCTCACAGTTTGGCTACTTTTTCTAGCACTTGTAGATTACCTTTTCAACCCAATAACTAGTACACTGAAAAGGTAAGACACATGCCCATTATAGCTGATAATCTGAAATATTGGCAGATTTTTCAGAAGATTCTCAAATCTATAACTTTATCAATGTTGAGGGAGAATTCCAAAACTGTAACATAGATATTGATTGTACAGTAGATGACATCATAAATAGTGAGATAGATATAAATGTTGTATATGTAAATAAACCCACTAAATTCACTAAAGTATAAATAGATAACTTAGAAAAAGTAGAAATAGAAGAAATAGTCACTAATGGTTTTGAGATTTTAAACCTTTAAAATTATTTTTTCCTAAGGGATTAGTCCCATTAGAAGATTTCTGTGATTCAAATGATGTAGCTAGAAAACCAAACATGGAGCCTTTCAGATCAGACATAAAAGAATGTAATATAGGGACAGAAGGAAAACCTAAACTTATTAAATTATCCAAAGCATTACCTCCAGCTAAAAAGCTGAAATACATAAGTCTATTTAAACAATTTCAAGCTGTCTTTGCCTGGAGTTATGAAGACCTCAAATCTTATGACACCAACATTATTCAACATAAAATACCCATCAAAGAAGACCAGAAACCCTTTAAACAAAAGCCTAGTTGGATTAATCCAGTTCTTATGCCATTGATTGAAAAAGAAGTAAAAAGGATGTATGAGGCACAAATCATATCACCGATTAGATATTCATATTGGGTTTCTAATTTAGTTCCCACTAGGAAAAAGAAAGGGTAAATTAGACTCTATGTTGATTTCCGAAACTTAAACAAAGTGTCACTAAAAGATAACTATCCTCTCCCCAAAATGGACCATATTTTACAGAGGGTGGTAGGTGTGGAGCACTTGGAAGGTATGCTTTTTGACAAGCAATCTAGTGGTTTTTCAATGATATTTCTAACCTTTTCTGCATTATGAGTCTAAAGAATATAAGGGTTTTGATAAATTGTGTGAAAATGGACAAACGAAGCTCAATCACTAATAATTGATGTTTTCTATGCAGAAGGACGCGGAAACAGGGAATCATCGAGTAAAAACAAGAAGCGAAGGGAAAGTAACTGCTGTCCCGTCGACAGGGAACCGGATGCGGACAAGATCAAGTAAAATTAGAGCCGAATAGTCCAGGAAAAGAACGCAGGATACTGAGATGGAGAACGCAAGAAAGGAAAGAGAAGAACTGAACGATTAGCGAATCCCTGAGGATCTTCGATCCTGAGGGATCGCTGCTTTAAGCCTATCTTTTGTATCTAGATATCTCCGTCATTTCTGTTATATAAAGGTACCACGCCATCGAGCGTGGGGGACGACTGTTGTTGTAATTACAAGCTTCAGAACAACTTTGATCATTAAGTTTTGCTAAGACCTGATTTTGTATACTTTTGTTAATGCAATCAATATAAAGGACTTGGTGTTCACTTTGTTTCTGCATCTGAAGTAACTTTAAGCAGTGTACCATTGGTAGCCAAGGGCCCAGCTCCGACGGTCACTTGCTGTTGTATCATACGGTGATTTGTGTGGTTTGCTTATTTCTCTTGTTTCAGTAATCCGATATATCTTTTATATGATAGACTATGCTTCCTAATTAATATCTGAATCTAAATAAGTTCTTTAACCCACGTCTCTGTATTACACAAAGTGAATCTATTCGAATTGCATCCATTTCTATAGCAAGATATTGGTATGAATGTTATCATCATTGGATTCATATAAAATAAGTATTTGCGAGGTTTGAAGATAATATCACTTTGTTCAGAAACATAGTCACATCATACATTACTCTCGGATTGCTACAGTAGTCTAGAACGTGTACATACATCGGAGTTTGTTGTTCCATTTGAGTTTGCTGTTCCATTTGAGTTTGTTGTTCCATTTGAGTTTGCTGTTCCAATTTATATGATTGATGTTTCCTGTTTATGATAGTTTGTTGTTCCATTTAATTACTGCTGTTCCATTTGATTACTGCTGTTCCATTTTAGAATTGTTGTTCCATTTTACTTTCGCTAATATGCCTTTATTTCTTTTGCGCGATAGCAGGCCTAAGGCTGTCGTGAGCCCAGCAAGACGCTGCCTAGCTCCCAGACCTATAAGTCCATGCTTTGGTTTTCTTTCTTTATCAGTTTCTAAAGGGAAGGGTTATTGTTTCCATACCCTTGACCGATCAACTGCTTTGTGTGATTTTATCTCTTGAGTTGGTTTAGTTACAGCTTAGTGTTTGTTTCCTTTCAAATCATTAGAACGCTATACTACCGAGCATTACTTGGACAAAATAGCCTCGGATTGAGTTACTCCTTGAAACAACAAAACGATCCCGGATTGACTTAATAATGTGGAATAATTGGTGGTGTGAGAGACCCTAGTTATCGCTCTACATTTTGGCGCCATTGCTGGGGAAGGGGTAATAGCCATTTGTCCTTTATAGAGTAGTGCGCAAATCTACTAGGAGGGAGTTGGATTTTAAAAACGGAAGGTAAGAACCTGCGTACGGAGCATGTAAAAGCCCTGCTCCACCATCCGCTCTCTTAGTAGAATTGTTGGTTGATAGGATTTAGTAGTTTTCCTAGAGTGCATGACTAAGCAAAAAAAGATAGAAAAGAATATCAAACTTCCAGTTAAAGCCAAAGGACCGGTGACCCTTGGTAGGACAACCTTTATAGACGAAATCTACAAGAAAACTGGATCTCAGCCGTCGGTAGGCTTTAGAAAAACTAATTCTAAGCAGCCTACCAGTTCTCTTCAGGCTACAACATCACCATCTGGAGCCTTTGCTGAGGTCCACAGCCAGACTAATGAACAGGACTATCAAGAAATTGGAAATTCTGTGACAGAACGGCTGCAGGAAGGGAACTTAAGTAACCTTTGTGAAGGAGAAGGGGAAACAGGGGAAATAGAAGAACCAAGGTCTCCTTCTAGGATAATCCAACTGTTAAACAGCCCAGATAAGGGGAGCGCAGCTAGAATTAATATTGAAGGCACCCCATTCCTTCAGATAGAGATTCCAGGTGTAGAAATTCCAGATAAGGGAAGCGTCATTAAACCAACCCCTGCCAAGTCCATCCCTTCCCAACCTAGGAACACCCTCCTAGAAATCCCGGAAGGATATTGGCACATATTTGACCCCATGGCGCAGAATCAGCCAAATACCCAAACCTGTACCTTACAATATCCTATAGTAGATTTTGTTGTGAATGCACCGATGAAGGCAATTCCGCTTCAACACATCCCAACATTTCATGGACTCACATCAGAAGACCCTGATGCATTCTTATTCGAGTATGATGTGTTATGCAGGGGGTACGATTACACCACTGACCCCCAAAAACTAAAGTTGTTCCCCTCTACTTTGAAGGGAGCAGCTCTGAGATGGTTTATGGGTTTAGGTGGTGGAGTCATAAACAATTGGGAAGAGATGAAAGAAGCCTTTCTCAAGAAATATCAGGATTACTGTAGGTCAAGGGAACTGAAAGATGAGATTTTCCAAATGACGGCCAAACCAAATGAAACTTTAGAAGAATATGTGGAACGCTTCCAATATAATTTACAAAGATCCCCCTATGCATCATTACCTTTGCCTGACAATGTGTTGAAAACTGCATTAATCAGAGGTATGAAAGAACAGTGGATTGAAACATTGAATATCATGGGAAAAGGGGACATTTACCAAGAAAACTTTGCTAATATTATTAAGTTATGCATCAGGAGTTCAAGGGGTAGCACAAGAATAAAACCAACAGAATACGATCGGTTTGTTAGAGATAATAAAATTTCAACAGAGGGGGTAACACGTGTAGAGCTTGGGAATTTATTAGAAAATTTCAAAACTGATATTTTAGGGACATTAACTACACAGCTTGATATTGTGTAGGCTAGACAAAAGCAAATGGAGGCAGAACAAAATTTGGCAAATTTTTGCCCCCGATGCAGAAACAAACACAGCCACAAGGAATGTCCACTAGATTTAGTCCAAGCATGTGCTATTTGTACAAAGGATCATCCTACTGAAAGCTGCCCCTCACTCCCTGGACTGAAGGCAGTATACAAAGAAGCAGAAGAGGAACCAGAGCCTGCATACTTTGTTAACCAGCGTCGCCAATGGCAGCCTAAGCAACCAGGTATGTTTTCGGATCCAACCTCTTCCTTTCAGCCTCCACAGTATAATACTCAGCAATATGGTATATGGCAAAATCAATCTGCACCCCCATTTTCAAACTGGCCATCACAACCATTTCCCTCTTCAAACCCATGGATGAATCAAACAAACCAATTCGGTTGGCCAAATTTTCCTTATGCCCCACCATACTGGCAAAATAACTCATATGCCCCGCAGTGGATTCCCCCTACTTCACAAGGTTCACCCTAGCAGACCAATTGGCCAAGATCGACATATCAATCAACAGGAACTATCCCACTCCCTCAACCAACTCTGCCAGCTGTACAACAAAATCCCCAGTCTAATCTGAGACCGCAACTCCCAGCCCAACCCAATCCCAATCCTAATAATAGGCCAGTCTAATCCATCCAAATCATAGACACATCAGAGATTGGATCTGACCTAAGGGAGTGCAATTATCTTCAGTTAAGATCTGGACGAATAATAGAAACAGAGGGAGACAAAACAATTCGCATTGAAAATCAGTTACCAATAGAACAACCCCCACAACAGAAGGATGAAAACAAAGAGCAAAACAATAAACAAGCAAGTACATCCTCTCCTCCTTTCCCAGAACGATTAGTCATATCTCGACCTATACAATCTCCAGACTTCGACATTTTGGGAGAATTACAAAATTTGTATATAAAGATTCCATTCCTCCAAGCCATACAAGATATTCCTATATATGCAAAAACCATAAAAGAATTGTGCATCAAAAAATCAAGGAGGAATACAAATACTAACCCCAGAGTCCAAGTAGTTGGTACTTTATCCGACCTATTATCAGGAAAAGAGGCACCTATCAAATATGAAGATCCCGGGAACCCAATTGTAACTGTCCAAATCTATGGCCAAACCCTGACTAACGCTCTAGTTGACCTAGGAGCTGCAATCAACATTTTGACAACCTCCACCTGCCAAAAGCTTGGCATCACGTCAGTAGAACCTACCTCTACTCTGTTAGAATTGGTAGATCGATCTGTAGTTCGACCAGAAGGTACTCTGAATGATGTCATGGTTTCCGTAGATTCCTGGGAGTATCCCACAGATTTCCTGGTAATTAATCCTAAAACCCAACTAGATGGACATCTGTTAATCCTAGGCAGACCCTGGCTTGCTACTGCCGATGCCTACATTGGCTGCCGGTAGGGAAACATGACTATAACTAAAGGACCAGATGTTAAAAATTTAATTTTATATCCTCCAGCACAGCCAAGCCTACCAATGATTAAAACTAACTCATATCATGTGTCATATCTTGCTAACAATATCAGATCTCCATTAACTATACAGAAGGCTTTAGACTTTAAAGATCAAACAGAAGACGACGCCATTAACAATTTTATTAGTGAAACTGAAGCTAGAACACATATGCAGTGTTTTATGATAGAAGCAGCATTTGACAGTGAGCTAGAGGAAGATCCTTTAAAAGATCCACATGACCAAACAATACCAGTAACTGTTGTTGCCAATAGCAAAGTAGTGGAAATTGAACCTAGTAAAACTCTGAATATTAACGCCAACCTTACATCAGATCAAGAAATAAAGCTTGTTAATCTGTTACAAAAATACAAGGATGCATTTGCGTGGGATTATCCTGACATGAAGGGGATTGATCCTCAATTATGCACCCATCACATCTATATAGAGAAAGATGCAAGACCTGTCCGTCAGCCACAAAGAAGACTCAACCCTCACCTAAAAGAGATAGTAAAAGACAAACTTCAGAAGCTCTTAGATGTTAACTTTATTTACCCTATCTCTGACAGTAAATGGGTCTCTCCCCTTGTGGTGGTACCCAAGAAAAATGGAAAATGGAGGATTTGCGTGGATTACAGGGAGTTAAACAAGGCTACACAGAAGGATCACTTTCCCCTCCCATTTATAGACCAAGTATTGGACACGTTAGCAGGGAAGAAATTTTTCTCCTTTCTAGACGGCTTCAGTGGATATAACCAAATCCAAATTGCCCCTGAAGACCAGGATAAAACTACCTTTACGTGCCCCTGGGGAACGTTTGCCTATCGAGTATTACCCTTCGGCCTATGCAACGCCCCTGCTACATTTCAAAGGGCTATTCTCAGTATTTTTGCAGATCTAATAAATGATGGACTTGAGGTGTATATGGACGACTTCACACCGTGTGGGGATGAATTTGATCCAACTCTGGATACCCTGGAAAAAGTTCTACAACGTTGCATTGCTACTAGACTCAGCCTGAGCCACGAAAAGTGCTACATGATGATGACGGAAGGGCTCATTCTAGGGCACTACATTTCAGCAGCTGGCATCCAGGTAGACCCTGCTAAAATTCAGATTCTTTTGCTCATCCCTACCCCCACTACTCAAATAGAGGTACGTAGTTTCCTTGGATTTTATGGATATTACAGACGATTTATAGAACATTATTCACGAATTGCAGCACCTCTATATGCCTTAACTGATAATGTTGATTTCTTGTGGACAGAGAAATGTGACCAGGATTTTAAAGAATTGAAAAAGTTGCTGTCAATAGCTCCACTCCTTCGAGGACCAAACTGGAATTTGCCATTCCAGATCTCATCTGATGCCTCGGATACAGCAATCGGTGCAGTCCTAGGACAAGAAGAGGATAAGAAGCCATACGCTATTTACTATATTAGCAAAAATTTATCCTCTGCCGAACTCAATTATACTGTTACTGAAAAGGAATTCCTGGCTGTAATTCATGCTGTTAATAAATTTAGGCATTATATTATAGGTTATCCTGTTGTGTTATATACAGATCATTCTGCTATCAAATATCTAGCAAACAAACCTGTCACGAATGCTAGAGTAACTCGATGGTTGATCCTGTTGCAGGAGTTCGACATCACAATTAAGGATCGACCCGGAAAGGAGAACCCTGTAGCTGACTTCCTCTCAAGAATACCCAAATCAATCGAAACAGCAGCAGTAGAAGATCAATTCCCTGATGAACATCTGTTTGCCATTGCCATTCGAACACCCTGGTATGCTGATGTCGCCAATTACCTTGCAGTGGGTAAGTTACCAAAACACCTAACCCCTCAGGAACGAAAGCAAATTGTTCAAAAAAGCACTCGATTTTCGTGGATTGGAGACCCTTTATTCCATACAGGAGCAGACATGCAAATCAGGAGGTGTATTCGAGAGGATGAGATCCTAGACATCTTAAAAGCTTGTCATAATGGACCATGCGGGGGGCACTTTGCCGACAAAAGAACAGTACATAAAGTACTACAGGCAGGATACTATTGGCCTACAATTTTTAAGGACGCGAAAAAGTTTGTACAAGCCTGTGACAGCTGCCAGCGAGCAGGAAAACCTTGTCAAGCTGATGAAATGCCTCTGAGACCACAAGTGGTTATTGAGCCATTTGAACGATGGGCTCTCGATTTCATCGGGTCCATTAATCCACCATCAAACCAGAGGACATACATCCTGGTAGCAACAGACTATGTTACTAAATGGGTTGAGGCTGAATCATTAGCTAGGGCTACAGAAGATTTGGTAATACAATTTTTGTTCCATTTGTTTGTACGTTATGGACTTCCGAGAGAAGTAATTACAGATGGTGGACCACAATTTGTTGGAAATAAACTAGCTGCAACACTTAACAACTATCATATCCAACATAAGATCACTACTCCCTACCATCCGCAGGCAAATGGACAAGTAGAAAACAGTAACAAGATAATTGAATCAATCTTAACAAAGACTATCGCATCACACAGGCGTGATTGGGCTGCTCGGCTACCTGAAGCACTGTGGGCTTATAGAACCACATGGAGAAGTACGACAGGCTATTCACCTTATCAATTGGTGTTTGGGAAACAACCAATCTTTCCTATCGAATTTGAGATCCAAACACTACGAACTACACAAGAGGTCGGCTTAGATCTGAATGAGTCACAGATCAATCGACTACGACAAATCAACGAATTGGATGAGATTAGGCTCTCTGCATTACAAAACACAGCATTAATCCAACAGCAGTGAGATAAGTGGCATGATGCACTTATAAAGAATAAAGTCTTCCATGAAGGAGACTGGGCTCTGTTATACGATTCTCGGTTCCAGGATTTCCCGGGGAAACTCCAGACTCGCTGGCTAGGACCATATGAGATCCAGAAGGTGCACGACAATGGGACCCTCACTCTGATCACAATTGACGGTTTTGGACATACGTTCAAAGTAAATGGCCACTGAGTTCGTCTCTATCGAAGACCTCTTACTCGGGAATCCTTTTGTCAACAGCTACAGCAAGATACTAATTTGGAGATCTTAGGAGAGGAAGCGAAATCTTCCTCACCTATAACTTAAGCAACTCGTTTTTCATAATTTGTACATAACATCCTGTACATATGTTCTTTTCATCTTTGTTTGTAGTATTTTTGTTAACTTATTTGGCACAACACTTTTTGATTTTGTTGTTCCTTTTCAAAAGGAACAACACTGGTTTGATTTTGCTGTTCCTTTTCAAAATGAACAACACTTTTGGTGTTTTGCTGTTCCTTTGCGAAAAAGGAACAACACTTGGTGTTTTGCTGTTCCTTTGCGAAAAGGAACAACACTTTTTGCTTTGTTGTTCCTTTGCGAAAAGGAACAACACTTTTTGCTTTGTTGTTCCTTTGCGAAAAGGAACAACACTTTTTGCTTTGTTGTTCCTTTGCGAAAAGGAACAGCACTTTTTTCTTTGCTGTTCCTTTGCGAAAAGGAACAACACTTTTTGCTTTGTTGTTCCTTTGCGAAAAGGAACAACACTTTTTTGCTTTGCTGTTCCTTTGCGAAAAGGAACAGCACGTGTGGATTTTTGCTGTTCCTTTGCGAAAAGGAACAACACTTTTGTGTTTTGGAATTTTTTTGCTGTTCCTTTGCGAAAAGGAACAACACTTTTGTGTTTTGGAATTTTTGTTGTTCCTTTGCGAAAAGGAACAACACTTTTTTGTTTTGTTGTTCCTTTGCGAAAAGGAACAGCACTCTTTTGCTTTGCTGTTCCTTTGCGAAAAGGAACAACACTTTTTGTTTTGTTGTTCCTTTGTGAAAAGGAACAGCACGTGTGGATTTTTGATGTTCCTTTGCGAAGAGGAACAACACGTGTGGATTTTTGTTGTTCCTTTGCGAAAAGGAACAACACTCTTTGTGCTTTGCTGTTCCTTTGCGGAAAGGAACAACACTCGCATATTTCTTTTTCCAAGATACAGAATTTGGCTAATTCTGCTATTTCTTTTCCACAAGATAACTCATTTACATGCTTCTCTCTGAAAGGACACCATCAGAACCTTTCTGCTCCTATTGGGACGTTTTGCGATTATGCTCTCCTAAATCCTTTAGATATAGCAATGACATTATGCAATGAACATAAAGAATGATATACCGAAACCAGCATATCATAAATCGCTACTATTTTAACAGTCAGTATATATAAGAAGACAAGAGGAGGGACATTAAATTTCGTCTTCACTGTCATTATCTTATTCTCGAACCGTGGTTTGGTAATTTTTATCATGTCGATCTCCCTAAAAACTTTCTTGATCATTACTGAGGAATATGAGCAAACGATTTATATCTGTCTGTTGGGATTGTAAGACTTCTTCCACCATTCCCCGCTCTTAAGGAGTGCGGAACCACCCTTATGTGTAATTCAACAAAGAAAAAGAGAAGTGTGCTGCAAAAGAAGAATAAAAGGAAAAATAAAAACAAGATATGAAATCGTCAAATGCAGGATAGGGGGTCTCATTCAGAGCCAGCCTACCATGATCATAAGGATGGAAGCGAAGTGGCATTCCCATTACGGCCACCACACCAGGGATATGGTCCAAAGGTAAAATAACAAGCAAACCTTGGAACAAGAGGTCTCATCACGAGCCGACCTGACCACGTTTCGTGCCTACCTTGTGAATGGCATTATGGTTATCTGGTCACCAAGCCAGCATAATTGCCTGCATTTTGACAAAGCACTCTTCAGTAGATACACAAAGGATAATGGTTCCGGAGGGTAAGATAAACAACTTTGCCAAGGTTATGAACACCTGTTGGCAGTAGAGCTCTGTTAATGGCATTGGAGTCGTAATATTTACACCAACAGGTATGATATTAAGTCTATTTGTCTTTTATATCCTTTGCATGTATCAAATGTCACACCCTGATATAATTATCGCATGAACATTATCACCAATCATGGCAACGGAATTGACAATGACTACTGGAGACTTGGTACAGTTGACAGACGTCCAACCCCTCGGTTCGTCATTATATCACACTGGCTTATCTAAAAAGCGATCCACTTTTCTGCCTCGGTTTCGGTACTCCATTGTCCTTTTACAACATGGCATAATTCTACCTGCTATACTTTATGATTTGACTCCCGCCTGGCTGCTGCTCCTCTCTTTGACGGCTGGGGGTAGCCTATCAGATCGTGGGGGGGAGGTAACCTCATTACTCCAATGGTTACGTGGCTGCACACCATTCGGGCAAAATAATGGCACGATTTAACGGTATGATGATCGCATTCTACGGACTGCCATCCACGATCTTTCTCTTTGCTGCATGCTCTGTGAAGATCCTTCCTATAATTAGCATCGAGTATCCTCTCTGCTTGGTAAATACTGCAAAGAGTTGCTGTTTCATTCCTGAGTCTATTTCTGGAGTAAGCTATGGGTGGGAGGACAATCCGAAGTGAACCGCACAAGCTGACCGCGTCCGCTGCTGCCCGCGAAATTCTGGAAAATGCAGGATGGTTGAATTACTTCAACCACCTGCAAGAATCGAATGAGGCTGTAGCGTTGGAATTCCTGCAAAATTTGCAGGAAAACCACTCTATAGTCGGAGGAAAGCGGATAGGAGTTATGGAGGACATTATCGCAGAAACCTCAGGATTCCCAGCTGTTGGACCCAGATGGGAGCTGAAGAAGGAAAGACTGCAGAAAGTAATGGAAATTTTCCAAAGCGAAGGCCAAAGTCTGACAGTCAAAGGGAAAGGAGTTCTGCCGACAACACTGGGGGAACCCTGGACTGAGCTGGCGAAGATAGTGCAGAGCTATATCACCTGCGAAGGGAGAAAAGATGTGGTAAGGGCTCGTCACTTAAAACTTCTAGTTGTTTTAAAGGGAAAATGTTCTGTAAATCTCCCTGCCCTTTTAAATTCGTTATTACATGATGCGGCCCGAAGCCTGAAGAAGGCTTAGCACACAGATACGGTTGTTAGCCACCACGAACTGATTCGGCTAATAATAAGCCACAGTCTTACCCAACAGCAAGGCACCTGGGAGGAATTGGTCGAAACAGTTAAAGAGGGACTGGCTGTACCACCCCCAAAATCTGAACGAACCTCCAGCACACTGGAACGTTCAGAAAAACATAAGAAGCCAGGAGCAGAAAAGCATGATGTTTCAAAACGAAAGCAGTCCTCCAGCATGCCGGAACAATCAGAGAAACATAAGAAGTCAGCGGCAAAAAAGCATGTTGTTTCGAAACGGAAGCAACCCTCCGATACGCCGGAACGACCTGAGGAACCTAGAGAACCTGTTGGCACTCCCAACCGGCCTGAAATACCTAAGAAGTCAGCTCCATTGGTTCGAATATGGGGAAGGTTGGAAAAGATTCAGAAAACTGCGGCCCAACCAATTGAAATCGAGGACGAACCTCCGGAAGTGGAAGGTGAATTACCCGAAGGAAATGCTGAGCAATCAGAGGCTGGAACTAACCAGCCAGAAGGAGGAATTGAAGAAGGACACGACCAATCTGAAGGAGAAGAGACCACCAAGCGAGACAATCAAGAAGAAGAAAACGCACAGTCTATGGGTAGCCCGTTGCAAGACCCTCCAGGAGAAGAGGAATTAGCAGCAGTTCTGGCCAATATGAGAGGATACGGCCAAGCCTCCAGTACAGGAGGCATCCTTGATGGCCCCGCAGAAGAAGAATTACCCGAGGAAAGGCATGCAGAAGAGGCAGGGGAAGAAAACCTGCTTGACTATGGTAATGAAGCAGAAGACATCAATCCGGGACAATCTGTCCCCAGGACGCCGGAAGATGTTCCAGGAGAGGAAGAAGAAGTAAGATTGAAGGCCAAACCCTCTGCCGAGGCAAGGGAAATTGAAAAATTGAGGAAGAAGCACCAGAGGATGCTGGGCACGATAGCCAGACTCCGGCAACAAATGAGAATGTTGAAAGCCAGTCTGAGAATACAAAAAACTGCAAGGAAAAGGAAGAGGACCACGGCAGCAAGAACCCCGAGGGTTAGAGTTCGTTTTGATGGACGAAACCCCATCAGGAGACCTACTATCGAGGAAGAGTCTGCTGTTCCAAATCAGAATGAGGAAAAAGGTGTTGTTCCAATAGAAACTGCTGTTCCATCTGGCCCGGAGGAACGAATGGACATTCCAATGGAACAACAAGAGGCTCTGGCGGTAGGAAGACCACAACAACCCTTTGTTCGCATTAAAAAGGAAACGGATAGCAAAGAGGTTCAAACAGAAGCACCCCCCTCGGGTGTAATTTGGGTCCGAAATTCCAAACAACGTAATAAGAAGGTCCAGGTTAAACTTCCAGCTTCTACGGCTGTGTGGAAGAAAGACCCAAAAACCAGAACCTTGCATAAAATGATGAAGGAAGCCCAGTAGGAGGCCGAGCAGTTGCGAGAACAGACGGTCCCCAAGGAAAGATATGAAGAGCTCCAACAGCAACTTCGAAACATCAGTCAGTCTGAGAGCCAGGCCTTTGAAGGATGGCAGAAGGAGCAGGAAAAGGTTGCTAAGGTAACTCATCGACTAGATAGTGTTGTTAAGCAGATGGACACCCTGTGTTCCTTGTATACTGATGTTTTGACTTGTAGAGCCCCTGCTAAAAATTATGCTTTGTTTTTGCTTGAACGATATTTGAGATTAAAAATAAAAGCTGTTAGGGCGGGAGCACCTATCCATATCAACACTGTTAATGATTTTATAGACTGCTGCAAGCACTATGGAGTTAAAGTTCAAAGGTTGTTATGTGAATTTTACCTGCACAATCTTGTCTTAGACCAGGAAACTGATTTGAATCCTGGCCCTTTCGTTGGCGATATACAATTCCAAGCCTTTATCTCATTTGGGGTGAATCAGTTAAAATGGCTTAAAGCTTACAACATCTTCCAGAGGCAAGAAAATAGTTTAGACCTATGGGTATGAGCTGAACCTAGGGACCCAGCAGCATTATGGAGAGAGCATAGGAGTGTGATGAGGATCCCAGGTGTCATGAAGATATTAGGTCCCATGCATGGAGACTTGATCCGAAATGGTCTGGAGTATTTCCTGACTATTAAAGACCATGCCCTCCATGCTGCAAAGTTTCGCTACCGAACCTCTAACCCAAACATCCAGCTCAGGGAAACCTTTAACTTTGAGAATTTTGAATTGGCTGCCAGTCGATTGAGTCTCTATGGGGAACGGATTCTGCGAGCAGGACCATTCTGGTTGGGGTATCGGTTTCGCAGCCCAATTATTTGGCATCCTGTACCTGGATATCAGGCCCTATATGAGATGCCTGCAGATCAGTTAGATCAGCTCTTTGACCATCTAGTTGCTAATCATGGTTGTCAACCTCTTCGTGAGATCCCTTCTCCGGCCTACTCTCTCACAGGCATGCATGTCAATTATAACGTTTTCATGAGGACATGAAACAGGGTAAGCAGGGGGGTGTGTGGAGCACTTGGAAGGTATGCTTTTTGACAAGCAATCTAGTGGTTTTTCAATGATATTTCTAACCTTTTCTGCATTATGAGTCTAAAGAATATAAGGGTTTTGATAAATTGTGTGAAAATGGACAAACGAAGCTCAATCACTAATAATTGATGTTTTCTATGTAGAAGGACACGGAAACACGGAATCATCGAGTAAAAACAAGAAGCGAAGGGAAAGTAACTGCTGTCCCGTCGACAGGGAACCAGATGCGGACAAGATCAAGTAAAATTAGAGCCGAATAGTCCAGGAAAAGAACGCAGGATACCGAGATGGAGAACGCAAGAAAGGAAAGAGAAGAACTGAACGATTAGCGAATCCCTCAGGATCTTCGATCCTGAGGGATCGCTGCTTTAAGCTTATCTTTTGTATCTAGATATCTCCGTCATTTCTGTTATATAAAGGTACCACGCCATCGAGCGTGGGGGACGACTGTTGTTGTAATTACAAGCTTCAGAACGACTTTGATCATTAAGTTTTGCTAAGACCTGATTTTGTATACTTTTGTTAATGCAATCAATATAAAGGACTTGGTGTTCACTTTCTTTCTGCATCTGAAGTAACTTTAAGTAGTGTACCATTGGTAGCCAAGGGCCCAGCTCCGACGGTCACTTGCTGTTGTATCATACGGTGATTTGTGTGGTTTGCTTATTTCTCTTGTTTCAGTAATCAGATATATATTTTATATGATAGACTATGCTTCCTAATTAATATCTGAATCTGAATAAGTTCTTTAACCCACGTCTCTGTATTACACAAAGTGAATCTATTCGAATTGCATCCATTTCTATAGCAAGATATTGGTATGAATGTTATCATCATTGGATTCATATAAAATAAGTATTTGCGAGGCTTGAAGATAATATCACTTTGTTCAGAAACATAGTCACATCATACATTACTCTCGGATTGCTACAGTAGTCTAGAACGTGTACATACATCGGAGTTTGTTGTTCCATTTGAGTTTGTTGTTCCATTTGAGTTTGATGTTCCATTTGAGTTTGCTGTTCCAATTTATATGATTGACGTTTCCTGTTTATGATAGTTTGTTGCTCCATTTAATTACTGCTGTTCCATTTGATTACTGTTGTTCCATTTTAGAATTGTTGTTCCATTTTACTTTCGCTAATCTGCCTTTATTGCTTTTGCGTGATAGCAGGCCTAAGGCTGTCGTGAGCCCAGCAAGACGCTGCCTAGCTCCCAGACCTATAAGTCCATGCTTTGGTTTTCTTTCTTTATCAGTTTCTAAAGGGAAGGGTTATTGTTTCCGTACCCTTGACCGATCAACTGCTTTGTGTGATTTTATCTTTTGAGTTGGTTTAGTTACAGCTTAGTGTTTGTTTCCTTTCAAATCATTAGAACGCTATACTACCGAGCATTACTTGGACAAAACAGCCTCGGATTGAGTTACTCCTTGAAAGAACAAAACGATCCCGGATTGACTTAATAATGTGGAATAATTGGTGGTGTGAGAGACCCTAGTTATCGCTCTACAGTAGGATCATCTAGAATCTCATTGCTTGATGGGTTTTATGGATACAACCAAATATTAGTTCAACCAGAGGATCAAGCAAAGACTGCATCTACCACTCCCTGGGGTACTTTCATGTATTTGAAAATGCCTTTTGGACTAATGAATGCAGGAGCTACCTTTCAAAGAGCTATGGATATAGCTTTTGCCAAGGAGATTCATGACTTTTTAGTCATTTATCTAGATGATATAACAATATTCTCCAAAACAAACAATGAACATCTAGATCATTTGAGAAGAGTTTTTATTAAATGTAGAAAATTTTGCATATCCTTAAATCCTAAAAAATCACTTTTTGGATTAGAAGAAGGAAAACTCTTAGAACACATAATTTCAAAAGAGGGCATTAGAATTGATCCAGCTAGAATAGAAGCAATTCTAAACATCAGTCATCCTAGGAACATTAAAGAATTGCAATCATTCTTAGGTAAAATAAATTTTCTTAGAAGATTCATTTCTAACTTAACAGAACTAATTATATATTTGAATAACATGTTGAAAAAGGATTCAATACTTAAATGGATTAGGGAGGCTAAGTAGTCTTTGGGAGAAATCAAAGAAGCCCTGATTAAAATACATGTCCTCATAAGTCCTAATTTCAACAAAGAATTCATAATTTTTTCATTTGCTTTAGAACACACTATTGCAACAATCTTGTTGCAAAAGAATGATGAGGGTTATGAACAACCCATCACCTTATTTAGTAAAGCTCTGAGAGATGCTACACTAAGGTATAATATCATGGAAAAACAAGCTCTTTCTTTAGTGAAATCCATAAAGGATTTCAAAGTATATATTCTGTACTCTCACATAACAGCATATGTTCTAAACTCAGTTGTAAAGAACATTCTAACTTAGAATGGTCCTAATGGAAAAAGAGGAAAATTGATTACCACCATACTAGAATATGACATTGAGATCAAGCCTACAAAATTGATTAAAGGCCTAGGATTAGCCAAACTCATGGCTGGATCGAACTGTTAAGCCTTAGATGTAAATTTCATTACTGGTATACATGATCAGGAAGAGATGACGACTCCACAAATCAGTGAAGCTTTCATAGATTCACCCTGGTATGTAGACATTGTTTTCGTTTTACTCAACTTACAAACTTCTCCTGGTTTATCTAGAACTAAAAGTAGATTCCTAAAGATGAAAGCAATGAAATATTGTATCTTAGACAATGTTTTATTTTGGAAAGATAATGGTGGCATTTTGTTAAATTGTTTATTAAAGGATGAAGCTGACAACGTCATGCAAGAATTTCATGCAGGGGATTGTGGGGGACACCTATACTGGAAAACAACTGCTGATAAGATTTTAAGGGTAGGTGTTTAGTGGCCCACCCTTTTTGCATATGTTGGAAAATATGTGACCTCCTATCACAAATGCAAAATATTTGAAGGCAAGAAAAAATTATTACCTTTAGCCCTCAAACCCATCTCCACAGAAATGCCTTTTCAGCAATGGGGTTTAGACTTCATTGTGGAAATTCATCCACCCTCCTCAGCCTAACATAAATGGATTTTGACAGCCACTGATTACTTTTCTAAATGGATAGAAGCCATCCCTTCTAGACAAGCCACATATTATGTCATCATTTCATTCCTTGAGAACAACATCCGTTCTAGATTTGGATGCCCACAAAAGCTCATCACTGATAATGCTGCTACCTTCAAATTGAAGAAAATGGTAGACTTTTGTAACCAATACCACATTACCCTTGGCCATTCCATGACCTATTACCCTCAAGGTAATGGACTTTCAGAATCCTCAAACAAAAGCCTTGTTAATATCATTAAGAAACTGTTAGAATACAATAAGAAGACCTGGAGCAAAAAGTTGGTTAATGCCCTATGGGCAAATAGACTAACTACAAAAAAGTCCATTGGTACATCTCCTTATCAACTAGTATATGGAGTGGATGTTGTTTTTCCATCCTCATTAGGAGTACCAGTGATGAAAATGATTCAAGAGTTGCAAGTAGAACCAAATGATATCCAAAGGAGGATAAATCAGACAATACACTTACAACAAACTAGGAAGAAGTCTATGTCAAATCCCAAATGATCCAAAATAAAATCAAAAAGATTTTTGACAAAAAAACCAAAGCTAATGATTCTTACGTAGGTGACAAATTACTCAAGTGGGATTCCAGAAGATAAGGAAAAGGTAAGTATGGGAAATTTGATTTCCTATGGTAAGGCCCTTACATAATTTATGGTTATAGAGGTAACAATGCATTTTTCTTGAAGCAATTAGATGGAACATATCTACCAGGTGGACTAGTCAATGTTAGAATGTTGAAGCATTACTTTTCCCGAGATCAACATAAGTTAATTTGTTTACTTTGCTCACTATAGATAACATTGCAAAGTTTAGATTGGATTGGATGATTACCTTTTGAGGTTGAAGCTCAAAGAGAAGGCCTTAAGCTTTGAAAGGTATAGCATCATATGTATGAATAAAGAAGATCACAGAAAAGTAGTTACAAGGCAAGCATAGTCAAAGTTTCAAAGGCTACTAATCTTAAAGTTCTTGACATTTCACCAGGAAATGCCATCCCCATGTGGAGCCACTGTTAGGGTCCTATAATAATAGGATTCATAATTTTGGATTGACTACAATTAGTTTTGTAATATTGTACATACTTTTGCTTTTTGCAAAATGTTTTCCCAAATTAAAAATGAAAAATGTAAATAGGGTGAAGTCCTAAAAGAAAGTCAAAGGACTTATAAAAGAAAAGTATAAAAAAAAAGAGTATAAAATATAAACCCCACCAAAAAGGGATAAAAAATAGATTCTAAAAGTGATGCAAGTTCAAAGGCTAGTACTTTTTACTTTACTTTGCAAAATAAGATTGTGTGCAGCTTGTCAAAAATGCCACAATCCATGATGGTGAAATAGTTTAATCTTGATTCGTTCATGCTTTAAATTTCACGCTGATGGATAGAGAATAAAGATCTAGCCAAACTGTTTAATCTTGGTAGATCAGTTGTTAGGTAGAGAATAATAATGAGCTCAACAGTTTAATCTGAGACAATGGAAAGTCATAATGTTAGAATTAGATAGTTTTCTTATAAGATAAAAAGAATTGAAGGGTGAGAAAGCTCAAATTCAACTAGTAAATGAAGAAAAATGTTAGGATAAATGATGGGTAGGCAAAAGTAGCTTTCACAAGGCATGGAGAGCATCAAATTGGTCACTGCATATCACTAATATCCCCCAAAATCCCCTTCCCCTTGCTTAAAACCCTAAAGCCACTCTAAAAAGGTATTTTCCCTTGTAAAAATATCCCTTTCCCTTCAGGCTAACCTTTTCCCCTTATTCAAACCATTCCACCATTCCTAAAAACACATTCCCCATCCCTAAAAACACATTCCCCATCCCTAAAAACACATTCCCCCTTCCTAAAGCTCCCTTCCCTTGTTTAAAACCCATTTCCATCACTAATAATTCCTTCCCTTTACTAACTCTGTTTTTTCATATAAAATAGGAAAAGCCTATTTACCTAACTATCGCAACACTTCATATATATCGAGTCAAACTTCATTTTAACTCTAGCTATCATATTAACCCCGCTTAATTAGCCTCTACCCCTATATATATTTAATTTAATTAAAACTTAGTTTTAATTAAAATAATATATTAATCTCCACCTTATTAATTAACCTGACTGCACACCCTGAGTCATCCCTCACAACTCCGCCACCTGATAACACTACGATCACCCACCACTAGATCTAACGATCTGTATTCCATATCGCATGCTCTGACATCCGACTGTCAACATCACAAAAGTTCACGAGATAAGTTATTTTCCCCGCCCGCCTTTTTGCTACATGGCAGCCCCACATTATATCACATCCTCCAAAATAATACCACCTTACCACATTAAAGCAGTGCAATAAACCACCTTACCGCCTCCTCGTGTCAGTTGAAACCGCCCTACTGTTTAAGTTTAACCCCGCGCCCAAAGATTAACCAATGTTGGTTAAAAATGAGAGAAGCCACCCTTTTTAATATTTTCACTATTATTCTATTAGCAATCGTAGAAAGGAACCTCTATTGACCTATTCTAAAGCACCAGAAGATCTGCTAAACTATTTTGAGCCATTTTACAACCACAATTCAAACTTTTGATACCAGAAGATGTTGCTGACTCTAATTTGAAGCACTATAAATACCATTGAAACCTCAGAAAGCCTTCAGTGCCCCTAGAGAACCCTTATGCATACCAAAGCTCCATTTTCCATGTATTCCTAAAGTGCCGAAGGCCTGTACTTAAGCTTTGCACAACATTTCGAATAGGTTAATCAATTGAACCAATTTAAAAGCGTTGTCGACCTAAGGAAATCCGCTGTTGCATCCAAAACCCTTTTTGCATATTGTATTCATCTTTCATACTATTCCAAAGGTCCTAAGCCTACTTCTCAAGCTAGATAGTGATAAATTGAATAAAATAAAAAAATCTATGGCTTCCCAAAGCATTCTGAATGTAAAACCCCTGCAAACTCCTCACCTAGATAATGACCACCTCAGGATTGGCCGATAGAGATTTCCAGATCAAATACACAGCCTCCCCTAACAATCTGTTAAAACACCACTACTGGGGAAAGATAAATTCGTCATCCAGAATGATGATATTCAGCTATGGGAGTCAAATTTACCAAAATACTTGTCCCTAAAGGTACACCAGTTCCCTGAAATCATCCACCTATTCCAACTCTGCTATTTCCCAAGTTAAAGAGCCATAGTTTCTCCTAACCAACAAAGTTTGTTCACAATCACTGCAGGATTAATAAATGAAATGTTGCAGCTCCAGCCAAAGCCTAATGAAGCCCCATTTTCAATTGAAAACCTAATTGATCTGTACTTAAAGCTAGACCTTCCCAAGAGATCCCAAATTCTACAGACTTTCCTCCTAGAGAAAGTTCAAGTATCTACAGACAAGCCTCCATATTCTGCCGCCATTTTCTTTGAGAGAGCTAGGAAGATTGTAACCATGTTGTCCTAAATTCTAGTATATACTACTAATGAACATGTAGATGAACCTATACTTGATTTCCTTTCTATTTTTTTCCCAGGAAAGCCTCCAACTACAGTTTTCAATTTTTCCCAATTCTTAGCAAACAAAATCCATGATCAATTGATCAGATTGTTAGATGAAAGAGTATTCAAATACTCTTCAGTAGTATTCCATATGTTTCTATATTTCCAGTCAGAAAGGTTTACAGTTAACATCCAAAAACTGGACACTAAGGGCAATCCTAGATCTATTATCTTTTGGACACCCTTAATCCAAAAATATTCCACTAATTTCAACTACAAGGATTTCATTGATTCATTTGATCACCTAGCGGTTAACATGCTAAGCAGTAGCAATCAACCTACTAGGTCAGTGATGAAATAAAGAAATTTTTACAGTTTTCCAAACACAGTAGAAAAGGAGACTGGTATTTATACCAGAACTACATTGAAATTAGGGTGTATGGATGTCAACTCACTCTATATAAGTTTCCCAAATATCTCCCCATGAGGATATTTTCACTAGAATATATCATGCAAATCATAAATTCAGATGATGCTAATTTTGTATCAGCCAAGAAGAAATCACAGTTTAAAATAAATAACCAACTTGGTCCTTTTATCTGCAATAATAGGGATGCTAGAGAGGAATAAGAAAGATGTTTATAGGAAATGAAGTTCAGTGGTAGTTTCAGGTAGCAGTATGATCCTTTGGGCGTCATAAAAAAACTGAGACTCAAGTTTAAATTGAGCCCTTTTATGCATGAGTCTAGGCCAAAGATCGAAAGATATGCCAACCAGTCAGAGTGGTTGGAAAACACCTTACTGAATATGGAGGAGTAGGTGGATACTAGTGACATTCTACATACTCCATCCCTATAGGACAGAAATGAAGAAAGGACTATAGAAGAAGGTTCTTGCACAAACAAAGATACAATAGATAACAAATTTGAAATAATGTATAGAAAAAGAAAAAAGTTAAATCCAGTAAATGAGCAAGAGGAAGAAATTGATACAATTGAGATCATTGATATAGACACTGTAATTAAAGAAAATGCACTTCAATCAATTTCTAAGGAAACTCATCAACCTTCAACTTCTAGTGCTTAAATCATCCAAAAGCAGCATAGTGTTGAATTATCTTCTTCAAGTGAACCAATGGATAGAGAAATAGGCATCAAAGAAAGATACAAAGATATTAAGGCCAAAAATGAAGAAATAAAAGCTCAAATATATTCACCATACTTGAAGTAGACTCTTTGCAGCCATAACAGATTACTTTATGCATTTGATTATAAAATAGGAAAAATGAAGTTGACTTTTATGCAGCCCACAGTACAGCACCCAGAGTCACCGGTAGAATACAAAAAAATAGATTATGAGATTCTTGCCAAAGATGTTCATCCTATAGACCAAATAGAATTTCATCAGCAAGCTGGAGAAATGCTATACTCAACTATGTCCGACAAAGCTATGTGTGTACAAAAACAGAACATCAAAGCACACTTAAAACTAGAGAAGGCACCCTCACAAGCTAAAGATAACATAATTAAATCCCTTGAAGATTTGGTTATTGAAGTAGGATCTGATCCAAAGAATGTCAAAGGTGCAGAAAAACTCATTAAGAAAAACAATACAGACATTACTGCATTGAAGAAGCAACTAAAATTGCCTCCTATTGAACATCCACAGACCAAGGAAGTTCTAGAGAATCAAAACCAAAAATATGAGATGATGAACTTCATTCTTCAGTTAAATACTCAATTAACAGAAATGGAAAATGAGATGGATAAGTTAGTGCAGGAGAAAAAGGCCAGTATGGAATCAATCCTTGTCACCGCTATTCCTACAATTACTACAACAGTTCCTTCTACTTTAGCAGCTTCAGTGGCCACAACAATTCCAGCAGCTACAACACTTTCCACTACATCAACAACTACATTAGTTACAAAATCATCTATAGCCGCATCTCATCCTAGTGATGAAGCAGGTAAATTAATCAAAGCTATGAAGGATATGTCCATCCAAATAAATGAAAGAAATAGACATAAAGATCAAATTAAAATTATATAAGATGAAAAGAAGTTGGCACAAATCATGCATAAAAATGAAACGCAGAAGTCAAATATATTGTCTGAGAGAATACAGAAGTTAGAGAAAGAATTGACATTAAAAGAACCACTTGCCCAAGAAAAGCAATAGTTGTGGGCTAATATCATTAACTTTGTTAATGATATTTGGCCATCCATCCAAGTCATCTTTGAGCAGAAGGACTTAATCAAGGAAGCAACTGAAGCTATTCAAAAAGTTAAGGAAGAACTTGGTAATAAGCCAAAGGAGGCCAATGAAATCATTAAGTTTCTTAATTCTAAGAACAAATAGGAATTGGAAGAGACTGGCATAAGTGACAGGACTAAAACAATTCTAGAAGTGAAAAAGTTGATTTCTAAGAGAAACTTGATGGTACAACTTGAGGAGAAATGCCAAAAAATAGAGCTAGCAATAACCAGGTTCATGGTCAAATTTGATGTTTTCAGGCAGAAAGGTTTGCCTAATCCATTGGTCATTAATGAGAGGTTGATGAGGCATGAAGACTATGATAAGAAAATCAGAGAAGTGGCAAAGGAACAAGCAAAAAATTCAACCATGAAAGGAATTCCAATAGGAAAAGTACTTTATCAGACTTTTGAGAATCGCTTTTACCTCCAGCATGAGGTAAAACATCTCTTTATCAACAAACCTACATTTACCAAATACACAAAAGCTGATGAAATCTTCAGAAGAATGGTAAAGATTAAATTACTAGATGCAGAGTCTTGGGAAAAGTTGAATGATTTACTGTGAAAATAAAAGGTAAAACAGTGAAAACAGAGCAGTCAAGAGCAGTCAAGGTAAAATAGTAAAGAGTAACAAATTAGTTAAGTTAAAGAGTATCAGATGAAAGAAGGAGTTTAAAAGTCAAAGGCAGAGTAAAGGGACAACCAGCATAAAGCAAAACAACAAAAGAGATAAAGTAGAAAAATATCAGTGAAAGCAAATAGCAAAGCCAAATAAACAGGGACAGCTTGCATTAGTTAGATAACTGTCTCTATCTTCTTGCATGGAGATATTTTATTTTCCTGGAATAATTCCTAAATTAGTTTTAGGATATTTTCTAATAGTTTTTGTATAAATACTTCACAATTCAGAGTATTGAGGGGTGGATTGCTGAAACTTTCTATGGTTTTATTGATTTAAAACCTAAGGGTTTATTGTAACATTTTCAAGTCAGCAGACTGGACTGAGTAATAAAGGCATTGCATTATAGGATTCATGTGTTGGGCCACTTCAGTTAAGTATCTTCCATTTGTTAAGTTGTTATGTTCTTAAGTATTTCACATACTTACATGTCTTCCAAATTTGGATGTAATAACTATAATATTATTACAAAATTTGTTTAAGTACACTCTCTCTTGAACAATTATTCATTTTCATGTTTTCTTCTAATATCTAGAGTAGGGAATTCTTCACTGCTCCCTAGTTTCGATTGACCTCTTTCATTTCCATGATTATCCAATTTGAGGAATCCTTAACTACTCCTTGACCCCGAATAAAAAACCACTTCACAGTCTAGCCTAAAATATCTAAAATTACTCAACTACCTTGCCCTATGAACACTATATTTAGAACTTGATTTAGTCTTGTTTTCTCGGCATTTTGACTCCATAGCCCAATGGTAAAAATACATTCATCTATCCATCTAAATCATTGATTCCACCACCAAATCAAATCAAAACCCAATCAAGCTTAAATAACTAGCCTACAATCAATTAATTCAGCAAAGTTAAATTATTAAGAGAGAACCCTCTTTGAGCATTCAGAAGGCTAGATCCTGATCTCAAAAGTAAGTTTGTGGTTACCTCTATTATTCCTTAAGCAAAACATGTCAACTCTAGGGAAATTTTAGAGAGATAACACCCTCCACCTTATGAACCTCAATTCGATGATGAATTTCAGTATCTATAATTTGATGGTGCCCCAACTTGTGAAGGTAATGGTGCAGGTATCCTTTTATATTCACCTCATGGTCAATTGTACCAATATTCCTATAAAATTGAATTTGGCTATACTAATAATGTCACTGAGTTCAAAACCATCCTTTGGATTGAACATGCTCTTGCTTTAGGATGCAAAACCCTAACTTTTTATGGTGACTCTAATTTTTTGTTAACCCTATTAATAAATTTTACTCTACCAATAACAAGATCATTAAGTGCTATACTCAATCAACCTAGGAAAATATCTCTCTATTGGATGGCTTCAACATTATGCATGTTCGTAGAGAATTTAATGCTATAGCTGATTGAATAGCTTCCTATTCTTCGAGTATCTCTCACTAAACCCTTCATGATAAGCTGATTGAATTTTTCAATCCTTATATGGGCCTCATCTCCCTAACAATGAATAATACTAATAAGTATTCCAAGATGATGAGAGCATCTATGTTATCATTCAAAATCTGCCAACTGATCATAATCAAATAATTTATGCAAAAGAAAACAACTATCCGTTAGGTATCTCCCCTCTTAAAAGTTCATTTTCTCCTAGTGATGTTCCTACATCAAAAAATAATCATGTAGAGGAGTCAAAGAGAAAAATTGGTGAAAAAAATTCAATCAACATTGGTACTCCTGATGATCCCATGGTGCTTCAAATTGTAGCCCAATGTTCAAATCAAGAAAAACTAAATTCCATTGCCCTTTTCAAGGAATTATCAGATGTCTTTGCATTGTCATGCAAGGATCTTCGTGGTTTTGATCATGGTATTATACAACATTCTATTATGATTAAACCATATGTTAAGCCTGTAAAACAAAGACAAAGACTTGCTAATCATGCTCTTAAAGCCACCATCCACAAAGAAATAGAAACGATGCTTAATTCTCACATTGTCTTTCCTCTAAAGTGTTCATAATGGGTAGCAAACTTGGTTTCAATTAGAAAGAAAAATGGGGATATTCTCCCGTGTGTTGATTATTGATCTTTGAATAAATCTAGTGTCAAGGATAATTTTCCCCTACCTAACGTGGATCAAATCTTACAGCAAGTTGCAGGATCTCAAATGATGTCACTTTTGGACGATTTGTCTCATTATAACCAGATTTTCCTAAAGAAAACTGATAAATTTAAAACTACTTGCACTACTCGTTGGGGTACCTTTTCTTGTGAACACATGCCATTTGACTTAGCTAATGCAGGTGCCACATTTCAGAGAAACATGCAGTTGGATTTTGATGACCCCATTGGGAAGATCATCTAGATCTATCTCAATGATATGGTTGTTGATTCTAAATCTCGAGTTAATCACTTTCATAAACTTAAGCGCATCCTCCTTCGATATAGGTGATTTGGTATCACTCTCAATCCTAAGAATTATGTATTTGGTGTTACAGCTAGTAAACTATTGGCACATATTGTCTCATAAGCAAGTATCAACCTTGACCCTAAATGAATCACCGCAATTAAGAATCTTCCACCTCCAAATTCCAAAAAAGAGATTCAATCTTCAAAGGGTAAGATTAAATTCATATGGTGTTTCATAAAATATTTTGCTAGAATCATTAAACCTATCCATAATCTAGCTAATAAAGATCATGAGTTTAAGTGGAATGATTCTGATCAACATGTTTTCATAAACATCAAGCAAGAAATTGTATCCACTCTTGTTTTATCCAAACTTGGCTTTGTTAAATATTTCATTATCCATACTAATGCAACTTAGGAAGCTATCATTGGCATTCTTATGTAGAAAAGTGATCAAGGTAAAGATCATTTGATTGCTTTCATGAGTTAGAGCTTATCTGATGAAGAATTTAAGTACTCTCTAATTGAAAAACATGTCTTTGCCTTAGTTAAAGCAATATAGAAATTTATACATTATATTCTCGGAAAACATATGGAGGTTAAAGTCCCTTTACCAACCATTAATTTTCTATTATCACAAACTTCAATTTCATGGACATTCACATATTGGCTCTTTAATATACAATAACATGATTTAACAATTACCACTTTGAAAACTATAAAGGGACGTCACATGGCATTACATTTAGCCTAACATCAAGAGCCAAGCGTTTCAACCGACGATCATAACTCTTTGTCTACCCTGTTTTTGGTCAGTGAGTAATTAATTGACATGGAAGTTATTCCATCGTATAGTGATTTAATATTTTATATTCAAAATCAGAAATTTTCCTGAATACTTGAATACATTTGAATGCAAGAATTTACGATTAAATTTTTCCAAGTATTTTATTCTTAATATTATGCTGAACCGTAAATCTTATGATGGTTTACTATTGAGACGTGTTGATGAAAAATATGCTACTAGGTTTACGTCAACCTCTCATGGTTCCACTCAAGGAGGTTTTCACATAGGAGGACACTTTACAGCCAAGGCTACTAATAAGATTTTGATATTTGGATTTTATTGGGCTACCATTTTCGTTGATTGTTATAAATACATGCAAAGTTGCGAGGAATGTTAGAAAGTGGCTGGAAGAGAGAAATTTCAAGCTATGTTTCTTTGTCTTGTAATTCCCTAGTTTCCATTCACTAAATGGGGTTTAGATTTCATTGGACCCATTAACCCTCTTTCATCAATAGTCATATTTTCATATTAACTACCATTGATTATTTCACCTAGTGGACTAAAGTTGTCCCTTTAAAGAACGTTCATGATGAACAAGTAATTGAATTTGTAGAAAACAATATTTTCTCATGTGTTTGGATTGCCTCTTGAATTAATTTTAGACAATGGACTTGCTTTCATAGCTTCCCATTTCATTGAATTCTGTGATTAGTATAATATCAAACATTTGACCTCATCAACTTATTATCCTCAAGGTAACGATTTAGCTGAGTCAAATAAGAAAAAACTCAATTGAATATTGAAAAAGATCATTAACAATAAGCCTTGTGTGTGGCACACTTTGCTAAAATTTTCCCTATTGGTAGAGTGTACCACTATCAAATCCAACATTGGTGCTTCTCCTTTTCACCTTATGTATGGAAAGGAAGCAATAATACCTATTGAGTTAGAACTCTTATCACTGTTTCTAATTGTATAGGTTGAAGAACTCTCTTAAAAAAAATTTCCTCAAAAAGTTGTGGCCCTGCTAGCTCTTGAAGAGTAGCAAAATCATTCCTTAGAAAATCTATAGTGTAGAATGAAGCCTGATAAGAAATAATTTGACAATAAATCCAAAACAATTAACTTTTCAATTGATCAAAATATTGTCCTTTGGGACTCATCCCACACTAAATATAATAAACATCATAAATTTCAAAAATTATGGATTGGACCATTTAAGATTTCCTCCATTGTTGGCTTAAACACCTATTTTCTTAAGTACAAGAATGATCATATACCATCAATGGCTCACACCTGAATCCATTTGTGGAAGAAAATCCTAGATGAATCCTCACCACTTCTTTTGAGTCTTTGTCCATATTTATTTGCTTTTCTTTTTGTTCTCTTTTTCCTTATTTCCTTGTTTCTTCAAAAGGTTCTCTACCTCTACTCTTTGAATTTTTCTATGCTTTATGTTTTCCATAACTTACTGTTTCTTTCTACTACTTTATTTACACGAAGGAAAAAGGAACAATGACAAGAAATACTCTCTGAGTTTATATTTTCATGCTATTGTTTTGATTATTATAAGCTAACATTATAACATTCTATAAAAAAAAATTACAGGAGGGCAGAAATATGTGAACCTTACTTCTAAATGGGTTATTTTGGTTATGATTGAACCTTATCTTTAACTATATATGTGCATTCTAAGGTATGTTTCATGCATCTCTTTCTCTTGCAACCCTTGCTTCATGTCCCCCATGGCAACCCACATCCTACTCTTCCATAGTTTAAAGCATATTTATCCCAACTAGAGACTACTATGTTCTGACTTGTTTTCAACAAGTCTCCTTCCGGAGTCACCAAATGTTGACATTTATCAATGCTACCTTACTGAATTATGTAAGCCATTATGGTGACCCTTAATAAGCTCTCTTACATTTTACAGCTGAGGAGGTGGGACACCCTCTCAAGTCAATTTTTTCCGGTTACAAGTCCACACTGGTCTTAAAAGCTTTAATTTTGAAACTATAATTAATGTTCACTACACAATAGGTCACCCTATTTGTTTCATAACATGAGGAAATACTCCTACATACAAATAAATGAAGGATATATTTCGTTGGCTATGGTTGGTAGGTTATTTCTCGAATCAGCTCAACAAAAAGTGAAATTGACATGGCATATGTGATATTCATTGGTTATATATATATATATATCGTGAGTTGTTGCATGACATTACTTTATTGCAAATAAGAAGGCTATATATATGAGAGTTGAAGGCTATATATGGTTCAAATGAGCACGTATATACACATGGTATACATTATGGATTAAATTTCACATTGAAAGATTAACTTATTACTAATAGCATGAGTTTGCAACATTATGACATGTAAGTTTTGATGTCTTTTGCGAGAATGTTTGTCGTTAAGGTTTATGGTTTATATGATTCATGAATCATTAACATGTGGAATGTCTTTATAATTTATATGAGATTCTATCACCTGGAATGTACGAGTCACTGCCAGAAATCGTTTGAGATCGTTTTGGGATTACAGTTACATAAAATGTTCACAATTGTGACATTTAATGGCAAATCACCTCTGTAATACTTGGCACTTCTCCTTATATGTTAGCATTTATCATTTGTGACATTGGTGGTTTCGTAACATATTCGTTTGAAATATGGGAATTACTTTGAAAATATATGTGTCCATCCTTTAAATATGTTATTGGTCCAACTCGTTATACCCATGATGACTCACCCTTGTATCACGATAAACGAACTGCGTTGCATCATTTCACTCGGTTATGTTTTAATTACTAGACACGTTGGCATGTTAAATTATAAGCCCCACTAACTCTGCCGTTCAATGTTGCATTTACTCGCGTCATCCTCACCACATTGAGCCATGCAATTCATTTCTTGCCATTTTCGAGTTGTTAAGGGTTTCATTCCTTCTATTCTTTCTCATTCTAAACTGCCTTGCACTAAAATTCAGTGAATAACTCCATCACACATCTCAAGTGTTATTGCATAAACACAAATTTTGGTGCAACACTCCCAAATTTGAATAAGCAATTTATTAAATTAAATCACACTCCAAATCTTTAATTAAATTAAAATTTTCAAACTTGTTTTTCCCAAAAGATTACATGACTATTTATTTAGAGTAAAGAAGGCTCTTGAATCTATTCTAGAGAGACTTCCTCCTGAATATTTGGGGGAAGTTGAGAGTTATCCTCTCAATTTTAGGATTCTATCCTAACTTCCGTATCTTCTAATTAATTCTAGAATGAATCACTAATTTGATAAAATCTTAGATTATTTAATTAAATATTTACATGAAATTAAATATGAGACGCTCCTGCATCATACTACCCATGTAGAAAATTTCCATGGCCTCCTGACCATGAATCTTGTTGTCATGTCTTCCTGGATCCCATATATAATTTTTTCCATGTTCTTGTCCTTTTACATTTGCTTCTCGAACTTTACTATAACTCCACTTCTGCTTTTCTTGTTGCAAAACATTTTTCTTCACCATGCTTCTGCTCACCATTTCAAGAGGAATTTTCCTAAGAATGAAAATCATCAAAAGAAGAGTACATGACGATACCAGTATACCTTCACTCTGATCCCATTCTTGTAAACTTATTTCCTAAAATCTTTGCTCTGCTCGATTGAAATTTTTCTCGATGTTGCCAACGAATTCTTCAACCTTCAGATTTACAACAACTTTTAGAAGTTGTCCATCCTCGCATTCTATCTTTGGTTCATCATCCCTAATGAGCATTCCATTAAAGTATTGTTCTTCATCTTTGATAAGAACAAAATTTGGATTTTGTTCTCTTTCGTCATCTTTCTCAATCTTCATGACAGTTTCAAAAGATTGTTCATCACCTATATCAAAACCTTTGTGCGTTGCTTCCTCATCCTCATCTGCTCTGAGTTCTTCCTTCAACGTGTATCTCACCTTTTGTCTTTGTTTCTTTAAAGTTTGTATGATGACATAGAATTCGTTATCATAATAAGAGTATTTTTGCTCAGCTTGATTAAGTTTTTCAATAGTAGGCAAGTGGTTTTCCTTTTTTACTTCGAACATCTCCTATTGCAGTTCCACTTGCATCAATCTCAACCTCTGAAATGCCTTTTCAAGTTGGCCAATTGATTATGGCCTTCACTTTCTCCTGATCCATCTTTAGTCCTTCCCTTGAAATCACAAAGCCTAAGTATAATAGTTATGTCTTCATGAAACTACACTTCTTTAGATTGATTAACAATTTCTCTTGTTGTAGCTTCATTACAACCTTCTTAAGATACCTTGGGCGCTCTTCTTTTGATTGACTTTGGATTAAGATATCATCAAGGTAAACTATAACAATTTTTTCAATGAATTCTTTTAAAACTTCATTCATTAGACACATAAAAGTGTTGGGAGCATTGCTAAGTCCAAAGGGAATTACCAGCCATTCATAGAAACCATTATTAATTTTAAATGTTATTTTCCATTCATCACCTTCTCTAACTCTGATCTAATGATATCCACTTTTTAAATCTATTTAAAAAAAATATGCAGCACCACTTAGACATTCTATAAGATCATCAATATTAGGTCATGGAAACATGTACTTGATTGTAATTTTGTTGATTGCTCGAAAATATGTGCACATTCTCCATCCGCCATCCTTCTTTGGAGTTAATATTGTTGGAACAACACATAAACTTAAGCTTTCTCGAAGAAGACCTTTATCCAGCAATTCCTACACTTGATTTTTAATCTCTTCGTTCCCTTTTGGAGTCATTATGTAGGATTATTTACTTGGAAGATTATCACTTGGAATGAGCTCGACATGATGGCTAATACTTCTAATGGGAGGCAATTCATCACGTCAGTCATCCACTACAATATCAATAAATTCATTCAACATGTTTTTAATTTCTTCTAGAAAATCATTCAGATTTGTATTTGTGAGGACTACCTTTGGCTTACCGATCAAGGAAAAATTTATCTCCTCATGCTTGATTTCTTGAAGAAATTATTTCCTACTAAGTAACATTACCTTGGATTGGTCTTCTTCTGGTGCTTTTTCATTCTTCAAAGGCAAAAGCACATGCTTTTCACCATCCTTTTCAAAAGTGTAGGTATTGCTCCTTCCATCGTGTATTGTTTTCTTGTCATATTTCCATGGCCTTCCAAGTAAGATATGACATACATCCATAAGCATAACATCACAAATAAATTTATCCTTATAACTTCCTATTTGAAAATCCACTTCACATTGTTCATTAACTAGTATTTGATGTCCCTTTTACAACCATGAAACTTTGTAAGGAGTAGCATGTTTATTTTTTCTTAAATTTAACTTTTCTACTGTTTCAATAGATAGTAAATTATCAATACTCCCACTATCAATGATAACTTCACAACGTTTTCCTCTTGATTTACAAACAGTTTTGAACAATGTTTTTATTTGTGTGGGTTCCTTTACTTCTTCTTGAGATTTTAATAAAGTTCTTTTCATCATTAAGGTTTCACCAGTTTCAGGTGAATTTTCATGTGTAGAGGATTGTACACTTTCTGTATCAGTTTGTGTTATATGTGTGCTTCCTTGATAAGAAAATCTTTCTAGACAATCATGAGCCTTATGACCAATTTTGTTACATATATAACATCTTACCACAAAATATCGGACTCGACCTCTTTGATATGGTCTTCATCCTCTGTAATATCCTCTTGATGATTCTACCTGTTGTGAACCACTGCCTTCTTCTCTTTGAAATCTTCCACTAAAAATTCCTCTGCTTGATTGTAATTGGCTTAATGATCCTCTACTGAATTGTCCTATGCCTCTTACTATGTTTCATGCTCTTCCTCTTTGACTCTGCTTCTGTGCCAATTTCCCTCAACCTTAAGAACTATCTGGTAAGCTTCTTCAACTGTTTTTAGGGACAAAATATTCAATTCATCTTGTATTTTGTATTTCAATCCATTAATGTATCTAGCTATATTTTCTTCATCAGTTTCCAGATGACCAGATCTTATACTCAATCTATAAAACTCCTCTGTATATTATTTTAGAGACATGAATTTCTTCTTAAGATTTTGCATCTAGTGAAAGAGATTTAATTGATAATCTCGAGGAAGAAATTTACCTTTGAGTTTAGCCACCATCCGATCCCAACTAGTGATCTTTCCTTTATTTTGATTTCTCCTTTCAACTTGCATGTTGTCCCACCATAATGCAGCATGTCCCTTTAATCTGGTCACTGCGAACTTAACCTTTTTCTCATCTGCTACACCTTCATAATCAAAATATTTGTTGATGGCACTGATCCAATCGATCAATTCTTCAGGATTTAAACTGCCTTCATACATAAGCATGTCCAATCTTGGCTTGGAACTTATTCCCATAATCATCTTGACCATCTTCTCTTCTATAGTTTCTTCTTCAATTTCTTCTTCAGTTTCTTTTTCTGAGCTTCTTCCTCTTCACTAATATCACCGATGTCAGCATCTCTTAGATATGTTGTCTTCGATGCATTCAATCTGGTTCTAATATGTCTTACTTCATCAAGCAAAACTTGATTTGTATCTGGTCTTCCTCAACCAATTCCAGCTCCTCTAGCTCTCCTAGCTTTCAATTAAAATAGAATATAAATCTAAATAAGCTCATTTTTTTCTTCTTCTTTTTTACAGATATCCTTTATTTAAAATAACCCTCTCAAATATAACAATTCTATATATATTTAAAATAACCTTCTAAAATAATCCTTCCACTATATAATTCTCGACATTCAATTAATTGCACCATATATGACCATACCATATATAACATTCTCTACACTCAATTGATTGCACAATATATGACCATACCATATATATAGACCAACTTTTACACCAACCACATATATATACTTAATCCACCATCCAAACTATATAAAATTCAACGCAAAATAAAGTTCAACATGCAGAATTAAATAATTTGTAGTTCTTTCACCGAACTCGAAAGTAGCACGCTCAATAAACAAGTTGCATGTATATATCAGGGTCCGCGTATCTCTTTGTCACCACAGGTAAATTGCAATCCAATTATAACCATACATAAGCAATAATCAGACTACTGCAATCTGCAAACTCTGTGGTAATGACAGCGTATGAAGGAAAACGTTGTTTGTCGGCTTTGTTCTTATGGATGTCAATGGATATCGATATGATCCAACGCTCCAAACTATATAAAATTCAACACAAAATAAAGTTCAACATGCAGAATTAAATAATCGTAGCTCTTTCACCGAACTCAAAAGTAGCACGCTCAATAAACAAGTTGCATGTATATATCAAGCTCCGTGTATCTCTTTGTCACCACAGGTAAATTGCAATCAAATTATAACCATACATAAACAATAATCAGACTACTGCAATCTGCAAACTCTGTGGTAATGACAGCGTATGAAGGAAAACGTTGTTTGTCGGCTCTCTTCTGATGGATGTCAATGGATATCGATATGATCCAACGCTTTTCGCTGGTGATTCACATACATCAAATGCTGCAACTTAAATTGCAGGCTCAGATGACTGCGCATCTATGCAGCCAACGTTTACTTTGTCGGATTGCTGGAGATTATGCACCCCTTCAACAACACCAACACTGGTTGCATTCACGCAAATATCAACTCCAGGTAGCGTAAAAAACACGTAGAAATATCATCTCAACTCCAGGTAGCATATATCAACTCCAGGAAATGAAAAAAAAACTCACAGATTTCGGAATCTTATTCCCAGACCACCTTTGGTAGAAATCCATGTTGCATCTCTCGGAAAATTCGTATTGCACCTCGCACTGATTTCAAATTCATAACTATGACTACCTCATAAACAAAATGGCAGAACACTTGAGTGTGGATGTTCTGAACGAGCCGCCATTGTAACTACAAACATATTTTTTTCACATAACAATTCCTATCTGAGCTTTGATACCAAAAACGGTGCAGCGCTCCCAAATTTGGATAAAACATTTATTAAATTAAATCACACTCCAAATCTTTAATTAAATCAAAACTCTCACACTTGATTTTCCCAAAATATTACATAACTATTTGTTTAGAGGAGAGAAGTTTCTAGAATCTCTTCTAGAGAAACTTCCTCCTAAATATTTGGGGAAGTTCAGAATTATCCTTTCAATTTTAGTATTCTATCTTAACTTCCTCATCTCCTATTTTATTCTAAAAATCCTAGATTCTTTAATTAAATAGTTATATAAAATTAAATATGAAATTCTCATGCATCAAATTTTCCCTTTGCTTTCCATCATTATTTCTCACCAGGTATGTATTGAACTAGTTTTCCTTCATCAACAATATGTACTTCTCTGAGTTCTTCTCTTCGTTCTCCTCGTTTCCACTACTGGTGTATGTTAGTGAATATATACATAATCAGACTCAGGTGGTAATAATATTGGTCTCATAAATTTCCAAAACAATGATGCAACAAATATTGTTTAGGTTCTTGCTTAAGGTTCTTCTATTTAAATCTTCTACCATCCTACAGTCATTTTTCTTGTGCACTATTACATGAAGCCCTGAAGGCTATTAATTCTTAAGCAAATAACATCTGGCGAAGAATTGATCTAATCATGGTAGGCCATAGTCATTGTAATAAATATGGCATGCTCTGTTTAATTTGTGATTTGATAGATTAAAAACCAATAGCCATTATCGTTATCTCCTATGGAGGGTTTATTTGAAAATCTAAATGACTTAATCAATGGTACATAATAAAAGTTGTTTTCGTTAACCATTGTGCCTATTCGTCTATTATAACCGTTGTGGCATCAATTAAAGAGCATGGTCATTCTCTCTGTTATGATTTTTTATTAAAAACCTTAAACAAACGTTAAACTAATCTATGTTACCACATGAGTGATCTCTTATGGTCTTATGGCTTTCGGGTAAAAACCCATGTGAAGGTCGTGCATAGAGTGCTATCAATTTTCTTAAATTAAGCCATTTTATAGATGCACAAGTCACAGGACCTATCTCAATTTCAGTGCAATTTCTCATTCATACAACGATATGTCCCAAAATATATGTCATATTACTATATTCCATTCAGTCGTTTCCAACTATGGGTCTAAGTCTTTCTGGTTCTGGTTATCTGGTTTGCTTTCTAAAAGTAAGATATGTTCTTTTGACGGGCTAGTCCATCCTTGTTACTGCTATCAACACTCTCTTTCATGCTATTTCATAATTGATTCTTACCAGTCCTCATAAGATCATATCCATCGATTATTAATCATGTTCTTTATTAAATATTGTTAGCTCGATTGCATCTTTTCGATATGCCCTTGTTTAATAAGGGCTCTTCTCTTTACATTGAGGTTCGAAATGATTTGACTTTGTTATCACTTGGATATATATATATATGTATGGTTTTCTTTTCTCATTTAACTCATTTTATATTTAGTGTTGCAAAATGAGTTTTTTTTAATAGGAATAGAGGAAGGGGTAGGGGAAGAGGAGGAATTAACAGAAACTAACATATGGTTGTGAGAGAAGAAAGAGTGCCAAGAGTCTTTATTCACCTTAAACTCGATTCTCAAGAATTAAGGCAGTTGTTGCATACATGCATGGTGAACAAGAATTAAGGCAGTTGTTGCATACATGCATGGTGAACTTATTGGGATAGCCTAAACCTTAACATGTGGTGCAACCTTAACCACAATAACCTCCATCTCCTCATCCATCCACTATTAACATCGTTGTCCCCCACATATGTCTACCCCTTTGGTTAATCCAAATAATAATAGTTGGGGACTTGTTTCTACACAACCTTTACATTCAATACAAGGTTGGCATATTGTTTCTCCACCCAATCCTCCTCCTCAAGGACATGTGTCACATCTAAAATTTATTGCCTCTCGTATGGTACACACTCCTCCTACAACACCTCAACCATCTATATTTGCTACTCAACATCCTCTTTCTATGCAACAAACTTCCAAGCAGCCTATGGTATTGGTTGTCTCTGTTGTTCAATCATCAAAACATGCAATTACTCACCTGCATGTTTTTAGTGAACAACAACAAAACACCCAGGACACCCTTTTGGGTTCATCAAATTCAGTGAAATCACGCCGACGAGAAGAGAAACAACATATAGAGTCAACTCCTTCTCACAAGCAGGGGCATTAGTACTTGGTAATAACAAAATGTTATATTTTGGTATAACTCATTTTGGTATAATTTTAAACAGTGTTGACAAACATATTCCTATGTTGATGCTACTTTCTTTGTTTGGCTACTTGATCGTGCACTTAAATTTATGATGGCTCATTTTTTTGAGGAGAAACATTATGGTTCTATTTATCTACAACACATTATATTACTATGGTACTACATTGGATAGTACCATTGGATGTGAATGATTAAGGGAGAAACACGGGAAATATAAGATTGGCTAGAATTTTATGAGATAAACTAATTGCATGGCCCACATTTCTTACACATCTATGTATAAATACAAAAAATTATAGAACCCAATCAAATAAGGGAAAAAAGAGGTGCTACCTACTAGAGTCAAATTATTATAATTTAAACTAAACTTTTAGTTATTCCTTTAAAACATCCATCCTCCTATTATATAATCAATTATATTAAAAATAGATAAATACAATCTTCTAATCAATAGAACTATCCAAATCACTTTGGAGCTCTTTAAAATGAGGGAAGATTGTTAAAGGCAAAAGAAAAAACCATTGAAGAGAGTTATGTTAAAAAAATTTGGTTATCATTCATCCTCTAATTTTAAACTCTTACAAGGTAGAAGCTAATATTGAAGGTAATGACAAACTTGTTTTACCAAGGGTTTGTGGTTACCAAGCGGAGACAAATTGGGATGACTTCATCAATATTTCCCAAAGAAATTCTATGTATCTTGTACCTTTATGATCTATTACATGCTATTTTAAAGGTTTGGTTATCCATTACCAGCAGTAACAACTATCATGTTGTAGAGGACAAGTTGCCCATACTTTGCTTGTGCGAGGAATTTTATTGTGCTATCATTTTTTTGTTGTTCTTGATCTATTATATATGGTTTATATTGCAATAGTTTGAGATTAGACTGCTCAAAAGATTTCGGAGAAACTTTTCTTATAGAATTTTGATTCTACCTTTTTATCTTTAATAAAATTTTGGTTTTGCTCTTTTATAGTTAATAAAATTAGTTATCAATTTTTACATTTTTGATATTTTTTAAATCTTTGCTCTGCCACATATGTTAAAATTTTACAGTCTGCATCGTATACTCTACAAAGTTTTGGGCAAGATTCTGACTACTCACTTCTTATTTAAATATGATGTGCTGTTTCTATTTCCTTTTACATATATTTAGGATGATTCTATCGTAAATGGTGTATTTATGATGTATATATTTTGATATTTTCTTTGTTTTTTAAATTTTCTTTTATTTGTTTTTTACATTATATACACACAAAAAAAACTCAAAACACTTTTTCCTTAAATGCAAATCATGTTGTGTTACACTTAATTTTGTAAATTTTTTGTTTATAATTTATAATGTTCAACTATTTAAAGTAATTGGTTAATATTTTTTATTTTTATTATGTGTGTTTGTGTGAAAGAGAAAAAATTTTCTTCCATCAAATATATCTAAAAGCCATGGAAATTTATTATTCTTTTAATATTTATTATGGAGTTGACATAAGATGTTAATTCCACCCATTCTCAAGATAAAATTGATGTTTAACCTATTTATCACTCACATCCATCTTCATTTTGTACCTATCATATGAATATAAAATTGATAAATACAAATTTTATCTTTTTAAATTAAATTATTTTAAAAGAAAATTCATCCAAAAATAATGATTTGATGAGGCCAGCCCACGTGGTCCCACGTTAGCCCAGCCTATGTGGACCTTCACTGACATTTTGATTCGGATATGGTGTGATTGCAATTTATTTGGTAGGTGATTATTAATCAACCCGCGGTACTTACCTTGTCTATGCCCGCGACATCTGTCCTCCTCGAAGTTACCAAACCCTAATTTCACTTACTCCCTTTTCACTGTCGGTTCGTGCCTATTCGGTCATTTTCACCCCGTCACTTTGCTCTCTGTGTTTTTCTCTGATGTTCGGCTCCGCCTCTGGTTCTTCTCCGACGCTCGGCACTGTATCATCAGGCAATATATTGTTTCTTGCTATATTTCGTTATCCTCTGCTCGAGTTGGTGCCAACATTCCGCAGCCCCTCTGTGGTCAGGGTTTCACTTCGTTTCTGCGAGCTTATGGGTTCGGTTCACTTCAGCTATGGCTATTCTCCTCAGCCATACACGAGTTTTGTTTTCTGTTAATTCCTTTACAGCTTCACGATGTTGTTTCTGATGCGAGGGTTTTGATTTGGTTATAAACCCTAACTTCACTCTTCTGTGGTGGTTGCAGGTGATCGGTCCCGTGACTTCGCAAGTATTTCGATCGCTATCTCCCGGGTAGCTCTGTTCTTATCTCAGTTTCTTCCGTGGTTCTCCGCCTTTGCTGTATTTTACTTGCGTCTGTGGTCTGTATGTGAGATAGTTGTCGAGTCTAGTATTTGTGTTGTTCCAACCCGTAGCCGTAGCTTGGAGGGTTTCTGTGAGTTCTTTTATTTGGTGGCTCGGTCCAACGAATCCTCGTTGCACAGTCCTTTCATGTAATTTGAATTCTATAGACCTGCAATGTAATATACAGTGGTATGTAATATGTATTTAAGTTTGGTGTTGGTGCTTACCCGGTTTCGACTGTGGACTGTTGTATCCTGTGATATTGTTTGTTTCTTCTCACCTTATGCTCACTCTCAGTCTCGGCTGGTCATTAGACTTTTGGGGTCGTGAAACTCTGTTACTGTATCTGCCTGCAATGAATTGAATGTACAGTAATATATATGTGTGTATTCTAATACAGAGGACATAAATCTTGCAATCGTATGTTTAATTGTGCACTGAATTTTTTTTGATGAAGGAAATTGAATGTATTTCTCTTATTCTCTTTCAAATGCTTCGTTGTTGAACCCTTCTGGGTTATTTCGTCTTTCCTTTTATACAATAGTTTCAAGCAGTTAGATAACTGCTGGTAGTTATTCCATTACAGTTTGCTCGGCAGTTACGATAAACTTACTTTACTTGACTATTTGCTTGTTTACTTGTCTCCTTTGTTCCATAAGGGTTTGTTGTTTACATTGCTTATTGATGTTAATCTAACTTTTAACAACTCTAATTAAGACCTGCTACTACAGTTAAAATAAAATAAATAGAAATTAAGCTAACAGAATCTAATGTTGTAGTTGACCATGGAAGAAATAAAATAAAAACGTAAGAACTCTGACAGACTTGCTGTCCATTTGTCGAACTGTTCATCTTTCCCAATCTTCTTCAGAAACTTTGTCTGCCCTCTCTCGGTCTTCGCCCTGTCGACCAGATGCTCCTGCATCAGGCTGCCGGGGTAAAAGAGAGATCTCATGGCTCCGTTCCATGAGTTCCTCCAGCGAGTAGCCCGCCTTCCGAATCTGTGTCTCGTCGAGCCAGGAGCTGTCCTCCATTGGACGGTCCTTCCACTTTATGAGATAACGCAGATACTCCTTCCTGCGCGTCTTCTTGGCTACCTGTGTGCTGATGATTCCTTCGATTTCATGGGTCTTGACCGACGGTAACTGTTTCTTCCAAAGACTGCTCTCGAACTGGGTGTCCCGTTGTGGCTGTACCATTCTTTCATCTTCCGCCTGGGCATGATATGGGAACAGGTCTGCCACGTTGAATATGGGTGATATACCTATATCAGGTGGCAGCTGAATTTCATATGCATTCGCTGAAAATTTGCGCAGAATTTTGCATGGGCCGATTTTCTTGAACTTCAGTTTGTTATACGTACCCTTAGGAAACCATTCCCGGCGCAAATGCGCAAGGACTTCATCTCCAATCTCAAAATGTACCTCACACCGCCTTATGTCTGCGTGCTGCTTATATTTCTGTGTGCTGTCCTGTAATCTCAATTTGACTTTCTCATGCAATTCGCTCATTGCTTCGGCAAAATCTTCCCCGTCTGCACTTCTCCTTTCTAGCTGTCCCAAATCTCGTAACTCATGTACTCCTCGCGGATGCATACCATACAAGATTTGGAATGGGCTAAGACCGGTGCTCCGATTAGGTGAATCGTTATAAGCGAATTCTTCCTGGGGAAGAGCTCGATCCCACAATCGCGAGTTTTCTCCTGTCAAGCTTCGTAACAAGTTGCCCAAACTCCTGTTCACTACCTTTGTCTGTCCATCAGTCTGCGGGTGATACGCAGAACTGAAATTTAACTGTGTGCCCAGCTTTTTCCACAGGGTGCGCCAAAAATGCCCTGTAAATTTCACATCCCTGTCTGAAACTATAGTTTTAGGTAAGCCATGTAATCGAACTACTTCTGTGAAGAAGAGATGTGCCACGTTTGTGGCGTCGCTAGTCTTCTGGCACGGAATGAAATGAGCCATCTTTGAAAACCTATCTACCACCACCATCACTGAATCATATCCCCGCTGCGTTCTAGGCAATCCTAGGACAAAGTCAATGCTGACTGAATCCCACGGCCTGCTTGGAACTGGTAGGGGTGTGTATAATCCAGTATTATGGCTGTGTCCTTTCGCCAGTTAGCAGATTTTACACCTTGTTACATACCTCTGTACGTCCCGACTCATTTTCGGCCAGTAATAAAAATGTCTTAGCTGTTCCAACGTTTTATCAACGCCAAAATGTCCTGCTAAACCGCCACTGTGTTTCTCTTTTACTAAATTTTCCCTCATCGAACAATCCAGAATACATAGCCGTCCACCTCGAAATAATAATCCTTCCTGTAAATTAAAATCTAGCCATGGGCTTGTATTCCTTAAGACAGGATTTTGGCATGCCTCAAAGGCTTCCTTGAAATCCGCGTCCATCTGGTACAAATCCTTCAAATACTCAAATCCCATCACCTATATGCCACTTTCCTGTAAGAGCAAGGCTCTTCTGCTTAAAGCATCCGCCACTTTGTTGGCTTGCCCACTTATGTGCTTCAACACAAAAGTAAAACTTTGCAGGTACTCCACCCACTTGGCGTGCTTATGGTTCAGTTTGTGGTGCTGTGTTATGTACTGTAACGCAGAATTATCAGAGAACAAAACGAACTCATTACCTAGTAAATAGTGCCTCCAATGCTTCAAGGCTTGAACCACTGCATAGAATTCTTTGTCGTATGACGAATACTTCTGTCGACTTTCATTTAGATTCTCACTAAAGAACGCCACTGGTCTGTCCTCTTGACTGAGTACAGCGCCAATAGCTGTCCCGCTTGCATCACACCGAACCTGAAAAGGTTTGCTAAAATCGGGCAGCCTCAAGATTGGCCTCTCCGTTATTTTCTGCTTCAGAAGTTGGAAACTGTCTTCTACCGCCTTAGTCGAGCAAAAAGGTTGGCTGGCCTTTTTGATGGTCTCTAGCAGGGGCGCGCAGATTTCACTAAAATTCTTAATGAACTTTCTATAAAAACTTGCTAAACCGTGAAAGCTACGTACCTCGAATAAATTCTTTGGTGACGGCCAACTTATGATCGTTGTAATCTTCTCTGGGTCCATTTTTAACTCATTCTCTGCCACTACAAATCCCAGATAAATTAACTCCTTTCGTAAGAAAGTGCATTTCTTCAAATTTATCAGCAGTTTGTTCTGCTGCAGCTTCTCGAATACTCTTCGAATATGTTGAAGGTGCTCTCTTTTCATCCTGCTAAAAATTAAAATATCATCTAGATAGACTATCACGAATTTTCCAATAAATTCCTTTAACATTTCGTTCATTAGTCTCATAAAAGTACTCGGAGCGTTCCTCAACCCAAATGGCATAACCAGCCATTCGTACAGTCCTTCGCTGGTCTTGAAGGTTGTCTTCCATTCGTCTCCTTCTCTAATTCTGATCTGATGATACCCACTTTCAGATCTATTTTTGTAAAATATGTTGCCCCACTAAGACAGTCCATCATGTCATCCATCCTAGGCAAGGGAAACCTGTATCGAATGGTGATCTTGTTTATAGCCCGCGAATCTGTGCACATTCGCCATTCTCCACCCTTCTTGGGCGCAAGGACTGTAGGTACTGCACAGGGGCTTAAACTCTCTCTGATCAGTCCCTTATCTAACAACTCATGCACTTGTTTGCGTACTTCTTCATTGTCCTTTGGACTCATTCTGTACGCTGCCTTGTTCGGTAAGCTTGCTCCTGGTATAAAATCAATGTGGTGGTTGATGCTCCTTTTAGGAGGCAACTTATCAGGTAACTCATCAGCCGCAATGTCTTGAAATTCTTCTAACAGCTCTTGTATTTCTTTGGGCAATTCCGATTTCTCTAAGTTCAGTAATACTGGCTTCATCCTCCTCACAACTGCAAAATTAATTTCATTTTCCTCAACCTGCTTTGTGAACTGTTTTCCTCCCATTAATAGCGCCTTTGTTCCACTTGATTCTTCTGAATCTTCCTCTTTGATGGGTACAAGTGTGTGTTTGACCCCATCCTTCGTAAACTTATAACAATTAGTTTTCCCATCGTGTGTCACCTTCATGTCATACTGCCATGGTCTCCTGAGCAGTATGTGGCACATGTCCATTGGCATAATATCGCGGACCACTGTATCGTGGTACTTGCCAATGCGAAACTCTACCTCGCATTGTTCATCAACCAACAGCTGGTGGCCTTTCTGCAGCCACGACACCTTGTAAGGTGTGGGGTGCTTCAGCCGCTTCAACCCCAGTTTTTCCACCATCTTAGTGGCAACCAAGTTATCCGTACTCCCGCTGTCTATTATCACCTTGCAGCATTTTCCATGCGATTTACAGACTGTCCGGAACAGTGACTTCCACTGTGTTGGTTCAGCCACTTCCTTGGTTGGCTTTAACAACACTTTATTCAAAATCAACGCTTCTCCCGATTCTGCCATGTCTTCCACTTCCCGTGGTTGTGCTTCAGCTTCTTCAGGCTGAATCATATATGTTCCCCTCTGACCTGTCTGCTCAACTTCTGGACATTCAAAGGATCGATGCCCCCATTTTTTACACCTGTAGCACTGGAAACTAGTCCCTCTTCCGCGGCCATTCCCTCGTCCTCGCTGATATGACCGTCCTCCTCTGGTGCTGTCCCCTTTGTCTTTTGTCCCTGAAGGTTTTGAGCTGCTGCCTTCTTCGCTGTTCGCAGCACTATTTCCTCTACCGTAGGACTGTCCTCGTCCTCTACCATTCCCTCTCCCTCTCCTGTTATTATGCTTTTGATTAACTTTCTCCTCAGCCTTCATAGCACTCTGAAAGGCTTCTTCAATATTTCGGGGAGAAAGAATGCTAATTTCATCCAGGATTTCCATCCTCAAGCCATTGACATATCTCACTGTTTTTTCTGGAGTTTCATCCGTATAACCAGCACGTAGATTTACCCGGTAGAACTCTTCCGTATACTCTTTGACAGTCATACCTTTCTGTCTCAAATTCTGTACTCGCCGATATAGTTCAACCTGGTAATCTTTCGGCAGAAATCTGCCCTTCAATTTTGCTACCATCCTTGACCATTTCCGTATGGGTAATTTGTTCAGTCTTTTTCTGTCTGCTTGGACATTATCCCACCACAAGAGGGCATGTCCCTTCAACTTAGTAGCAACGAACTTGACTCTCTTATCCTCCTTAACTTCCTCATTTTCGAAATACTTATCTAGTTCGCTTATCCAATCCAATAGGATATCAGCAGACAGACTGCCATCGTAATTTGAAATCTCTGTTTTGGGTTTGCTGCTAGCCAATAAAATTGAACGCAGCAGTCTCAATTCTGGAGCTTCTTCATCAGACCCGTCTGTAGCAGCTACCGCTTCTTCCTCACTGTCATCTCCCAGTTCCGGGTCTCTTCGTCTACCCGCTTCCACTGCTTCCAAGCGAGCTGTAAGAACTCTAATCTGTTCCCTCAATCCTTCATCTGCTCCTCTACGTGCAACTCTTCCATGTCCTCGTCTTGGCGCTTGCCCTTCTGCCATCTTCCTCTAAAAAAAACTGCTCTGATACCAATTGATGAGGCCAGCCCACGTGGTCCCATGTTAGCCCAACCTATGTGGACCTTCACTGATATTTTGATTCGGATATGGTGTGATTGCAATTTATTTGGTAGGTGATTATTAATCAACCCGCGGTACTTACCTTGTCTATGCCCGCGACATCTGTCCTCCTCGAAGTTACCAAACCCTAATTTCACTTACTCCCTTTTCACTGTCGGTTCGCGCCTATTCGGTCATTTTCACCCCGTCACTTTGCTCTCTGTTTTTTTCTCTGATGTTCGGCTCCGCCTCTGGTTCTTCTCCGGTGCTCGGCACTGTATCATCAGGTAATATATTGTTTCTTGCTATATTTGATATTTCATTATCCTCTGCTCGAGTTGGTGCTAACATTCCGCAGCCCCTCTGTGGTCAAGGTTTCACTTCGTTTCTGCGAGCTTATGGGTTCGGTTCACTTCAGGTATGGCTATTCTCCTCAGCCAAACACGGGTTTCGTTTTCTGTTAATTCCTTTACAGCTTCACGATGTTGTTTCTGATGCGAGGGTTTTGATTTGGTTATAAACCCTAACTTCACTCTTCTGTGGTGGTTGTAGGTGACCGGTCCCGTGACTTCGCAAGTATTTCGGTCACTTTCTCCCGGGTAGCTCTGTTCTTATCTCAGTTTCTTCCGTGGTTCTCCGTCTTTGCTGTATTTTACTTGCGTCTGTGGTCTGTATGTGAGATAGTTGTCGAGTCTAGTATTTGTGTTGTTCCAACCCGTAGTCGTAGCTTGGAGGGTTTCTGTGAGTTCTTTTATTTGGTGGCTCGGTCCAACGAATCCTCGTTGCACAGTCCTTTCATGTAATTTGAATTCTATAGACCTGCAATGTAATATACAGTGGTATGTAATATGTATTTAAGTTTGGTGTTGGTGCTTAACCGGTTTCGACTGTGGACTGTTGTATCCTGCGATATTGTTTGTTTCTTCTCGCCTTATGCTCACTCTCGGTCTCGGCTGGTCATTAGACTTTTGGGGTCGTGAAACTCTGTTACTGTATCTGAGTGCAATGAATTGAATGTATAGTAATATATATGTGTATATTCTATTATAGAGGACATAAATCTTGCAATCGTATGTTTAATTGTGCACTGAATTTTTTTTGATGAAGGAAATTGAATGTATTTCTGTTATTCTCTTTCAAATGCTTCGCTGCTGAACCCTTCTGGGTTATTTCGTCTGTCCTTTTATACAATAGTTTCAAGAAGTTAGATAACTGCTGGTAGTTATTCCATTACAGTTTGCTCGGAAGTTACTATAAACTTACTTTACTTGACTATTTGCTTGTTTAATTGTCTCCTTTGTTCCATAAGGGTTTGCTGTTGACATTGCTTATTGATGTTAATCTAACTTTTAACAACTCTAATTAAGACCTGCTACTACAGTTAAAATAAAATAAATAGAAATTAAGCTAACAGAATCTAATGCTGTAGTTGACCATGGAAGAAATAAAATAAAAACGTAAGAACTCTCACAGACTTGCTGTCCATTTGTCGAACTGTTCATCTTACCAATCTTCTTCAGAAACTTTGTCCGCCCTCTCTCGGCCTTCGCCCTATGGACCAATGCTCCTGCATCATGATTTTTCTGTAAAGACTGTAAAGACACTTTACACTAAATCTGGAATTAAAAAAAAAAACCAAAAAAAAAAACCAAACTAAATATTCACTATAAACATGGAATTTGATTATTTGATGAGTGGGAAGAAGTGTTCCTCACATCATTTTTTTACAAGTTAATTTCGAATTGGACCCAAATAACATATTGCTCATTTTCCTTTACACAGAGTAAAAAAACTCAACGCAGAGACCATGATTTGACAGGATGGTTATCAACCCTCGTCTGTCGCAGCCACACTTGACCATGATTTGACAGGATGGTTATCAACCCTCGTCTGTCGCAGCCACACTTGAAAAGAAATTCTCGTGAATGTTGACACGCACTGAAAAACAGTTTCCGAGAAACCCTAAAACTTTATAAAATTAGATTGGACGTGAAAATGTGCGAAAAATTAATGATAGATCTGTATCTCGGAACGAGTCAGGAAAATATTCTTAAATTGGAATAACAATAAACGGATGTGAAGAATTCTTTTCATAGTAAAATTTGATCGTGATGAAGATCTATGTCCTTGAAGTCAAAGGCAGTTGCAGTCATGATAAGAAAATTTAAGCTAATTTCTTTAACAACTAATTATGTAAAATAATACAACATAATTATCATTATATAACAAAGGCAACTTGCGTTGTTGTAGTCCTTGCTGGGCGTGTAATTTCAGGAAACACCCAATTCAATGATAAATTGATGGCTATGCTATTTCAGGACACACAAATTCAATCATAAATGACTAATTATCTAAATGAGTTAACAAACAAATTTAAACATGAATGTGGCTAAGTGACTTTAAATATAAATGTAGATTAATTTTATTAAACAGCCACCAGTAGGACTAAGCAAAATCAGCTCAACTGTACCTTTAACACCTACTTGAGTAGATTGTATACACAAAGCAATGTCCATTTCTCTTTGCTTTAAAAAACCTTTTGTACAGATTGCCTCAGCGTTTCTTCGAGACATGTTGATCTTCTGAACATGCATTTACAAATTTCACAGAGTGACAAAAGAGTTGCAAAGGAGCACTCAATTATGTGCACATATCATCTTTAATTCCGGCATTATATCAAACTTTTAAAGCAAATTCCTTTTTGTACTTTAATTCGAATTTGCAAAATTTCTCCCAAAACCTCATTTTTCGGCAAGAAACCCTACTGGAACCAAGAAACAAAGTTTCACCCTAGTTTCAGTAGTCAATCCACAGTTGTGTGCTCTATGAAAAAATTATTTAAAGCTGAGTTTGTGTGGACTGAACAAAAGAAAAATGATTTACTCTTTAAAGTGTGCTAAATATGAATCTGTGTGGACTGGAAAAAATCAAAGAAGAAAAATATCTTTAAAGAGCACTAAGTAGGGTGCCTTAGTCTACAAACTCCAACAATGAGAATTTTGATCACCTGGATGGTGACAGCTCGAAGGAATTTTCCTTTAGCGAATAGGATTTATTACAGGGTAAAAATGCAAAGACTTCATTTTTCTTGGAAATACGCGTAGGAGAATGCATTTGGCCTTATCGAAATTGTTGATCAAAGCAATCACATGAAATATTACTTCTTTCTGTGCTGATCACGTGGCTGATTCAATCTGAGACATGAAATATTACTTCTTTCTGTGCTGATCACGTGGCTGATTCAATCTGAGAGCGATGGAAGTAGACTTGCAAAGATCCATTGTTCATCCTCATTTAATTTGATTGGCTGAAGTGCGTGCTGATTGTTTGTTTTTCCATTTAAACTGGTAGATCGAATTTTATTGTTGCTGAGTTGGCAAAACTTATTTGGTTGACAAAATAGTTGAAGCAATTTCTAAAACTTTTCGAAATATTTTAAGCTATCAAAGTTGCTAACTTAATTGGCAAAAATTATTAATTAAACCTGGTTACACATAGAGCCCTGAATTACAACTTCGCCCAGCTAATGTCAAATTGGCATCTGCCAGAAATCACAAACTACAGCCTGGCACGAATATCACAAATCACAGACTCCAGCGTCACAAGAATACACCAATATGGCAGTGGTTATGAGCTAAAAATGGAAAAGCAGTTCCAAGCACTGCAACCTAACTATTTTGTAATCCAAAGGCATTTTCTTAATCCAATAAGGGGTGTCGGAGAAACTCCACAAAATAACTTAAATATGGAAAATTTTGCTAATGGAAATGCTTGTCCGACAACAAGATTCAGTGAAAAAAAAAAAACTAACGCCATGCTGCCAACACCTCAGCAATAAACTCTTGAACATATCCAACAAAAAAACACATGTAATGCATGCATATATTTCACATATACATGGAAGGATGTATGTGCTATAATAGCGAAAATGACAAAGTCATGCAGTAACTATTAATCTTTTAATTAAATACAAATTACCACTTGTTTACTGTGGGCTCATAGTTGTGCCACCTATTTATTAGGCCATAACCCAACATGCACTTATCTCTTTAGAGCTCTCAGCCTAATTAATCACAACTATAAGTTGTGATATGCTATCATTGATTGTTATACAGATATACGACACCTATTATCATTCTCAGTTCTTTGGAATCTTCATCATATCCTCTCTAGTAAAGACCAGGGAAATTGAATCATCCCCTTCCCTACCTCACCATAATAAGGGCTTAAGAATTCTGTAGGGAATTTATGAAATTGCTGCAAGGAAATGATCGATTGTGATGCATTATAACATTATTTTCATACCATTGACCTTAATACAGTAGTCATCAGTTACTCAGCAGATCTAGAGACTCGACTGCAAGTAATAGAGAGCACCATTAAATATGTTGACTAAAAAGAAATGTTCATGATAAAACTAGTCTTAACGTCGGATGAGAAATAATTACAACGAAGAGCATACAAGACCTGGGAAGAAGCGAAACTTGATCACTTTCAGTGCATAGTATTTTCGATCTCTTTCTGTCTTTGACAAGAGGTTGTTCATGCTATCATGCTAGCCTTGTTTGAAGTCAAAGATTTCAAAAAATTGTACCAAGGGGATTAAGTACATTTGCATAGATGCTTATTATTGAGTTGAGAGGCTCATTCTACAACCTAGTATGAGCTGATGTGTAAATTTGTAAAGTTTGTCTGTCAATCCCTACCACTTTAAATTAACAATTTAAATTAAATATTATGTTCTAAATAAAAAAATAATTTGGGTTATAATTAAAAAAAATGAATACTGTGTAAAGTAATTAGAAGTAAAAAAAAATGTATGAATTAGATGTTTAAATCTTATAATTTTCAAAAGCATTTCAACAAAATATTTACAAACTATTTGAAGATCTATTTTAACTAATTTATGTTGATATCAACTTTATATATAGAAAAAAAATTAAGTTTTTATGATTAAAATTTTTATTTGGTCTCGACATATATAGGTTGGATAGCAAGACTAGAAATTTTCTATCTTTTAATGGCATACGATGGGGATAGGTGGCCAACAAACTTGGTTTCCCAATGGGCAAGTTGAGGCCACCTAGCCAATCTATGTGGTGTAAATTTGCTTATAAATGAATAGAAAAAAGAAGACCTACCAAACTTAACAAAAACAAATAAAAAATATTTGGTCCCATGTATGCTCTATATAACATTCAAAACACAATTTAAACAATCAAAAATATATATTTTGTAGTCTAAAAAATTTACACGTGAAAAAATTTGATCCCTCCATCGTTAAAATGTATCTATATTGATAATATATAGTTTCCACCAAAAATAATTAAGTACACCTGGTCCAATTTAACCATAGAATATGGCTATGTAAAGGTATGCCATATGGTAAGTTATTCGCTATGATATTAATACTTGAAATTGTATCATTGATATTGCTGCAAATTCACACAAAAGTCCAAGGTCAGTGATCGCTCTTTTAGGAAAATCTTATGCAATATGTAGTGAAGGCTTATGCAATATGTAGTGAAATAGAATTTATTTGTAACCTTAATACAAATTGTACTTCTTGTAGTGAGTCGAAGTAGTATGCCTTTGGGTATAGCCATATGTTATTGCAAGTTGTACTAGTTTGTCAAATCAGTTCTTGAGATACTGGATTCCCCACAACGTTTGATCCCACTGTACAAATTTATTTCTTACTTTTCATTGAGAAATGGGTTTTTGATACATGGGATGCCCTGTATCTTCTTATTATTATTTAATTTTTCAAGTTTCTTTGTGCGCTCGTTATACAAATTTATTACTTGAGAAATGGGTTTTTGATAGACTCGAATGCTCTATAAATTTTTCTATTATTATTTTTATTTTTATTTTTAATTTTTGTTTTTGTATTGGCAGGTGAATAATTATATAAATTTAATTGTGTTAGGTATATACATATTTTAAAATGTAAAACTTGAAAAATGGTTTTCATTTAGATAGATTTGACTTTCTATATGCTTTATGTGGACAAAATGGGTATATAAAGAGAGAACAAGATAATATGTGTAATTTTTCATATGTTTAATTTGGATTATGAATGTATAAATGGAATCAACATATGGAACTTGGATAGTGCTAACTACACAACTTAAACATGCAGTTCCAGTAAATTATTATTGAATTTAAGACAAAATTACTGGAAAAAATGGTCGAAATTGCATCCCTCTTATCCAATAGGTAAGATGACCCAAAGTAAGGGTGAGGTTGTTCATACTATAATGCTCCATTGTTATATTCACATAAGAATGGTTTTCCCATGCTCAAAGCCATTACAACAGTATTCACCAAGGCATCAAAGTTCATCCCAACAGATAGAGATAACCCCAATGGACAATTGTTTTATCTAATATATACATTTTTTTTCTTAACCATATAAAATATATACATAGTTGACATTCAAATAATTTATTTAACATGATTATTAAAATATTTTAACTATGAAGATTCACCCTCATTTTAATTTCAAATAGCTTTTGTTAAAATATCATGGGCCAATACTATGACTTATCATATCAAATATCGAAAAAACCATAATTCATTTCATAGAACACTTATTCATATCATTTTTTTTTATTAATGAACTTAATTAAAAAGTGAAAAAAACATAATTAAAATAAACATTTTATTTTATCCATTTGATTCATGGAGATTTAAAATTTAGGTTCCATACTTTACAAGATGACAACAACCGATTGCATTGAAGATGTCATATATTAATAAGAGACAAATGTGCTTGTTCGTAAAACTAAAGATAATCATTCTATCCCCCTATAAAATTGGGATAACTATCATAAGAAGTTGTATGACTCTCTAGACACCATGGGCACCATCCTAAACATTCCTATTAAGATAATTTTTTTCTCTAGAAGACGTTGAGTTTGGGATTAATAAGTTGGTTGATGGGAAAGACAAATATATTGAAGGTTACGAAGCTGAGATATTTAAAATGGGAAAATCTCTCCTCATTCCTCATCTCCGCAATCTTCTCAATTTGGCTGTAAAGAATGGCCTCCCTAAGCTTTGGATGCAAAGCCTTATTATGCCTATCTTCAAAAATGGGGACAAAAGTGTTCCCTATAACTATAGGACCATTATTATTAGCCACATCCTAGCCAAGCTTTATGGGCTCATTCAGGAAAGAAAGATTAGCCTTTGGCTTGAGAACCAGGGTAAAAGAGATAAATGGCAAGTTGGTTTTAGGAGACATCACTCGACCATCAACCACCTTGTCACCCTTAGGATCATCACAGAGGAATGTCGCAATAGTAAAACTGATCTCTTTTGTTGTTTTGTGGACTTTAGAAAATATTTCAACACTGTCCCCCAAGGTAAGCTCTAGGAGAGGGTTGAAGAGATCATGGTTCCTCCTAAACTGAGGATTGTTGTGATCCACCTCTACAAGACTGTCATTGCCAAGCTTAAGACCAATGAAGGGTGGTCTAAATATATTAAATGTAATATCGGGGTTAAGAAATGTTGTCCCCTTTCCCCTACCCTTTTTTGTATTTACGTCGATAAACTAGAGGAGTCTCCAGAAAATACAGGTTGTAAAGGCACCAATCTCATTGGCATTATCATTACTCTTCTCCTTCAAGCTGATGATATCGTTCTTCTTGCAAGGAGCCATGATGACCTAGACAAGCAGCTTAAGACTCTTCATGTCTACTACTCCAAGATGGGTATGACAGTTAATACCGATAAGACTAAAGTCATGATCATTAAATCAAAAAGATCACCCACGGTAGCCTCCTCTATGATAACCATTGACTTCAACAGGTTTCTAAGTTTCTTCTTATAAATATTTGGGTACTGACTTTCTTCATTAGCTCAACTAGAATTATAACATCGAGAAAATAATTATTGGGGGCTAGAAAGCTTATTATGAGCTTGAAAATAATTTTAAGTTAGCTAATCTTGACATTTGGAGTAAAAAAAGGTTTGTTTTTCAGACTCTCGTCACCCCTATTATCTTATACGGATGTGAAGTTTGGGTGTGCAGTATATCAAGGGAGTCATGGAGAAAGCTTGAGATGATCCAAAAGCAATTCATAACTTATAACCTCAAGATCAAGGGAAATAATGCCTATAATATCCTCTTGATCGAAGCTGACCTATCCCCCATTAAAAGTGTGGTTATGTTTAGATATCTGATGTAGAAGAAGAAGCTTCATAGTATGGAATCCAAGAGGCTCCCAAAAATTGCTTTTAACTTTAGTGAAAACCCCCACCTGTGCCTTAAGCATGGGTGGCATTAGGATGATTAGTCTTGGCTCAAACTTGGGGGATTAAGGAGGAGATCATCATGGGAAGAAAGGAAAGTATCAAAGATACTATTACCTCCAGTTTTAAGGACAAGATGTGGGATGCTAAGGAGCTGGAGGGTAAAAGGAATCTAAGGTACTATAAGGAGGTGATCAACCCCACCCTCGATAACCAAAATTATCTCTCTTTGTTGACTAGCATTGAGAAGAAAATGAACATCGTTAGGATTAGGACTACCTCTCATGAGCTTCAGAGTGAGACCAGGCAGTGGCCTACTCCCAAGACTCCCTGAGACGATAGAATTTGTTAGATTTGTGATACTAAGAAGGTAGAAGATGAAAAGAAGTTCCTTTTAGATTGTCCAACCCTTGTCCACATCCACTCTCAATTCCCACACACCTCCATCTTCTTGACTTATTAAGTCAACCCAACTATAACAATCTTAGAACGCTTCTTTTCCTGCTCTTTGATCAAAGAAACAAGATTTCGAAGAATGACTATTAGACTCTCTTTTATTGAGGTCCAGTAGACCACATTAGTCTTAATAAATGTTAATCATCATCATAATGTTATAATTAACATTATTTTTATTTTATATATTTAATATATATTGAAGATTAAAAAAAATAGATGCAAAATGTACTTTTGAATGCAATTACTCGTTAAAATACTTTCTAAAATAATAAGTTACAAATTGAATTTCAATTGTTCCTTCTATTACACATACAATTTATTGTTGCTTTTTTTAAACATCGCTTAAAATCCTTTTTGGTGATTGGAAATTAAGCCCATATATAATTGTAATTTATTCTTATAATTCTGTTGGTTTATGCTCATAAGATTGTTTGTTATAAAATAGTGCATCACAAATTGAAATATCGTTCTCTGAGAAAGATATGATTCAAAATTTTGAATGAGTTTTAATTTTAAATATATTTGGATTAAGTAAATTAAATTTGTGAAGGTATATTTAGTTTCGTTGTAAATGTAATTTTATTTTGAAATTTTTTTACTATAATTTTGTATATATTTTTAAAATATTTTTGATAAATTAAAAATATATTATTATTCTTATAATAATAATTTAATTTTAAATTTTTTCTATTTATCAAATAAAAAATTGTTAATTATTACAGCAGGGAAATTTACTAACAAAAAATTATTATTTTATTTGATTATTTTCTGAAACAAAGAATATTTTTAAAATAAAGAAAATTTAAACTATAAACACATATTTATTTTAATATTTGTTATATATATATATAACCTAGAAAATAACTATCTAAACCTATAACTACGATTATTCTTTTGCTATTTTCATGCCTTCACATATTATATGACCATCAAAACATTGCATATATTTTTTATATCTTCATGTTTTTTCAGCTTTGCACCTTTGTATCCTGAGTTATAAGATTATGGACATATTAGTGTACATGGTAGGAATTTGAGGATAAAATCGTGGGGTATTTTGAGCAATTTGGTTCAATAGTATAGTGTTGGTTAAAAATATTATGAAATTTTTCTACTCTTAGTGTAAATTTTATTTTATTTTTGGATTTATCTCTATGTAGAGTGATTAAAATTTTTAGAAAGTAATTATATTTTATAAAATTTGATTTCTGTGAAAACTTAATAAATTATATATATATATATATATATATATATATATATATAGATATATATATATATTCCTAATAATATTATTTATATTTATATAGATTTTATATAAATATAAAAGAATATTTTTATAAAAAAGAAAGAATTAAATTAAGAAATTAGTTTATTGTAAATAATAAGCTTTTATATGTATATTAATTAAATTTAAATAAGAAGTTTTGAAATATAATGACTATAAATGTGAGTTATTGATAAAATTAATTTTAATTTATATTTAATATATATATCACACTTATATATATATATATATATATATATATATATATCACACTTTTATATATATATATATATATATATATTCCTAATAATTTTATTTATATTTATATAGATTTTATATAAATATAAAAGAATATTTTTATAAAGAAAGAAAGAATTAAATTAAGAAATATTTTTATTGTAAATAATAAACTTTTATATGTATATTAATTGAATTTAAATAAGAAGTTTTGAAATATAATGAATATAAATGTGAGTTATTGGTAAAATTAATTTTAATTTATATTTAATATATATATCACATTTCTATATATATAATTATTCTTATCTTCGTGCTTTGTTCGTATTTTGGTGGCTTAGTATGGGCTTACTATATTAAGATGACTAATGATGTCCATTGTTTCTATGTTATTAGTGCTTACATTGTGTCCACCTATCGTAATAAGTCTAATGGATTCCCCTTAGTTCTAGTGAACACGGTTAATTAAGATTTTATATATTTATTAATTATATTTCCTAAAATATTATGGTTATGAATTTGAATCATTTTTATTAAATTTATTTTAATTTGATATGCATACTATGATTTTTTTTTATTGAAAAAATTGTGTGATATTTTCCAAAGAAAAAAGTTATATATTCATAAGAAAACAATATATAAAAGTTTTAATACAATCATCAAGAGTGTTCATCCCATTAAAGAGACTATGCACTACTAGATAAATCACTAAGCTAGTAAAAGTGGAAAATGCATACATTATGTCAAAGGGACCTCTAAAAACAACAAGAATGATAAAAAAATATCATAATAACCTTCCAAGAAAATTATTAGTCAAAACATGTATTCACCAAAGGATGTTCTCCATCGATTCTACCTTCTCGTCAAAAAACTTGTAGAGACCTATAGACCTAATAGGAAAACATAAAGCCTCTTTTGAGAGAACATATGCCTTTTCATTTAATTCATGAATGATAATAATTGTGACACTTGGAAGGAGACGATGACCATGGAGAACCTATGCCCAGGGATTCTCCCACTCCAATGGCTCTAGAAATTGAAGACTTCCTACCTTTATTGATTTCCATCATCACCTTCTCTTAAGCTTCTAGCTAAGATAATTTCTTCCCAACACGATTGCAATGAACGAAATCCAAATCTAGCCCTTCATAAAAGTGGGGGACTTCATTGTGTTTTCTATGAGGCTAGAGGGTGTAGCACTTCCTTCCCTAGGAGCAATTGGAGAAATGGATTTGGGAGACACAAGGACATAAACACATACGAATACCTCAGCGATCCTGAATAATGACATTTGGAGAGGCTCTATGAAGGGAGAGAGGGACCTAGAAAATGGAAACGAGAGGAGAGGAAACCCCTTTTAGAGAACCAAAAGGAGGGATGGGGAAGGAGAAGGGAAAATCACTAAAGGTTGGGTCAAAAGAACAAAAACAAGGTAGTGTAGAAAAGCCACAGTAGATGTGATTACCCTTCCACCTAATCAGTGTCACAATGACTAAAAAGGGACGTTCTTATTAATAGATCCCTTAATGTCTAACAATTGGATGTTTCCAAAAAAATCCTCAACACCAAACTCCTTTTTCTAACCCAAGTCTAAGAGGTTACCAATAATAGGGTTGAAAACATGCCAAAATTTTTCCTATAGATGGGCCACCTCATTGCATGAATTACAATGGAATGGTAGCCACTACTAATTGGCCTTCTCATTCCATAGTTTCTCCACCATAACTAGCTATAAATTTGAAATCATCCCCTCTTATATCACTTCAATTTGAACCAATGCCCATCTTTTATTCTACTTCGGTTCCAAATATAGCTCAAATTAGCAAAGATACCAAGTTTGTTCCCAATGAAAACCAAAACATCCGTTCTCTATAGAATCAGGGGGAGCACTAGAAGAATGGTCCAAAATTTTATTATGGCCATCAGTAACTTCCATATCAAATTATACTAACCAACCATGAAGGACCAACCAAGAGCCCCTCCAACTCTATATTTTTCCCATGATAATTATGTTTTATCTATTTTTCACTTGAACATGAACACCATTCAAACTCAAATCAACATGTGAAAAATAGGTATGTAACTAGCCACAGGCTTCAAACTGTCCTTAAGCCATTCGAGTAATGAGGGAAGCCTAATGTATTTTTCATAGAACTCACCTTTTCCTTGAAATATTGACAAATTATACTATCTTCCATATTGGTCTCCCATATAGCATTTACAACTTTCTTGTAATTAGTGAACTCGTGAAAAAACCTTTGTGTTCTTATCCCAATATTGAATCCAAGCTACCCTGCACTTCAATATCCATAATTATTCTTCTCTAATTAGAAAAGAGTAGAAAATATCCTCAGGGACCTTTAATTTGGATGAATTTTCTAGGCTAATAAGGCCAAAAATCATCTCCTTAAACATGTATGCAATTTGACTGTCAACCTCAACCAAGCAGGCCTCAAATTTTGCATAGAAATTCTTTAACCATACCTTTTTATCATTTTTATTATTATAAGAATGTTGGTTAAATCACTCATATAGGACCCCCGATCGGGGTGAGAGCTGGTGGACAGAGCCATTAAGCCTATCATAGAGAAAATGACACCAAGAAATGGTGCCACTGCGTCCCACACGCTTGAAGCACAAGGTGCAATGACCATCGACATGTTTAAGGCAAGCATGACGAGGGAAGGTGGAAATTGCATGTGGTTGAGTTTATTGACTGCGGATAAGGATAACAGTTTGTAGGGTGTTAAAATAGAGGTGATGATGGAAAAAGTGGGGCAACGGCTTCAGGAAGGCAAGGTGATACAACTACTCCAAATGTGGGTTATCAGGCCAACCAAGAGGTAACTTTCCTTGTCCGTGAAAAGAATGAAGGCTAGTCTCTGGGCAATGACAGAAGTTGGTCAGAAGGTACAAGGACATAGACGTAATGGGTTGACTAGTGAAAGGTAATGGCCAAGGGAAGAGTTTGCAAGGGAGTGAGGTCAAGACTGAGCTGAGCACTAGGTGTAAACAACATGCTAGAAATCACCAAAGAGGAAATCAAACAGCTCATAGCAGAATGAGAGGAAGATATAAACCACCAAGGGAGTATGTAGGTAGTTGACATGGAGGATTGGAAGCTCCTGGTTCCAGATCCAGGACACACTAGAGGCCGAGAGATGCATACAAGCAGACCTTATATCTATATTGTTTTATGAAATGCCTCTTAGTTAAGGCCATGGAACAAATTTAGATGATTGTTGTCGAGGACTTTCCAAATGAAAAACAAGAGTTTCAAAAACTACAATTTTAATTTCAGAAACAAGATGGCTACCTGTACCATATTGAGAAACATTTACCATGAATTTTTGTGCCAACTGAGCTACCAGGCTCCAGCACGAAATATCTGGCCCTGGTTACATCGACAGTCACTGAGTAGGAGGAATAAAATGCCGACTTTTAGTATTTTTTTATTAGTTTTCACGTGGATAGCTTGGATAGATTGATCAAGTATTTTTTGCTACTGGATGGCTTATAATGCAGTTAGGTGGTCAACAGACTTGTTTTCCCAATGGGCAAGTTGAGACCACCTAAGCAGGATCTATATGGTTCTAGCTCGCTTACTTACTTTATAATGAAAAAGAAGGATCTACCAAGATTAACAAAAAAAAAAAACACTCATATAAGAAGAGGAGTCAAAAATAGATACAAGCCTCCATAGCCTTGAAACTAAAGCTTTATAAGCATTTTCCTATAGCCACATTGGATTTAAATTGAAATGGGGAAATTCTAGAACCACATCTAGGAAGTAGAATGAAAAGGATGAGCCTATGATTTGAGACTTGGGAGGTACCATGTAGCCACATTAGACTTTAAATTGAAGCCACCATTGAAGAAACCTTTGGAAACAAGAAACTAGTCTAGTCATTTATATATGTCATCCCTCTATGTTTAATCATTCCTCTAAGTAGGAAATAGTTTTTTAGGTTTAATTTCAATAAGCCTATGCTTTCTCATGATATCCTGTTAGTGAAAACTTTGGGGGTCCAAATGAGGATTAGGACTCCAAACCTCATGCATTAAGACAATGAAATTTAGGTCATTTCAAGCCAAAGTAAGAGGTTCTACAAAAACACCTATAGAGGTTAAGTATTCCCAAAAGGAAAATTTTCAACATAATTACCATAGACATTTAAAATAGATAATGAACATGTGAACACCAAAAGTATTTAAGCTCTAACTTAAGAAAAATGGGTGAAATGAATAGATAAGGGGAAAGGGCTTTGCATATTGGGCCCTAACTTGATTGTTGGCTCTTTGGCATTGATGTCTGCTTTCAAATCTGAGTCATGGATGGAGTTTTTCTAATATGGGTGAAGACATTTTAGTTTTCCCCAAGTTTAGCTATGAATTCTTGTTAAAGATGAGAAACCTAGATAACCTAGATTTCTAGTCGAAAATTACAAGAGGCAACCCATATTAGAAATTCATAATTCATGTTTGTGTCTTGTAGGATGAAAAAAGAAAACCTCATACTTTTCCCATGGAAATTGGCCATGGTATTGATGCGATTAGACTTGGTCTTATTTGATTTAGTCTTCAAGGACAATATGGAATGCATGCAATAAGTGATTAATGCATAGTTTATTATATTGGGTTTTATAACATTAGGGTTTTGTATTAGGGTTTAATATTGTGACATTGGAATGTTAAAAAAATATTAACCCCTTGGGTATATAATATTAATAATTCCTTAGGATTGTTAATCCTATGGGTTTATAATATTAATCTCTTAGTTTTTTCTTATCCCTTGGTTTTATAATATCAATCCTAAGGTTTTATATTACTAATCCCTAATGGATTAACATAAAACCTAAATGTCAGGATTTTATAATGTTAGTATTTTATATTACGGTTTAATTCTATGACGTTGAGTTTGTATAAAATTCTATCAAATGTCACATTGTGGCAAACAATGTCTCAATATGACAATCGACCTTATAATGATTGTCAAAATGGTACATTACATTGCAATGTATTCAACATCACATTGTTAGATTAAAAAACTAGGGTTTAATATTAGTTTTATAATATCAATGCTTTTTAATATTGGGTTTATATTGTTAAGGTTTAATATTTAGTTTATCATTTATAATATTAGGGTTTATGATATTAATCTTAGGGTTAATTTTGTAAATTAGGGTTTAATATTAACCCTATAGTTTATAATATAAATTAATCTGGAAATCACTGTCACTATGTTTATAATCCCTTGTGTTACAATATTAATCTTATGGTATATATTCTGAGGGTTTAATATTAATCCTAGGGTCTATAATATTAATCCTTTGGGTTTATTTATCCCTTTGGTTCATAATATTAATAATTCCTTTTGTTTATAATATTAACATTAGGGTTTTCCACGATTGCATTGTGAGCGAGCAAATGGATCCTGTCGGGATCTGGGCGATGTGTAAGTTGAAAGATGTAAGGGCCAGATGGAGGCTTACCCACAACTCTCACATGCTTGGTAACGAAGGTATGGTGGAAATGCACATGCCAACAATTAATAACAACGAGATGAGCCAGAGTGATACCTCCCCATAGGTGTTAAGGGTTTCTCACTCCTAATTCTCAATTGTTTTATTTCTAGTTTCAGTATTTCGTATTGGTATAGTGCTCTCGGATCACTGGTGGTCGTCAGAGAGGAAGGTTGTTCAGGCTGGTTACCCTGGTGTTGCCAGTTCCCTCAGTCTCATGCCCAAATCCACCAGGTATGTTACTTATCTTCGCCCTCTTCATTGCCTACTCTCAACAACCTATTCTCATGTTTCACGGATCTTATGGAGAAATATTTATAAAATGGTCTCTACAAGAAATTGGAATCTATGTTGCGAATTATGGAATGTTCCCGTTGGGTTTTACTCTGTAGTGTTTTCTTTCTATAATATTATATATGTTTTTTGTGGTATTTTATTATATCGCATGGGAATGTACTAAATATATCTAGCTTGGAGTTATATGGATGTTTCATGCTTTTTTGTCTGTGCTAGTTGTTTACTCCATCCGATGTCTTTGATAGTGTGTAAGATTCAGAATTTCCTATGTTTGGCTCCTCTTGTTTTACCTTCGTGTCTAGTTAGAAACGGGCTCAAGGAGATGAGGCATGTTTTCCCTTGCCTTGGGTGCAAGACTCGTCTTGTTTTACCTCTATGTTTGGTCTTAAGCGAGCTCGGGTAACCTAAGTATGTTGCTCCATGTCATGGGTGCTAGACCCATCTCATTCTCAGGTTAATTGTCTGGTTCAGGCCTAACATTAGCTATCCAATGCCTCTATGTTAGGATAATTTACTAGGTCTTTACTGTCACTGTAATAGAAAGGACCCAAAGCTATCAGGCTTCTCCAAGCTTAAGGTTTGGGTAGCTTGTTCTAGGTTTTTTTTGTGTCCACTATTTTGTCGAGAAGCATCATGGTCCGTCCTTCCTCCGGTTCTAGCTCTTCAGACAAAGGTGGTCATGGTCGGGGAAGGATGTGGGGAAGGGGGGAGACAATGGTCAAGCTTAGGTTCACCAGCCGCGGGGAAGAGGTATAAAATCAGTCATGCAACTAATCCAACATGCATCCTGCTCCTATCAAACAGGTACCCCATCTTATGATTGACAACTAATCCAACATGCATCCTGCTCCTATCAAACAGGTACCCCATCTTATGATTGACAACTAATCCAACATGCATCCTGCTCCTATCAAACAGGTACCCCATCTTATGATTGACAACTAATTTCAAATTGGGAAACAGAACTTAATCATAGTTTCAATTGGAATATTGGAGAGACTTGGTCCCTGAACATGGTCATTTCGGAGGTCGTACTTCTCTATATAAGCAAATGTTCACCTCTATTGGTTGATGAAGAAGATTTTGCCAAGGCCATAGTTAACCCTCCAGCTAGCTTCGTTAATTCTGATCTTGGTCTTCAGGAAATCCAGAAGGAATTTCAACTTATCCAGTTCCAAATTAGGAAGCAAAACATCCATCTTAGCTGCATTGAGAAAAACATTCCATTTCTTCCTTAGTTTGAATTACTAGGTTCAAGTTTGAAGGATCCAACTCCAGTGGATTCCTGTGATGAATAACAATATGATTGATGCTATTTGGTTTCAATTTTGTTTAACTCTATATGGTAAATTTGTTGGTTAGATTATTATGGTACAATTATTTAGCTTGTAGATGGCTTCAAGACATTCAATCTTATAAGGCACTATTAAACAGACTCAAACTTTACTATTTCTAGATGACAGACTTAGTTTCCTAGTGGGCAGGTTGAGGTGACTGAACTCCTTAGATATGGTTGTAACCTACTTTTGATGAATATGAATGAAAAGATCTTGCCAAGCTTACAAAAAAAAATATTAATATTAGGGTTTATAATCTGAAGGCTTATAATCATAGGGTTTATAATCCCTTTGGATTTTAATATTAATCTTAGGGTGTAATATTATTCTCTCGGTTTTATAATATTAATATTTTGGGTTTATAATATCAATAATCCCTTGGGTTTACTAATACCTTGAGTTTATAATATTATTAATCCCTTGGATTTATAATATTAATAATCCCTTCGATTTATAATATTAATAATCCCTTAGGTTTATAATTTTAATTAGTTTAGTTTATTAATCTATTGGGTTTATAACATTAATAATACCTTGGGTTTATTAATCCCTAAAATTTATAATATTAATCCCAAGATTTTATAATATTAATTGATTGGGTTTATTAATCCCATAGGTTTATAATATTAATCCCTTGGGTTTTTAATATTAATCGTTTGGGTTTATAATATTAATCCCTTTGATTTTTAATATTATTCTCTTGCATTTATTAGTCCCTTGGTTTATAATGTTAATCCCTTAGGTTTCTGTAATCCCTTGAATTTATAATGTTAATACTCCCTTGAGTTTATTAATATCTTCGGTTTATAATATTATAAATCTCTTGGTTTTATTAATTCCAAGGGTTTTTAATATTAATCATTGTCACAATGTTACAGTACATTGCAATTTACTCAACGCTGAATTGCGACATTACAAAATTGGGGTTTAATGTTAGGTTTTTTAATATTGGGTTATAATATTAGGGTTTATATTATTAATCTTAAGTTTTATTATATTGGGTATTAAAATGTTAGGGTTTTATATTAGGGTTTAATATTGTGATGATGGAATGGTGCAAAAAACTATCCAATGTCATATTGTGACAAACATTGTCTTAATACATTAATCAATCACACAATCATTGTTACAAGGTTACATTACATTTCAATTTATTCAAAGTTGCATTGTTACATTAAAAAAAAGGGGGTTTAATATTAGGTTTATAATATTAGGTTATTCTAATATTGGGTTTATAATATTAATCTTAGAGTTTACCATATAGGGTTTTATAATACTAGTGTTTAATATTGTGGCATTGGAATTGTACAAAAATCTATCCAACATCGCATTGCCACAAACATTGTCTCAATGTGACAATCAATATCATAATCGTTGTCGCACTATTACATTACATTGAAATTTATTCAATGTTGTATTAAGACATTGCGAAATTAGGTTTTTATAATCCATTAGGTTTATAATTTTAATCCCTTGGGCTTACAATATTAATCCCTTGAGTTTATAATATTAACTTGTTTAGTTTACCAAATTGTTGGGTTTGTATGTTAATAATCTCTTGGGTTTACTAATCCCTTGGGTTTAAAATATGTATCCCTTGGGTTTATAATATTAGTGATTCATTAGGTTTATTAATCCCTTGAGTTTATAATATTAATCCCTTGGTTTTATAATATTAATCTTAGAGTTTTTAATTTTAGTCATAGGGTTTAATATTAATCCTTTGATTTATAATCCTTTGGGTTTATAATATTGATCCCTTAGGTTTTAAATATTAATCTAAAGAATTTAAAAGACTAATCTCTGAGGGATTAACATAAAACCTAAATTTTAGGGTTTTATAATGTTAGGATTTTATATTAGTGTTTAATACTAATATAACCATTGTCACAATTTTACATTACTTTGTAGCTTATTCAATGTCGCATTGTTACATTACAAAACTATGGTTTACTATTAGGTTTATATTATTATAAAAACTATCCCGTGGTATAGGGTTTATAATATTAATCCTAAGTTTTAATATTAGAAATTAGTGTCTAATATTATAAGTTGTTATAAATTCAGGGTTAATATTATTAAATTAGGTCTTAATATTATTATATTAGGGTTTAATATTATTTAAATAGGGTTTAATATCAATCCTAAGATTTAATGTTAGGTTTGTTAATATTGGTTTTATAATATTAGGGTTTAATATTAGGCTTATAATTTGTAATAATGGGGATAATTTTAGTGTTCATGATATTAATATTAGGGTTTATTATATTGGGTTTTATAATGTTAAATTTTTGTATTAGGGTTTAATATTATGACATTGTAATGATGCAAAAATATATCCAATGCCTCATTGTTAGATTTAAAACTAGGGTTTAATATTAGGTTTCTCATATTAGGGATTTTTAATATTAGGTTTATAATGTTAATCCCTTGCATTTTTAATATTAATTCCTTGGGTTTATAATATTAATCCCTAGGGTTTATTAGTCCCTTGTGTTTATAATATTATCAATCCCTTCGGTTTATTAGCCCCTTCAGTTTATAATATTAATAATCCCTTGGGTCTATAATATTAATTCCTAGAGTTTATTATGATCTTGTGTTTATAACATTAATAATCCCTTGGGTTCATAATATTAATCCCTTGGGTTTATAATATTAATCCTAGAGTTTATTATATTGGGTTTAATAATTTTAGGATTTTGTACTAGGCTTTAATATTGTGACATTGGAATTTTACAAAAATCTATCCAGCACTACATTGCAACAAACATTATCTCAATATGACAAGCATTGCTGAAATGTTACATTACATTGTAATTTATTCAACATCGCATTGTTACATTAAAAAACTATGGTTTCATATTAGTTTTATAATATTGGGGTTATCTAATATTGAGTTTATAGTATTAAGGTTTAATATTAGGTTTAACATTTTATAATATTAGTGTTTATAATATTAATATTAGAGTTTATAATATTAAACGTAGGGTCTAATATTATAAATAAGGGTTTAATATTATAAATTTAGGCTTAATATTATTAAATAAGGGCTTAATATTATTATATTAGGGTTTAATATTATTGAATTAGAATTTACTATTAATCAATCTCACAACCATTTTTGCAATTTTTATAATCCCGTGCATTTATAATATTAATCTTAGGGTTCATATTCCTAGAGTTTAATATTAATGCCTTGGGCTTATAATCCCTTGGGTTTATAGTATTAATATAAAAGTTTATAATCATAAGGTTTATAATAATAATCTTAGAGTTTAATATGATAGGGTTTATAATATTAATCTTATGGTTTAATATTATTCTCTTCGGTTTATAATCCCATTGGTTTATAATACTAATTCCTTGGGTTTATAATATCAATAATCCCTTGGGTTTATTAATCCTTAGGGTTTTAAATTTTAATAATCTCTTGGGTTGATAATATTAATCGCTATTTTATTATGGTTTATAATATTAATTTTAAGTTTGATATATTGATCTTATGGTAATCGTAGGGTTTATAGTCTCTTGGGATTATAGTATTAATCATAAGATTCATAATCCCTTGAGCTTATGATATTAATCATATGGTTTAATGTTAATTACTTAGGTTTATATTCCCTTTGGATTATAATATTAATCTGGGGGTTTATATTCCTAAGGTTTAATATTAATCCTAAGCTTTATAATATTAATAATCCCTTCCATTTATAATGTTAAGAATCTCTTGGGTTTGCAATATTAATCCCAAAGGTTTTTAATATTAATCCATTTGGTTTATTTATCCTTTTCATTTATAATGTTAATCCCTTGGATTTACAATGTTAATCCTTTGGGTTTAATAATCTCTTGGATTTATTAATCTCTTGCGTTATAATATTAATAATCCCTTAGGATTATAATATTAATATGTTTGGTTTATTAATCCCTTGGGTTTATAATATTAATAATCTCTTTGGTTTATTAATCTCTTATGTTTATAATATTGATAATCCCTTACGATTATATTAAATCTGTTGGATTTATTAATCCATTGGGTTTATAATATTAATTCCAAGATTTTATAAGATTAATCCTTAATTCTTAATTTTTTATGCTTATTTTTATTTATTTATTATTATTATTTTCCTTTTTTCTTTTTGAAATTTTGTATGATTCTTAATTATTCATTTTTTATGCTTATTTATTTATTTTATAATTTATGTTATTTTATTTGTTATTATTTCTTTTTTAATTAATTAATTTATTTATTGTTTTTAAAGGAGGATGTTTTTAAACATTTGTAATTACTTTGACTTTATAACGCTTCAATAAAATTTATTTTTTATTTAATTAATTTTTATTTTTGACTTTCTAATGGATCAATTTATATTTTTTGAAGCATCTCCACTTATATGTATTGTTAATGTTAGATCAGATGCTCCATCTTTGCCCTGATGATCAACCGCAATGGAGGGTTCGAAACGTTGGCTCCAATAAATTATTTGATGTGATTTCTTCGGAAAATTATCTCTAAACATTATGGACCACAGAAGTCTAATCTCGAAAAGATTAATCACTACGATTTTCAATATTAATAACTTGAGTTTATAATATTAATCATTTGAGTTATCTACCTCTTGGGTTTGTAATATTAATAACCACTTGCGTTTATTAATATCTTTGATTTATAAAATTAATCTCTTTGGTTTATAATATTAATCTTTTCCATTGAGTTTATTATTAATAATCCCTTAGGTTTAAAATATTCATTCATTGGGTTTGTGTGTCCCTTAAATTTATAATATTAATGCTTTGGGTTTATAATAGTAATAATCACTTGTGTTTATAATATTAATCTCTTAGATTTATAATATGAAAAATCTTATAGCTTTATTAATCTATTAAGTTTATGATATTAAATCCAAGAGTTTATAAACCCTTGAGATTAATATTATAATTATTATAAATTGTTATTATAATTATTATCATAATTATAATATATTAATAGTATTTTATAAAATAATAATTATTTTTCTAATATTAATATTATAATTATATATTTATAAATATCAATATTAACATAAATATTAAATTTATATGATAAAGTAAATTAATTATATTTACTAATAATGAATATGATTAATATACATTTATTAATATGGTTATGCTAATATATAATCATTTTTTTTTTTTAAATCATCATTAAATACTTGATGATACAAAAATGTTAGTCACACCATTTTTTTTTAGTAGAACAGACATATAAACCTAGAAAACATAATAATTTTCCAACAGAGGGACCAAAAAATTCAATGCAAATACCTTGATTTGACATGATTCTCATGAACGTTATCGCACCAACTCTTACAGAAATTGTCGTTAAAACTTACACCCATTTAAAAAAACGGTTTTCCAACCCATAGCGCAAGAAACCCAAAAACATTTAGATTGAACATGAAAAAGTACATTAAAAAAACCAATGTATCTACCAACAAGTCGGAAAATATTCTTAAATTGGAATAACAGTCGATGTAGGCCAACAACTCCTTTAGGGAAGGGTTGTGCCATGCCCCCAAGACAGCAGTAGTCTTTCAACCGCTCTTGGCGAGTTGTGGCACCACCAAACACTTTCTTTTCACCAATACTTATGTTCATGGACTACGCCTAACCACTTGTCCTACTTAGTTTGAGTTTCTCAACCAAGTAATTATTATGTTTCCTTTATACCAATGAACACCCATACACATTCATTATCATCAACAATTATAAACGAAGAACACAATTGAACAATATAAAGGGAGGGGCAACTCCCTGAACAATGAGTCTGCCCGAATATAATATATTATACAATCTTTCAATGTTACAAAGCTTTACAAGTATACTTAGGAAACACCAAGTTTCGTACTTATCCAAAATTACAACTTCTCACACCTCCATGTGATAACCACGATTCCTTGCCCAAGCTGGGCGGGTGCGCCCTCACACGAGCTGCCTACCAAACCTCTCAACCGAGCCTTGTTTCATGCACGATGGGTGGGTGACTCCACCAAGTCACCAAGACACCCTCTTCCTTCGTACCCGGCTTCACCAACGTTCCATTGTTCACTCGGCTTCACCAATGTTCCACCGTTCACCAACTTCGCATGATTTCACCAGTCGACGAGTGCTCCTACCCACGCCGTCACCCAAAACTGAGACAACGTGTTACCTCCGTGTGGCCTTGCCCAAGAGTGGGCACATCACTGTTATGTGCCTTCCCTTCTATTCATTGCAGCTACACTTAGTCTTGCGCACTTCTCCTTCATTGGATGATGAGAAAAGTTCGTTGTTTGAAATGACTCCATGCATCATTTTATATATATGGGCGGAAGGGCGAGTTAGGCTACCCAAGCTGACTTTTCCTCCACGTTATGAGCACCCCCTACTCATTGCAAATCCTCCAAATGTAAGTTGGCCTTTTCATAAATTGTAGGTCAGCCCATGGGCAATCCAACCATGCTCCCATGCTATATAAACCTTCGTTCAGCCTTCCCTTATGCGCACTGTTACCTCACACCTTCGGTTAAGCTTGCACCTTCTTCATTCAAGCTACTCGTTCACCAAGTCGACTTCGCACATTGTGCTGGTGGGCATGCCAAGGATTACAGGTCCTTACAGGTTGCATCTGAGTAAAGATGAAGTCAATGCCAGCTGCATGCATGCCAAGAAAAAGAATACCCCAGTTCTTTAATATAATTATGTAAAAATAAATATAATATAAAAATCAAAAATAACACAACGGAATTATCCTTATGACATAAAGTTAGCTCAGTTTACCAGGCCTGTAGGAAAAAATTCTTAGACCACTATTTTTCACACCGCTTGATAGACCTTGATTCAGAGCCGACCCACTTGCACCTACCATCATCACATGAATGAAGTGATTAAGATATTTCATTTGTAAAGTATTTTGTTGCAAAAAGTGTTTATTAATATTTATGGAGTTACAGTTTTATTAATGTATTAGGCAATATATGTTAATATTTGGATTTAGGTAAGTACAAAATCTAAGGGTTGGTATGCAGTGTTTCAAGGTATTAATGGAGCTATAGCTCTAGATGTGAAAATGGGACACTCACATCATTGATTATTATTTAGAATTATGTTCCAAGTGAGGATTTTTGTATTTTGCGGCGGATTTCTGGTCAGAATTTGGCAAAAAAAATTGTCTCCAAATCTTGATTTGTATTTTTTAAACTAGTTCTTTTATTGCATATATATATGGATTCAACACCCTCAAAAAACTAAAAAACCTTTCGAACACTTTGATGGTAAAGAGTTCAAACGTTAAAATTGTTATTTCAAGGCAATTGCAAAATCTAAGGATTGGTATAAAATGCCCTAGGGTATTAATGGAGCTATAGCTCTAGAAATATTGGTTGCCTTGAAAAGGGGACACTCACATAATTGATTATTAATTAGAATTATGCTCCAAGTGAGGATTTTTGTATTTTGGGGTAGATTTATAGTCAGAATTTGGCCAAAAAAATTGTTTCCAAATCTTGATTTGTATTGTTTAAACTGGTTTTTTGACTTTATATATATATAGATTCAGCACCATAAAAAATTTGTCAGGCACTTTGATGGTAAAGAGTTTGAATATTAAACTTGTTATTTTAATATATCCTTGTCAAATTCTAGACAATTTAAATTGGAAAATAAACTCGAAAACTTTACAAAAAAATCTCACTTAAAAACTACTCATAAATTATTTTTCTAAATAGAAAATAGGTTGATACATAGTTAACACTTTCTAGAGAAATTGTCATTAAGCGAGGAAGAGTGAGAGGGTGCGACCACCATGAGATTGAAATCCAAGGGATTGACACGCAATTTCTAGAATAGGTTTAGGGATGGATGGTGAGATTCCAAAGGGAGGGACCCACATCTACCATCGCTGATCTTTCTTTACTTTCATTGAGTTTCCACCCACCTGAGATACATCACTCACTCGATTTTACACCATATCAACAACTCCTAATGAAGGCAGTGCAAGATGGATGGGGAAGGAGAAGAGAACGAGGAGGCCGACTAATGATTCCAGTCTGCAAAGAGGCCTTAGCTCTCTCTCGATGCGCAGTATTCAACTCGAATCAGTTTTAACAGGAAATAAAGTAGTCATGCAAAATGTTGATGTAAAGCACTATAACTCTCCACATCGATCAACAACCAAAATAGCCATTATTGAGTCATTTGTGTCAAAATGAGATGCTTGAATTAATAAATAAAAAACTCACTAGTTAGCTCTATGAAGGAGAGCTTGAACCAGGAGAGTTTGGCTCTAAAAAACGCTCTACATTCTCAATATACTTCAGACATTATATAGCATACATGGTATTAGGGAAGTTAGAACCATACCCTAAGAAATAGAAACCAATTCCTATCTTAAGGTCTCGTGAACCAACTCGTACTATTATAGGATTCTCCATTATCTTCAACACTCCCCCTTAATGGATAAGGGGTTCACAAATATGCCTAACATCTCCCTAAACATTTCAAACTTAATTTTTCCAAGAGGCTTAGTGAAAATGTCTGCAACATTATCACACATTTTACAATATACAAGATGGATTTCTTTTGATTGAACTTTCTCCCTGACAAAGTGGAATTGTGTATCAATGTGTTTAGTGTTCTTGTGAAACACCAGATTATTAACAAGTTTGATTGGACTCTAGTTTTTGCATCTGATTATTGTTGCATCTTTATGTTCTTCCCCGACATTCTGGAGAAGTCTCGGCAACCAAATTGCCTCACATGTTGCTTCACACATAGCTTGATACCCTGCTTTCCGCTGAAGATAAGGAAATTGTGTTATGTTTCTTACTGCTCCATGTAATCACTGCAAATCCAATGCTGAATGCATAGCCTGTTATGGATCTATAGTCATCTACATTTCCAACCCAGTTGGAATCTGTAAATCCTATCAATCAAACATCAAAGGAATCAATATAAATAATACCATAGTGTATAGTTCCTTATAGATACCTTAAAACACCTTTTGCGGCATTCCAATGATTCAAGTGGTTTGGACATGTATTGACTTAGCATACTGACTGCATAAGCCAAATCTAGTCTAGTAGTGGTAAGATAGATTATGCTCCCAACCAGCTATCTATAAAGTGTCGTATCTGCCTCTTTAGAGCCATCCTCACTCTAAAGTTTAATGTTCTATTGTAGTGGTGCTACTGCAGCCTTACATTGATCCATCTTGAATCTTTCCAGTAGACCTATGACATACTTACCCTAGGACATAAAAGTTTGTCCTGAATCTCTCCAAATCTCAAGACCCAAACAATATCTTAATTCACCAAGGTCTTTCATTTTGAACACCTGTGACATTTTTTTCTTGATTTCTTTGACTAGAGAAATATCATCACCTATAATAATTAAATCATCCACATAAAAAGAAATCAACACTATGCACCCCTTTTCATCTTTCATGGTATACATATTAGGGTTTTTTTTACTTATATTGTAACCAAGTTGTAGAAAAAATGAATCAATCTTTTCATACCAGGAACTGGGTGCTTGTTTTAGTCCATATAGAGCTTTCTTTAATCTACAGACTAAGTGTTCTTTCCCTCTCTAGAAAAACCCCTCGGGTTTCTCTAAATAAACCTTCTCTTTCAATTCCACATTTAAAAATGCATATTTTACATCTAGTTGGTGAATCATCCAATGCTTCTTAGTAGCTAAAGCAATCAACATTGTGATAGTATTTAGTTTAGCCACAGGGGAAAATTTTTATTCATGGTCAATGCCTTCTTTTTTTGAATACCCCTTTGCTACTAATCTAGATTTTAATTTATTTATGGTTCCATCTGCATTAATCTTGGGTTTATACAACCATTTACAGCCTATGTTTTGTTTCCCTTCAGGAAGGTCAACCAGCTCCCAAGTGTTGTTTCTGATTATAGGTTCATATTCCTGTTCCATAGTTGTTGTCAATTCACTACATTCATTTTCTTCCTTATAACTAGAAGGTTCAACAAAATTCATCATACTAGTTTTCCCTATATCTTGCTGGAAACTGAGCTTTTGTACCTCATCTCCTGAGTGGTGGGGTAGCTTCAAACCTTGTCTGATCATCATTTTCTGGACTTGGCTTAACATCTACATCATCTTCTTTCCCTTCCTGCTACTGTTGTATCTACTACTGGTCATTGCTATCACCTGATTCATCACCTCCTTCTTCCACCAACAAGGGCACGTGCCATTCTCCCTTAGCACTCTCATGGCTTCCATCATTAACCTGCTCATGAAACACTACATCTATGCTTGAAAACACTTCATGAGTAGCGGGATTAAACAATGTGTAAGCCATAAATTCTGTAAAATACCCAACAAAAAAAACATTTGATGGCCTTCAAGTCAAGTTTCTTTCTATATTCCTTTGGGATGTGAGCAAAGGCTTTGCTGCAAAAAACTCTCAAATGCTTAACTACAGGCTTATAACCAAATAAATATTCAAAAGGAGTTTTAAAATCTAAATTTCTTGTTGGACTCCTATTCTTTAGATATACTGCAATATTAATCGCTTCAGCCCAAAAGTCGTTAGAAAGATTCTTACCTTTCAACATACTACGAGCACACTTCAGAAGGGTTATGTTCTTCCTCTCTCCAACCCCATTTTGTTGAGGAGTGTGGGGTACTGTAAATTGTTGTTGTATCCCATTATCTTTGCAGTATTTGAGTACAAAGCTTCCTTGTACTCTCCTCCTTGATCCGAGCGGAGAATCCTAATGCATTTACCTGTCTATTTTTCAAGTAGACTTTTGAACTCCTTGAAGTATTCAAAAGTGTTACTCTTCTTCCTGAGTAAATACACCCAAGTAAATCTGGTACAATCATCAATAAACAATAAAAAAAAATTATGCATCACCTAATGATCTTGTATGCATAGTCCTGCATAGATCTGTCTGTACCAGCTCGAGTATATCTCTCTTCTTTCTATCAGGATTCGCAGGAAATTCATCTTTGTACAAATTTCACAGCGCACATGCATCACAATCAATATGAGCATATTTTAAAACAAGAAGACCTTCGAACATACCTCCTTTCTGTAAAAGAAGAAAATCATTGAAGTTAATATGGCTGAACCTCTCACGCCATAAGTCCATTGTAGTCATGGAAGATGATGCCAATGCCTGATGTGGTGTGATTTTGACATTTAACTTGTACAATCCTCCCACATGAATACCTAATGTAATAGGCTTCATAGAATCCAACAGGTATTTAATGACACAATATGATTTATAAAACTCTACCTTGAGATTCTGATCAGTCATAGTAGAAACAGAGATCAGATTCTTTTTTATCCTCGGTACATACATAACATTATGGATATGTCTAATATTTCCATCAGGAAAAACAATAGGAATATTATCATAACTTTTGATTTGGTACCCTCTATCATCGCTAAGATAGATGTTTGCTCCACTGCTGGTCTCTTTGAATTCTTCAAACCACTGTCTGTTCCCTGTCATGTGGATGGATGCACCTAAGTCGACAAACCAGGTATCTGTTTTATCCTCCTTAGTCGAAAGTGCAGAGTGAGATATGAACAATATGATGTTCTGACTATGTTCCTCATCAACAAAATGACCTACATGCTGCTTATGTTTCTTTCGATGTTCAGAAAACATCTTTTTTCATACAATATCTGGCTATATGACCGGTTCTACCACAATAAAAACATTTGGTCGCATAGTCATTTCTATTGAAAGACATACCTTGAGGTGAGGACATTTTTCTTTGTGGGGTTGTGTTGCTCTTCTGTGTTGATTTGGCTTTCCTCTGAAGGGCTTCTTCTTCACCATTAAGGCCAGATCTAAACTTTGGGGTTTATGAGTCAGTCACCTTTCCTCCTCTTGCATGAGGATCCCTATCAATTCTTCAAACACGGGGGATTTTTCTCTTGCATTCAAGCCAGTGATGAACATCTGATACTCGTTAGTCATACCATTTATGGTAATCATGACCAGATCTGTATCTAACATAACTTCACTGATATCACCCAGCTTGTTCTTGAGCTCTGTGAGCCGTGAAGTGAATGCTACAACTATCTCATTCTCCTCCATCTTGATGGAGAGAAACTTGCTCTTCAAGAAAAACAGTCGATTGGTGTTCTTGACCTCATAGAGATCCTTGAGCGTCTTCCAGATCTCTGGTGCAATATTGCAATCATGGATATGCAGGATAATGCAATATTTAACTGACAATTTCAGGAGAATTCTTGCCTTAGTCTCCCACTTGTCCCAATCTTGGATTTTGTTCCTGTTCCTCCTGCAATGAGGTTTGGCTTCACCTCATCATTGTTCACAATCGTCTATGCATTGTGTCCCTCAAATAGGGTTTATTACTTGAATTTCCAACCAAAGTAATTAGATCCATCCAGCTCGTTGTTTTCATTGAGGTCATCTTCTGCTAATTGGTTATTCATCTTGAATGAATAAAACTCTTCAACCCCAATAATTAAAAAACAACCCCAATCTCTTAAAAAATAAACTGCCAAATGCCAGATCCACATTAAAAAATGAGCCCAAATCCAAGACAAAAAGAGCCCAAATCCCCCTTCTTCTCAAAACAAAATGCACCCCTCCTTTTTTTAATTAAATAATTAAATGACTTGAATTCTTTAAAAAAAAACTTAAATAAAAAACCCCAATTTAAATAATCAATGCCCTCCTTTTTTTTAATTAAAAAAAATGGATTCAATCCTTCAATTTTTACAAGTGGCCTACCACTTTTATCCCTTTTGCAACTCAACTATGACTTGTGTCCATTTCTCACCAACCAAAACAAAGACACAAAATCAAAGTTTAGGTAGAACCTCGACAACATCTCTCGTCCAATTTGCAGCGACAAAGACAGAATGACCATGACAGGTTTATTAGAGGTTTATCAGCGTGACCTTCCGATCACCACCAGTAGTAGCAGAACTACCTCTAGCAGATAGACTAGCATCGAGAAACAAAAAATACTCAGTCTGCGGCTATCACCCCACATCCTTCTTCTTCTCACGACATCCTCCACGGCCAACGATTCCACTGCCGATATACAACCTCCGACTATTGCTTTGCTGGCTTCCACGACAGTCATCCTCACCACTCTACACGTGCTTCTCCATGCCACTACTCTTGAAGCCTCTCTCAGTAGCCCTCCGCACCACTTTCTCTGCACTCTCCACGATAGTTTGCAGTGACCTAGAAGGTTTCACAAAAAAAATGTGGCCTTAATCAATCCATATGTGGTTCGATCCTACCACGGCCATTGATCTCCTCCAGCAGCCTTCATGCAAAGACAAAAAATGTAGCCTCTTCCCCTCACACAAGGTCAGCATGATTTTCCTCTAAGCACTTGCACCGATCTGAAATAAAAAATCGCGTAAGTGTAGTAGTTAAATCGGTGCGATTTTCTCGCCAAAATCTACGTTGATTTTGCCTCAATCACACCGGCCTCTCTCTACTCAGGTACAGATTTCCTCAGCCCTGTAGCTCTGATATCATGTCAAAATGAGATTGTTGAATTAATAAATAAAAAGCTCATTGGTCAGCTCTACGAAGGAGAGTTTGGCTCTGCATAATGCTCCACATTCTCAATATACTTCAAACATTATATAGCATACATGGTATTAGGGAAGTTATAACCATACCCTAAGAAATAGAAACCAATTCCTATCCTAATGTATCGAGAACCAACTCATACAATTATAGGATTCTTCATTATCTTCAATAGTTTTCACACTTATCTGTGTGTCTCTATAGAGCTCTCAACCTACTTAATACATCTATAACTTGTCAGATACCATCATTTAGTGTTATACAAATATCTGACACCCATCATTCTTCCCAATTCTTTGTTATTTTCATCATATGCTCTCTAGTAAAGACCAGGGAAACTGAGTCATCCTCATCCTTGCATCAACATAGGGGCCTGATCATTCTATAGGACATTTTTGAAATTGCTACAAGGAAATGATCAATTTTGATGTAGTATTAACATTTTTATAGACCACCCATCTTAGACCCAACAAATTTGAGGCCATTACTTGATCGCTTCCTCCATGGATCGGGATAGTAATAGAAAATAGATTTAAATAATGATGCCTGAGAAGAAAATTTCATAATAGTACCAGTCTTGACATTGGATGAGAAATAATTACAATGTGATGTTTGAAAGACATGGGAAGAAGCATAACTTGATCACTTTCTCTCTATTATCATTTCGAGCTCTTTTTTTCTTTGACAGGATGCTAGTCATGGTATCATTACTAAGAAAATTTGAAGGGAATAAAACGTGGAGTAGAGGACTTGCTCTTCTTAGTATTACAAATTTCTTAAATAAGATTACATTGGAAACATCAGTAATAAATGACTTGAGTCAAACTATGGCTTGAGTCAAACTCAACTTAAACTGGACTCAGTGAAATTGAACTAAGACACTTGGAGGGATGGTTTTGACACCTAACAAGTGGTCGGGATTACATTTTCCAACACTCCCCCTTAATTACAACCACATAAAAAATTGAATTAAGATACCTTCTAGGTTTACAATTTCAAAATTGACTTCAACTTTTCTTAGTTTCTTTTTCCAGATCCTGTAGCCTCTAAATTGTTTTATCTCTTTCTATTTGTTGTATGCTTCAAACCTTAGTTTCTTCATTTCGTGGTGCGTGTCTTCCATTCTTTGAGGTTGTTGAAGCATATCCTAGACTTCTTCAAAATCTAAATTGTATGTGGGTTGGTGCCACATATTATCTTATGTAGTGCGCTTTTCATTTTCAATCTGCTACAACATAAGATTATAATATAATTTCATCTCTACAGGACTCTAATACCTAAAAATTTCATTAATTTGTTCATCATCCAAGCTATCTTCAAGGTTCATTTATGCAGCTTCTCTGCAAACTTTCTCAAGACATGGTGTTGCAAGCCATGCTTCAAGGAAATTTAATTCTTCTTCATAATTGTTTTGTGTACCTGCACACTGGAAGTGAACGTTAGAATTAAAAATATTTTAAAAACCACATTAGTTCTATTCCTTCTACTCTGCAATGAGAGCTTCCTTCTATTGCACTTCCTTTTCTACATCTTCTTCTGACTTTGTTTTCTCTTTGTGGGCTTCCTTCTTTGTCTCTATCTCTATTTCTATCTTTGTCTCTATCTCTGTCTCTGTCTTTGTCTCTTCCACTTTTGTACTAACCTGTGTTGTTGCAAATAGGTTGTCTTCCACTAACTCAACTGGGCTTTTCTCACTAAATAACATCATGTCTATATGATGTTTTTTCTGCATCACCTGCAACCATTCATCATTAGTCAAAACATCTTCATCAATGTTTACATCAACAATATTAATTGTTGATTCGCCAAACTTTCCTCAGCAATCTCTGTTGTTGGATTTACTAAGTCTTCATACACTTGTAGCTATGCATAACGGGGTTCGTGAGAATCTACATGCTCCATTTTTCTTGCTTCTGCAACTTCTTCGTAGACATCATCCACTTGTGGCTAAGCAGTGTGGGATTCAACAATATTTTCATCTCGCTGTAGATTTGTTGTTGTAGATCCACCTTCATCTTCAACTTCAATGCTCCCCCTTGCACCAAAACTCCTCTCAAGGGTATCCCATGCCCCCTTGACTATCCTGGCTTCTGAAATCAAAGGGAATCCTCTTGGCTTTTCTCATTTTTTGATTGTTGGCTCACTACAACTCAACAAACAAAAAAAACTATAGACATTGCATGTAATTGCAATAAAAATGTCACTGCTTCTTAGATTCCACAAACAAATGAGTCTACAAATTTTTACAAGCGCGATGCTTTCATAAAAATCTTTTACAAAATAAATCACTATTCCTAGAATCAATTGGAACAATGAGTCTTTTTTAAATCCTTTTTTTAACCAAAAAAGGAATGCAGCTCCCTTTTTTTAATTCCCTCTTTTAAAAAAACCCTTTTACACAATATAATACCCTTTTCAAAATAATACCATTTCTCTTCAAATTATGAACCTTTTAACACACATAGTCTTTTAATAAAATATCACGGAACAAAAGATTGGGCTTTCTAACTACATGCCTATTTTGCTTTTGCACCCAAGTTCTTTTACATATGAACATCTTCATATGACGGAAGCACTTTTAAAAAAAATATTGACTTTTCACCTTATGCCTTCGATTTCCTTTTCACGATGAAAGAACCATGGACGAGAATGGAATGTGCTTAGCTTGCTTTTGCATGATTGTCCTTGGTGATCCGAAGTAAAATTTTGCATGCCATTGTTTAATTGAATTTGACACCGATGCACAGGAAGTTGACTTCATGAAATTGAAGAAACTTCATTGCGTTACCTTAATGCTCTGTCCATTGAAGAGAACATGCATTAGGGGGAGAAGCATGTAAGTAATTGAAACTAATGCATTCTCTTGCAGTGGTGTTGAGCGTTAGTATGCTAACTCCTTCTCCAAACCTCTGGGTTGCATTAATATGCTCCCTTCAATGATATAGGGTTTCCAAAAAAATATGACTTTCAATTTAACTTTTTTTAATCAGCTTCACCTTAGCCTTCCCTAGCTTAACCATAGCTGGCTTCTTTGTTCTCTTGTTTCTTCTTTGTATGATTCTTCAAACTTCTGTTTCTCTCTTAAAGATTCTTGCATCTTTCTTTGCTTCTTCACAATAGGCTTCTTTAAACTTCCACTACTCTGTCAAAGAGTCTTATGTCAGCTCACCTATTCTCTTTGCTTCTCTTTCTTCACTCACATTGCTACTCTCTCAGTGAGTCTTATGCAAACTGATATGATCTCTTCTACTCTATCAAAGAGTCTTACACAGTCTAAGCTTCAATACCATGAAAAAAACCAAAGGGAATAAAACATGGAGTAGAGGACTTGCTCTTTTGAATATTAGAAATCACTTAAATAAGATTACATTGGAAACATGAGTAATAAATCACTAGAGTCAAACTCAACTTAAACTGGACACAGTGAAACTGAACTAGGACACTTCGAGGGACAGTTTTGACACCTAAATATTCAAAAGAGTTTCAGCAATGGGAATTAAGTGCATCTAGTATGATTTAGTCATAGAATATAGCTCTTTACAGGGATGGTAGTCTTCATTTCTCAGGATTTTAGTGTTTAGAAGTATATTTTGATAGGTGCATGTTTAGCCAAAGAGACTAGAATAGTGACCATTCTTTAAATAGAAGAACCTAGGTGATTTATTAGAGCAACTTCTCCAATCTCGTATGTGGTGAGAGAATTTATCTAGGACTATGATACCGATTATACTAATTAAGGTGAATCCTAGAGTAGTACATTTTTGGCTATTTTTTTTTCTATTGTCAGCTTTACTAATTTGAGAAATGGGTTTTTGATGTACTGGATGTTTTACAACACTTGCTCATGTTCTCTTGAGAATTTATTGTCTCCCAGTTTACTTTTCTTTTGTAAGATTGTTTCTATGCTCGGAAACTTATAGTTACCTAACTCGATTAATACTTACAAATTTTTCATAAAAAAATAGATCCTAAATTTAAATTTTCTTTGATTTTTTCAATATAATATAGATATATAAATTAAATAATGTTTAGTGTTTAATAGAATCAATATAGTTGAAGTTATATCTTAGTTACACTCGAACCACTACTTACATGTAGGAAACCCGTTCCAGTGGTTCTTACATGGGAGCTTATGAATGGTAGTAAAATGTTTTGTTTTCTTACAGAACAACAACAGAAGAAAAGGGAAGTTTCTTGCATTTAGAAGACTATGATAAAAACCATGGGAGTGATGTTTTCAGTGTTCCCATTTTGATTTTTGGTATAGTTCAGACTCATATTCATGTTTCCATCAGACGTTCAGTTTGTGGTAAAGGCATGCCTGTTAGCGTTCAAAATTGAACCCTTCCGAGCCTTTTTTTGGGCTTTGGCCCTTTTTAGAAGGGCTAAAAATAATCTACGATTCAAAAAAAATATAAAATATCAAAATCACTCATCAATTCAAAGGTTAGATTAAATTTCTATATTTCAAAGGAAAGGAAATATTTTTAATAGCATGTCAATACTTTTTCTAAGTTTATGAGGATTTCAGGTTAGGACCAGCGCATAAATCGCTCTCATTAGTGACTATTTCATAGAGGATACCAGTCAAAGTCTAGATGTACTCATATGATTTAATAGTTATGTCATGATTTGTGGACATTTTCCTAAGGCCCCCAACTTATGCCAACATGATGTAACCTGCAACAATAATATATGCAACACTCATGGTATTATTACACCTATCAAAGGGTTGCAGACCACATTGAATACTCATTGAACAACTTTTCACGTGCTTTCACTCCTCCTCGATTATCCTTAAGCTCTCTTTCCCTGCATCCATTTTTTCCATTTTCATTTGAATTGTGGCCCATCATCCACAAAAGAAAATTTATCATTTAACACTGGACTATAAGGTATCCTTCATTATCCTCCTCACATCTTCATTAAAACTTGGTTTTTCATTATTTGGATTCTTTAATGCAACACTCCTTGAAGTAATGATAGCCTTCATGGTCACACAATGTATCCTAGGCATCATAGAATCCACACTCAAGGAAATCAACATTGTGGCTAGATACCCTCACTATTACATAAAGAGGGGTTTTAAGATAATATTTGAGACAATTTTTGGGTAAATTGTCTTAACTTGAGACAAAAAAAAACATGTGTATTGTCTTAAATATTTCCTTTAAGCGAATGTATAAAAAATTATTGTCTTAAAGTTTATTGTCTTAAAAAATATTGTCTTAAAAAATATTGTGTAAAAAATATTGTCTTAAAAAATTGTCTCTATAAAGACAATATATAACACAACAATTATTCTCTTAGGAGACAATTTCATTTTTGTCTCTCTAGAGACAACACTCGGATTGGAGACAATATGTATTTAATACTAGCTATTCTCTCTCTAGAGACAATAAAATTTTTAAAGATCACTTTTGTCTATCTAGAGACAATATAAAACAATGAATCCAGTAATATCTCACCATTAAAATAAATTGATATAAGAAACATTTGATTAAAAATAAACTACAAAATCGTTAATTAATTCATGCTAGTGCATAGTGGAATCGAACCACCAACCTCCTGCTTATAGGGCACGAGATCTTCCATTGAGCTATCACACTTTAAAGAATTAAAGAGAAGAGTTATGTCTTTTCTATCTTGATTTATTAAAATATAATTCCAATCTTAAATTCATTTGATATTTCAAGTTTCCTACTAATTTCATAAATTTCCAGCATGTTTGGGATATAGTTCTTCGTTGTGGCCCATTCATAAGAGAGTTCTTGAGAAGAACCATTTATAAATAATTCAATGCTTCCATATCTTAAGACTCTTGTTTACAAACATTCTATCATTGGGTATTGTGACAAACAAACAAAAGTGAAGGAAAAGATGAAATTTTTTAACAACTCCCTACTTCCATAAAAACGTTGTTCGACCTAAATTTGAGGACTGTTTAAAACTGATATTCTAAAACCGATATTCTAGCTTTGAAATAGAATATGCTAATTTGTTTGCAAGCAATATATCGCAAATTACTTCAAAATATCAAGGAAAATATTTCATGTATATACATTATGCCAGTACCATGCTAAATTTGTCAAAATCATATAATGATGTCTGAGACAACTCAATTATGAGTTCTGAAATCATATCCTTCAGAATCTATTATCGCATTCCTCTACTATCAAATAAATTTGAACTTCCTATCCTCTACAATCAGGAATAGTTTTAGTTATGACACAATGTTCATCTGCTAGACTTAATCCTATCATCACATGTATCCATATATTTTGTTGCATCACATCTATTCTTGAAGATCGACATACACAACAAAATGCATAGGTGGGAAGTAGTTTACCTTGACTAGAACTAGATGCAAGACTTATCTTTGTGCACTTGCATGTGATCGCCATCAAACTTGCACTCAGTAGTAATTTCTTTCCCTTTCATCTAAAACATGGGACAAAATGATCAGAATGCCTAAAAATCCAATATATAGTGGAACAAAGTTAAAATGGAGAATTTATACATTATAATTTTTTATAAACACAGTTTGTATTTGGGTAATAGAGAACAAAATTTCTTTACATACACGATGCATACAAAAGGCCTTATTTCGAAGGGAAGGTAGAAATCTCCATACTAAGATTACTATGGGGAGTGACCACTAAAGGCATATTACGCTTTGATACCAACTTTTAAGTTATTCCTTTCCAAAAAATGGGCAAAATATTAATTATCTTTGTAGAAGAAAGTGGTATGTTGTTTCCAGCAGAAGTCTTTAGTTAGAAACTTCACATGGCAACTTGTAAAATGTGATTCCATTTTGAATGTGGATCACAAGGTGAGGATCAAAAGAAAACATTGTTAATACACATAGACATAACATCTTCCCTATGTAGTTCCCTATACAGATAAACATATGCTTGCAAATTTACATCCATGTAATCTGCTTAGTTAAGGACTAGTTTCAAGAATGCTAGGATTATCCACATTTGAAGTTTCATAGACTAGTTGGTCTTGTACATGTTAGTCAATCTAGTATTGGAATCCCCCCATTGAATTTGTAATGCACAACCGTAGATGTAACAACAAATTATGTGTGTATTCGATATCTATGGCTTGGGAGATGGCATCTGGTTTTGGTCCCAAAGGCATGCCCCCTAAGACTTCTGGAAAATCAAAACTTATTTTTATGATAGGATTTTTATAAAATCAATAGCTATCACATTGCACGTGATAATGAATTAAGAATGAGGTTGTTATCACTCTGAAGTCCTTCCGCTTTGCTGTAATCTAGAATATTCGAGAATTTGCAGCTATAACTACAAATTTCATATGGCACATGTTATGGCTTGCTGATTCATGAGTTGCATGTTATAATGTGAAAACTAGATGGGTTGTTCATTCATTAGAAGGCTCACTACCTAATCCTATTTTCTTATAATCTCATGTTATAATTTTCCTTCATCATTCTATGGTTGCACATTATCTTTTGGCTACATCTTCATAATGTCAATGGTGCATCTTACAGAAGGCCCCTCATGTACTCTCATTAACCTAAAGGATCTACTTAGACCAGTCATGATACATTAGTGTATGGATTGACTACAACTTCTCCATAGAAATGAAAACCCTCTTTGTTTGTATTACTTCTCTTCATAACCCTTGGTTTAGCCTCTGCTAGAAAAGCATCTTCAAGAATTGGAGAGATGCCAATAAAGAAAGACCACCCTCCAAGCATCTTCCTGCTTCCTGCTGTAATTCTAGAGGGTAAGGAGGGGTAGCGATAGGGTTAGGGAGGGACAGGCAACTTAGGATATGGTTGATAGAGCAGAAAGACTGCATCACCGAGTACCCTATGTCTTTTTTATCTTGATCTATTAAGATATAATTCCAATCTTAATTTCATTTGAAATTTCAAGTTTCCTACTAATTCCATAAATTTCGAGCATGCTTGGGATATGGTTCTCTGTTCTTCCTGCTATAATTCCAGAGCATGAGGAGGGGTAGTGATAGGGTCAGGGAGGGACAAGCAGCTCAGGATATGGTAGTTAGAGTAGAAAGAATGCATCTCCGAGTACCTTGTGTCTTCTCTATATTGATTTATTAAAATGTAATTCCAATCTAAATTTCATTTGAAATTTCAAGTTTCCTACTAATTTCATAAATTTCGAGCATTTTTGGGATACAGTTCTGTGTTGTGGCCCATTCATAAGACAGTTCTTGAGAATCTCCATTTATAAATAATTCAATGCTTCCATAGCTTAAGACTCTTGTTTACAAATATTTTGTCATTGGGTATTATGACAAAAAAAGAAAGTGAAGGCAAAGATTAAATTTTTTAAGAACTCCCCACATCCATAAAAAAGTTGTTCCACCTAAATCTGAGGATTGTTTAAAATTGATATTCTAGCTTTGAAACAGAACATACTAATTTGTTTGCAAACAATATATCACAAATTACTTCAAAATATCAAGGCAAAGATTGCATGTATAAACTTTATGTCAATACCATGCCAAATTTGTCAAAATCATAGTGATGTATAAGACAACTCAATTATGAGTTTTGAAATCATATCCTTTAGAATTTATTATCGCATTCCTCTACTGTCAAATAAATTCGCTTCCTATCCTTTGCAATCAGAAATAGTTTTAGTTATGACGCAATGTTCATCTGCTAGAATTAATTATATCATAGCATGTATCCATATATATTTGTTGCATCGCATTTTTTCTTCAAGATCGGCATACACAACAAAATGCACATGTAGGAAGTAATTTACCTTGACCAAAACTGGATGCAGGACTTATCTTTGTGCACTTGCAAATGATCGCCATCAAACTTGCACTCAGTAGTAATTTCTTTCCCTTTCATCTAAAACATGGTACAAAATTATCAGAATGCCTAAAAATCAAATATATAGTGGAACAAAGTTAAAACAGAGAATTTATACATTTTAAGTTTTTATAAACACAGTTTGTAGCAATAGAAAACAAACATTCTTTACATAAATGATGCATACAAAAGGCCTTATTTCCAAGGGGGAGGTAGAAATATCCATAGTAATATTACTATTGGGAGTGACCATTGAAGGCATATTATGCTTTGATACCAACTTTCAAGTTATGCCTTTCCAAAAAATGGGAAAAAGATTAGTTATCTTTGTAGAAGAAGGTGGGAGTTTGTTTCCAGTAGAAGTCTTTAATTAGCAACTTCACATGACAACTTGTACAATTTGATTCCATTCTGAATGTGGATCACAATGTGATGATGTAAATATAACATTTCTAATCCACATAGACATTAATAGCTACCCTATGTAGTTCCCTATACAGATAAACATATGCTTGAATTTAAGAGCAAATTTACATCCACATAATCTGCTAAGTTAAGAACTAGTTTCAAGGATGTCAGGATTGTCCACATTTGAAGTCTCATAAACTAGTTTGTCTTGTACATGCTAGTCAATTGAGTATTGACATCGCCTCATTGAACTTGTAATGCACAACCATAGATGTAACAACAGATTGTGTGTGTATTTGATATCTATGCCTTGGGAGATGGCATCTGTTTTTGGTCCCAAAGGCATGTCCCTTAAGACTTATGGGAAATCACAACTTACTGCTAAGTAGCTAACTGGTTTCATAAAAAGAAGAATGTTTTTCCTTTCCAATTTATGTTATATCACTCTAACTAACTACACAATAAAACTACTAGTAAACATTATACACGTACAACAAAATTGGCAAATATTATTTTGTATCTATAAATGCAAATTGCAAAGAAAAAAAATCCAGATGTCATAATAGTATTAACAGATATATCACACTAGTTGTAAACAAAAAATAGCTACAATATTGGCTAAATTAAGCAATAGAGGTTTATCTCTTACAAATTCCCAAGTAGTGTCAATAGAATTCATTCACTTGGAGTGCTGACACTTGATCGACTTTCCTACCACAAGATCCTAATGAATCTTTGACAAGACAATATATTAACTCAAGCACAAAATATAATAATATTGTAATTAATATGATAACAAACAACATGTCTTATTTAAAACAGAAGTAAAACCTTTAAAAGGAGCCAGAGAAAGAAAAAATAATGAAAATGGTTAACATCCACCAGAACTTAAATGACTAAATGAAAGACATTTATCAGTTTTGTTGGTTCAAAACAAGTGTTGATAGGTATCATTCATATCAAAGATCAATGGAAGATCCAAAAACCTAGCGTAGATTTCGAACAGAACGATTGTGTAGACGTAAGGAGACATTTTTTAAATCTACACAAGCAGCCATCATGTCTCGAGCATCAGGGTGAATCTCATTAATAATATAATTTTCTCCCAACCCAATCCTGAGTTCTGCAAATATGGATTTTCAATAAGAGATTGGTTCGAAAAGAATATATTAATACAAACCAAAGACCATGACTTCGTAAAGAGTAAAATGCAGTTAATTGTTACATAAGACAGGTATGTTCTAGAGAGACTGGGGATGGAGGATTTGGTAGTCCTTCTAAATCTATGTGACTAAGGTAGTCCTAACTGTGCATGAATGGTTTATATTAGATGCATATTATCTTATATGGGAAAAATGCTAATGGTTAAATTATTTTTGTAGGTGTCATTTTCTTTATTTGTTACGGAGTTTTATATTATTAATTACAAGCTAATGGTCAATTGGTTTGGGTAGTTGATCGCCCTTTATTAGCTGCAGAATTGTATGTTATTCTAATAGATGCATGTTGTTGGTTACTTATCTTGGGTGGATGATTACACTTGATAAATGAAGAATTGTAGACTATTATATGGCGGATGCATGTTGATTGTTACATATCTTGTGGATGATATTTTTTTGTTAGTTACAGGGTTGCATGTTATGTTTCTATTAGATGCATGCTAATAGATGATTAACTATTGTGGATGATGACACCTTTTTTGTTGCAGAGTTTATCTAAGTTGAGGGTAGTATACTAAATGATGAGTGTATGCATTTATGTTATTTGAAATAGGAAGTTGTACATGAAAATGCCCTATGAGAAAAGGCCTGTGAAGTTATATACCAGTATGGCCACAAATAGGGAGCAGGTGCATGTAGGGAATGTAATATTAGTATAATACACCTTGGATATATGTGTACATGTCTTCATCCAATTGAATTGTGGTATACGGTGAGGTTAGGAAAATTACTACATATTTGAATCCATAGATACTCCTAATGGAACTACGTTCCATCGTTCATATGTGAAACTCTATTTAAGGGATGCAAGTTTAACATAAAGTCTCATCCATTTCAGGTCGATCGATTCTAGTAATTTAATAAATGAATAAGACTAGGATCGAAGTAATTCTTAAAACCCTCAAGGTTGGAACAATTGCTAGTAAAAAACGTATCCTTAGAAAGAAAACCCTTCTTGCTAAGAAAATCATAATAGTTCACGGTACTTGGTGTCATTAATGCAAGCAACCCAAGGTAAGAACTAATGCTTCTTCATCATGAACAAGTTAGGGTGAAGCCAACCACCAGGATCTATGCTTATGTAAACCCTACAACAAAAAGGTGCAATTACAGTTAGAATCTATGATAGTTGGACAAGAAAATTAGGAAATTATATGCTAAGACATCAATTCTGGTGGAGAACTTACCCGATCATAGTGGCAAGCTCATATTTCATTCTGTTGTCAAAGACTACCATCAAACTCTCACACAGAAGGAAACCCATTAATGAGAGAACTGTGAGGTTACTGAAGAAGGAAGAAAGCCAAATGCCACCATGGTTGAGCCAACTCGCAATAGAAACTGGGTTTTCAAGAAAAACTAAACCCTCAACATGGATGTCATCTATCACCAATGCAACCAAGATCTCAGAGGCGAAGTCTTAGTGGCAAGGGCACGCAAATGATTGGAACAATAACCTCAAAACAATGAAGAAAACCTACAAGACTCTAAGCAGAGTGTCTAGGTCGAACAAGCACCAAACTCTTAAACTAAAGGCCAGGAGAAACCCTTATTCCCTCAAAAATCACCAAGACTGTTGAAGGGAGCCCTACTAGATCTACGGTAATGGAAGTACTAGGTGGCAGCATGCTGGAAACTTTGAGAATGACCAAAGTTGTTGCAGAACAACTGGTGCCCACTCGGCACCAATGTAGGTAAGGTCAAATGTGTATACAGGCAACCATAAAACATTAAAACATAAACATAGCTACCAAATAGTGGAAATGAATTAGCCATTGAACCTTAGAAAAATATACGCTATATAATTTATATAGGTCATCATCAATATTAAGTTGGAGGACTATCGCATAGGTTTTAGTCAACAAATAGCTTTACCAAGTCATATAAAAGTTAATAACAAATAGCTTTACCAAGTCATATAAAAGTTAATAATGTATTCCATGTCTCACTATTAAAATGATGTGTGTATACCTGGATGTGGGTGACTGCACTGATCATGAATGTGATTAGATGGTAGGCCGATGGACAGGATGGCCATATGGCCGCCAACGTCATCCGCAATGCCAACCTCAAGCGAATTCACACCACCTTACAGAGGACATTAAATGCCTCCGAATGTTGAGCCACCTCCATCATTCTCATAGACATGGCCTCTGAAAATAAGTCTAGAATTCCTCCTCTGCTCCATTGCATCTACCCTCCGCATGCTGCAGAACCTTGCATTCACACTGTGACCGGCAGCAGATGCTGGTTGCTTCCTTGCCTTGATCTTGGCAACGGTTTTCATTTCTCTCACTCTAGCCTTAGCATCTTAAACTAGACCCAGACCTCCCCTGCTCACTCTCTACATGAAAACTCAATCAATTCCTTTGTTTTCACCCCAACTCTTAATCCTGCTATGGCTCGCATTAGGCATCATATGTGCAGCAAGTGTGGTGGAGCTCATGGAGGCATCATCTGTACTTTGGCTTCAACTAGCTCTGCCAATGTTTCCCCTAACTCCTCCTCTGGTATGCTTAATCCTCTCAGCTCTCCCTTCCACTGCTACCCAAACACCAGAAGTGGAAGGGGTCATTCTATTCACTCACCGAATTTCCCCCTTCCACCATCTCCTGCTCACCATAGCACTTAATTCTACTTCCATAGCTCCTTAAACCATTATCAATGCTATTGTGACCTTCTCCTTCTCGGAAGAGGGTGATCCGTAAGCTCCTCCATCTGGGTACAATGATAAGAAAAGCAGAGCAACTCCAAGCAGTTGTGGTATTAGCATTCCTAGCAATCCGAATCCTCGTGAAGGCAAAGCAGCTCTACATGGCGAAGCTATAGCTGGCATTCCACCAGCTGAGGACAGCAGACATGGTGACACAGTGACACTGGGAAGCAAATAGCCTGACACATCTAAAAGGAAGATAGGCACAGGTGGCGCTGAGGAGGTTCCTGCAACTCAGGGTAATGGCATGCCTCCAGCTCAGGGTAGTGACATGCCTCCAGCTCAGGGTAGTGGCATGCCTCCAGCTCAGCGTAGTGACGTGCCTCCATCTCAAGTAAGTAGTGTGTTGGATGCAGATGATGACTAGTACCAATTCATGTGTTGGATCGAAGAGGAACCAACACCGGAGAATCTCCAGTCTTAACGTGTGGCATCCAGTTATTATTTTTTCCAAGTGGATGTGTTTAAGTTTGAACAATCTTTTTCGGTTAACTGTTTTTTATTCTAGACATGCAATATCTCTCTCTGTTAGTTTGGATAAACAATGATTACCCATGTATGGGTTCTTTGTGGTTTACTGGACTGGTTTCCCCTATGTTGGGGCAGTAAAAAACAGACAGATTCATTTTTGTGATGATTGATGCTCAGCAATTTTGAGGTCAAGCTTTTCTGTAACTTTTTTGTATCATATTAATAGAACAATATTACTTAGAAAAAAAATGATGTGTATATGACCTTAGACATGTGATTCAATGGCACGATGTTCAGGTAATGATTTTTGTTCAAAAAAATTATTTGATTCCAATATGATAAATTCTCGTGAACTAATTTGTGGATGTGTCACAGGTCAAACTAGATGGAGAGTTACTGGTATAACCCCAACTCATTCTCGAGCATAGAGAAACAATATTACGAAAGCACGCCATCACCTAGGTTAAGGTGCAATGGAGGGACTTTAGCCTTGAGGATGCCACCTCGGAAGATGAAAAATTTATGCTAGAAGCTTATCCTCAATTATTTAAGGAACAAGAAAACAATGAGGACGTTGTTATTCTCTAGTGGGCAATATGTAACACCCTCCAGTCATGATGAAATTGTAAGTAAATTATGGTTAGTTTTGTTATAAGTAAACACAAAAACTTTATGGTTGAGTTGAATCTTAACATAATTTTTAATAAGTAAAAGGTAGTCATGTGGTTATTTTCTTTAATTATTAATAGCAAAAATAAAGGTGAGGGAATCTTGGAGTCCATAGGTGAAAAACCATGAAGAAAATAACTCTTTTACTTGACAATTATGAGGAAATTGTTACCTCCCCTTTTTGAAGGGATAAAGGGGATCTTGGGGAGGAGAAAACACATAAGAAAACGGTTGTAAAGGAAGTAGGACATTGTTGAAGGTAGTCTGGAGCTGGACATCGAGTCAATGGAGAAACCCTATGAATGTTTGATTCTAGGTGGAACCTTTGGAATGGTTTTCGTGCCTGAGAATTCAACCTAGTTGGGATGTTGATAGTCATAATTGTGTTGGTAAAAGGTGCTCATGGCGAGAAAAAGGATGTAATTTCCTTTTCTCATGGTTGGGAGGTCTGATTATCATGTGGATTCCTTGAGACCTGATCCTCAGATAAGTTTTAGATAAGTTTCCTTTTAGTTAACTACAATATCAACATAATTTCTTTTATCAGTGAGTACATGAGTGTGGGATCAAATATGTATTTATAAAGACTACAAAATTATTAACTGCAATTAAATAAGCATGCATGTTGGTTAGAGGTCTGACTGTAGTTGGCTAGAAATGGGTAGAGTAGCAAAATCTTTCCTTCAATGGCAGTAAACAAAATTTATGTTCTGGTATGCATTATGTAAGAACTAAAATTTAAATACAAATGTTATGCATGGAACCTGTACATTTCTAAGAATTGACTGTTAAATACAAATCCTATGCATGAAGTTGTGTGTATCTAAGAATTGAAGGTTAAATACAAATGTTGTCCATAGAACTGTGTATTTCTCACTTGAAAGAGGAACTACGCACAGACTATACATTATTTACAGTATTTCTTTTAAATAGCATTGACAGGTACAAAGAAGTAAATCAGATGTTCTATGAAATAAAAAATACAATTTTTCAAAACACACACATATATATGGGTGAATTTGTCAAATTAGCAATACAATGGAATAACCCCCAAAAGCAGATTTAGTATGATAAGCTAATAATAAGAAAATAGTTCCACCAAAATCGAAATACCTATAAATTCTTTATGATAATTGAATCGAGATCCAAAGGGTTTTATTCTAAAACTCTTGTAGGTGACCGCACTGTGTTAAATCTGAGGCAAGACTGTGAACTGTTCGCCCGGAAGTAGTCTTGGGCGATTCAACATGTAAGAAAGCAACAAAAACAATCCAAACTGATAACCATATTAAAACCAAGAAAACAAAAAGCAATCACATTTGAAATTTTGTATGTATTCAAGAAATTTATGAATTAATAGTAACAACCAGAGAATATACAATATAATCCCATGAATCCTATGGAGTAACCATCAACTGTAACTGAGGGAAAAGCTACATAATGTTCACAAAATCTAACTGTAGAAAATAATTAACTGGAAATTACCACAGGAAGACACCTTACAATTCAAGACTCTGTATTACAAAACCTTACTTAGAAATTATTCATATAAAAATTGTCCCCATAGACCCCAATACATTATGACCTAGAATTCGAATGATTCCATTAGTTTAATAAAGGAAAAATAATATAGCCAAAGTAATTCTTAAAACCCTTGAGGTTAGGACAACCATCAGTAAAAACCCAACCTTAGAAAGAAAACACTTGTCGCTAAGAAAAGCATAATAATTCACAATATCTGGTGTCGTTAAGGTAAGCAACCCAAGGTAAGAATTGTTGCTTCTTCCTCATGAACGAGTTAATGCGAAGCCAACCACCAGGACCTGTGATTCTATAAACCCTACAACAGAAAGGCATAATTATAGTCATAATCTATGATAGCTAGACAAGAAAATTAGGAAATTATATGCTAAAACATCAATTCTAGTGGAGAACTTACCTAGTCACAATGGCAAGATCAGAATTCATTCTATTGTCAAAGGCTAGCTTTGAAATCTCACACAGAAGCAAACCCATTAATGAGAGAACTACTAGGCTACAGAAGAAGGAAGAAAGCCAAATGTCGCCATGGTTGAGTCAGCACAAAATAGAAATTGGGTTGGTGTAGAAAACCTAAACCCTCAACACGGATCTCACCTATCACCAATACAACCAGGGTATCAAAGGCCAAAGTTAGTGGCAAGGTAACAAAAATGATAGTAGGAGTAGCCTCAAAATAGTGAAGAAAACCTGCAAGGCTCTCAACAAAGCATCTAGGTCGAACAAGCACCAAAATCTGAAACTCAGGGCCGGGAGTAATCCCTATCGCCTAAAAAATCAGTAGCACCATTGGATGGATCCCTACCAGATTTACGGTAAGGGAAGTACCAGGTGGCAGTGTGGTGGAAACATCAAGAAAGACCAAAGGTGTGCAAAACGGCTGGTGCGCACCTGGCACCACCATAAGGTCAACTGTGCATACAGGCAACCATAGAACATTAAAACATAACCATAACTACCTTAGAAAATTGTACACTATATAATTTATATAAGTGAGCATCAGTATTAAGTTGGAAGATTCTCGCATAGGTAACCTAGATGGTAAAAATATGATAAATATAGTTATTTACATGTTGAATGGTAAATGTCAATTTTTTTAATTTATATATATATATAGTAAACCTTAAGTTTGATAATTGAATGTTACATCTATCAACCATTATAATAAAATAAAATTTAGTATATAATTCAAGTTCAATTTATATAAACTATAACTTAATTAAAAATATAAAAAGTAGAAGTTCATATTTATATTACCAAATAAAGAAAAATTCATATTTATATTTTTCAAGTTTTATAATATTTCTCAATAATTATTTTACACCAACATAATAACTCGTCACGAAAGCATAATTCAAATTACAAATTAATTAAAATATATTCATTAGTAAAAATACAAAGTCAGAAACCCAACTTTTCACTCATATATTTGAAATTTTTAATGATAAAGTGTATAACTAACTATTGAATAATCTTAAAAACATCATCAAATGTGATTCCTTATTCTCTTCATAAGAAATTGAATTATATTCCTATTAACTATAGGACAAACTTTGTAATCTTAGGAAGATAGTGAAAACAAATTTTCTTATTCAATTAGCCACATGTTATAGAGTTCAAACATCTAGAATTATGATTCACAATTTTAATATTTGATGTTAATATGTTCAAACATTTGAAATTATAATTCACAATTATAATATTTGATATTAATATTTTCTGAATATAATATTAAACTTTTGAAATAATAATTTACAATTTTAAATTCAAAGTTTTAAAATTTTAATAATTAAAATTTATTTTTTAAAATTATTCGGAACCCAATTTTCATATTTTCTAATATAATATTCACACTTATAAAAATTTATAATCAAACTTTTGTAATTTAATGTTTACATTTTTAATTCTAATATTAACATTTTCCTAATCTAGTTTTTTTTAATTAACCAAATTTAATGAAATAAATAATCTTCCATGAGAAGTTGACGATGGACCTAAACAAGTATATACATATTAGAGTGGAGGGAAAGCTGTTAAAAAGTAAAATAATAATATTTCCTTGTATATCATATTTTATTATAAGCTTTACAAACTTTCCTTATATTAATTAAAATTTTGATTAACCATTATAGGTATTTATACAAATAAAGGAGTAAATGCTCTTAGTGCGAAAACCATTATAGGTATTTATACAAATGAGGGAGTAAATGCTCTTAGTGTTTGAGAACAAGATCTCATTTCAAATATAATATTTTAATCATTATTATTTTATAGATTTTTTTAATAAATTAAATAATATTTTGTATATAGTATTACAGGTTATTATTTTATATATATAATTTATTGAAAACATGTAATTTATTATTAAAATTAATATTTTTTATCAATATTATTAATTTAATAATATATATTAAAAATAGGTGAATTTTTAATTAAATAGGTAAATAATTTTTATTTTTTTAGAAAATATCTAAAAATAGTCTAATCACAAAATTTGACTCCTCAAAAATTTTCTATTCCCATTAATGTATTCTCTTGGTTCATGCTAAACCATGCCTATAATTTACCTATGAATATATGAGTAAGCACCAAGAATAATTAATACTCTCAACAAAATTAGTTGGAAGAGGATACATGAATGGTGTTGTGTGAGGATAGGGAACAATAGTTTGAATCATTAAGGATCACTTATTATGCCTAAAGTAATGTAGTACTATTAGAAAGTAAGGTAGATGATTGAAATTCATATATCCAAGAATTGTAGGTTAGGTTGGAATATATGAGGGAGATTGAATCCAAAAAATAGAATTCCACCTTTGTGATGACATATCCCTAAATTGGTGGTGGTATTTGCAATAGATTACCAATTACTATGTGGAAATATTCTCATTTATATCCAAACAAATTTCAAAGAAGATAATTATTTTCTCTTGTTGATGACTAATTCTTTCTCTTATGTGCTTATTAGTAGCTTTATTTGCTAGTAAAATATTCAAAAGAAAATAAAAAATTAAAGCATAGCAACAAGAATACTATTTTACCCTAAAAAAGTGAAAATAGGAAAAACTAATGTCAATAAATTATTACTATCCTTGACCAAAACCTACCCAAATGACCAAGTGATATTTCACTTCTCACCTCCAAGAGGACTAAAATGGAGTGTTTATTACTATCCTTGACCAAACCCTACCCAGATGACCAAGTGATATTTCACTTCTCACCTCCAGGAGAACTAAAATGGAGTGTCCCGGGCCTATTTAGATGATATAGTACATTTATTCCAAAAGCACAAAACCATAGCCTAAAACCACCATTGTTGGCCATAAAACAATAACTCATTTACATAGTAAAAGTGAATGTAGCATTCCCTCTTTAAACTAGATTTGGGATAATTATCTAGTTCATACCCCACTCAAAAATTATAACTAGAGTATATAAGAATATGACATGTTTCCCCTTCCATCTATGTCTACCACCAAACTTTACTGGTAATTTACCAATGATATACATCCTTAACTAGGTATTATAGTCATTTGTATAGTTACATATAATTTATAAATTCCAACTCCATATATATATATATATATGTATGTATGTATGTATGTATGTATGTATGTATGTATGTATGTATGTATGTATGTATGTATGTATGTATGTATGTATGTATATGTATGGAGTTGGAATTTCTAAATTATATGTAACTATACATATGACTATATCATTCATTTCCTTCATGACTCCATGGGAATGCAATCACCATGTCAGTTTCTTCTTTTATGAGCACTTATTTATCTATTGCTTGATAAAGCCTCATAGCTTCCCATGGAAAACCCATTATGTGAATACCGTATGATTATAAGTGCCCGTGATATATCATCTCATTGAGGAATACCATAAAACTCTTTTCATGCATCCTCCAAGTTGTCAAATTTGGCATACATATCCACAAGGGCACTCTTTGGCTTCCTCCACTCCTTGACAACAACAATCCAAGTTTTAAATTTTGGAGTTTAAATCCACATGTGGTAGCATATCCATTCACAACCATGATTCTAATACATAAATATGTGACAGAAAAAAAAATAAAAAAAATTACAACATGGTGACACCAAAATTCTTCTATCCTCGAAAACCCAAAATAAGAAAATTCACATTAATAGATATATTAATATCATTAAACAAATTTAGCCAAGATTGCAAATCAAATCTTCAATTCTCACATCGAGACCCATTAGAGTCAAGTATACTATATATCCATGTTCAGTTATTGCAAAAAATCACAACCATGACTCTAATACATAAGTATGTGATAGAAAATAAAATTACAACATGGTGACACCAAAATTCTTCTATCCTCGAAAACCCAAAATAAGAAAATTAGCATTAATAGATATATTAATATCATTAACCAAATTTAGCCAAGACTACAAAGCAAATCTTCAATGCTCACATCGAGACCCATTAGAGTCAAGTATACTATGCCGATTCAAAAGCTCCACTACATGTAATCCATGTAAATTAACCCAACATAATTATGTATACTGTGAAAAATTAAGCCTTACCAGCCGATTTCCACCCTTGCAATACTGAGCTATTGTTTTGATCATCGATGCAGTCATGAAGAGTATAAATTCCCTTTTGGTGGATGACTTTTAGTAAACAAAATGATAAGGAATGGTTCCCTATCACCCCCTTCATGGAAGTCCCACCTTCAATATGGGTTCCATGGTCATATGGATCCAAACATATTTCCACCAAGATACTATGTCATCCATAACCAAAATATCATCCACATAGATAAAAAAAGGTTAGTTATTGATATGGAGTTATGTACTCTATGGTATGTACAAGTATTATTACACCAGAATGTCATGACTAATCATCAGCGGACTTATTTTACCAAGGTCCCTTAAGATTGTTGTAAAAACTTAGCGGGAAGAATTAGAGTGGAACTTCAAAGTTCAATTTGTTTTATTGTGACTAGGTTAGGTAGGAGGTGCCATCTGAGACATGATGATTTTGTTAAGTATCATCACCATGGTCATATGGATCCAAACATATTTCCACCCAGATACTATGTTATCCATAACCAAACTATCATCCACATAGATACAAAAGGTTACTTATTGATATGGAGTTATGTACTCTATGGTATGTACAAGTATTATTACACCAGAATGTCACGACTAATCATCAAAGGACTTATTTTACCAAGGTCCCTTAAGATTATTGTAAAAACTTAGCCGGAAGAATTAAAGTGGAACTTCAAAGTTTAATTTGTTTTACTATGACTAGGTTAGGTGTGACTAGGTTAGGTAGGAGGTGCTATATGAGACATGAGGATTTTGTTAAATATTATGACCATGGTCATATGGATCCAAACATATTTCCACCAAGATAATATTTCATTCATAACCAAAATATCATTCACATAGATAGAAAATGTTAGGTATTGATATGGAGTTATGTACTCTATGGTATGTACAAGTATTATTACACTAGAATGTCATGACTAATCATCAACAGACTTATTTTACCAAGATCCCTTAAGATTGTGGTAGAAACTTAGCGGGAAGAATTAAAGTGGAACTTCAAAGTTTAGTTTGTTTTACTATGACTAGGTTAGGTATGAGGCACCATCTGAGATCCTAACAACAATAGCAATAGATTTTACAGAACAACTATCTCTTTCACCAGGTTTCTCGATTGAGGCCCTAAATTTCATCGAGGCCTGCTCACATTGCTTAGAAAAACATAATATGCCATCCTCAAAATCCTCCACCTCCTCAAGTTAAAAAATAGTATTAGGGAAAGGAAAAAATACTTTGAACCTTACAAACTAATAGGATATTTGCTACTTGTTTTATCAAGAAATATAATTCTATCAATGAAACAAGACTACTATGTAATCAACAGATGTTAACTCTCAAAATAGTTTTCTGAAAAATTTCCATCACCTAAGGAGAACATATAGACGAAGGAGATACTAAAGATGAGGCTCCCATAATAGGTACAACTTAACCTACACCAATCAATATCCCATTCTAGTAGTTTGAGTTAATTTTATTGTCCCTCTTTGATGCAATCATCACTACAACACATGAGCTCTTGAAGCCTAATATTTTAATATATTGAAAAGGCTTGGTTGATCCAATCCCTCTACTCTAGTACTTCTCACATGGATACATTGTCAATATATTGTATGTAAACTTAAGATAATTTGAGATCCCATTTTTAATATCATGAATTATATATTCCCATCCATTCTCTACTTTATTTTGTATAAACCTGAGAAGGAGACATGAAAAATGGACTTACTAGTGACGTGACTTCTAAATAGTCCACAACATCATAAGATGATCCATAGAAACATCACTAAAAGTAAACCCATATTAAACAATTATCAATTTAATAATTCATTATATAGTTTAATATATGCTATTTTCTAAATAAACCATGGTTGATGATAATTTTGTTAACAATAACAAAAAATATTATATAATAGAATATGTTTGTGTGTTTTTTTGTTATCAAAAACAAAGTTGATCATATTCCTATTCAATTTGAAAATAATACACATAGTAGATACTTATAGAATTCACAAGGAATTGAGGTCATTATATTCTCGTCACAAATTTCTATCTCAATATTTATAATTCTAGAAAAAAAAAATTAAGAAGCCCATAACCCTTTATAAAATTGACTATAAACATCTAGTATTTTAAATATTTATAATTATTTTATACCATGATAAAAGTTTAATTACTTCCAATAAGGAAACGATGTACTCTATTGTCACTTATAATAGAGTACTCTTGCAAAGGTCTATGTAGATATTACATTCTATTCACTCAAGATTGATTATTGAAAAAAATATTTGGAGTTCTACTCTTCACCTAGCCATAGAACTTATTGCTATAGATATTTCAAAAACAAGTCACACATGAGCCATCAACCCATTACTATGTTGTCTCTTCTTAGCCTTGTCCTGAATTACATAAGAAAAGGTGATGCCATCTTCTCCTTCTTCTCCTTCATTATATAGAATACATCGATGTTAAGGAACCCAACCCCTATGGTCCACATATCATTATATAATTATTCCTTTGTCTTAACATTTTCCAATCACATAAACCTACATTATATATTATTCTTCCTTTGCCTTAACATTTTCCATTCACATAAACCTACATTATATATTATTCTTCCTTTGTCTTCAATTTTGTAATAATGAATATAATACTTAATTAGTAAAATTTATACTTCTTACAAATTTCAAATTTATGAATGGAATGTAAAGAAAATGTATGATGTAGATTTTGAACATTGCATGTCATAAATCAATATAGAATTTGCATATATTTAAAAATTGCACCACTAAAAGCTACACCAATGCTCGTTTTGCACATACCAAACAAGATTTTAGAAGGAGACCAAAATTCGAGATGAACACCACTAGCGTAGAACTTTAATTTGAAAATCCCAAAAACCCAACTTTCCCATTGAATAAGAAAATGATAGATAGGAAATGTAGGTGAAAATTTTTAAAAGCATAACCACTTGGTTCTTTCTCATATAACTTTTCTTGATGAATGAAAATAGTGTATTCCTTTGTAGAAAAGTATGAGCTCTGAAATGTTCCATGATAATTGCATATTCTTGGGGCTTGGTTTTCAAGGCAAAGTCCAACATTCACTCTAAACTAACTATGATCATCAATAACCACTTGGTGAATGCTAGTAGTCAACCAGTAAACCAACCACACTAGAATTTGAAATTGAATAGGTCAAAATGAAAATTAAGTATGTTAACACAAGACTTCAATAAGAACTTGAATTTGGTTACCCGTGTCTACTAGGGAGATACTTCCATTAAAGCAAATCATAACACAAGCAACAATACAACAAATTATAAGTGATCTGAATGATGACATTACCAAAGATGTAAGTGAAGGACTGGGAAATTTATGGTGATCATGGGAATGATAGATATCAAACACAACATGATGATGTTATTGGAGAGGGACATATCATTGTGGAGGGATGGATTTAGCTTCTAAAAGGATCTCAACTAAATCTACCTAGCTGGATGGATTGTTTATAATAGATAAAGTAATATTGGTTAAATTCAGCTTATCATGCTCATGAGGGTAGGAGAGGGAGCCGAAATAGGGATGGGAAGCTTAAAAGTCCTCCACAAGGAAAATATATGCTTTCATGTAAAGGTAAAGGGAATGCTAGGGCAGTAATTTGATGCAAAGCAAGGGTGAATCATTCCTCCCTCAATGCACATCATGAGACTGTGTTTATGATTTGCCATTCTGAAGCTGCGAGAAGACTAGAGTGTAAGCACAAGAGCGAAGTTAAACATATTCTGGGTTGAGAAGAGGACCAAGAAGGCCCTTTCTGGTTCTTCCTCTTTTAGATTAGAGACACAAGATTTAAGAGTGTTTATAAGGTACTAGTAAAGATGAGATGGATTGTCAAGCATATGTTGGGAGGGGTCTTGTTGGATTGTCACAGTGGAAAAAATTATCTAATGGATAAAATGAATGCCTGCTTCTAAAGAAAATTTCAATGTTGAGGAGAAACTTGGGAGAGGTAGTTGATGGTTCCCTAAGCTAGCTCAAGTGCTTGCAATGGATTAAAGATCATCTTCTACTACAAAGTCTCACGAGGAATATGATTATGCAATAAATTCACATGAAAAATTAGAAGTCAAAGTCTAGGAGTCATGACAAAGAAGCGATTCAAACAATCACCACTAAGTTTTGAATGGGATCTAAAATCTGAGTTTCTAAAAATTGAATGAAGTTGGAACCACTATGAAACAACCTAAAACAATTAATGTTAATATTAAAAATTTAAGTAAAATTTGGCATTATCCTTATCTTTCCTTTAAATGAAGGAAAGATAAGGAGAATGTCAACTTTTACTTTAACTTTAAAAATTAAATATTACCATTAATTACTAGGGTTAGGTTTTGTAGGGCCCTAGGGTTAAGATATTTTTTATTAAAAAAATAATATTTAGTGGTTATTAGCTATGTTGCACTACATTCTTGAGAATTATTCAGTTTAGTAGAGAACTAGTCACTTTGGTGTTTTAAGGTCAGTTCAATACAAGACCAACCTTAGCTAATGTGAACCACCAAACTAGACTAGTACAACTATAAAAGCATTGGGACCAACCAATTCCACTAGTTCTAGGATAGTTCCAATAAGAGTGTGCCCTTCTCATATTCCTCTCAAGTCATTTTGCTGTATCGTTTCAGGGATGGTGATTTGGAGAGTGCCATAAACTATCGAATTGTTGTGAGAACCTAACATCATAAGTAGTTAAGCCTTGACAAACAGAATTTGCAAGGAACTAGTACAGACATCCCAAAACATAATTAGTGAGGATGTGCGTGCAAGGTACTATTACAAACCTCCCAAGATACTTAGTGAGGACGTGCATGACCAAAAAGAATTAGAAAAAATTATCCACCCTCAAAAACCCTACCCAAAGCATTGAAGTATGGTGCAAAACAAATTGTTGGTAGGCTATTAATGCTACCAACAATCATTCCCTCTCCAATTTCACAAGAAGCTCCTACTCAAGCTACCTCCTCCACTATGGTTATAGTATGTTCATGCAAATGTGTGAGCTACAAGAAATTAAAACTTCCTTGGAATCTCCACCAATCTTAGGGAACTTGACTTCTCTACATGCCCCAACTATTTTGGGTTGATTGATCAGTTAACTGGATGATCACACAGTTTAACTGAAGTCTCATTGCTTAAATGACCTTCCACTAATTCCTCCAAAAGTTAGAACTAGTTTAACTAACAACAACCTGAGATAATTGACCTTTATTGCTACAAATTAGCAATCGCATATGCAGAACTAAACTCTAGCTCCTATTTACTGAGTAAATTAGGTGACCCAAGCCATGTCACACAAGTTAACATTATCCAAGTTGTTTGTTGATGTGGAAATTTGAATTTTTTCAATTTAGTCAAGAAAAATTCAAATTGAGAATTTCTTGCTGCATTTTTCAACACATAGTTCACTGTAATGTATTAGTTTCACTATGAACTTGGCATAGTTAACATGTTAAGTTCATAAGGTTTTGGGCTGATGTGGTTCTATGTGGTGTATATAAAGAATAGGTGTCCACATCTTACTATTAGAAACAAGACTCCCTATGAAATGTGGTATGGCCACATTCCTTCGGTGAGGCATCTCAGGGTTTTTGGTTCCTCCTGTTATGCCTTCATACCTAAGGAATAGATTACAAAACTCAGTGCAAGGAGTCACAAATGTATCTTCTTTAGGTACTCATACCTCCAAAGCATACCATCTCTATGATGAAGTGAATAACAAGTTTATAATATATAGAGATGTGATCTTTCTTGATTCTTCCAAGATTGACAATGTTGTTGAGTGGTAGCTTAATTGTTTGGATAGACTTAAACATGCAAAGTATTTTCAAGAGTTTTATAGTGAGATTCCACATCTCCTTCTCTTAGCTCTATACTTTCTATGAAGAGCCTTGAAGAAATCAGGTTGAAGGAAATTCCTTCCCCTACTTTTTTAGGAAAGAGTTAAGAGACTACTGGCAGTAGGTAGCCAAATCTGTCAAGTAGTGAGGGTACATGCAAGATACAAAGCAAGGATTAATGCAAAGAAGTGTGCTGACTATATACATATCATCAAACATCTTTCATCCCACTTAGGATTCCTTGCATCGTGCCTATTTAGTCATATGATCATGTTGTCCATGACCTTCGTAGCTTAAATAAACAAGTGGTAATACTCTTCATCTTCTAAGCTATGTAATAAACAAGTCAAAGGGAGAAAGACACGTAGAGGAAACACATGGATGACCTTCGATTCTTGCAACCATACATGTCATTAAAGACAAAATGATACGACAATGATAAGGAAACTTTTAAGCTACAGTAAGAGGTGTATTTCAAAATATGTGCTTTGTTTTCCATACCTAGCCTCCAAAGATTTATGCATCACATGGATTCTTCATGTGGTCTCGATATTCTATCATACCTTGGGTTCCTTGTTTTGATTATTTTTCTCCTCAACTCCTTGAGAGTCATCTATCATGTCATCTTTCTTCATGGCCCTTGAGAGACATAATTATCTAGTTTCATCGGGCAGTGACTATTACAAGATGAGGCCCGAGGAGGACACATCTACGCAATTCAAGATGCAAGGAAGACTAGGTAGTTAAGGGACAAAACTACATAGTTTCTGGAGATAGTGAGTTTGGATGAGGGAAGGAAATTGGAGGAAACCACTGCACAGTTTTGAATGCTAAGGGAGGTTGGGATTTGTGGGCATTGCATAGTTCCGACAGGCAAGGGAAAAGATTGAGGGTTACATATGTGAAGTGCACAGTTCAAGAAAGTTAGATGAGGCTAGGTTGCTAAGGAAACTCCAAAATTTAGCTAAGTGTGGGATCAGTGGAACTGATGTGAACAATGATAAAATTTTAGTACGATCACATACTTGAAAACTTATTGATACAACATTGACCATCCAGAACATATAGCACATACTTCGCTTAATGCAACAACCTTTGTGGCAGCTTACGACAAGTGCGGCTCCGATGATAGACTTTGGGAGGATAAAGGCGACACTTGTGTAAGAGTGTGTGAAATGAGTGTGAAACATGTCTATGTGGTGAGGAAAACTCATTCTCATAAATATTTCCCCTTGAAGCAAAACAAACCTCCCTTTTCATGACAAGTGATACCCTCATAACCAAAGATGGCACATTCTATGTAAAGATAAAAGCATGAACGACTCTTAAGATCGAAAAGGGGAGCTTGAGATCATCAACTTACCAATAAGTGACTAAGGAATGATCGATCACAATATCCATAGTAGGCTCTGAAATTTAAGTGCAGGCCAAAATTTTGGAGGGTGTTGCAGCCGCTACAATAGAGCCTTCACCTTCTTGCTAGCTTCCTTTTCAACCAGTGTCTTGAATTCTATGAACTTGAAGAATGTCTCATCTTTATTACTCATGAAGAAGATCCAACACTTCCGTGAGAAGTCATCAATAAAAATGACAAAATATTTTTGTCTGACAGTGTAGGTTGTTGAGAAAGGTCCATAAACATCATAGTGGATCCTTTCTAGGATTGCATGTTCTTTGTTGTCCCTATCATGGAATGTGGATTTTATATACTTCCACAATGTACATCCTTTTCATACATCCTACTACTTAAGTTCCCCTCTGGGGAGGCCAATGGTTATTTGTTGTATAATATTCGAGGTACCACGATGCAAATGACCAAGTATTTTGTGCCAAAGTTCATCGACATTGCGACCTGCACTTTCTCTGCCTTCGTGCTTAATGTAGCATAGTCTTCCACATCTATCTTATACATGTTCTTCACAGGAACCTTGATCTGCTTCACCTGTTCCGTGGCTATGTGTCTCAGGAACACTTTTCCTTTGTTGAATATCACTTCACAACCATAGTAAACCAACCACTTGGTGAATGCTAGTAGACGGTCCCCTCATCCTTTACCTTTACCTTCTTCACCAGCGCCTCTTATTGAAAATTTGAAGACAAAAAAATTATTTTCTCTTAGAAAATTATCTTAAAATCCCCCTCCATGTAGCAGTGCCGAATGAAACAATAGACAAGTTGTCTCTAATCGTATCAGTAGATACCAAAGGGATAGAAGAGGAATTGATCTCCAAGAAATCTTGTTAGTAAAATTTATCATGTTCTTCTTAGTCGACTACCCCCACAAAACAAAGACCCCAAAAAATTGTTGTCTTTATATAAGAGAACGTGAATGGTAAGTAAAATAACAACCTCGATATAGAAGTAAGACAATAGTGGCTTGCAAGCTGGAGGACTTAGGGTGCACTGTCAGAGTCAATTTTGCAGTTGTTAGATAATATTGTCTTAAATATGTTTGTGTCTTAATTGTGAATTGTGTTAAATAGGTTTCATGTAAAGTGGTCATTTTCTTAAATATAAAGTTTTGTCTTAAAATGTTTTTGTCTTAAATATAAAGTTTTGTCTTAAAATAATTTTGTCTTAAATTGTTTTTGTCTTAAATATAAAGTTTTGTCTTAGAATAATTTTGTCTTAAATTGTTTTTGTGTTAAAATAATTTTTTCTTAAATATAAAGTTTTGTCTTTAAATGTTTGTCTCAAATTACTTTTGTCTTAAATATAAAGTTTTGTCTCAAAATATTTTCGTCTTAAATTATTTTTGTCTTAAACTATTTTTGTCTTAAATATAATGTTTTGTCTTAAAATATTTTTGTCTCAAGCTGCTTTTGTCTTAAAGTTTATATTTAAGACAATTCAATTGATATTATTTTAATGTAAAATAGCTAAAATAAAAAGTGATTTTTTAAGACAAAAGATTTCTTTTGTCTTAAAACTGTCGTTGGTGTAGTAGTGCCTGAATGCAACTCCTAGACATCCTTTCATCCAAGGCATGGGTGTTGGAGTTGTTTTATACATTGTTAATGGTGGAAATTGTTATTTTCATAATTACATGAATCTACCAACTAAGAAAAGAATATCTATCTTATACTGAGGATATTGGACTCCATAACTATACTACTCTCATTCAAACTCTTGTTTGTTTTGCTTCATTTCTTAAATCCATACGGATTCCTTGTCCAAGTACTATTTTTCATGAAGCGTTTGTTCTCTGTCATAAACATAAAAATTTCCTTGAATTTTACAAAACATAATTCAACAAAGCAATCAATAACCTATCAAGGAATCTATAATAAAATCCTATGGCATCTTGCTAAGGTTGAATTTTGTCTATCTCAATCCTGTTAAGGCATTTTTAATTTACATATTTACTTATTTTATTGTTTTTAGTTATTTAATAGGTGTAAATTTTGAAAAATGTCTCCTATTGGTCGTCCTTAGAAGGATAAAAGGTAATTGTCTATCGTTGAATCATTTGACATTGCAAAACATTCTAATCAACCATGTAATAGTCAAAATGAAGTTGATGCTCATCTACATGAATATGATGAATCAAATAGTGTAGAGCTTGTTGAAAGAGAAAACCCATCAAAGAAACACAAAATAATATTCAAATCTAAATGAAATACAAGATTTCCATGGGCTTATGCTGTAAAATATTGTAATGGTAATGAAAGGATAAAATGTTCTTGATATGTTAAATTTAAAAGTGAGACTGCATTTGCAAAAGAGCGAACTACCACTCTTCAAGTTAGTGGTCTAAGTGGCCATGCAAAATCAAAAGCTAATAGTTGTTTCTTACAACTCGTGGAGGGAAAAAGAAAATGAAACAATATTTCACTCATTAATCATGTAGAACTAACGGTAGATGCTGAGAAGGAGAGAATTATAGCAGTGATTGAAAACATGTATTTTGTTGCTATACATGATTTATCTTTAGAAATGTATAAGTCAATATGTGACTTGAATAGGTATAAATTCACTCCACATATGCTTTTAACAGATGAATAAACATTCTGCATGCACAAATACCACATAACGAAAAGAGTTTCTTCATGTTTCTAAAGAGGTGTATTGGAACAAACTAAAAGAGGATATTTTACATAGCCCATTTTACTCAATTTTAGTTGATGAAAGCAAAGATAAAAATATGGAACACCAATTGATTATTTAGATTACATATTTTACAAATAGAGGAAGAGTTCAATGTTTAACAAATTTTATGTTTTTACTTCAAATAAAGGATGGAATAGCTCAATGTATGTATGACCTAATGAGAACTTTTTTAACATAAATGGATTTATATTTGATGGAGTTTGTTGGTTTTGGTTCAGATGGTGAATCTTCCATGTGGGGTATTCATCAAGGTTTATCTTCTAAGCTTTGTATGCTCCTCATTCATTAGTTATCCATTTCATAGCTCATAGGGAAGCATTAACAACCAATGGGGCTTCATCTCATTTTCAAGAGTTTTAATATATTAACAAATTTGGAAACAAAGTTTATTCATGGATTGGGAAATCGTCTAAAAGACATGGAAAATTCCAAGAGCTAATTATACATTTCAAATCACTAAGTTAGTGGTCTTATAAATTCATCAAATTGGGTGACTCTCTAGAGGAAAGGTCATGGAAAGATTTGTTAAGCTCATGCATTTTTTGTTAAAGGATTGGGAGATAGGGGAGAAAAAAATGTATGAGTTGGCAATCATATTTAGAGTGAAATTTTGCATCCATCTACTTGCATACATGCTCGCTGAATTAAATAAGTTGAATAAACATTTCAAAGAGGATCATGTTGAAATTACATCTATTGGCACTACTTAACATATTTTTATTAGCATGCTTCGTAAACGATTTTTGGGAAGCATTGTTGGTGTAGATGCAATGCACGTTCTATTTTAGTTCAAGAATAAAGAGGAACACTTGAATTTGCAGATAGCATAGGTATGGTACATTTAAATCCATTAAGGTTCGAAAGTTTTCCAATGATAAAAATATTGGGGCTACCAGATGATTGTATTCTTTTGGGAAAATGTTTTGTTGTAAAGGTGATTAAATCTTTAGAAAGGAGATTCGTAGATTTACATGTATTTAATGTGGCTAAGTTTTTCACTTCTCAACATTATTATGAAAAAGTGAATGATATAGACTACCCAACAAAAAGATAGTTGAAATGTTTATGTGAAAAAAATTGTGTTGGCGAATCATCTAGTATGGATATTTCTAGATGTTTGGGTAAAATGGATGAATTTATTTGTACTATTTGTAAGTCATACCCTAAAAATCTTATGTATGGAATGAGACCTATGTGGATATCATGAACCTAATGGTTTGAAGGCTTTTAATATTTGATGCAATTATGGCAAGTTATTCTCGTTATCCCATCAATAGTATCAATATGTGAAAGAGGCTTCCAAAAATTAAACAAGATAAAAAATGATGATAGATAGAGACATTCATTGGAGACACTATATATGTTAATGTTTCTATCTCTAAGTTCACCTCATGCTCTAAATAAGGTAGATTGTAATGCTACTTAAGATGTATGGAAATAAATGAAAACTAGAAAGTCATTTTCATTGGAGAAATGGATTTATATTTTCAATTATTTGAGTCCAAATAAATTTGAAGATCCTCGAATGAACAGAAAAAACATATGTTTACCTTTTTTTAATGGAATTTGACATTTTTTTTGCTTATTTACTAGTTATAAAGGTGGTTGTCATTCAGACCAGTTTGACGGTGTTAGATGATTGGTGAGTGTCTCTAATATCTCTACGTTTTTTTGGTTGAATTAAAAGGTGAAAATTTGTGATAGTCCTGAACTGTTTAAAACTTTAGCTTTCGATATATTAAACACACCATGGAATTAAGATCTTTCATGTTGTTTTTCACAAGCAACTCATGGACTTAATTAAAAAAATTAAAAGATCTTCCTCCATGGGTTATAAATTTCATCATTTTCCAAATTTATCTATGGTCCAACTAAAATTCTTAACACCCTGTAATGAACTTGGATAATGCATTCTCACAAAACTTTATCAGATATCAAGCTAGTTATACTTAAGGGTATTAATGAAAAGAAAATGAACAATAACACGAATTTCAAATTTTCACTATAAGAATTAGTGAACCATAAGTTTTAATAGTGTATTCACATATTAATTAATTACGGTCAGGGAAATTAATGGGGATCTACAATGATAAATAATTTCAAGTTTCAACACTATGAATTAAGATAATATTGTGTGCCAACATAGTTACTGGCGCATTCACATTTATAATTGACGGTGCATTCAGTTTGGAACACTCGTATCAAACTATGCAGGTGATTAACCCATAGCAAGACAATATTTTATTTCTTAGGAATGGAAAATCCAAATGATTAAGTTCTTAAACCATCATTGTCACCAGCGACGTAGGTATATAGTCTTCCATTTGCCGTTGAATATCATTAATTAAAGGAATTATAAACCTGTTTTATTAAATATTTAATGTTGTTTTAAAGTTATGGAATACATACTATTAGTAATTTTAAAATTATTATATTGAAAACTAATTTAAAAAATTTAAGTTATATAATTAAAATATATTTTTTATTTTTATGTTTTTTATTATACAATATTTTTTTGTCATGAACAGTGGTTTTTTAGTGTTTTCTTATAAATTTTAGGAAAACTTCTAACAATTATAGACACTTCCCAACTTCACCGTTCCAGAAACTCATGCAAATGTATCTTTCTGCAAACTACACTAAAATAAAAAAAATTCTTCATTTCAACATTTTCTTAACAATGATTTATTTCCACTCTCATCACTCCTCTGATCACTCCTCTAGCAAGTTTTTGTGTTGCAGATCCTTCTCACAGTTCACCCACAGAAGCTGACCACTTGTGGTGCAGGCCTGTGAATGAAGCACTTTGGAAAGTTAATGCACTTATAACATGAACGTTAAACGATGAAGTGACCCAAGGTAACTCCAAGCTAACCACGGTTAACATGACGGTCAGAAGTTGTCCACCATTAAAATCCCAGCCTGGAGCTCATTCAAAGTAACCACCATGTAGACATCATCTGATGAGGGTAAGGCACTGAGGGTTAAGGGTTCAAATTTCTTGATTTTTAAAGTATGCGACAAAAGATCTCTTGTAAGCAATGTCAAACCAATTAAACTAGATATGTAATCCAAGCACTCAAGCTGATCTCTAATTTGAAATATCTATGCTTTTCTAATGATTTTTGTCGTTCTTGGATATGAATACTCTCGTAAAACTTTTTTTTAGTTTCAAAATTGTTTGGCCTAGTTATTTCTTATGTATAATATAGGGTGATAGGGTACACTGTTAAGTCACTCTGCGATGTGAAGTTTACTAGTTCAAAACTCTGTTAGCAAAAATATAGCCATATTAAAGCTGACATGGCTTATGATAAATAGGATCCCTTGGTGATTTTAATTGCTTAGATACCCCTATATCCCATTTCTCAAGCCACATGTCAAACCTAATATAATCTCTAAACTCAATCAACTTTAAAAACAAAAAAAACCATTTGCTTACCATCGATCTCCATTTGGGTGGTTTTGACATCAATCCAGTTCTCCCACCCACATTCCGGGCCTCTAGATCGATGCTTTTTCACCTACATACAATGGGTAAATTGAAATGTGTTATATTGTATGCATTATACTTTTCAAAGGTGGCTGATTATATGTAGTTGTAATAAAAAATACACACGTTTGAGTGAATTTAATGTGAAATGTGGACATTAAATTTTAAAAAAGGAAGGACTCTAGCAGTAAATATTAAATATATTCTACTTTTGTTAGGATATTCTGACACATAGGAAATAGTTAAGTATAACTTGGTCTAGTGTAGAGTTAGGTAGAATGTGTTTCTTTACTATGTACTTTTGTAACTTACAATATGACAGTCAGGATATGTTCTAAACATGAAGTGATCTGATGGTTCATTCTCTCCTTATTATTACCGACACTTGAACCGTGGCTTAACACCTAATTGGTCCATGATCTCTATTTAAAGAGCATGGAGGGTCATTTTTAGGGTAACTGTTCATGAGAGAAGCGTATGTAAATTTTCATTCTTTTACTAATAAATTGCCTGAAGTGGTCATGTTCGCTCAGGCCGTGGATTGTTTCCCTCTTTGAGGGTTTTAACCACATCAAGAATATTGGTGTATTGATCTGTGATTTGTTTGTGAGCAGTGTCCTTTGGTGTGTTTTTTAAGGAACTTACCCTATAAATTCCTAAATGGTATTAGAGCTATTTATGGGCTGCATCTATTGGTGATCCAAATCTAAAGCTGATACAAGTGAATTTGACTGTTGTTTCCTAGATCTACTGTTTCTGACTGTTTTTGACTGAGAGGACTCCTCTATTGTGTTAGGAGCATCTGTTCTAGTGAGGAACCCATTTCATTTCACGCCAAAAATTTTCCAGTAGCCCTAACTACGTCATTTTAAATATTTGGAGGTATACAATCTTTATTTACAGTTCTAGTTGTTCATCACTCTATTTATTTCGTTTTATTTAGCTCTATATTTTTTATTACCAGATCTATATCTTTCATTTCGGCCTATGCTCTTTGCCCCTGACCCTCTACGATCTAGACAAATTAGAAAGAGAAAGAAGGGTTTTTCTCATGTGTATGCTCTTTTTCGCTACACCTTAGTGTGATCTCGGAAAATCTGAAACATTGACGAAAATATTTAGTTTTCAGCTAAAGCTGACTTCAAGCTGTAAGCTTTGTTTTTTTTTGTATGTCCATGTTGGGTTTTGTGGTTTTTGTTTTGTAGGCAAAAATGAGCTTTTTCAAGTAAGCATGCACCCCAAAGCGTTAGTGACTAAAAAAAATTAAAAAAAAAACCCTTCCACTTTTTCAAAAATTACTAACCTTTTAAACTAGCTCACTTGGTCCAAAGTTACTTAATGAGAATAGAGGTCTTGAGTTCAAGTCTTTCTTTTTGTTGAGTTACTTTTTCAAAAAGCACATGTAACTTATGTTTTAAAGTTACTTTATGTAAAAGCGTTCTCACCAATTATAAAATGTAAGTCACTTATAATTCTAAAGTCTCTCTATCTTCTATTTAAGTTACAATTTAGTGGATAGCTCATAAAGTACCATTGTAAAAGCGACTTCCACTTATTTATAAAAGTGAGTCACATAAAATATTTTTTTCATGAGCTAATTAGATTAAGTTTGGAAAGGGGAGGATTTTCTTTAAATATAACATTATCATTCATTTCTGCACATTCACGCACTTCATCGGCATCTTCAACAACTTTTCTTTAAAAAGCCATAACTTCTTCATCTGGAAGCCATTTCAGAGCCATTTATTTAATCGGCCTAGTTTTTCAAGATTTTTCCATTGGAACACTTAGTTTCAGCATCTACAGCTTCAATTTCTATTAAAATGGAAATTCCATGCCAAGTTATTCATGATAGCACCAACTACTTCCAATGGTGGTCCTACATTGTGGATTTACTAGGAAGCAAAGGTCTTTATAGAATAGCCTCAAGCAAAGAAACCAAACCTCAAGATGAAGATAAGCTAGCCAAATGGGAAAATAGGAAAAATCAATCACGTGGGTTGATAGGGATGTCTATTTCTCCAGACCTTAGGTTCCATATCGCAAAGCTTGATACTCCTAATGAAGCAATGAAACATCTCACTAATGTTTTTGGAATTAAAGATGAAATTAGAGCCCATCAACTCGAAAATGAGTTGCTTACATTGGACCCCAATAAATTTTCTTCCATTGAATATTTTTTGTCCAATTTCAAGACCCTTAGACTTCTCTTACAAGGTGTTAAGGTTAAGAAAGAAGATGGTAGCCTTATCTATTTCATTCTTACTAAGTTGGGACTAGCCTACTCTGTGTTTGTTTCCACCTTCCATTCTATTAGAGAAGCCTTTATTTCTCAAGGACAAGACTACAAGTCCCCCTCTTTTGATGCCTTTTGTGATTCTTTAATAAGAGAACAAGAAAAGGTCTTATATCTTGGTCTTCTTAATCTTGGCAACTCTTCTAAGAAAGCCTTAGCCACCCAGCAGCAACCAAATTCAAAGAATCCTAAGAAGCAGTATCCTAAAAAGAATGGCCCTAAACCAAACAAGGGTCCTAAGAAATGTTAGTCTCAAAATGAAAAATCATTTCAACAAAATGTTAAGGCAAATAAAACCAAAGAGAAGAAGACTGATAGACATTTCCACTTTTGTAATCGAGATGGCCACTTAGAATCCAAATGCTTTAATAATATGGAAGCCTTGGAAGCAGTAATGAAGAAGCATAACATCCATTTGGAGCACTCTTCAACTTCAACTTCATCTTCAAGAATAGCACTTTCTGCATGTGGTTGTCAAGCATCTCAATCTAGTTATGCACTAAATCTATCTTCTTCTTCTCATTTTCATGAGTGGCTCATTGATTCTGGAGCTTCTTATCATATGGCCAAAAACAAAGCCATGTTTTCTTCTTTAAATGATTGTAACACCAAAAATATTTATGTTGGTGATGATAGATCTCTTAGTGTTGTATGGACTCGAACTTTTCATCTAGACAATGGTCAATTTAATGATGTATTATGTGTTCCAACCTTATCCTGCAACCTTCCATCTGTATATCAGATAACTCATTTAGGTGAAGGTAAAATCATTGAATTTTTACCTCACATTGTTGTAATTAAGGACCTAAGGGATCCTAGACAGATTTTAGCTACTAGCGTTGCTGATGATTCTACAAGGTTGTATAAGTTTAACAATTTGGGTCATAAAATCTTCCCTTGGTATTTGTTGCTCATAATGATGAAGTGAGCAAACTTTGGCATGAGCGATTTGGTCACTTAAACTATCGCTCCCTTCAGAATCTATGTAAAGAAAATATGGTGATAGGTCTTCCAATGGTATCTTCTAGAGATGTTGTTTGTTCCGGATGTGTACTTGTAAAACATCAACGTATAGTTCTGAAAAATGTGCCTCTTGGCACACCTCAGCCCTTTTACAGTCTGTGCATAGTGATTTATGTGGTCCACTTCTAGTTGTTTCATTTTCTGGCTACAAGCATTTCTTAACTTTCATTGATGATTTCTCCAGATGCACTTGGGTATACTTCTTAAAACTCAAGAGGTGAAGTATTTAACATGTTCTTGGCCTTTAAGGCCTTTGTTGAAAAATAATCTAGACATCAAATTCTTAAGCTAATATCTGATAATGGCAGAGAATATGTTAACAACAAATTCACCAACTTTTGCACTGAGAATAGAATTCAAATGCAACATATTGTTCCATATACTCCACAACAAAATGGTGTAGCTGAAAGGAATAATCACATCTTAAAGGAAATGGCTAGTTGTATGCTTCAATCTAAAGGACTTAGTCTTAATTTTTAGGCAGAAGCAATTAATTGTGAAAATTACATAGTAAATTGCACTCCTATTAATGTTTTAAAGAATATCACTCCAAAAGAAGCATGGAGCTCAATTAAACCAGATGTAAGTCACTTTCATGTTTTTACAAGTGAAGCATGGGCCCATATTCCCTATGAGAAACATAAAGCTTTAGAACCTAAGAGTGAAAAATGTTTTTTTTTTTATATATACTGAAGATGTCAAAGGATATAGACTTATTCCACTTAAGTCCAAAAATGTTATCATTAGAGGAGATGTAAAGTTTACTGAAAATATATCGGCTTATGAGCCTAGTTCGGCAGATGTACCACCTCTCTCTATCCCTTCTAATTCTAAAATTATTTCTTCTTCAGATGATGATAGTGAGGATGACAATCCTCCCCCACCTTCTCAGGATCCTCCCTTAGCTCCTCAGCTTCCAAAATGGGTCCGTGCTACTCGGGATGTAGCTAGTGCTCTTGCTAGTGATTCTACAGATCAGTAATGTACACGTTCTCAGTTCGATAGAGCCTCTTCTTTACTGGCTCAAGCTTCAACAAATTATGATCCTGACACCTCTGCAAAAGCTTCAGACAATCCAGATTGGGACGCAGCTACGAATGAAGAATATCATTCATTATTGGCAAATGATACATGAGATCTTATTCCTCTTCCAAAGGGATGAAAACTTGTTAGATGCTAATGGGTTTACAGAACCAAGTATGGACCAGATGGAAAAGTTGATAAACATAAAGCTCGTCTTGTTGCTAAGGTTTTTTCACAAGTTGAATGCATTGACTATACTGAAACCTTCTCACATGTTGCCAAAATTAACTCTATCTGCCGTGTTCTTTCCCTTGTTGCATCTTTCAAATGAGAAGTCCATCAAATGGATCTTAAGTCTCCCTTCTTGCATGGGGACTTGCATGAAGAAATCTATATCGACCAACCTACTAGCTTTATACAAACAGACTCCAACCTTGTATGTCAACTTAAGGAATCCCTTTATGGTCTCAAGCAAGCCCCTCAGGCTTGGTATGCCAAAATGGATAGTTTTCTTTTAGAAACTAGTTTTTCTAGGTGCCATTCTGACAATAGTGTCTCCACCAAGAAAGTGGGAAAGTCTCTTATCATTCTTGTTCTTTATGTTTATGATCTTATCCTTACTGGTAGTGATCCCAACCTTATAAACCATGTGAGGTCCAGCCTTAAAAAGAATTTTGAAATGACAAACTTAGGACACTTGCATTATTTTCTTGGTCTTCAATTCTTGCAATCCAAGGAAGGTATTTCCCTTTCCCAGTCCAAGTGTACTTGTGATATTCTACATTGTTTTCACATGGAAGATTGTAATCCATCCCCTTCTCCCTTTCAGTTTGGAGCCAAACTTTCAGTCACTTGTACTTCCCCTGAAGTTGACGCTACCTTATACCATCAACTTATAGAAAAAAAATTTTATCTAACCCATACTCATCCTCACCTTTCCTTTGTTGTTGGCTTTATTGCTCGGTTTATAAAAAACCCACATTAAAGTCATTGGAAATAAGCTAAAATAATACTTCATTATGTTCGAGGTATAGTTCAGTTTGGGATTCATTACAATGCAAAAGCATCTCCTCTATTCGTTGGTTTCATTGAGTCTGATTGGTCTATTGACCCTGATGATCGGAAGCCTACTGCAGGTTATGTGTTCACTCTTAGTTCAGGACCTATTACATGGGCTTGCAAGAAACAAAGTGTCATTTCTCTTTCTTCAGCAAAAGTAGAGTATCATGGTGTCGTAGAAGCTAGTAAGGAAACCCTGTGGCTTTGTCAAATCTTGTAAGAGTTTGGCTTTCAGTAGCAGCATCTGAATACACTTTGGTGTGATAATCAAAGTGCCATTCAACTATCCAAAGATCCAGTCCAAAATCAGTGCAGCAAACACATTGAATTTCACATTCACTTCATCAGAAAGCATGTTCATGACCATGTTCTTGAAGTGCAATATTGTTCAACAAATGATCAAGTGGCATACATATTTACAAAGGCTCTCACAGAGGCAAAGTTTACTAAACTTCAATTTATGGTTGGAGTTCAGGAAGTTGTCACTAAGGGGGGGATAAGTTCTAATGCCTCCTTCCATCTCCTATTGTGTCATATTTGTAAATCCTTCAATCCTATCCCAAGTTGTTCTTAAGGGGGGATGTTGGGATATTCTGACACATAGGAGATGGTTAAGTATAACTTTGTCTAGTGTAGAGTTAGGTAAAGTGTGTTTCTTTACTATGTACTTTTGTAACATACAATCCAACGGTCATGATATGTTCTAGACATGAAGTGATATGATGGTTCATTCTCTCCTCGGTATTACTGACACTTGATCCATGGCTTAACACCTGATTGGTCTATGATCTATATTTAAAGAGCATGGAGGGTCATTTGTAGGGTAACCGTTCATGAGAAAATCTTATGTAAATTTTCATTCTTTTATTAATAAAATGCCTAAAGTGGTTGCATTGGCTTAGGTCGTGGATTGTTTCCCTCTTTGAGGGTTTTAACCACGTCAAGAATACTAGTGTATTGATCTGTGATCTATTTGTGAGTGGTGTCCTTTGGTGTTTTGTCTGAGGAAATTACCTTGTAAATTCCTACAACTTTTTAATCTATAATGTTTTATTTAATTTCCGTATAATATATAGCTATTATATGTACAATTAACATAATCATATTAAAATTATTAATGTGGTTGATATAAGCTAAAGACTTCACTTTTATGTATCATTGATAATATATAATAATAAAAATAATATTACAAAAACAATAATTACAATAAAAATAGTATTAATATCATTATAATCAATAGTAATTATAAATTTATATTAATTATTATTTAATATTATTTGTAATTTATTATTATTTAATTTTAAGATATGTAATATAAACTAATTGTTTAATTATTATTATTATTGGATAATAGTAGTAATATTAATAAATAATAATTTAATCTTAATAACAATAATTATCTATTTAGTAGTTTCAATGTTAATTTTAAAATTATTATAATAATTTTATAATTATAATTATAACGATAATTAATTAATTATTATTATCATTATTATGATGTGATGTCAAACAATGGTTTACCATGGTTGATTTTCATATTGAGGCAATCGTTGTCACAATGCAACATTCGACCATGGTTGGCTATGAGTAACATGTTTGAATATGACTGATATTGTAAACCCAAGGGAATAATAAACCTAAAGGACTAATGCTAAAACCCCAAGGGATTATGAACCTAAGGGAAAAATATTTTAAACTCAATGGACTATTATTATAAACCCAAGGTATGCAAACCCTAAGATAAATATTATAAACACTAAAATAAACATGGTTGATCATGGTTGATTTCCAAATTGAGACAATCCTTGTTAGAATGTGATGTTGGACCATGGTTGACCATGCTTAACTGTGGTTAATTTTCATGTCAAGACAATCTTTGTCACAATACGACATTCAACCATGGTTAACCATGGTTCACTAAGGTTGACCATGATTGACCATGATTGACCATGGTTGACCATGATTATCTGTAATAGACCTGACCTGCAAATATATGATAATGAAAATATACCTAAGAAATAACAAGACAGAAATAGATGAACTTCAGATCTTTATTAATATCAAACCCTTGAGGTAGGGTAACACCATACATTCACTCCTTAAAGAAGGAGAACACTCCACAAGCCATATGATTTTCCATACAATATTTCTTAATACCTCTCAATCGGGAGTCTCTAGCCTCTATATAAGATTCATACATACAATACCATGGGTCATTACCATGGTTCTCTGAATACCATACATCTAATACCATGGGATTATCACATTATTGGTAACTACTTGTGGTCCCTTACATGATGCAGGTTAACCACTTTATTTATTAACTATGGCCTATCCCATTATTACATTATTCCCTTGGGTACTTCCCCCTATACCCCATACTATCCCCCATAGGTATACTACATTATCATATTGAATTAATATTTGTCATAATGCAATGTTGGACCATGGTTGAAACAATGATTGACTTTTATATTGAGACAATCTTTGTGAGAATGTGACATAGGAGCATGGCTGACCACAATTAACCATGGTTGACCATAATTGATTTTATAAAATATGGTTGGTGATGGTTGAGCATGATTTAATTTATCAAACATGATTGACCATTCTTAACCATGATCAATATTATAAACCCAAGGGATTAATAAAGCCTAGGGATTAGTACTAAAAGCCCAAGGGATTATAAAGCTAAGGAATAATATTAAACCCTAGGAATATGAACCCTTAAATTAATATACCCAAGGGATTGATATTATAAAACCAAAGTATATAAACCCTAAGATATATATTATAAACCCTAAAATAAACATGGTTGACCTTGGTTGACCATGGTTGATTTCCATATTGAGACAATCCTTGGTTGACCATGATTGATATTATAAACCCAAGGGATTGATATTATAAACCCGAGGGATTAATACTAAAATCCTAAGGGATTATAAACCCAAGTGAATAATATTAAACCCAAGGGACTAATATTATATACCCAACATTGGTAAACCCAAATATAAATATTACAAACATTAAAATAAATATGGTTGACCATGGATTATTTTCATATTGAGATAATCCTTGTCACAATGTGACGTTGGACAATGGTTGACCATGCTTAACCATGGTTGATTTTCATATCAAGACAATTTTTGTCACAATGCAACGTTCGACCATGGTTGACCATGATTGACCATGGATGACCATGTTTGATTTTATAAAACATGGTTGAACATGGTTGACCAATGGTTGGACAATGCAACGTTGGACCATGGTTGACCATGCTTGACTATGATTGATTTTCATATCGAGGCAATCTTTGTCACAATGTGATGTCGAACAATGGTTGACCATGGTTGATTTTCATATTGAGGCAATCATTGTCACAATGTGACATTTGACCATGGTTGGCCATGGTTGGATATGATTGACCATGGTTGAGCATGATTGATATTATAAACCCAAGGGAATAATAAACCCAAGGGATTGATATTTTAAACCTAAAGGAATAATAAAACCAAGGGATTAATAATAAAACCCCAAGGGATTATGAACCCAAGGGAATAATATTAAATGTAAAGGATTAATATTATAAATCCAAGGTATATAAACCCTAAGATAAATATTATAAACACTAAAATAAACATGGTTAACCATGGTTGATTTTCATATTGAGATAATCCTTATCACCATGTGATGTTGTACCATGGTTGACCATGCTTAACCATGGTTAATTTTCATATCAAGACAATCTTTGTCACAATACAATGTTCAACCATGGTTGACCATGATTGACCATGGATGAAAATGTATTATTTTATAAAACATGGTTGAACATGGTTGACCATGGTTGACCATGATTGATCATGGTTCACCATGATTATCATATTGAAATAATCTTTGTCATAATGCAATGTTGGACCATGGTTGAAACAATGATTGACTTTCATATTGAGACAATCTTTGTCAGAATGCAATGTAGAAGCATGGACGCCCATGATTAACCATGGCTGGCCATGATTGATTTTATAAAATATGGTTGGTGATGGTTGACTATGATTGAATTTATCAAACATGGTTGACAATGGTTGACCATGATCGATAATATAAACCCAAGGGATAAATAAAACCTAGGGATTAACACTAAAAACCCATGGGATTATAAACCTGAGTGAATAATATTAAACCCTATGAATATGAACCCCTAGATTAATAAACCGAAGGGATTGATGTTATAAACCAAGAGAATAATAAACCCAAGGGATAAAAATTATAAACCCAAGGTATATAAACCATAAGATCAATATTATAAACCACAAAACAAACATGGGTGACCATGGTTTATTTCCATATTCGGAAAATCCTTGTCAAAATGTAACATTTGACCACGCTTGACCATGCTTGACCATGATTGATTTTCATATCGAGACAATCTTTGTCAAAATGCCACATTGGACCATGGTTGACCATGAATTATTTTCATATTGAGACAATCATTGTCACAATGCGATGTTTGACCATGGTTGATGATGGTTTATATTATAAAATCAAGTGATTGATATTATAAACCCAAGGGAATAATAAACACAAGGGATTAATACTAAAACCCTAAGGGATTATGAACCCAAGGGAATAATATTAAACCAAGGGACTAATATTATAAACCCAAAAATAAACACTAAAATAAACACAGTTGACCATGGCTGATTTTCATATTAAGATAATCCTTGTCACAATGTGACGTTGGACCATCATTGATTTTCAAATCAAGAAAATATTTGTCACAATGTGACGTTCAACCATGGTTGACCATGATTTACCATGGATGATAATGTTTTGTTTTATAAAACATGGTTGAAGATCAGTTACCAAAGTTGACCATGATTGACCATGGTTGATCATGGTTGATCATGATTATCATATTGAAATAATATTTGTCATAATGCAACATTAGACCATGGTTGAGACAATGATTGATTCTCCTATTGAGACCATCCTTAGACATGGTGGAATTTTATGTTGAGAAAATCCTTGTCACAACGTGACATTGGACCATGTTTAACCATGGTTAATTTTCATATCAAGACAATCTTCATCACAATACGACGTTCAATCATTGTTGACCATGATTGGCCATGGATGACAATGTATTATTTTATAAAACATGGTTGAACATGACTCAATAAGGTTGACCATTGTTGATCATGGTTGACCGTGATTATCATATTGAAGTAATTTGTCATAATGCGACATTGGACCATGGTTAAAACAATGATTGACTTTTAGATCAAGACAATATTTGTGAGAATGTGACGTAGGGGCATGGATGACCATGATTAACCATGGTTGACCTTGATTTATATTAGAAAATATGGTTGGAGATGGTTTACCATGATTGAATTTATCAAACATGGTTGAACATGATCAATGTTATAAACCCAAGGGAGTAATAAACCCACGAGATCGATATTATTAACCCAAGGTACTAATAAAACCTGGGGATTAATACTAAAAGCCCAAGGGATTATAAACCGTAGGGAATAATATTAAACCCTAGGAATATGAACCCTTAGATTAATAAACGCAAGGGATTGATAGTATAAACCAAGAGAATAATAAACCCAAGGGATAAAAATTATAAACCCAAGGTATATAAACCATTAGATGAGTATTATAAACCCCAAAATAAACATGGTTGACCATGGTTTATTTCCATATTGAGACATTCCTTGTCACAATGCAATTTTGGACCATTATTGGCCATGCTTGACCATGATTGATTTTCATATCAAGACAATCTTTGTCACAATGCGATGTTGGACCATGGTTGATTTTCATATTGATACAATCATTGTCAAAATGCAACATTCGACCATGGTTGATGATGGTTTATATTATAAACCCAAGGGATTGATATTATAAACTGAAGGGAATAATAAATACAAGGGATTAATACTAAAACCCTAAGGGATTATGAACCCAGGGGAATAATATTAAACCAAGGAACTAATATTATAAAACCAAAAGTAAACATGGTTGACCATGGCTGATTTTCATATTGAGACAATCCTTATCACAATGTGACGTTGGACCATGGTTGACCATGCTTAACCATAATTGATTTTCATATCAAGACAATCTTTGTCACATTCTAACATTTGACCATGGTTGACCATTATTGACCATGGATGATCATGTTTGATTTTATAAAACATGGTTGAACATGGTTTACCAAGGTTGGCCATGATTGATTTTCATATCGAGACAATGTTTGTCACCATGCGACATTGGACCATGGTTGACCATGATTGATATTATAAACCCAAGGGATTAATACTAAAACCCCATGGGATTAAGAACCCAAGGGAATAATATTAAACCCAAGGGACTAATATTATAAAACTAAGTTATATAAATCTTAAGATAAACATTATAAACACTAAAATAAACATGGTTAACCATGGTTGATTTTCATATTGAAATAATCCTTGTCACAATGTGATGTTGGACCATGGTTGACCATGCTTAACCATGGTTGATTTTCATATACTAAAAACTGAAGGGATTATAAACCTAATGGAATAATATTAAACCCTAGGAATAAGAACCCTTGGATTAATAAGCACAATGGATTGATATTATAAACTAAAGGGACAAAAATTATAAACCCAAGGTATATAAGCACTAAGATGAATATTATAAACCCTAAAATAAACATGGTTGACCATGGTGGATTTCCATATTGAGATAATCCTTATCACAATGCAACGTTGGACCATGATTGACCATGCTTTACTATGATTGATTTTCATATCGAGACAATCTTTGTCACCATGTGATGTTGGACCATGGTTGACCATGGTTGATTTTCATATTGAGACAATAATTGTCACAATGTGACATTCAGCTATAGTTGACCATAGTTGGGTATGCTTAACCATGGTTGACCATAATTGATATTATAAACCCAAGGGATAGATATTATAAACCCGGGGATTAATATTAAACCCCAAGGGATTAGTATTAAACCCAAGGGACTAATATTATAAACCCAAGGTATAAACTCTAAGATAAATATCATAAACACTAAAATAAACATGGTTGACCATGGTTGATTTTCATATTGAGAAAATCCTTATCACAATGTGACATTGGACCATGGTTAACCATGGTTGATTTTCATATCAAGACAAGCTTTGTCACAATGCAACATTCAACCATGGTTGACCATCATTGAAGATGGATGACCATGTTTGATTTTATAAAACATTGTTGAACATGGTTGACCAAGGTTGACCATGATTGACCATGGTTGACCATGGTTATCATATTATGACAATCTTTTTCATAATGTGACATTAGACCATGGTTGAGACAATGATTGATTTTCATATTCAGACAATATTTGTCAAAATACGACGTTGGACAATGGTTGATCATCATTAATGATGGTTGACCACGAGTGATTTTATAAAATATGTTTGACCATCATTTAGCATGATTAACCATGGTTGATTTTCATAACCAAACAATGTTTGTCACAATGCGACAATCGAACACGTTTAAGAGAAGATCTTCGGCGAAAATCACAAGATAAATCATTTGACAAATGATTTATCTTGTGATTTTCGCCGAAGATCTTCTCTTAAACTTGATATGGATCACAGAAGCCTCAATTCAACAATCGAACATGGTTGACCATGTTTGACTTAGGATGACTATGAGTGAACAATGCTGACTGTCATTGACTATGATTGACCATCATTGACCATGATTCACCATGGGTGATCATGGGTGACCATGTTTTACTAAGGATGATTGAGTGAACAATGTTGACTACCATTGAGTATGGTAAACATATAGTTAATTAACATTGACCATGGTTGACTATTTATACATCGACTGCAAAGGTTGACTACAAAAGTTGAACATCTTTGTCTATGTCATCATGATGACTCTAGATATATGTCTATGCTTAATTGTAAGCATGTTGAATAGAATGCATATCAATTATCATGGTTAAACATGATCTTCGTGTTCACTATCTTTGACCAAATTGATCATGATTATGATGTGTTAGTGTTTATATAATGTGTTAGTGTTTAAATTAATATATTATTAATTTGTAAATTTATAGATCAATACAATAAGCTATAATTATTATTATATTATTATAAATTTATTAAAGTTTAAATAATAATAATAATAATGTATTAGTAATTATATTAATATATTAATAACTTATTATTGTTATTATTATTATTTTCTAAACATAGTATTAAAAACTCTAATAAGTAAAACTCTCAAAACCCTTATATATATATATGTTGAAATTTTTTTGGTAGTGGTTATTTTAATTTCTATCTAGATTACAAAAATTGACTTTGGAGATGTTTAGTTGACTTCATTTGGAGATGTTTTAGGAACGTGGTTAACTATAATAATTATCTATTAAGTATTTTATTAATTATATATTAATACTTTACTTAATATATTAATATCAATAAATATTAGTGCACTAATCTAAACATTTTTTAATTAATTTTTATTGTTATTAAATATTTTGAAATACATATGTAAATTAATATATCAATGTATTATTAATAAAGATTTAATTCATTAAAATATATTGATTTAAATATTATATATAACCTTTAGTTAATAATTATTATAATTCAATTATGATAATTATAAAATAATTTATTATAATTTGATTTAAGGTCATTTATTTATAATAATTAATATTAATACTAACATAATATTAATGTTAATATATTAATTAATATTAAAATATTAATTTAATGGTTAAATTATTTTCAAGAAATGATTATGATTGAGAAGATAAAATTCAATGGATGTGAGATTACAGTGGAAAATTCCCTGCATCATTGCTCGATACGATCACCTGAAAGAGACCGACACATGTTCCTTTGTGGGCACCTTGAATTTTCTTTCCCTTCCCTATTTCAATCTCGAGGCTAAGGAACATAAACTACCCATCAATGTTGCACGAGTTTTGCACCGGACGGGTAATGTAAAAAGTTTCAACCCAGTAAAAGGCGTCGCATGAAAATCCTAGTTCGTCAATTTTGTGGAACAATGAAGAAAATCTAAAAACACCATCGCCATCTATAGTTATAGCTCGAGAATATCTTAATATATTTTGCATGTACCTTTGTACAACCATGTGTTACGAGACATGAACCTGTACAAACGCCTCCTTTGCAAATCGACTGAAGCGACGACTCTTCAAATGAAGCGGGTGGATGAAATCGTTTCAATTTTTTCATTAAAACGTTCCAATTTATTTTATGGAACGCTTTGCGTTCCCCTCCACCGTTGTTGTCGATCTATGTATCAGGCGAAGGATATTCCAAGGACATTCAATCTACGTATTATAGTATTATAAATATATGAGTATTTATAATAAGCACAATTAGATTTTTTTACTTATTGTTTGGACCAAGAAAGTTAATTTCGAAATCCAACTTTGTTAATCTATTTCCATGGTAACGCCATAATTGTCCATGCTTATTCATTTTTACATATGCTGTTACAAGATTATATATGTGGAAAAGGGTTCAGTTCAAAACAGCTTTGTGTTATACATAAACCAAAATGCTTTCGTTGCTATTGTACCCTTATGCCTCTGCACCCTGATATTTTATGTTATGGTATTATAACTATGTGTATGCATGAAGACCGTCTATGAGCGGTAGGCTTTTGCATCTTCCTTCCCTTTCTGCTTGCGTCAGGCTTCTACGTTGTATGTCTATAATGATAGAGATAAATAGATTTCCATATAAATAATTTATAAATTTTTGAATTATGGTTTCTATTATCTATAAATTGAGGTTTAAAAGTTGGGTGTTCTCAATGTTTTAGTTACTCAAGCGTTAAGAGTTTATGATGGAATCCACTTAAAAGATGAGAAAAACCACATTTTCAGTGTTTTTATTAATAATAAGTATAGTAAGCACCAACGTCTGAAAGCTTTCCTTAAGGCTAACAATGATCCAAAGTTATAAAATAACCTAAATATTGGTTTTCTAGTGTGCATTTTCCATTTATCTAAGGGACCATTCAAAAGATTGTGAGGATCTTTAGGAAGCATAAGGTCCCCTCAACATTTATGCCCATAAACACCATTCAAAACTCCCTAATATCAGTAAAAGACCTTATGGAACCGAAGGATATGAAAGGTGTTTATGGCATCCCATGTTCTTGTGGGAATCCCTACATTGGTGAGGATGTCACTCAATAAATAAAAGGATTCATGAGCACACAATTGACATCAAACATGGAGAACTCGATCATCAATTCTTGCAGAACAACCAGAAAATACTAAACATCACATCTGCGATGAAGGGGCTAACATCACATCTGTAATGAAGAGGCCCGGGTCATTGCTAGGGTTAGTCATTTCCATCACCGCAAGTTTAGGGAAGCCATAGAAATCGAAAAAAAACCTAGTATCTTAATAGAGATGATGGTTGGAAGATTAAGTTGTTGGGTCCTGACCATGTCTTCAAAATATTCAGTTTTCCTTTTATTTGATTTAAAAAATTATTTATGTGATTTTCAAATCATTGAATTTAAAAAATAAAAATTACTTTTACTTCTATTTGATTTTAAAATTAAATTTTACATTTTATATGAAAATAAAATTATTATTATTATTATTATTATTATTATTTGAAATTAATAATCATTTTAGTTTTACTTTAATTTTATTTTAATAATAATTTTCACCATTATTTAATTTTATTTCAATTGATTTGATTTTGTTATTATTATGATTTCTAATTATTTTTTAATTGTAACCTATAGATAATAATTCCTTTTTATTATTCTATTAAAATCTAGTCATTGTATTCTATTGTTGAAATTAATAATCTTTACATTTCTCTCTCTATTTAAACGTATGCCAGATTTGTTTCTCCATCTTATCCTGATGATAAATCACACTAAATGGTTTAAAACATGTCGACTAAAAAGTCTTATGTGAAAAGAAAATTATTATTATTATTATTGTTATTATTATTATTAAAAATCATTTCAATTTTACTTAAAAATTAAACCACACTGATCTGTTTCTCCATCTTATCCTGATGATAAACCACACTAAATGGTTTGAAACGCATCGACTAAAAAGTCTCATATGATTTTTTCTTAAAAATTTCCAATATACTTTATAAAATTTTACCCATTTAAATTGCACTTTTTAAAGATATGAACATTTTCCTTCTTAGTTATCTTTTTATATATGAATATTATATTGCGGCACACATAAAGCATGAGGATGACAAAAGAAATGTTATAATATTTAGAATGGAATAATAATTAGATAAAGGAAAATTTGAAAACCTAAATGTATTTGATGGCCATAGTTTTTATAACAAATACCATATACCAAGATTTAAAAGGGTCATAACTCAGATTGTAAAATTCTTCTTGTTCAAAAGAATAAGGTACCTTTTCTGATAACATATTAGGGTTTGTCCAAATAGATCTGTGTTGTGTATTATTTTCATTTTTCCATTATTATTTATGTAATGTTGATAATTTTTTCATGCTCTAAATACTAACAATGGGTATCAAAACAACAATTTGATCAAGGGTTGAGTGTACCAGTTCCACATAGCACTAGTTAAAGGAAGAGGAGGAGGAGAAAAGTGGAAACCCTAATCATCAAAACCTAAGCTGCCACTGAGTTTGCACTAGTTAAAGGAAGAGGAGCAAGAGAAAATTGGAAACCCTAGTCATCATAAACCTAAGTTGCCACGAGTCAAGCCTAGTCCATGTGAGAACTAAGTTGTTTGGGTTGAGTAGTTCAGCCCATTAGCTAACTCAATTATGTAAAGAGGGGAAATCTATTGTAAGCCAAGATGATTTTTTTGTAAGTAGCAAACACCCATCATGTGAAGAAACTACAGATATTACCGAGAACCAACTCTATTGTAAGTAGAAGACACCCATCATGTGAAGCTTTTATGGAAAAGGAGAGTGGTAAACAAGATACAGTCTCAAGGTGGAGGTTGTTAAGGTGTGGTCTTCGCAACAAAGCCACCAAAGGAGTTGCAATTTGAAACATGAAACAAATAAGTCAATTATGTGATGTAGTTAAGTTAGTTAATTCGTGTAGGATAATGATATAAGAGTGCATTGGTATCCAACAAGAAAAACTTTCATAGTGGAGAAGTAGCAAATTTTAGTTGCATAAAACCTAGCGACTGGTTAGTGCGGAGGGAAAAAGTCTGAGTTGAAAAGAAAGCTAAGTCATTGTGCAAAATAATTCTAGCCATTGTTGTGGAAGAGGAATATTGGGTGTGTGTGTGTGTGTGTGTGTGTGTGTGTGTGTGTGTGTGTGTGTGTGTGTATATATATATATATATATATATATATATATATATATATATATATGAATTTATATAAAAAAAATATTTTTGGTGGAGGAAATAAATTCTGTGTTTGAAGAGATACATATATATTTGTATGGTATACATCCAAACTTCTAAGAAACCAAAGAGTTTATGAAATGGTGTTTGTGAAAATATATTTTTCAATTTTTCCAAATTGATACATTAAAAGGAGAAAAATGGATTTAGAGGGAGAGTCTATGTAGATTATATTTGTGAATGTGGCAAATTCCAAATTGGAGGTTGAAAAGTTGAATGGTAAAAATATTTTCAAATTATGGAAGCTAAAATGCAAGATTTACTACTATAGCAGGGGTTGCATAATGAATTAGATGAAAGGAGGAAGAAACCTACAAATATGACCAATGGAGAGTAGGAAGACCTAGATGTCAGATCCATGAGCATTATTTGGATATCTTGTAGGTTATATGATGTTTAACATTATCGAAGAAGTAGACTTGTGGAGAAAGTTGGAAATCTTGATATGATGAAGTCCTTGAGAGATTAGATCACCTTGAAGATACAATTGCATAGTCTAAAAGTGAAATAAGGTATGAAAATTGCATATCATTTGAATTTTCTTAATACTCTTATGTGTCAGATGAATAGCATGTTTGTCAGGGTCAATTATGAAGATAAGGAAATTACATTTTTTTAGACTTCTGAATTTGTTGGATTTTTTTATTTTTTTTCCCGAGGAGATGCAAAAAAAATTAGTTTTGAAACCTCCACACCAAGAGCAAAGGTGGCCATAGTTCAGTCTAGAGAAAAAGGATAGAATTCGAGAAGTTCATCCATATTGAAGATGAAAGCAAAGAATAGAAAACATAAATTCTAATACCATAACAAGTCATGGAATCTCAAGAAGGATTGTTCAAAGAGAAAAAAAACCAAGGAAGACTCCAACAACAAGATAAATCTAGTTGAGTCAGGTCCATCTATCATTGATGAAGTTTTGTCTATTAGTAATGTTCATTAATACTATGAAGAATAGTTGTTATATATTGGCACTTCTCATCATAAGTGTCCACATAGAAATTAGTTCTCTTCATATGAAGTTGTTGATGTTGGAATTGTTATTATGGGAAATAATATTTTGTGTAAGACTATTGGGGTTAGAAGCATCAAAATTAAAATTCTTGATGGTACTATAAGGATCCTAATAGATTTTAGACATGTGTCTCATCTAAAGAAAATTTTAATTTATTTGTGATCTTTGGATTCTAGAGGTCATACGTTTATAGGTCAAGGTGGAGGAGTAAAGGTGTCTAAGGACCTTTCAGTGGTTATGAAGGCTACTAAGACAACAAACCTTTATAATATGGATGGAAGTACCCATATCAATGAAGCAACAATCATTGGTATGTGAGGAGGAAATTGAATACACTCATTTATGGCATCAACCAATGGGTCATATGAACGGGAAATGACTACAAGTATTGAAAAATAAAAAAAATACTTACAAATTTAAAATCCCTAAATTGAAATTTTTGCAAAAATTCTATATTTATAAACTAGTTAGATAGAAGTTTAAAGTAATTACTCATATTAATAAAGGTATTCTTGATTACATCCATTTATATGTTTGGGGGCCATCCCCTATAGTTTCTTTTGGAGAATCATCATATTTTATAACATGTATAGATGATTTCTCTAGAAAAGTTTGGGAATATGTTTTAGAAAGGAAATTTAATGTGTCTAATACATTTTAAAAATTTACATTTATAGTAGAAAGGAAAACTATCAGAACGATTAAATGTTTAAGAACATATAACAAAGATGATTTCACTTCTCTGGATATCTGGAAATAGTACAAGAAGCTAGGATCATAAGACCTAAAACCTCTGTATATACTCCCCAACAAAATGGTGCAGTAGAATGCATGAGGAAGACACCGCTAGAAAGAGCAAGGAGCATGTTCATCAATGCCAATTTTCCACAAGAGATTTAGGCAAAAAAAATCACTACTTATTTTTATCTTGTAAATTGATCACCATCAACTGTAATAAATTGCAAAATCCCTAAAGAGGAATTGAAGCTTACCCTGCTAATATTAAGAGTCAATGTTCTGAGTTACACCCCATATCAAAGAATGTTGGATATGATGATGTAGCTAAGAGATGTAGATTGTGGGATCCTACTACCCACAAAATCATCATTAATAGAGGTAACATTCTATGAATCTTCACTAATTAAATCAGATAGTGTAGAAGCTAATTTTAAATAGGAGTATATATCATTAGATCAACAAATTTAGTTGGAGATTGAACCATCTATATACAGAAGGAAGCAAGGGGAAGATTTCGATGATAAAGAAGTTACAAATGTTGAAGATATTCAAGAAAATGTGGAAACTCCACAACCAACATTGATAAGGTTTACATAGGAGAGAAATCCTCCTAAAATGTATAGTAATTTTATTACATCTGTTTCTTTGGATATTTACAATGGATAACGTTCTTGTTATTGGGAAGCCATAGATAATATCAATAATGTCAAATGGAAGATGAAAATGAAAGAAGAGATGGACGTCTTGGATAAAAACAAAACTGGGGGATTCGTAAAACATCCTAAAGATGGAAATACTATTGCATGTAGTGGGTCTATAAATTGAATAAAGGTGTTTGTGGTAATGTTGATAGGTATAAATATAAATTAGTCACAAAAGGTTAATGTCAAGTGGGAGGTATATATTTCAATAAAAAAAAATTGTCCATTGTTAATATTGTATTTGTTCGTCTTATGTTTGCACTATTTTATTTTCCTGTTTTGGAGTTACTGAAATTAGATGTTAAAAATAATCCATAAACCACCATGTATATTCCACTGGAAAAATTTTCACAAATGATTTGATAAAGTTATCCTTAAAAGTCTGAAATCTACACTATTAGGGTTTATTTCTCTTTAGATTTTTGGATCTGTATATTATAGTTTATTATCTATGCATGAAAATTATAATTATTTGCAAGAAATAGAAAACATCCAAATAAAAAATCATAAACCATGATTTGACACAAGATATATATCTTGGGAAACCCTTTTGAGAGAAAACCCATCTAGAATGTGAGGTCACTTTGCTCTCTTTCTCTGAATAGAAAATGGTTGCAAGTACAAAGAAGTAAGTTTTGTGGCCCGCATACTACTACAATGAAAAATTCCTCTCTCTATTATCTCTCCCTATCCCTTTGAGTTTTTTTTTATCTATGGAAGAAGTGCACTCAAAAATAATGGAACCCCTTTTCCTCCTACTGCCTCGGTTATAACACAACTTGATATCTTACTAGTGGTTAGGTTTGACTACCTCAACTCTTGACCAAAGTTACAATATGGAACCTTATAGAGTATCCCTCATAATAATCATGTGTATATCCCTTTTTCAATAATTTCTGGTGCTTATGTGGCATCCTCTTGAATTACGGTAGTGAAAACAGGAAGGTCAAATTTGAAGTGGCATAATTTTTGCATACAGACTTCGATTGACACAATTCTTGCATCGTTGGAAAGGTATTTGTGTATATAATATCATTAAAGGGTTCAAAACTAAATAAGAAAAGTTTTAACCCCAATAAAAATCATTTTATGCCTCAAAATGATCTCAAAATGTTTTAGAACCCAATTTTCCAAACTAGGTTTGACTGATAAAAATGGTCTTATGAGTTGATTCCTCCACTTTTTCCACTCTAAAAGCATACATATGGATGAAAAAAATTAATGATCCAATCCAGATCATACCTCCCCTTTTTTGTGGATTGTTTTCCCCAAAATATTTTACTAAATGAGGCGAGGAAAATTTTCCTTTGCCTTCTCTTTGGTGTACCATTTAGCTTTTCCTAGAATTTGTCCTTTCAACCTGATATTCAAAGGTCACGCTACCCCTGTCTTATAGTTATGTACCTCTTTTGTAAAATTGAATCTTTTTTCAACTACGATTGAGAATTTGGTGCCAAATATTCTATAGAAGGTGGTACCTATTCCTCTTATTGATCTAGAATGGAAGGCTCATAGAGATTTAGATTCTCCCCATTCACGATTGAGTATATGCATGTGTATGGGGGTAGACTAAGTCTATAGTAATTATCTCCCACCTTTTCTAGTATCTCAAAGGGACCATACCACAAAGTCTTTATTTTATTACCAAGACCCTATAGCCTCTCCTTGTTAAATTGTAACTATACTCTGTATCCCACCTTGAATAAATTGTATGTATTGTGTTGATCATGCCTAGCCTTGTATTTTTATTTTGATTTGTGTAGTGTCTCATGTACCTGTATATGGATCCAAATGATCTTCTCAACAAATATTTTAGCCCTCAAGGCATCCCCCATAATATCCTCCCTTACTCTTTGCTACCCATATGAAATATCCAAATGTGAAGGTGGAAAATTACCGAAACAAGTTTCAAATGGAGACTTACCAGTATAAATGTGGACTACTTTGTTACAATAATGTTGTATATATGTCATAATTTTATCCTAGGTCTTCACAAGCTTTTGATTGTAACCCCTTAGAATTTGAACCAAATTCCTATTGACTTCTTATGTCTACTCATTTGTCCATGGATGGAATGTTATGGACCACTTTAACTTTGTGTCCATCTTATCCCACAATGAAGTTCAGAATTCCCTGATAAATCTCATGTCCCTATTTGGATATGATGCTCCTTAGTATCCCAAAGTGCAACTGGATCTGTCCAAATAACAATTTTGTTTCTTCTTACCCACTAATGGTCTTTTTATAGGGCATTATAACACACTTATTTCTAAACCTGTCAACTACCATGAACAGGTAGTCATGTCCCTTGATGGTTGTTAGTAGACCTCCCACAATGTCCATGGAATTTTTTTCCTAATGATGATTGGGTACAGATAACGGATGATATAAAAATAGTTTCTTGTTACTAGGGTTATTGTTAGAAAAGGCATATATCCTCTTATGAACCTAGTTATAGGTTCTTTCATCTTGGGCCAATATACATACCTATGCAAGTTGGCCACTATCTTCCCCACACCAAAGTCTCCTGCAACCTTCAAGATGTGAGCCTTTTTTATTAGCTACAATCACTCACCTTTAGGAACACATAGTTTATCCATCCTATAAAGTAACCCATCTTGGATATGGTATTCAATGGTGTTGTCACCATTTTGCATATGAATATGACTCTGCAACTACTAAAACACCTTCTTCAAGTCTTCATCCTTTGAATGCGCTTCTCTATATGCATCAATTATGGGTGAATGAATCCATATGCATGAGAGTTCCCAAGCTATGATATTTGATCTGGGTGGCGCTAAAGGCATGTCATCCAACGTGTTTGTTCTTACCTTCTCGTAATTGATCACCAAATGAAACTACTCTAGAAACTCCACCGACTTATAATTCCTAGTTTGTTGTAGCTTACACTAGGCCTATAGGTACTCTAGCCATGAGTGACTTATGCGGATTACCATCTCCTTTCCCATCATATAGTACTTCAGATTCTTCACGGTTTGCACGAAGGCATAGAGCTCATTATTGTAAGTAGTATAGTCAAAAATTAACACATGAATTACTTCAAAATAATAGCATAGATTCTTTCATCCTTGTGTCAAGTTTGATCCCATAACATAGGCACTCACATCCGTCTCTACTTTGAATGGTTGTTGTAAATTCAATAATTCCAAAAATGGTGCTTGACTCATCTTTTTTTTTTTAACTCCTCAAGGGCCCTCTATTAACACTTTCCCCAGTATAAACTATTTCCACTAGTTTTTATGGCGTGGTATGGTGTTTCTATGGCTCTTCATGAGGCTATGGATTTCCTTAGGTACTATGCTACTATTGATGGTGCTAGACCCACCAAAATGTGAGGGGATCTACCCGGTAAGAAGTCCCAACTAGACCTCAGACCGTTTGGTGTAGGAGTCCCAGCAATGGGTTGTATAGTATCGCCTTGACGACGGTTGTGCACAGAGGTAAGTGAGATTTCTTGTTAGTAGCAAGGGTGTGACATGTGTAGCAAACCAAGGAAGGTGCATGAATGGTTCTAACACACGGAAGGTGGAGTGAGTGCGCCCCTTGGAAACTTGTGTAAAGGTGTATCTTGGAAGGGAACACATGAGCAAAGATGCATCACAAGCTGAAAGGAAGGTGAACCAACAACCAAAAGTGATGGTTAAACCAACATCATATCTCAGTAAGATTCATACATACATATATAGAAATAGTCTATACATACATGTGAAATCAAACAAATACATATATCAATAGAGTAAACAAGTTAACTGAAATACAATAACAACATATGCATGAAACGTGTTGGCTTTGTTATATTACAAAGTGAAAGTTCCAATCATACAATACAACCATGACCAACCACTAGTCCCGATAATGGAACATTATAGTCACTGTCATCTCCTCCTCCAAAGAGATGTACTGACTTTACACTATGGAGAAGCCAAGGCTCGTTACAATACTCTTCAATCTTCCTCTAAGGTACTCCTATCGGAAACTTGGTTGACCAAAAGCCTCTACAATGAGTTATGAGGTTCTATAAATAGCAAAGGGTGGGGTGAGCCTTGACATTTCCCTTTGTGACTCTTCACCTACCCTCATGACTCTTCAACTACTACATGACTATTACATTCAACTATCGACACTTGGACTTTAAATTTACAAGATGTTACATACAATCTACACATGTACCCATGTAAGACAAAATAGGCTTGAGCAACTAACACTCAGACAATTGTGGTAAGACCAACTCTTTGACATCCTTGCGATGATCGACGGTGGTCAACTGATGCCAAGCTTGGTCATTTATGATGGTGTCCATGCACTCAATGGTGACATCCCCTTGAAAGTAAACTCGCGCCTCCATTTAATCTAGGTACACCGATATGGCTCCTTTGTCCAACTCATCTGATAGCATTCGCATCATCGTCTTGAGTGCAGCTTGACCAATAACATACTGATGCATAGTGTCTGTGTTGATCTTCCAGTCAGACTCTGTTGTCTTTCCTTCGATGAGTGTGCCAATGGTTGGGATCGCATGCATGCGCATAATGACATCCCTGCTCCTGAACACCCTTGCATGCGATCAACGGCAGTGGTCACCTTATCTGCTCCATGCCAACTACTGGGGTGGGTCCATAATCTGTATCGATGCAATTTCATTAGTCCATGCATGTTGCGCCTCTTGTTGTACCTGTTCCTGCTGCAACTCTTTCTCTTGTCTGTGCAGCTCATGTTCTTCCTTGAGTTGTCGCTTCAGCTTCTACAAATCCTTCTATGTTTCTCTCTCTACCTCTACGCAATCCTCTTGTCATGTTGCCACCTCATAGCCTCAATCTCCAAAGATGCTTTCATCACAAATGGATATGCTTGAACTTGAAATTTCGCTCCACCTCTGCGTTGTCAACAACCTTCCTCTTACATTTGTTGCATGCAAGTCTGCTGCCTTCTGCTACTGCAGATGGTGCTGCCATTTCATCTTGATATCCTTGTCTATGAAAAACTTGATGTCTTCATAAATATGCAAATTCATAGACACCTGATCAACAACATCCCTAGTTGCAGTCTCAACAATGCCTTTGACTCTGCTCTCCTTGAAGCCATTGTACTTGTGCTGCTGAGAGGCAGATGAACACCTGTTCTACCTGGAGACATAGAAACACTCATGACAAGAAATATGTCAGTTGAAACCCAAAATAAACTGGACAATCAACTTGCAACATACCTATGTGATTGTCTGTGAAGATTGCGCAATTTTCACCAGGAGGATGGGAGACTAACTGTCAAAACTGTCCAAGGCACAATCCCAACTACTGGAACTATCAAATGCACAGTCCAACCTGGCTTGCTAAGGACTGAAACTGTGCAATGCACAATTTCAGTCACTAGTGATATGCAAACCAACAAACTGCATTTAGCAGTTTCTGGGGCCAACAAGGCACTGCCTCCCAAAATTGCACAACGCAAGCCTGGAGGTCAGTGCTGGGCCAGAATTGCACAATTTCTAGAGGGAAGGTAAAGCCTTCACTTCCAGAAATGTGCAATGCTAACCGGACAAGGCAAGGTCCAGGCCAAGGTAGCCCAGAGCCACCGATGGGCAACCGAAAACATGAGAAGTCCGAATGCATGGTTAAACTGAGTCTAAACAAGAGTTAATGGTTTTGCATGCAAATAGTAAGTGTAGGATTCAAAAAACAGGAAAGCATGCATGTGTGTGAAGTGGGGCACCGCAACGACCACCATCGATGCAAAACTAGTGTCATGCATGTGACAATAGTGAGATGCAAACGACAACTAAAACGGTGCTTCTACAAGCTAACATATATTAAAATGACACCAAGCATTCACTGAAATCAAGTAGAACATACTTATACAAAGAAAAATACAAAAATCAACAGAAACACAATGAAAGACATCAGAAGAAGACTTACCCTGAAACAACTAAGTTGAAAGTGCTTAAGACTCCTAGATGTGATATGGGATGTCAAAGCTACAAGATCGGTGTGAGGAACGAGCTCTGCAACATCTGGTTAAAAAGTTTTGATAAGATCAAGGTTAGGACGTGCATGCCACAAATCTAGGAAGAAGCGACACTTGGCAGGAGGTTTCTAAAACATTCTTCACATGTAACCTCTAGCTACTAAAAGTAGATCCCTCAAACCTAGGGATGTATTTTGCATGTTTTTTTTCTATTCCGAGAAAAGCATCCCATGCATGCAAATCAAGTTTGTTGGGTCCAAGAGGGAACTAGTCAACCTGAAGGCACATGCATCGGTCTGCGACCCTAGGACGAAAATTTGCATAGTTTTTGTTCTAAGCTAGGCTAGCTATACCTAAGGGATTGAACAATTTCTAGGGTCAACAGGTGTTTGTCTCCTAGAATTTCGCAATTTTTGGGCTGAGATGCAATGTTGGTTAGATTGCATAGTTTTCCCAAGGAAGCTTGTCTGATTATTCTATGTAATTTTGGAGCTCAATAGGCTACCCATCAGATTTGCACAATTTCTAGGCTCAGCAGAGCTGGTTTTCTAGTAGGCATTGCGCAATTTTTGGGCTAAGTAGATCACTGCCCCTAGAATTGTGCAATTTCTTGGCTGAGGCCTAGTGCCGGGTCATATTGCGCAATTTTATGAAGGAGGACTACCTCACTGTTTTGTGAAATTTTGGAGCCCAACAGGCTGCCTAGTTGATTTGCACAATTTCTAGAGGGAAGGTTGGTTCCCCTCCAGAATTGTGCAATTTTCTTGGGGAGTGTATTAGCCAGCAAATAGTCTAAGCCTGGAATGTCAACCTGTAGGAGGGAGACAAACAAGCTGACATGCACGGGTCGACGAACCACTAAAACTCAGTTGAAGCCTATGTACTTGAAAGTGCAAGACATGTTGCTAAGGATAGTTGATAGGAAGGCTCCGAAACAAAGCTAAGGTAAAATTTTGGAGGGCGGTTGTAACCGCTATAACACTTGGTGACACACAAGTAGATCTCTAGCTCTTTTCATGGACCTTGTTCATGAAAAGCAATTCTAACACCTAGAGAAGTATTGTTCAGTTTTCTGATCGTCTTGGTTTCCACACTTGCTTGATTGTAAGACATAGCATCTTCCAAGCTCTTGGTCGGTTGGCACACATTCCAAACCAACGTTGGGAGGAGGTTTCAATGGATTTTATCACAGGTTTACCCAAGTCTAAGGGAAAGAGTGTCATCATGGTGGTAGTTGACAGACTTACCAAGTATGCACACTTTTGTGCATTATCACATCCATTTAAAGCTAGTACAGTTTCTACTACATTTATGGAAACAATTCAAAAGCTACATGGAAACCCAAAGATTATTGTAAGTGACAGGAATCCCATTTTCACTGGAAATTTTTGGAAAAAATTATTTTCTTGTCTCAGTACTCAGTTAGTTCATAGCTTATCTTATCATCCTCAATCTGATGGGAAAACTGAGATAGTAAACATATATTTGGAAGGATATCTTCGTTTCCTTGTATCTGATAAACAAAAAAAATGCGTCAAATGGTTGCCTCTGGCTAAATGGTGGTATAAGACTTCCTTCCATATAATAACAAAAATTACCCCATTTATGGCACTTTATGGATATCAGCCACCATCCATCACATCATATTTAAGAGAAAATTCTAAGGTTCAAGCAGGGAACATCACATCGAGCATCAACAACAAGTCCTCCAACTCTTAAAGGATAACCTTGTGTTGGCGTATAATAGAATGAAACAACAAGCAGATCAACATCGCGGCGAAAGAAGTTTTGATGTAGGTGATTGGGTATTCCTATAGCTACAATCATATAAACAAATGTCCCTCAAGCAAGCTAAGAAGGATAATAAATTATCACCAAAGTGTTATGGTCCATACAAGGTGTTGCAAAAGATTGGTACTATGGCATACAAATTGGAGCTTCCTGCAACTTCTCGAGTGCACCCAGTTTTCCATGTTTTATGTTTAAATAAGGTTATACACGAGAAGCTCCCAGTTCAAACAATATTGCCAGAACTTAATGAGGAAGGAAAAATTATATTGGAACCGAAAGCAGTCATAGAAACAAGAACTCAACAGCTACGAGATCAATCAATTTTAGAGTATCTCATCAAGTGGAAGAACTTATCCACTGAAGATTCCATATGGGAGGATGAGAATTTTATGCAGAAGCATCCAGAACTACTCAAGCGTTGAGGACAACACATTTTTGAAGGAGAGGAGCATGTTAGGTCCCTATAATACTATTGATTACCCCGTTACTATTGTAGTTGTATCCCTTATTAATATTTTTATGCCCCTATTGTCCCCATATTGTTATTACTGTGCCCCATAGAATCCCTATATTGTTATTTTTGTGCCTTTATATTATTATTGTTAGGCCGTCTGGGTTATATTGTGACTCCTTAGACTCCTATATATAGAAAGGATGTTTTTTCATTTGAATCATCCAAGAATTGTTCATTTATGTAATGTAAAGGAGGTTACCCCCTTGAAGAGTTTGAATTCTAAGGTGTTGATCTATCTTTTCTATCTTTTTGTGAGTTGGCTTCATAACAGACCTTGTCTGTCTGTGATTGTGCAGCTCCATCATCAAAGTATGTTGAGAGGGGTTTGAGCATGAAATTATTCTTAGGATTGACATATCTGGTAAGGCGATATTCAAATCTGTCCATGAGATATTGGAATTTCATCTCACTTTTCGGAGCTTGAAACTACAACACACAGAAGCGATCACAAAAATCCATAGGCGATTCTTACGGGGTCTTCCATTGTTTTAACATTTTTTTGTCAATAGGTTATGGATCAAAATGATGGAAAGTAGATTCAATGAGATTAGAGAACTTCTCAAGTGAGTGCATGCTGTTGGGTGGTAGACTCCAGCACCACCATAGTGCCGATTCACGCAGTGTGTGTGCAAGCAGCATGCTGACCTCTTCTGCATAGAACTCATCTGCAAGGAATGCATAAAAGTCTTCTAAGAAATTTGGCCAGGCTACTTCGTCTTCACCATCATACGTGAATTCAGACAAGAGATCAACAAACTCCCTTGTGATGTCGAGAGGTTCGACATGCAAAAAACATTGTGGAGGGATGAGTTTGACAGTACCCATGATTGATGTACGCAGATTCAAAAGAGATTGTGAGGGCTCAGCATGTCATCTGTCCCTCCTTCTAGAGCCAAAATGTTGATGGTGCTAGACCCGCCAATATTTCAGGGGATCTCCCTGGTAAGAAGTCATAACTAGACCTCAGACCATTTGGTTTAGGAGTCCCAACAGTGGGTCATATGATATAGCCTTGACAGTGGTTGCGTTCAGAGGTAAGTAATATGTCATTGTTGGTAGCAAGGGCGTGACATGCACAACAGGCCAAGAAATGTGCATGAATGATTCTAACACATGGAAGGTGGAGTGAGTGTGCCCCTTGGAAACCTGTGTAAACACACAACTTGGAAGGGACTGCATGAGCTAAGATGCATCAGAAGCTAGAAGGAAGGTGAATCAACAATCCAAAGTGATTGTTAAACCAACATCACATCTCTGTACGATTCATGCGTACAAATACATAAACAGTCTATACATACATGCGTAAGCAAACATATACGTACATCATTAAAGTAAACAAGTTAACTGAAATACAATAACAACATATGCATGAAACATGTTGGCTTTGTTATATTAATGAGTGAAAGTTCCAATCATACAATACAACCATGACCAACCACTACTCCCGATAATGGAACGTTACAGTCACTGTCCTCTGCTCCTCTAAAAAGATGTACTAGCTCTGCACTGTGGAGAAGCCAAGGCTCGAAGCTTTCTGTAAGATACTCCTATTGGAAGCTTGGCTGACCAAAAGCCTCTACAATGAGTTATGAGGTTCTATAAATAGCAAAGGGTGGGGTGACCCTTGACATTCCCCTTTTTTACTCTTCACCTACCCTCATGACTCTTCAACTACATCACTGTTACATTCAACTATCGACACTTGGACTTTCACTTTACAAGATGTTACATACAATTTTCACATGTACCGATGTGAGACAAAATAGGCTTGGGCAAGCCATGCAAGATACCACTCACACTCGGACAGTTGTGGTAAGACCAAATCTTCGACATCCTTTCGATGATCGATGGTGGTGAAATGATGCCAAGCTTGGTCATCTGTGATGGTTTCTGTGCGCTCATTGGTGACATCCAACTGAAAGCAAACTCTTGCCTCCATTGCATCTGGGTACACCGATATGGATCATTTGTCCAACTCGTCTTCTAACATGCGCATCATCATCTTGAGTGTAGCTAGACGAGCAAAACATTGATGCATAGTGTCTGCGCTAATATTAAAGTGTGTGCTGGTGACTATGTGCATCAACCTGTCAAAATACATGTTCAGCTCCAGTCGAACTTAGTCATCTTCACCTCAGTGACTGTACCAATGGGTGGGATCACATCCATGTGCACAATGACATCCCTGCTCCTGAACACCCTTGCATGCGATCGACGACACTTCCCACCCTATCTTCTCCATGCCAGCTGTTGGGCTGGGTCTATAACTTAGATGGGCACAGTTTCATCAGTTCGTGCATGTTGTGCCTCCTACTCTACCTGTTCCTGATGCAACTCTTTCTCTCATCTATGCAGCTCCTTTTCTTCCTTGAGTTTCTGCTTCATCTTCTGCAACTCCTTCTCTATTTCTCTCTCTACCTCTGCATGATCCTCTTATCATGTCATCACCTCATAGCCTCATTCTCCAAAGTTGCTTTCATCACAGGTTGATCTGCTTGAACTTGCATCTTTGCTTCACCTCTGTGATGGCAACAAACTTCATCTTGCATTTGTCGCCTGAAGGTCTGCTACCGTCTATTGTTTTCGATGGCACTGCTCGCTATGATGCCATTTCCATTTCACCTTGATATCCTTGTCAATGAAAAACTTAATGTTTTCACAGATAGGGAACTTCATAGGCACTTGATAGACTACATCCCCAGTTATACTCTCAACGGTGTCTTTGACTCTACTCTCCTGGAAGCCATTGTACTTCTATTGTTGAGAGGTAGACAAACACCTAGTATACCTAGAGACATAGCAACACTCATGACAAGAAATCGGTAAGTTGAAAACAAAAACAAACTGAACGACCGACATGCAACATACCTATGTGACTCTCTATGAAGATTGCACAATTTTCACTAGGAGGCTCAGAGACTGACCGTCGAAACTATGCAAGGCATAGTCTTGGCGACCGAGGGGCTAACTAACTACTAGAACTATGTAATACATAGTCCATCCTGGCCTACTGAGGATTGAAACTGTGCAATGCGCAATTTCAATCAGCAGTGACATGCAAACCAGCAAACTACATTATGCAATTTTTGGGGCCAGCAAGGCAATGCCTCCTATAATTGCACAATAAAAGCTTGGAGGTTAGTGCTGGGCTAGAGTTGCACAATTTTTGCAGGGAAGGTAGAGCCTTCACTTCCAGAAATGCGCAATGCTAGTCGAGCAAGGCAAGGTCCAGGCCAATACTACCTAGACCCGCCGATAGGCGATTGAAAACATGACAAGTCTAAATTCATGGTGAAATTGAGTGGAAACAACAGTGAATGGTCAAGCATGCAAATAGTAAGTGCAACATTCAGAAAATGAGAAAGAATGCATGTGTGTGAAGCCAGTCACCACAACGTTAATCGTCGGTGCAAAAACATTGTCATGCATGCAACATCAGTGAGATGCAAATGAAAACTGAAATGATGCTTCTACAAGATAACACATATTAAAATGACACCAAGCGTTTATTGAAATCAAGCAGACCACACTTACATGAAGCGAAACACAAAAAGTGACAAAAACGCAGTGCAAGACATGAGAAGCAGACTTACCCTGAAACAACTAAGTTGAAAGTGCCGAAGACTCTAGGATGTGATGTGGGATGTGCTGAAGCCCCGAAAATCAGGTCGACACTAAGGGGGATACCCACCCGGTCCGGACCTTGGTAGGAAGCTCCTTATCCGTTTGGTATAGCGGGTCCGACTGGGGATAATGGGACCAGTTTCCCAATTTAAGGGTGTGTGTGTGTGTGTGTAGAGTTGGATGATGCTGATCTAAGAGTACTTAAAGCTAATTTAATTCAAACTTCTAAACTAACTCTATGCTATTGTAATCTAATGAGAAACAACACATCTAATCTACACTAACCCAGGGTGAATTTCTTCCATTATGCGATCTAAAGAGATTTCAAACAATAACTGGTAATAAAGATCATTCAACTATCATAAGAATAGAAATCAATTGAGATAAACCACTTTGCATAAAAGGTTAGGCAAAACAGTTGTGAACAGCATATCGCATAGTAAGTTATTCATATATTAAACATAAATAAATGACTCCACCGTACAAAAGTGCCAAATGGTAACTCATACATTCATGCAGTAACATATAAACAACTAAAAACTGTATATCACTTTAAGAATGTAAACAGAAACAGTCAAGAGATAAAAGTACCATTTATGACTGGTTCCACTCATAAGCTTCAAGCAACAATGATTTATCTCTCCTTGCTCTAACATCTACTAAGAGTACAGAAGTTCAACATCAGTAGCATATATCAAATGCAAACATTAATAAACCTTGATCCATCCATTCATCAAAACCCTCTCCGAGGGTGCAAAAGTGCATGTTCTGAGGACAAGTTTTTTGACAAAATTCTGGACCCCTCTCCTAATGCCTGAGAAGAGTTTAAATACTGCTAACTAATTAACTTAATTACATAAATTTAGGATACTGTTTTAAATGACCGCCCTTCTACTAAAGCAAAACTATTTCTAAAAATTGAATCTAATTCCTAACCATTTATGTATTTGCTCCTTAGTGTTGCAAGCATGCAACATTCACCTGGGAAGAGTCGGCTGGTCGCCTTCTGCTTTCGTTTGAGCTATGAAAATAGAAATAACAAGCACTGGCACCACTTTCTGGTAAACTAGAAGATATTTTCGAGAATATTCCTCTATCTGGGTGTATTCACTACGTGTATACTTGGTAATAACCCAAATTTCTCTCAAACTGATTCTGCTTTTGCTATTTCGTTTTCTGGCCTTGCGAATGACTGAATAAGTTAGGGACTTTTCTCTCTGAGCAATTTTCTGCATCGAAAACTGCCTCCGTTCTTTGTTCCGGGCTTTTCTTGTGTGTTTTCCTTCTTTAACGCCTTTTTATTTTTGCTTTACCGGGCATAAGCTTCAGGATCTTTTGTAAACATGATGCTTTTGTGCGCTTTTGACTCTGGGCGTTGGATGGCCTACTGACATCAGCATCTGTTGAGTGATACTCTGGGATATGTGGTCCTGTTACATGTGGCATCCGTTTATGAAGGGATCTCTTCTCTGTTCTCCGAGCATTTGACGATTTCCCCTTTTCCTTAGATGTTTCCTACACATTGCTTCATGTTATTTCCTGTCTTACTGTTTACGCAAAGGAAAAGAGTAATGATAATAAAGACTGACATGAAAGCTTTAAGCTCTTATGAATGCATAATCATGACACCGATAACGAACTAACTCTTTGAAAACACAAAACTGTCCTTCTTGAATACTTTGGCATACATTCATTAATTTCTTTTAAGGCGCGCGCCCAATTTTGGTTTACGGACAGCTTTCCTTGAATACTGCACCGAGGAAAATTTGCGATGGGTGATTTCTGAGACTCACATCGCAGCATCACGGATCGCGTCGTCAAGATGTGTCATCGCAGAAATTCATGATCGCGTTTATCGCAAATCACATTCATCGCAGATCGCATTCATCGCAGATCACAGTCATCGCAGTTCGCAGATCGCACCTAGTCATTCAATCATTGTGTGCTTCTTACGCAATGTTGCGATATGCGACGTCGCATATTGGCCGTCAGAGATTTCTTAAGATTTTTCATCTAAGGGCGCTTCATAATGTATGCGATGCGATGAATTTCGCGTCGCTTCTTTGCAGTTTATTATGCTCATAGGAAAATGTTTCATTCTCTTCTCGCGATGAGATACAGCTTTTAAGGAGTTGAAATACAAAAAATTATACAAAATGTTTTTGGATTTTTGTTAAGGGTCCCCATTTGCTTGGTGTTATTGCTAATACCAAACAAAGAGGGGGGTTTTTGGTGGCCACAACAATGGCGATTCACTGGGAAAAACCAGCTATCTCTGCTTTTCTATTGAATTTTAACTTCCAAAGCAGAAAAATTTTCATAAGTCTAAATTTTGTTATGGACAGACAGAGTACATTATGCCTTATCCTATCAATGATATTTTGTTTCAACCTTTTTCTATTTGAATTGTTTTCTTCCTCAGGCTTTGTCCTTGTATTTACATCAACCCTTACTTGGTCTTTTTAAAGATAAAATAAGGTCTTCTCTATGTGTTGGCTTTTAAAATATGCTCATTTGCCGTAGGTAGAGCCTCTGCTACCAGCAAGCGTCCATAGCCTCGACAGGGTTACCTGTTACCCAACAATGATCCTTTATCCTGCTTAAGGCTATTTACAACTTTTCGGAGAAAAACCCATTTTGACACTTTTTCCTTTTTTATTCTCTAAAGAACAATGTATTGGTTTGGTGGCCAAATTATGATACAGTCATTCACTTGATTTACACCTTTGCTGAACAAGCTGGCTCATGATGAGACCCCTTGTCTTTTGATTGCAACAATCTTGAGTTGTTGCCCTGTTTTGGTGGACAGTATTAGCAAAGTCAGCAAGTTATAATATCTGTGATCATGATAAGTCGGCTCGTGATGAGACCTCTTATTCGTTGAGATATAGTGTTTTCTCGGATTGTTCCTCTGAATGCTGCGATTTCCTTTAGCGGGGAGGAAGTCATTGTTTTTCCTTAAGAAAGCTCTGGACGACAATAATAGAGTTTGAAAACAGTAGTTTTACATAGAATCTTTATTTCATTATTGATACCTTTCATTGTGTTGATCTAAAACAATTTTTTGCCAAAGGTTGCTTTCATCAAATTTTTTTGAAGTTGAAACTAGTATCATATCTAGGCCAAAGTTAACTCTATCTGTCTATAATAAAGATCAGATTTTTTGAAAATTTTACTACTTGTACAAGCGAAAAAAAAAATCAAAATCTGATAGAGAATTTGTGTCTTTCTCGTGAGCCCCTGTAGTAACCATCTACAACTGGTTTTATTTATAAGAAAGAAAAGAAAAACTAAAACTATCTTACAAAATAGAAGAATAATATTCTATGGAAAATATATTTTAAGGATTTGTCCATTAACAGGCAAAGAATCCCTTCTACTTGCTAAATCCTGCAACACAAACGTTGATGGGCCTATGACTTCTAAAATCTGAAAAGGACCAAGCCACATCTTCTGGAATTTTGTATGTTTGCCCTTTTCTTCATGAGCCTTATCCCATTTCAAAACTAGATCTCCCATCTGAAAAAAAATTATGGTCATTATGCTTGAATCAAAAGAAGATTTTATTAGCGCTTGGTGATGAGCATGGGTTTTCTTAGCTTGTTCTCGTCGTTCTTCTAACTTAATTATTTCCATTTGTCTTAATTGTAAGGAGGAAGTAAACACTTCATCGATGTATTGTACTAAAGACAAAGAGGGGATGAATAAGTGAGTTGGAAGGACGACTTCTTTCCCATAAACTAAATTAAAGGGAGAAGTGCCGATTGAAGCTTTCTTCGTTATTCTATTTGCCCATAAAGCATTTACCAAAGCTTTGTGTCAATTCTTTTGGTTCTGGTCAACTGTTCTTTTAATAATCCTGACTAGGTTTTTATTTATTGACTCAGCTAACCCATTACCTTGCGGATAGTAGTTGGCCGAATATTTTAGTTTGAACCCTCTTTTAAGTGCAAACTCAGTCATTGCATTCCCAGAAAATTATGAGGCATTATCAAACATTAAAGCCATTTACAATCCAAACCTAGTGATTATAAATTGATCTATGAATTCAATGATGCTTTCAGAATTAGTTGTCTTGAGAGGAACTGCTTCTACCCATTTAGTAAAATAATCTGTTGTCGTGAGGATGTATCTATGCTGCTTAGAAGAGTGAGGAACGATCTCACCTATTATGTCCAAGCCCCACTGACTGAATGGTTGCTCGATGTTTACCGGCTGTAGTGGCATGGACGGTTTCTTTTGTCTCCCTGCAGTAGTTTGGCAGACTTGGCGTTTCCTGACATAACTGTGTGAGTCTTTCAACAGTGTGGGCCAATAATATCCTGCACGTAATATTTTATGTGCAGTAGCATCTCCAGCATAGTGTCCACCTGCTGGTCCATCGTGGAGTTCCTGCAAAACCTTTTCGGCTTCAGTTTTCTCAAGACACCTAAGAAGAACAAAATCGTATTTCCTTTTAAACAGAACATCATTTATGAGCTGATATTGTTTAGCTTTCAATCTAAGAGCTCTTTTCTTGGTGTGATCCAGGTGTGATGGAGCATACCCGTTCTTAAGATAATAAATGGTGTCAGCATATAATGATTCTGCATCGTTTAGGCTTACCTCATACATTTGTACCTCTTCAGATGAATTTTCAGGAATTTGCGATGCTCCAGCCAACATTTTGTAGAAGCCTTGACCTCTCACAATGCTTGCTGGTTTGATCTCAAGATCGTATTCTTGTAAAGAAGTGATCCAATTTGCTCTTTTTTCACCCACATCCTTTTGTATTAGAAGATTTCTTACCGCTGGAAACGGTACTATGACCTTAGTATGGGTTTTAAGTAAGAAAGGTCTGAAATATTTGACCACTTTGAAAAAAGCATATGCCTGTTTCTCCACATTTGAATAGTTGAGTTCGGCACCTTGTAAATTCGAGATAAAAAATGCGATTGGAGCTTCCGCTTTCTCTTGATTTGCTTGAGTTAGAATCGCGACATATGATTTCTTTGAGGTAAATGTGTATAAGATAAAAGATTCTAAAAAATTCAAGGTTGCTAAAGATGGAACGTTAATGATAGCTTGTTTGATCAGGTTGAATGCCTCATGCTCATCTTGACCCCATTTAAAATTTGAATTCTTTTTAATCATGGTTTACAAAGGAGAAACAATTCATGAAAAATCTGGGACAAATCTCTTCACAAAATTGATTTGACCAAGGAAAGATTGCATGGCTTTTCTGTTATGAGGTAGGGATATTTCAGAAATTTCTTTGATTCTGTCAGGCTCAATGTGAATACCAGATTTTGACACTATGAATCCTAGAAGTTTTCCCTCACTTAATGCGAAAAAAGATTTCTTTGGGTTAAGTGAAATCCCATACCTTAAACATCGTTGAAAGATTTGTTTCAAGTCTTTGAGATGGTCGCTTCGCTTCTTGGAGTACACTGTTATATCTTCCAAATAAATTACTACAGATTTATTGACTAAACCCTTGAATGCGATGTCCATGGCTCTCTGAAATGTAGTGTCTGCATTGATCAAACCAAATGGCATCTTCCGATATGCATATGTGCCCCATTTAGTTTGAAATGTCGTTTTTAACTGATCATCGGGATGTACCAGCACTTGATTGTATCCTGAAAATCCATCCAAAAAAGACATTAGTTCTGAGCCTGCTACTGCCTGTAATATCTGCTCCATAGGTGGGAGGGGAAAATTGTCTTTTTGACAGGCTTTGTTGAGATTCTGAAAATCGATGCAGATTCTAATATCTCCATTTTTCTTTCTAACGAGTACCATATTGGAGACCCATTTGGAATGTCTGACGGGGAAAATTATTCTGGCTTTTAATAACTTATTTAGCTCAGTTTTTATCTGATTTTCTAAATTGGGGTGGATTTTTCTGAGTTTCTGTTGGACAGGTTTTTCGTTGTCAATCATAGGGATAGTAGGTTGAATGATAGAAGTGTCGTATGTCTTCAGCTCATCGTAATTCTAGGCAAAAATATTTTTGTATTGTCTCAAAAGACGAATATACACTAGTTTTTCTTCAGGGGCTAGGCCATGGCCTAGATTAACGTTTTGTGGTTTATCGTCGGTTCCTAGGTTTACTAATTCGTAGTTTAGAGTTGAACTGTAGAGCTTAGAATTGGTAGACCTTTTAAACCGACTTTTCAAATCATATAAGTCTTCCAACTTAACCACTGATTTAGGTATAGCATTATCAGTGCTATCTTATTGTATTTGTCAATCGTGATGGTCTTCGTCAATTATTTGATTGGAGTAGGATCCTTCAGAAGTGAGTAAATTTACAATATCAGGATCGTCATTGAATACTCTCCAATTCATAATGTTGTCAAGGATGGACGGTCTAAAGATTAATTCTATTGAGAATCTATCTGGACTAAATCTTCGGAGGGAATAATTCTAGAGGCTACGTTATCTAAAAGGTCTGCGCTCACGTTCTGGAGTCTTGGGATTGATGAAATATTGAATGCTATGAAATTCTTAGTCAGATCTTGTACTAAAGATTGATAGTGTTTCAAATGACCTGATAGGCAATGTATGGTGTTACGTACCTGTTTGACGACAATCTCAGAGTCTCCAAAGACTTGAAGATACTTGACGTTCTGTCTGACTGCTTTGTATAGGCCTTGCACCAAGGCTTCATATTCCGCTGTATTGTTTGTGCAATCAAATTCAAGTCTGCACGTAAGCATGGTCTTATTTCCTTCTGGACTAATCAGAACGCATCCTGCTCCTGCTCCTTCGTTAGATTTAGAGCCATCAAAATATAATTTCCAAAACAAAGCTGTAATTACAGGTTTATCTACAAAATTAACACACTTTGAATTATCAGCTTGGGAAAAGTTTTCGACTTGGGAAAAAACTGAATTTTCTAAGTAAGGTGATGTATGAGCATTGAAATTTCCGAGGAAAGAATCTACCGAGTAATTGCCTATGATACTGTTTTTATATGCTATTGCTTCATTTTCTCCCTCCAATTCCGTTAATATGTACTTCTGGTGTAACTCTCGTTCAACCTTTATTTGATTTGGTTTACCATTGTAGGCTAACCACATGTGCGACCAGTCGGTTGAGAAGTATCCATGGAGTTTTTCGAACCAAACCCTGCTAAGAATTAAGCCATAGAATTCTGGGATATCAGCTACTAGAATGTCAATAACCTGACATACCTTTGGGTTAGACGAAAATCTTATGGTCACTTGATTAAGTTCACCAATCACTTCGACTTGAGATCAATCAAGCTGAACTATGCGCACTGCGGATTTTTGTGGTTGAACATTCAACTTGGCACATATTGATCTGGGTAAAATATTCGTTGAAGCCCCAGAATCTACCAAACAATTGTGTACATTTTTATTGAAAATTTCATAAGTGAGAAGAAAAGGGGGAGTGTGAGACCTTGATCTTCCTCCAATCAAGGCGATGTCATTTGGATCAATCTTATTGATCGTGTTGGTTGGAGGTCTTCCCATGTTGTGGGAAGCTACAGTTGTAGGCAAAGATGTAGTAGGCACGTCATGTAATTCTTTCATCCTTATCTTCTGTTGATGTTTCAATTTGCTCAATTCATAAAGAGCGATATTAGCCCTAGCCTTTTTCATGTCATCAATAATATTGTATTCCATTTCATCCGACACTATCAGTGTTCTTGATGGAGGTGTTTGATCCGAATGAAAAATGGCATCAACCCATGGTACTCATCCACCCATATTATTCATCGACCCATGGAATTTACCCATGGTATTGTAAATGGCATCCGCCCGTGGTATTGTAAAATCCACCCATGGTATTCATTCACCCATGGAATTTACCCATGGTATTATAAATGGCATCTTCCCGTGGTATTGTAAAATCCACCCATGGTATTCATTCACCCATGGAATTGACCTGTGGTATTGTAACTGAAAAATACTATAAGTAACAAGTCACATTTTGTAAAAGGACAGATTGTTCGCCACAATGTAGCCTTTACGGTTATTATCGGTTTTAATAAAAAAGTTTCTTTGTGGTTTTGTTTATTGGGCATTCTCCTATTTTTCTTCTGGCAATGCAAGTTTTCAGATCTTGGGGGTCTCTCCTCCCAAGATCCATTTCAATCTTTTAGATCTTGGGGGCCTCCTCCCAAGATCTGGATCAGTGGTTTTAATAAAAAAAGTTTCTTTGTGGTTTTGTTTATTGGGCATTCTCCTATTTTTCTTCTGGAAATGCAAGTTTTCAGATCTTGGGGGTCTCTCCTCCAAAGATCCATTTCAATCTCTTAGATCTTGGGGGCCTCCCCCCCAAGATCCGGATCAGTGGTATCGGAGCAGGTTATGATTCCATGGGAACGAGGGTTTGATGCATGTTTCAGTTTCAAATTTTGCAGAAATATTCAACAAACTTCAGGCATGTGGTACAACCTCCACAGAGCACTTTCTTGGGTCAAGCAGGAAGAATTTTTCTTTTCTCATTTTTTGCAGGATTTTTATTTTTGGGCGGCGACTTTGCAGATCAGATCTGAAACATTTGGTACAAAATTTACAAAATAAAAGACCCGATCTGAATTCCCCTCGAAAAATCACCCAATTTAAAAAAAAAAATGGGTCAAATCGGAGTCCAGATGTGGGAGATATCGCTGATTTAAAATCAGCTATTTTATCCGAATTTTTGTGACGGCGGAACTGTTGCAGCACAAATCTGAGATCTCAGAGTGCCCAGATAAGGATTTCCATCACATGGGAAGATTCAAAATGGTCCTTCTGCTTCCAAAAACAGGTTATAATAAATATTCTGAGTTATATTGGCCGAGTTATGTCCATTTTAATTTTGGAGCAGCATTCGGAGTGGGTTTCCATTGGAGACGTGCCCTCGCACCCCACTTTAGTAGGCACCTGCTTCACATTCATCAGTTTCAACATAGCAGCAATCGGCTTGGGTTATTTGGAGATGTGCCCTCCCACCCCAGGCTATGTAGGCACCTGCTACTTCATCAGCAACCAACATCACGGTTGTGGGTCATCCACAAACCCACACTTCATCAAAGTCCATTTGCTAGGTCGTACACTGTTAGTATCACAGTTGGTCACAAGCATTACAGGGTATCTCTATCCTCGGATCTTCGTTCTTCATGGTTATGGGTCATCCACAAACCCACAATTCATCGAAGTCCATTTGCTAGGCCACACACTGTCAGAATCACAGTTGGTCACAAGCATTACAGGGTATCTCTATCCTCGGATCTTCATTTATCAGGGTTTTGGGTTAACCACGTAAAACCCTTATCTTCAGTGGATCTTCATATTCAACAAAGACTTTGCAGGAGGGAACTTTACGCAATGGGGACCATTGCTTCTTAAGGAGGGAGGAATGATCCGAATGAAAAATGGCATCAACCCATGGTACTCATCCACCCATATTATTCATCGACCCATGGAATTTACCCATGGTATTGTAAATGGCATCCGCCCGTGGTATTGTAAAATCCACCCATGGTATTCATTCACCCATGGAATTTACCCATGGTATTCATTCACCCATGGAATTGACCCGTGGTATTGTAACTGAAAAATACTATAAGTAACAAGTAACATTTTGTAAAAGGACATATTGTCCGCCACAATGTAACGTTTACGGTTATTATCGGTTTTAATAAAAAAGTTTCTTTGTGGTTTTGTTTATTAGGCATTCTCCTACTTTTCTTCTGGCAATGCAAGTTTTCAGATCTTGGGGGTCTCTCCTCCCAAGATCCATTTCAATCTTTTAGATCTTGGGGGCCTCCTCCCAAGATCTGGATCAGTGGTTTTAATAAAAAAGTTTCTTTGTGGTTTTGTTTATTGGGCATTCTCCTATTTTTCTTCTGGCAATGCAAGTTTTCAGATCTTGGGGGTCTCTCCTCCAAAGATCCATTTCAATCTTTTAGATCATGGGGGCCTCCCCCCCAAGATCCGGATCAGTGTTTGATCTGGTTGGAATGGGCTAGATTGAGTCGCTTTAGCGGTTGTTTTCTTTGTTGCGACTTTATCTTTTGCTGCAGGGCTTGCGCCCTTCTACTTAGGGGTAGCTTGGGGAGGATCAAGTTGATTTTTGCTTCGTGTGTTAACCGGAAATGCTTCTTGATCTTCTTCTTGTGGGAGGATGAAATCCCACATTCCTTGTAGTTCCACAACTTCTTCGTCATCGGTCTGCCCTTCAGTGGTACTCTCCTCTTTTTCCTCTTCTTTGGATTCGACATTTGAGATAGCGTTGGGTGGTTTCACATCCATTGAAGGGCCTCTTTTAAAATCTCTGTAGGGCTTTTTTGAAGAAGTTTCTGCCACTTGTTTTTTTATGTCAATCATCTCATTGGACATGGTTTTTAATACTTTTTGCAATCCTTCCAAATCGAAAGGATCTTTCGTTTGTTTCTTCTTGGAGTCTTCCTTGAAGGTGACTTTTTCAGATTTGCGTTCCTCTATCGCAGATCTCTTTTCCAGGGCTACTATGTGTTTCTCTACTGCTATCGCCTCTGTCAGGTTTTCAACTAAGTTTGTTTTATTTGCCCTATCCACGAAGATTGCTAAGTTTGATGGTAAGGCCGTAATATAACATTCACATCGTACTTCTTCGCTGGGTTGGGAAGCAGTGGGAATTTTGTTGAGGATTTTATTGAACCGTAAATTGAAATCTTTGATGGGTTCTCTAGCCTCAGCTTTAAGATTAGATAGGTCATTAATTAACGTTGTTGTTGATCTGTCATCACCAAACTTGGTAAGGAATTGACTTTGAAAAATGTCCCAACTTGTGATAGACCCGGAAGGTAATGCAAAGTACCATGACCCGGTTGTTCCTTGCATTGTATAGGGAAAAAGCCGGACAACAAGATCCTCGTTGGTAACTCCGTTGAGATTGACAGAAAGCATGAAATTGCTAATGTGCTCTTCAGCTAGCATGCCTATTTCTAGATTGAATTTGGGTAGCCATTTCTTAGGATGGGCCGATATTTGGCTTAGGGGTGGAGGCATTAAAATTGCCCCAGGATTGTTCCATGGAGACTGGGCCATCATTGAGCTGCTAGTAAATGAAAGTGCAGAGGATGATCCCTGAGGCCGGGAAGATGAAGATATTATGATTTTAGATGATTGAAGAAGAGGGATCGTTGAAGATGGATGAGTGGTTTGGAATGAAGATGTGGGTGGCTGACTTCGCGGTGAGGGAGTTGAAATGGACGATGTAGATGAAAGAGTCTCACTGTCAGACTCTGGTGGTGTTTTCCTTGCTCTTTTCCTGGTGGGGAGAGGGAATTCAGTTGGCTGGATGCCAAATTTTTCACTCTTTAATCTGGTCAGGGGATGAGCAGGATTGTACTGCGAAGTCACGCTGCTTTGAGATTTATCAGACCTCTGTGTAAAAATAGAAAATCCCTAGAGTTTGCGAATCAGAGTTTGAACTTCAGGGGGTTCAATGGTAGATTGGTCTGAAATATTAGGGTATGTAGCAGCGGTTAATACTCGAGCGACTTCTGACTCTGGATTTAAACGTACTGGGGAAGTCGGGGGAGTTGATGAGGGCGATTTACTCTCAGAATGGTATTTAGATTTTGATTTAGGTGTCATTCATAGTTCGGGCCCTCCTTCTAGCGCCAAATATGTTGAAGCCCCGAAAATCGGGTCGACAACAAGGGGGATACCCACCCGGTCCGGACCTTGGTTGGCAGCTCCTTATCCGTTTGGTATAGCGGGTCCGACTGGGGATAATGGGACCAGTTTCCCAATTTAAGGGTGTGTGTGTGTGTAGAGTTGGATGATGCTGATCTAAGAGTACTTAAAGCTAATTTAATTCAAACTTCTAAACTAACTCTATGCTATTGTAATATAATGAGAAACAACACATCTAATCTACGCTAACCCGGGGTGAATTTCTTCCATTACGCGATCTAAAGAGATTTCAAACAATAACTAGTAATAAAGATCATTCATCTATCATAAGAATAGAAATCAATTGAGATAAACCACTTTGCATAAAAAGTTAGGCAAAACAGTTGTGAACAGCATATCGCATAATAAGTTATTCATATATCAAACATAAATAAATGACTCCACTGTACAAAAGTGCCAAATGGTAACTCATACATTCATGCAGTAACATATAAACAACTAAAAACTGTATATCACTTTAAGAATATAAACAGAAACAGTCAAGAGATAAAAGTACCATTTATGACTGGTTCCACTCATAAGCTTCAAGCAACAATGATTTATCTCTCCTTGCTCTAACATCTACTAAGAGTACAGAAGTGCAACATCAGTAGCAGATATCAAATGCAAACATTAATAAACCTTGATCCATCTATTCATCAAAACCCCCTCCGAGGGTGCAAAAGTGCATGTTTTGAGGATAAGTTTTTTGACAAATTTCTGGACCCTTCTCCTAATGCCTGAGAAGGGTTTAAATAATGCTAACTAATTAACTTAATTACAAAAATTTAGGATATGGTTTTAAATGACCGCCCTTCTTCTAAAGCAAAACTATTTCTAAAAATTGAATCTATTTCCTAACCATTTCTGTATTTTCTCCTTAGTGTTGCAAGCATGCAACATTCGCCTAGGAAGAGTCGGTTGGTCGCCTTCTGCTTTCGTTTGAGCTATGAAAATAGAAATAACAAGCACTGGCACCACTTTCTGGTAAACTAGAAGATATTTTCGAGAATCTTCCTCTGGCTCGGTGTATTCACTGCGTATATACTTGGTAATAGCCCAAATTTCTCTCAAACTGATTCTGGTTTTGCTATTTCGTTTTCCGGCCTTGCGAATGACTGAATAAGTTAGGGACTTTTCTCTCTGAACAATTTTCTGCATCGAAAACTGCCTCCGTTCTTTGTTCCGGGCTTTTCTGGTGCGTTTTCCTTCTTTAGCACCTTTTTCTTTTTGCTTTACCGGGCATAAGCTTCAGGATCTTTTGTAAACATGCTGCTTTTGTGTGCTTTTGACTCTGGGCATTGGATGGCCTATTGACATCAGCATCTGTTGAGTGATACTCTGGGATCTGTGGTCCTGTTGCATGCGGCATCCATTTATGAAGGGATCTCTTCTCTGTTCTCCGAGCATTTGACGCTTTCCCCTTTTCCTTAGATGTTTCCTGCACATTGCTTCATGTTATTTCTTGTCTTACAGTTTACGCAAAGGAAAAGAGTAATGATAATAAAGATTGACATGAAAGCTTTATTTATTGACATGATCGACATAAGCTCTTATGAATGCATAATCATGACACCCATAACGAACTGACTCTTCGAAAAACACAAAACTGTCCTTCTTGAATACTTTGGCGTACATTCATTAATTTCTTTTAAGGCGCGCGCCCAATTTTGGTTTACGGACAGCTTTCCTTGAATACTGCACCGAGGAAAATTTGCGATGCGTGATTTCTGCGACTCGCATCGTAGCATCGCGGATTGCGTCGTCAAGATGTGTCATCGCAGAAATTCATGATCGCATTTATCGCAAATCGCATTCATCACAGATCGCATTCATCGCAGATCGCAGTCATCGCAGATCGCAGTTCGCAAATCGTGCTTAGTCATTCAATCATTGTGTGTTGCTTACGCGATGTTGCGATATGCGACGTCGCATATCGGCTGTCGGAGATTTCTTAAGATTTTTCATCTAAGGGCGCTTCATAATGTATGCGATGCGATGAATTTCGCGTCGCTTCTTCGCAGTTTATTATGCTCATAGGAAAATGTTTCATTCTCTTCTCGCAATGCGATACAACTTTTAAGGAGTTGAAATACAAAATTTTTTATAAAATGTTTTTAGATTTTTGTTAAGGGTCCCCATTTTCTTGGTGTTATTGCTAATACCAAACAAAGAGGGGGGTTGTTGGTGGCCACAACAGGATGTCAGAGCTACAAGATCAATGTGAGGAATGAGCTCTGTAGCTTCTGGTTCATAATTTTTGATAAGATCAAGGTTATGACGCGAATGACACAAAACTAGGAAAAAGCTCCACTTGGTGTGAGGTTTCTAAAACGAACTTTGCATGTAACCTATAGCTGCTAAAAATAGATCCCATAAACCTAGGGATGCCTTTTGCATGTTGTTTTTTTCTATTTTAGGAAAAGTAGCCCATGCATGCAAATCAAGTTTGCTGGGTCCCGGAGGGAACCGGTCAACCTGAAGGCACATGCATCGGTTTGTGAGCCTAGGATGAAACTTTGCGTAGTTTCTAGGTTGATATGGGATGGATGTCCCTAGGAGATTGTGAAATTTCTGGGGTCAGCAGCTGACTATCTCCCAGAATTGCGCAATTTCTACGCTGAGCTGCATTGCTGGTCAGATTACATAGTTTTCCCAAGGAAGCATGTCTAAATGTTCTGCGCAATTTTGGAGCTTAGTAGGCTTCCCAAAATATTTGTACAATTTATGGGCTGAGCAGAGGTGGTTTTCTATCAGGCATTGCACAATTTCTAGCCTAAGCAGGTCACTACCCCCAAAATTGCACAATTTTTGGGCTGAGTCCCAATGCCACATCAGATTTCACAATTTTTTGAAGGAGGACTACCTGACTATTCTATGCAATTCTAGAGCCCAGTAGGCTACCTAGCTGATTTGTACAATTTCTGGATGGAAGGATGGTTCCCCTCCAAAATTGCACAATTTTCTAGGGGAGTGTCTCAGCCAGAAAATAGTCTAAGTTCGGAATGTTGGCCTACGGTAGGGAGTAAAAAAGGCTAACATGCACAGACCAACAAGCCACTAAAACTCAGCTGAAGCCTATGTACTTGATAGTGCAAGACATGCCGCTAAGAATGGTTGGTAGGGAAGCTCCAAAATGAATCTAAGGAAAAATTTTGGAGGGTGGTTGTGGCTGCTACAACAGCTACCAAAATGAAGATTCTAAATTTAGAAATATTAGTAGGCACCTTCAATTTCATGGTGGCCTCCATGTTGGTAGAACCTATCTTCAGCTCTCCTCCACCTATCACACACCCTAGAATACACAAAATACTATTGCAAAAAATCACGCTTCATAAGATTTTCCAGTAGATAATGCTTCTTTAATGTCTCCATTACCTACGTCAAATGTGAGATGTTCTCCTCCCAGGTATCACTATATAATAGTATATCATCCAAATAGATAATAACAAATGAATCTATAAAAAGATATAATATTTCATTCATTCACCTTGTAAATGTAACTGGTGCATTACAGAGGTCAATGGCATCAATAACCACTCATACAAACATTTCCTAGTTTTAGAGGAAGTCATCTAGCTATCTTCTTCTTTGAACTGAACCGGGTGATATCCAAACTTCAAGTCCATCTTGGTGAAGTATTTCACTCACTACAATTAATCCAAAATATCATCAATCCTAAGAAGAGGGTACTTGTTCTTAAACATGATTTTGTTGAATGCCTTATAATATATACACATCATGCAAGTCCCATCATTCTTTAGTACAATTATGATAGGTGATCCACATGGTGATGTACTCAGTCATATGACATCATATTCCAATAGTTTTCGCAAATGATTCTTCACCTCACTTACTTCTATAAAATATTTCCTATATGTTAGATTCGGTCTGGTCAACCCTCCATCAGAGATCAACACTCTTTGTGCATTTCAATTTTAGGTGTCCCGCTCCATTCAGTCAGATGCATTTCACTAGGGACATGCTATGATATGACGGAGAAATTCATGCTAGTCATTTTCCCTCATCTCTGGTTCCTACTGACTCAGGTCTTTGTCCATAATCATCAAAGCCCATGACAGTCCAGGTCTGGTCCTATTACTGGACAGAGTCATTTTTTGTTTTTGGGTCTAGAAATTCATCAGTTTGGTCTCTGAAAACATGTCCAAGACAAGCCATGCAAGCCAGAGGGAGGCCCTATATAGTTCTGGTTCAGAAAGCTTCATCATCACCTGAAGAGAAATCAACTCTTCTTCAAAACTCTGTTTTGAAGAAAAGTCAAGCAGGGTCATTAATGACAAAATTTTCCAAAAAAATCGCAAGTTGAATTTTTCAGATGCAGTCATGGTTTTCATGGCCAAATGCCCAGTCACACAATCCTCGCAAAGAAATGCCGAAAATTTCATCATGAGAGCCAAAATTTCAAAGAAAAATGAATATCAGGGTGTTTTAAAGTCAATGAAAAAAGTGCAAAACATAAACATTAGAAAGTGGGTTTTCTAAGAAGAAAAAATCAAACCAATTTCTCTCAAGCCTATATATATACTTGTTGTGGCCCAAAGCAAAGCCATTGTGCCATTGAAGACTTGGAGAAAGATCCCAAAGGAGAGAGCAAATTCATGATGGTTTGAGTGAAGGAGAGCCAGTTTCCAAAGAGCGAGGCACACACACCAGGGAGCACGGTGCACACGCAGCCTTCCCACCATTCAACTTTCTCAAGGGCGCGACGCACACCCAACGCGCGACACACATAGCCAGGGCATAAAAAACAAGTGCAAATCATCCCAAATCTCGGTGAAGGATAGCAAATAAAGAGGTAGGCCCTGTTGACACCTCTCCTCTCTCAAATTTTTCAATGATTTAGTGTGCATTAGACATTTAAATGGTACCCCAAAAGCACAAGATCGGCCATGAAAAAAGCACCAAGAAAAACGAGAAATGAGGTTGCAAAATGTGATGTTAAACACCAAGGTTCTACTCACCTCCCCTTTTCCCGTCACTCCTCATCATTCCCGCCTCCATTCTGTCACATTTCCTAAGGGAACCACCCTAAAACCACCACTAAAAGCCCTCCCCTGTTTTTCAAACAAATATTGCGTGAGCTTATAGTGCCCGGCGCACACACAAGGTGGCGCGGCACACTCAGGGCGCGTGGCGCACTGGCAGCCCGGCCATAGTGCAAAACTGCCACTCGCGCGGCACATACCCGGTGCGTGGCGCACAGACTTGTAAGCCCAAAAATGTATTAAATCACCCAAAATTTTTGTGAATGACCCTCAAATGTGGAGAGGGAGCCCAACTACCTACACCATTGGCATTTAACTTGAAGGGAAATGTTATTATGACGACCATGAAATTGAATGAATTTTTTTTTTAAAGGTAAAACAAAGATGATATAAAGAAGGTCAAGAAAGCTAGGGTTTTGCTACAGTGACATTATCGCTAAAATATGCTCCTACCCTACCTATATCAGCTAATTCCCCCGTAGCAGTTTCCCCTAATAGTTACCGTAGCTACATTGTAATCATATCCATTCATCCCCTTTATTCCTATAGCTGAAGATATCAAACCGTACTCCATCAAAACCATACCCCAAACGCTCCCAAATCCCTGATAAATTTATCCTTTTAAACCCCTATTCCCCCTTTCATCATTCCCCTCCTAACACTCCCCTGTTTTATTGTCCCCTTGGTGACAGATTTTCAAAGCATCTATCAGTTTCATTGGATTCAGAGGGCAGCATAAAACTCAGGGTACAAGCAGCAGTAATGGCATCAGAAAATTCATCAAACTATGAAGAGGGGACCCACAGCAACACATCTTCAGGAGAGAGGGCCCATAGGAGACATCACCGGAGTGACAAACATCTTAGAGATGAGCCAAACACCCTCACTGAGCTGCAGCCATGCCCACTTGCTATGCCTTGTTTCCAGCACTTGGAATGTTATGAATTTTGTCAAAGGGTGTCGAATGTCAAAGTCCATCATGAGTTGGCCCACCTTTTTGCACTTCATCTACAGGGAGGCCAATCTATCCTGGCTGGGGTCACTTCCACATTAACACCGGAAACCATATCAGTGGCAACAGGAATACCGAATGTTGGGGAATAGTGGCATAAGAAAAGGAAGGTGGAGAGGCATCTTTATGAGGATTACATCAAGAACAGCTGCTTGAGCCAGCTCACCAAAGTTTTTCCGTTCATATTTTTGAGGGATGATTATGCCCCACTCATGAGATTGATCATGAAATATTTTAGTTGCAAGGGGAGGTTTTCTCGCCTTTATGTCTATCACATTCGCTTGCTTATGCACTTCACCAGGGTTTGGATGATGAGCCTCCCATTTTTCATCTGCAACAACATTGAGAAGATGAAAAACTTCATGCAGCGCAAGACCCCATGACAACAACTAAACAGTTTCTATCATTTTGCTCTCATCCAGATTTTGGTGGACCATCAGTTGGGATTGCAGGGTATTTCTTGGGAGGACTTCATCTCCCGTGATTTCTTCAGCGCTCCACCGGTGATATCATAGGCAGAACATGAGGTGGGAGGTCCTTCACATCAGTTTTAGCATGACACGGGAAGTCCTTCACATCAGTTTGAGTGCCATGAGACTGCCACCATGCCAGTATACATCACATACTAGAAGGGCAATAGACCATTGTTTGCAGCAGCAAAGCGAGTGTTATCTCCACCCGAGGTGGAAGGGGCCTCGCTTCCGACATCAGCACCACAGAAGCAGGGTAAGGCAAAGGAGCCAGTGCAGGAGGAAGGGCCATCAGGTGAGCAAGAGACCAAGTTTGTTCTCCTCCAGGATGATGAGACAAATGTAGAACCTACAAATGCTAAGCTGGGAGAGACCATTCAGCAGCAGCAGTCTGTGATTGAGAACCTATACCTGGACTTCGATAGGGCCAAGTGGAACGTGTAGTATATGGAGCAGAGGAACAAGAAACTTGAGGATCGTCTAGCTGAGATACAGTTGCAAATGCTCAAGGAAAACCAGCGACACATCTTGGTAGCACAAGGCAGACCTATGGAGCAAAGAGACGAAGACCGGGAGTATGTGCTAGAGAAAGTGAACGTTCACTTGGAGCAACGGTTTGATAAATCAAATAGGGAGAAATACATGCTGAGGCGCATGACTCATCACTACCAGGCCTGAAACATGAGTTCCAAAGTAAGAATTAGGAGCCTAAAGGCAAAATTGAGCAAAGCGACAAAAGAGGCAAAGGAGGCAAAGGAGGCAAAGGAGGCAAAGGAGCAAGATCGGCTTTGAATCTTGGCTGAGGCTTCCTTGGTACAGCATAGCACTTCAGAGGGAACCTCCAGCCCAAATTTCAAGAAATTTGGGCAAATTTTGGTCACAGGCAAATTTTTTGGACAAAAAACAAGAAATTCCTCCCTATGCGTCGTGCCACTGGCGCGACGCTAAGAATCTAGGACTCTAATCGAGGAATGGATTGCATATTTGGATTCAGCATCAAAAAATACTACTACTAGTGCCCGGACAATAAATTTTGACAAGATCTGGGTCTCCTAAAGGTCAAAAAACACCTAAAAATGGCCTCTTTGCCACTTTTTTGACACACAGAAAGCAGTCTTGGGAGAATGAAGATTTGGAAGGGAAAATGAGCACCAAATTGAGAAATTCCAGTGGGGTTAGAATGTAGATAGGATAGGATTTCCAGCAAGCCCACTTTGGTACATTTTGGACACTTGCAAGTGCCACAAAATAGGCTCCAAAGTGGCGCGACGCACAGAGAATTTGGCGCGACACAAGGGAAAAAACTGCCAATTTCTCCCGTTTCGCGAAATTTCGGGCTGCGAGTTCTCCAAGTGGGCCCGGTCATCTACACTTCAGTTTTTTTACACCAAAGGCGGAATTTAAAGAGTTTTCTCTCCATATGGGCATCTATCCAAGTGGCAAAAGAATGCAAAGGGTCATCCCAGCCAAATGTCATGCTTGAGAACGCTGCACCTGTAGCTGATGGTTGGCTCTCCATCTCGTTTTTGTAATGATTTGAGTAGCTTACCAACCCCTGGGCATTCTATCTCTTCCTCACACATTCTATATATTGTATGAAACTTATTTGCAAAGGGTTGGCTGGCTTGTAACTTCTGGGAGACTGTGGGAAAGAAACTCTATTTCTGCACTATGTATTTTTGACAGGGAATTAATGAAAGGCAGCGGCTCTGTTTCATGAGATTCTTGTGGTTGTGAGTGTAGAAAATGTGTTCTTATGTTTCATATGTATCTTTTTATGTTTCATAATTCAATTCACATTTCATTTCAGTGAAATTTTCTAAGTGAGATTAGGTGGAATTCAGTTTATATTGCTCTGCCTGTGGGAAAATTTCATGTGCAATGTTACTCTTCTGTTGAAAAGGATTCATGCGACCATGCCCTTTTCACTCTCTTCAGCAATATTTCCATTTCACATCACCTTAAGCCGAAATTACTGTTATTTCCGCTTACCTTTCCTCATGGAATAATATGTGCTTTCATTTTCAATTCTTTGTTCTTTGCTGAGCGCCAGACCCATATACATCCTAGAAGCTCGGTCACTTCATAAAATCTTTTCCAAAATCCCTATCCACTTACTAGTCTAAGGTAAACAGTGTATTGTAAGTCATCTCAGACCTCTTTCGATCATATATTCACTGAGCGTGACTCGGAGAGAGCCCTCTCCTGCTCTGGTAGGGCTAGCTACCAGACTGAGCATGGTTTATGGTTACCCTAATTTTTTCCTTCCTTCAGCCTAAGGCAGATTTAGGTGCTAACATAGTGGCAACCATACTGGGGACAATTTGACAATCAAATCCCCTTGTTTCATAAGAGTTCTAGGCTTCCGGATGATGAGTTTAGGATTGGAAAGGCTGAGTAAGTTGGTTGTGTCCCGTAATTTATCCCAATAGCATGCTGGCTTCGAGACGATATACCAGAGTGAATCGAGACCCAGACCCTCCTCATATTTATGAAAATCCCAATTTGTTCCCAAGACTCCTTTGTCAAGAAAGCACCATAAATCCCGTGTTCAAATCCCATTCATGTCCCAAAATTTTTGAGTATCTTGAAGAGCTTGAGTTTGACGAACGATTTGAAATATCTTTGTTTGAGTCCAAATCTGAAAGGGTTGTTGATTATACCGTCCCCAGTCCGCAATTCCTTGTAGACCTTGAAACAGAAAGAGCTAATAGATTAATTGATAATTACATTGCCACACAGCCCCAAACTCCAGGTGCAAGCCCCTTGCAAACTGTGCACACTCCTCCAACACCTCCAAGGTTAAATCCACCGAGAATGATGGCTGCCCGTTTCGCACCCCTTGTTCTACCCCAAGTCCTAGATGACATTCCAAATGATTATCAAAGCAAAATTCCATTTTTTTTACGGCACTCCTAACATTATTATAGCTCAGCAACATGTGGATAAAACAGCAAACTTCTATGAACTTCATGAGATTGATCCGGAGAACGTGGAAATGAGGCTCTTTGTACAAACATTTGCAGGTGATGTGAGGAAATGGTTCAGAGGTTTGATGGCTGCAAGTATCACTACCTTGGCGGAACTATAAAGACAGTTTTGAACCGGTGGGAAGTGAAAAAGAATCCTCTTCAAATTTTGGCTGAGTATGAACAAATCAAGCGGAATGTCGATGAGTTAGTCCAAGATTATTGTGTTAGATTTAATGCAGTCTACAATGAAATCCCAGACCATCTAAAGCAACCTATGAGACTAGCGATGATGAAGTTTCCGAATGGTTTTGATGCTGACATGGCGTACCAATTAAGAGAGGGAGAACTGGCTACAATGAAAGACATGTAGAAAATTGCAATCAGTGTTGAGGCAAATCTGCTGTCCAAAAGAGAAAGAGCGAAAGCAGAGAAGAAAACCACCGTGAAAGAAGAATCTTCTTCAATGGATCAACTACTCGAAAAGGTAGAATAGATGCTTGAGAGGGTAAAACTTGACAAGCCAGAGCCACAGGTAGGAATCCTAACTTTCGTGGCTAACAGCTGCCACAATATAGGATAAGACAAAGAGATCAGCGAACTCAAGAGCAAACAGCACAACAGCCGGTACAAACACCTTTGCAGCAGAATTTTGTGCATGGACCAGAGTTAGATGAGGAGAGGAATGTAATAGGAGAGGAAAACCATCTCTTTACTCCAGATGAGCTGCCTACTTACATCACCGAAGAAGAAGAATGTGCAATGAATTCAGCCACACACCAAGACACCAATTTTATTCTAGATAACGAAACCGTGTTGGAAGAAGAGTCAGAAGAATATCATAGTGGGTATATGAATGATTTGTCCGCACAACAGTAGTGATATTCCCTTAGAAACAGAGATGTACTAGCCAAACCAATTCAGAAAAATAAGGAGTGTGAAACAACAAAGAATGATCCATCCACTACACAAAGAAAGGGAAAGGAGACGGTTGTTTCGGAAAGCAACAAATCAAAATCAGTAGAACAATCACAGCAACTAGCCACATCAAAAGAGAAGGAAAGGAAAGAGATCCCAGTCAAAGAGGTATAAAGAACTCTCGCTTTCAGCCTAGAGAATGAGATTTCTAAGCTAAAGGTATCCATCCCTTTGACTAAAATCATGCAGAATAGCGGTTATAGAGGACAGGTTTCTAAAATGTTGAATTTGGACCCAATGTCCGACATGGTAAATGTGGAAGATGATTATCCTGAAATGATTTTTGGGCCAGCAATGAATGGTGAGTCTCCTGAGAACGATGTGCCACCCTTCTATATCAGTTTACGATTACATTACTTTGTGTTACACAACGCCATGTTCGATTCCAGAGCTTCTCATAATCTCATGCCCAAGATATCATGGATAAGCTTTTTCTGGACATCACCCGACAGTATCATGATCTATATTCATTCGATTCCAGCAGAGTAAGATGTATAGGACTCATCAAATACTTGGTTGTGAGTTTGGATAAGCTTCCTATGAAAAATTTTCTCATGGATGTAGTGGTAGCAGATATTCCTCCAAGGTTTGGCATGCTTCTTTCAAGGTCTTGGGTAGCAAAATTGAAAGGGACACTACAGCTTGATTTCTCCTATGCAACAATCCCGGTGTTTGGACAAATGAGGAAATTATATCGGGAACAAAAGATGAAATATATGATCACTAGCAAGGAGAAACCGATAAATCATCCTATTAACTATGTACATACAGATTTAGAGTCTTTCGTTTTGTTTTCAGATAGTTTAAATGAGATAGATAGTCAGATAGTAGAAGCAGACAACATTCCGGAGATAACAAAAAATTTCAGAGAAATCTTGAAGAAAGAAGGACAAGAAAAGCAGCGAAAGATTGGGCAATCAGCTGAAAAAGGTGGACAACAAGCAAACGATGGACAGCAAGCAAACAATGGACGGCAAACATATTTTCAGCACTTACAAGAGGAGGAAGAAGGCTTATGGACAATGGATTTTGATGGAGCAGTAGGGAATGATGGCGCTGGTATTGGTATTTGGGTACGCAGTCCTTTCTCCGCCCCAAACAAAGTACCTAGCAGTGTGAGAGTTTGCTCTTACAAGCTAGCCTTTGAATGTTCAAATAATGAAGCTGAATATGAAGCTTTGATTGCTGGCCTAAAGATTCTTAGAAAGCTGAATGCAAAGAGGATTTCGGTATATGGCGACTCCGAGTTGGTGATAAAACTGGTCAGAGGTGAGTATCAAGCAAAACATCCTAGGATGCAGGCCTATCGTAATGCAGTTTTGGACATCTTAAAGAGATTTTTCGAATACACCTTGACATGTGTGCCATGAATACAAAATAGTATTGCTGATGCTCTTGCTAAGGCAGCGAGCAGCTTGAAGATCCCCATGAACTCCAACAATAAATTTGAAATCCATGTCAAGCCCCGTCCAACCATTCTGGACAATCAGTGACATTGGCAAGTGCTCGAGGATGATGAGGAGATTAAGGATTTTCTGCTCAATAAAGGCAAGCTCAAAGAGACCTCAATTGATGTGGAAAACGATGAGAACAAAGGGAATGGTATAGATGAAGTACAAATCAATCAAATGGACATATTACAGCTGAAGAATAACATCATTCCTAAAGGCTTGATACCCCTAGAGGAACTTTTTGATCAGGATGATGTAGCCCACAAGCCAACATTGCAGCCAACGGAGAAAGGTGAAGAAGAAGTCAATATCGGTACAACTGCCAATCCAAAGTTGGTGAAATTGTCCAAAGCATTACCACCAAAGATCAAGGACAAATACATCAGTTTGATGGCTTCATTTGCATATGTATTTTCTTGGGGTTATTCTGATTTAAAGACCTATGATACAAATATCATTCAACACACAATACCCATCAAGCCCAATCAAAAACCATTTAGACAATAGCTAAGAAGGATAAATCAAAAGTTGCTGCCATCTATCGAAAAAGAGGTAAATAGGTTGTACAAGTCAGGTATCATTGTGCCTATCAGATTTTCAGATTGGATATCTAACTTGGTACCTGTACACAAGAAGACTGGTGAGATCCGCCTATGTATCGATTTCAGAAATCTAAACAAGGTCTCATTGAAGGACAACTATCCGCTGCCCAAGATGGACCATATACTTCAGCGAGTAGTGGGGGCATCTCGTATGTCGCTGCTTGATGGTTATTTTGGATATAACCAAATTTCCGTCCATGAAGATGATAGAGATAAGACAACATTCACAACTCCATGGGGAACCTTTCACTATGCCAAAATGCCATTCGGTTTAAAGAATGCAGGTGCCACATTTCAACGGGCAATGGACTTGGCGTTTGCGAATGAGAAGGATGTGTTTTTGGTGGTGTACTTGGATGATTTGACGGTGTTTTCAAAATCTGATGAAGAACACATGCATCACCTAAAAATTGTCTTTCAAAAATGCAGGAAATATGGTTTATCGCTGAATCCAAAGAAGAGCTTGTTCGCCATGGAGGAAGGCAAATTACTTGGGCACATCATTTCAAAAGATGGCATTCGTATAGACCCAGCGCGTGTGCAAGCAATTCAGCAAATCGATCTACCCAGGAACAAAAAGGAGATACAATCATTCAATGGTAAGATGAATTTTCTGCGTCGTTTTGTGCCTAATCTTGCAGAACACTTGAAAGAAATGACCAACATGCTTAAAAAAGATAGCCAGGTGAAATGGACAGAGGAGGCTGTCAAATCTTTCAACTTGGTCAAATTGGCCCTTTCTTCAGCTCCAGTTCTAGTTAGCCCGGACTACACTCAAGATTTCATATTGTTTTCATTTGCTTCTGAGCACACTATGGCAGCGGTATTATTGTAGAAGAGGGATGATCATGAAAGACCCATTGCATTCTTTAACAGGGATATAACGGATGCAGCTTTGAAGTACAACATCAATGAGAAGTAGGCCCTGGCATTGGTGAAGGCATTGAAGGATTTCCAGGTGTATATCCTACATTCTCACATTCTGGCCTATGTTCCTAATACTGTTGTGAAAGATGTTCTAGTGCAGACTGATCCGGAAGGGAGAAGAGGAAAATGAATCGCAGCCTTGCTAGAATACGATGTGGAGATAAAGCCTACAAAGCTGGTCAAAGGACATGGGTTGGCGAAGCTAATGGCTGAATCAAATTTGCATGCATTGGACATAAATTTGATCGCTGCCATGTCTGATGAGAATGAGGAAGGAACGTCAATTCAGGCATCCGAAATGTTTGCTTTGTCCCCATGGTATTCTGATATAATATATGTGCTGAAAAAGCTATCACCACCGCCCGGCATGGCTAGAAACAAAGTGAGAACACTCAAATTGAAGGCTGCCAAGTTATGTATCTTGAATTATGCACTCTATTGGAAAGATCCCGGTGGCATTTTGTTAAATTGCCTGGTGGAATAAGAGGCAAAGAAATTCATAGAGGATTTCCACGGAGGAGAGTGTGGCGGACATCTTTTTTGGAAATCAACAGCGAAAAAAATTTTGAGAGCAGGGTACTACTGGCCTACTTTGTTTGCTGACGTGCATAAGATGGTAAAGCGCTATCATAAGTGTCAAATTTTCGAAGGAAAACAGAAATTACAGCCTTTGCCACTTAAGCCTATCGAAGTGAGCACTCCATTCCAGCAGTGGGGGTTGGATTTCATTGGGGAAATTCATCCCGCCTCTTCCAGACAGCATAGGTGGATCCTTACAACGACGAACTACTTCACAAAATGGATTGAGGCAGCCCCTACTAGACAAGCGACGGACACGGTAATCATTTCATTTCTCGAAAATAACATCTTGTCTCCCTTTGGTTGTCCAAACAAATTAATCACTGGTAATGCAACAGCTTTCAAATAAAAAAGGATGGTAGAATTTTGTCATAAATATCATATAATTTTGGGTCATTCAACTGCCTATCATCCACAAGGCAATGGATTGGCAGAATCTTCGAATAAATCTTTGATCAACATCATCAAGAAGTTGCTGAAAATAAATAAGAAGAGTTGGAACAAGAGGCTGGTCCATGCGCTTTGGGCAGATCGGATCAGTCAGAAAAAATCTATTGGCATGTCAACGTTTGAGCTTTTTTATGGAGTGGACACAGTATTTCCCACTTCTCTTGCTGCCCCAGTGGTCAAAATTCTTTAGGAGGCCGGCAGTGAGGAAGATCCCATGCAGACAAGGCTGAATCAAATGATCCACTTGCAGCAAAGAAGAGAAGAAGTTTTCAAAAACACATCCAAGTTACAGGAGAAGATAAAGAAAATCTATGACAGAAAAGCAAAAGCGGATAAATTTCAGTTGGATGATTTGGTGCTGAAGTGGGATGCAAGGAAGGAAGAGAAAGGCAAGCACGGAAAGTTAGAAAATCTATGGAGAGGCCCTTTCAAGATCGTAGCATATAGGGGGCAGAATGGCTTTCTTCTGAAGGAAATGAACGGGGAAGACTGTCCTGGAGAGCCGATCAATGGTCGGTTGGTCAAGCGGTATCACTGTTGATCTATTAATGCTACTTCCACTGTCATTGTAAATACCATTTTTATTTTAGTTTGGTTTCAGTATGTAAAGTTATTTTTTGAGTTATAACCAATTGTCAAGCTTCAGTCAATTTCTTGGTTATTCCAGTTGTATAAATAAGTCAGAGTCCTTTGTTGCTTATCAAAATGATGACTCCATAGCCCAATGGAAAAACGGCATTGTCTAGCTCCTTCAGAGATCTGTTTTTCTTGGCACCTCCAAGGAGCTACCATCCCCCATTGGAGCCAACGTTAGAGTCGGTCTGGTCAACCCCCCGTAAGAGATCAACACTCTTTGTGAATTTCAATTTTAGGTGTCCAGCTCCATTCACTTATCTGCATTTCGCTAGGGACATGCTATGATCTGATGGAGAAAGTCATCCTAGTCATTTTCCCTCATCTCTGGCTCCTGTTGGCTCAGGTCTTTGTCCATAATCATCAAAGCCCATGACAGTCCAGATCTGGTCCTATTAAAGGACAGAGTCATTTTTTATTGTTTGGGTCTAGAAATTCATCAGTTTGGTCTCCGAAAACATGTCCAGAACAAGCCATGCTAGCCAGAGAGAGGCCCTACATAGTTATGGTTCAGAAAGCTTCATCATCACTTGAAGAGACATCGAATCTTCTTCAAAACTTTGTATTGAAGAAAAGTCAAGCAGGGTCATTCATGACAAAATTTTCAAAAAAATTGCCAGTTGAATTTTTCAGATGCAGTCATGGTTTTCATGGCCAAATGCCCAGTCATACAGTCCCCGCAAAGAAATGCTGAAAATTTCATCATGAGAGCCAAAATTTCAAAGAAAAATGAAAATCAGGGTGTTTTAAAGTCAATGAAAAAAGTGCAAAACATAAACATTAGAAAGTGGGTTTTCTAAGAAGAAAAAATCAAACCAATTTCTCTCAAGCCTATATATATATATATATATATATATATATATATATATATATATATATACTTTTTGTGGCCCAAAGCAAAGACATTGTGCCATTGAAGACTTGGAGAAAGATCCCAAAGGTGAGAGAGAAAATTCATGAGGGTTTGAGTGAAGGAGAGCCAATTTCCAAAGAGCGCGGTGCACACACCAGGGAGCACGGCACACACAGAGGGCGCGGCACACACGCAGCCTGCCCACCATTCAACTTTCTCAAGGGCGCGACACACACCCAGCACGCGGCACACTGGGCTTGGCGCGCGACGCACACAACCAGGGCATAAAAAACAAGTGCAAATCATCCCAAATCTCGATGAAGGATAGCAAATAAAGAGGTAGGCCCTGTTGACACCTCTCCTCTCTCAAATTTGTCAATGATTTGGTGTGCATTAGACATTTAAATGGTACCCCAAAAGCACAAGATCGGCCATGAAAAAAGCAGCAAGAAAAACGAGAAATGGGGTTGCAAAATGCGATGTTAAACACCAAGGTTCTGCTCCCCTCCCCTTGTCCCCTCACTCCTCATCATTCCCGCCTCCATTCCATCATGTTTCCTAAGGGAACCACCCTAAAACCACCACTAAAACCCCTCCCCTGTTTTTCAAACAAATATTGCGTGAGTTTATAGCACTGGGAGCCCAGCCACAATGCAAAATTGCCACTAGCGTGGCGCATACCCAGTGCATGGCGCACTGGGTAGAGTGCGCGATGCACAGACTTAGAAGCCCAAAAATGTATTAAATCGCCCAAAAATTTTTTGAATGACCCTCAAATAGCCCAACTACCTACACCATTGCCATTTAACTTGAAGGGAAATGTTATTATGACGACCATGAATCAAATGAAAAAAAAAATTAAAGGTAAAACAAAGATGATATAAAGAAGGTCAAGAAAGCTAGGGTTTTGCTACAGTTACATTATCGCTAAAATATGCTCCTACCCTACTTCTATCAGCTAATTCCCCTGTACCAGTTTCCCCTAATAGTTACCCTAGCTACATTGTAATCATATCCATTCTTCCCATTTATTCCTATATCTCAAGATATCAAACCCTACCCCGTCAAAACCATACCCCAAACGCTCCCAAATCCCTGATAAATTTATCCTTTTAAACCCCTATTCCCCTTTTCATCATTCCCCTCCTAACACTCCCCTATTTTATTTTCCCCTTGGTGACATATTTTCAGAGCATCTATCAGTTTCATTGGAATCAGAGGGCAACATAAAACTCAGGGTACAAGCAACAGTAATGGCATCATAAAATTCATCAGAGTACCCACAGCGACACATCTTCAAGAGAGAGGGCCCATAGGAGACATCACTGGAGCGGCAGACATCTTAGAGATGAGCCAAACACCCTCACTGAGCTGCAGCCATGCCCACTTGCTATGTCTTGTTTCCAGCACTTGGCATGTTATGAATTTTTTCAAAGGGTGTCGAATGTCAAAGTCCATCATGAGTTGGCCCACCTTTTTGCAATTCATCTACAGGGAGGCCAATCTATCCTAGCTGGGGTCACTTTCACATTGACACCAGAAACCATATCAGTGGCAACAGGAATACCGAACGTTGGGGAACAATGGCATAAGGAAAGGAAGGTGTAGAGGCATCTTTATGAGCCTTACATAAAGAACAACTACTTGAGCTAGCTCACCAAAGTTTTTCCATTCAGATTTTTGAGGGATGAGTATGCCCCACTCATGAGATTGATCATGAAATATTTCAGTTGCGAGGGTAGGTTTTCTCGCCTTTATGCCTATCACATCTGCTTGCTCATGCACTTCACTAGGGTTCGGATGATGAACCTCCCATTTTTCATCTGAAACAACATTGAGAAGATGAAAAACTTCATGCAGCGCAAGACCCCACGACAGCAGGTAAACAGTGTCTATCATTTTGCTCTCATCTGGATTTTTGTGGACCATCAATTGGGATTGCAGGGTATTTCTTGGGAGGACTTCATCTCCCGTGATTTCTTTAGCGCTCCACCAGTGATATCAGAGGCAGAACATGAGGTGGGAGGTCCTTCACATCAGTTTCAGCATGAGACAGGAAGTCCTTCACATCAGTTTCAGCATGAGACAGGAAGTCCTTCACATCAGTTTGAGCGCCATGAGACTGCCACCATGCCAGTATACATCACATACCAGAAGGGTAGTAGACCATTGTTCGCAGCAACAAAGCGAGTGTTATCTCCACCCGGGGTGGAAGGGGCCTTGCTTCCAACATCAGCACCACAGGAGTAGGGTAAGGGAAAGGAGCCATTGCAGGAGGAAGGGCCATTAGGTGAGCAAGAGACCGAGTTTTTTCTCCTCCAGGATGATGAGACAGATGCAGAACCTACAAATGTTGAGCTGGGAGAGATCATTCAGGAGCAGCAGTCTGTGATTGAGAACCTATCCCTGGACTTGGATAGGACCAAGTGGAACGTGCAGTATCTGGAGCAGAGGAACAAGCAACTTAAGGATCGGCTAGCTGAGATAGAGTTTCAAATGATCAAGGAAAATCAGCGACACATCTTGGCAGCACAAGGCAGACCTATGGAGCAAAGAGATGAAGACCGGGAGTATGTGCTAGAGAAAGTGAACCTTCATGGAGCAGTGGTTGGATAAAGCAAATAGGGAGAAAGACATGCTGAGGCACATGACTCATAACTACAAGACCTAAACCATGAGTTCCAAAGCAAGAATCAGGAGCCTAAAGGCAAAATTGAGCAAAGCAAAAAAAGAGGTAAAGGAGGAAAAGGAGGCAAATGAGTAAGATCGACTTCGAATCTTGGCTGAGGCTTCCTTGGTACAACATAGCACTTCATAGGGAACCTCTAGCACAAATTTCAAGAAATTTGGGAAAAATTTTGTCACAGGCAAATGTTTTGGACACAAAACAAGAAATTCCTCCCTGTGCGGTGCACCACTGATGCGACGCTAAGAATTTACGACTCTAATCAAGGAACGGCTTGCATATTTGAATTTAGCATCGAAAAATACTACTACCGGTGTCTAGGCAAGAAATTTTGACAAGATCTGGGTCTCCTAAAGGTCAAAAAACACCCAAAAATGGCCTCTCTGCCACTTTTTTCACACACAGAAAGCAGTCTTCGGAGAATGAATATTTGGAAGGGTAAATGAGCACTAAATTGAGAAATTATAGTAGTGTTAGAAAGTAGATAGGATAGGATTTCCAACAGTCCCACTTGAGCACATTTTGGACACCTGCAAGTGCCCCAAAACAAGCTCCAAATTGGCGCAACGCACAGAGAATTTGGCGCGACACACAGAGAATTTGGCACGACGCACAGAGAATTTGGCACGGCGCACAGGGGAAAAAACTGCCAATTGCTCCCGTTTCGTGAAATTTCGGGTCGCAACTTCTCCAAGTGGGCCCGATCATCTACACTTCAGTTTTTTGGCACGAAAGGCGGCATTTAAAGAGTTTTCTCTCCAGATGGGCATCTATCCAAGTGGCAAAAGAATGAAAAGGGTCATCCCAGCCAAAAGTCATGCTTGAGAACGCTGCACCTTTAACTGATGGTTGGATCTCCATCTCATTTTTGTAATGATTTTAGTAACTTACCAACCCCTGGGCATTCTATCTCTTCCTCACACAATCTATATATTGTATGCAAGTTATTTGAAAAGGGTTGGTTGGCTTGTAACTTCTGGGAGACTATGGGTAAGAAACTTTGTTTCTGCACTGTGTATTTTTTATAGAGAATTAATGAAAGGCAGCAGCTCTATTTCATGAGATTCTTGTGGTTGTGCGTGTAGCAAATGTGTTCTTATGTTTCATATGTATCTTGTTATGTTTCATAATTCAATTCACGTTTCATTTCAGTGAAATTTTCTAAGTGAGATTAGGTAGAATTCAATTTATATTGCTTTGCCTGTGGGAAAATTTCATGTGTAGTGTTACTCTTCTGTTGAAAATGATTCATGCGACCATGCCCTTTTCACTCTCTTCAGCACTCTTTCCATTTCTTGTCACCTTAAGCCAAAATTGCTGCTCTTTCCGCCTACCTTGCCTCACAGAATAATCTGTGCTTTCATTTTCAATTCTATGTTCTTTGTTGAGTGCCAGTCCCATATACATCCCAGAAGCTCGGTCACTTCATAAAATCTTTTCCAAAATCCCTATCCACTTACTAGCCTAAGGTAAACAGTGTATTGTAAGTCATCTCAGACCATTTTCGATCATATATTCACTGAGCGTGACTCGGAGAGAGCCCTCTCCTGCTCTGGTAGGGCTAGCTACCAGATTGAGCGTGGTTTGTGGTTACCCTAATTTTTGCCTTCCTTCAGCCTAAGGCAAATTTAGGTGCTAACAATATACAACCCAATTTTTGGTAAGGGAGAGTCCGACAATAGTGTACCTTACTCTTCGCTTCCCTCTTGGGTGGTAACAATTTAGGCTCCCAGAACACACCCCTCCATATCTATAAAAACTCTTCTAATTGTTGTATTTATTTATTAGTACACCCCTATAGGGATGCCTTGCCACTTAACAACTATTCTACAAACTTATTTTCTCTTAAAAATAGTAAATCATACTTCTTCTTGGAATTGAACAACTTCTTGGCTTGGTTGAAACTTACTAGTGAAATTGTTTACTTACCTTTGTGCACATGAATGATTTCCCATCCTTGACAAGTTGATGTTGGTTTTCTCTCCCCGTGATGATTTCATCGTACATGTACATGTAGGGACTTCCAATCATAAATCCACATACATCAAGGGGAACTACATCTTGTTCTACTTCATCAATAAAACCAACATTGATTGAAAATCTGATTTTGCACTAAATTGTTACCTTCAAATATACATTCTTATTTACCCATCCTAATGGGCATGGGATTTGATGATAATGAAATTCGAATATCAATTTCTTGATCAAAAATTTTTTAGTGAGATTCATCTGTTATCTTGAGTCAAATAGAGCATCAAACTCCATTTTCTTGCACTATATATTTATGTGGAAGAGTTTTGTCATTTCATCCTCCTCTTACGGTTGACTACTTAGATTCACCTCCTTTTACACTAAAATATAGAAAATATTCTCATCCACATCCGAGTTTATTTCAACTTGGTTCCTCACATTAGTGGTCATGAGATTCTTCTTCTTAGTGTCTTTCTTTTTGTTATTTAGGTTAAGCTCTGGATGGAACTTCCAACACCTCTCCTCTATATGAATGTTGATATTATAATGGTTTTAGTGGTTCATGGGGTGTTTGTACTAATTTTATATGGCTATTTCCTTTTTCTCTTTTAACCGTTTCCAATTCTTCTTCCCCTCAGAAGCATTATGTTTCTCTTTATGCTTCGATCCACTTGATTTCCCTTTCTTGAGGCATATGTTTTCTAGGTATTGTACCTGTACATAAGCCTCATCCATCAATTGGGGATTTAACAACATAACTTTCTTTCACATCTGGATATGTAAATACCCTAGTTACTTGAGGAGTACATCTGAGTTGTTCAACGAAAAACCCAACATTATGGCCATCATTCTGAATTTTGTGGTGTACTCCTATACACACTGCCCATAGTTTTTCTTGAAGTAGTGCCACTAGACCCATTGGTCCTCTACATAGCTAATAGGGTAAAATTATGACTTTATGGTAGTTTTAAATTCCTCCCACTTAGTCACTGGAGGTGTAACAACCCCGGCATAAAATTTCATGTAATAAAAGTTAACAAAGGAAAAATAAGACCATTTAAGGCTTGAGCTATAATATATCATGTGCATTTGCTAAGTGTTGATTGATTCATGCACATGGAATCGATAAAAGTGAACGATAATATCAATTATTTTGATATGTACATTCTTTTGGAGTGAATGGCATTAATAGTGAATCACATACCATAAGACATTAGCATCTAGTCGATCTATGTCTAGATAACCAATAGGGCCATAACCTTGTTTCATCATGTAAATATACTTAATATGTCCAAATTATTCCTAAGCAAGAAATCATATAACGTGTCATTGTTTCTATTTATTTATTCATGTGAAATTTTACATGAATACTCCAATTTTATTTTACTAGGGATCTAGCGTTATTGTGCTATATATTTTATCTTATTTGGGAAATAGGAAAAGCGTTGCAACTTTAATTGCATGGGTTTCCAACCACACACTAAAACAAATATAATTCATAAAATCCATGACATATTAAAACATGTATAATGTATGACGATAAACCTATTGCAAGAGCACTTAAATGAATATATTCATATTGGTGAGTGCAGGAGTGTCTTCTGATATATTTAGAGTGTTTCCTCATTGTATTTTTATTATTGATAAGTTTTGGAATAAAAATGAACATTCGACTTCATATACCTTTGTGTGTGCTGTGCAGAGGCCCCACCCTCTCATTTCTACCTCTATACCTTTTGCATCTTTGCACAGCACTTCATACCTCTACACTCTGCACACGTCTCACCTGTGTTTTCTGCCACTACGCCTCTTCACATAAGTTCATTTAAATCTTGAGCTAGTGGATGTGAATCTAGTTCAAAGTGACTTATGGGGGCTTTGGAGGGCTAGGTTTGTTCATTGCTTGTTCAAGCTTTGGTTAGAAAAGCTTAGTGTGTGGTCGTGTACTTTTTGGTTTCGTGGTCCTCTTGTGTTAAAGTTGTTACTCTCGGTTTCAATGGAAAATGGTGAAAGGGTTTTGGGGGAGGAAGTTGTACCATCAATCTCTATTGTTGACTCTTTTGTAGAGTCTGGGGCAAGTGTCTGGATTTTTTGTGATGATCTAGTTTGTGGGTTCCTAAGTCTTCTTGGTGGTAGGTCTTGTCCATTTTCTTATTTTTTTGTTCGCAAAGGTATTCATAGCAACAGAAAGAAGTGCACCCCTATCTCACCTATGCTACCGAGAGAGAGGATGAAGAGAATGCAGGAGGGGGTGGTGGCAGGGCCCAACAATGGAAACGAGGAGCTAGACTCTTTTCTCATGACTCAGCTACCATGTATTTCAATGTTGTTTCATCAGACACTCGAAGGGAAATTCATAATCTTGAGATATAAATGGGGGTTGAAAGACAATCCCTCTCTAATTCAAAGTTCATGGGTGATATTTTGTCTTAGGTTCCTAACCCTAGGCATACCAGGGGCAGGAAAAAACAATACTTAAACTCTATGGATCTTCATTGGAAAATGAAGTCCCTCTTAGGCTTGGTCCTGAAGAACAAAGAAGTGGAGAAGTACAATGGTTTTTCATCCTTGGAGGACATTAAGAGAATGCTCAGGAATTAGAGGTTTTGCTTGGATAGAATTGACTCCCGCCTAGCACATGTAGAAATTCATATTGCATGTGAATTAGATCAGGGTGGCTTGATGGATCCTCTTAGTTCTAGTGAGACAGATCTAACAAATATTTCTTCCTTTGATAATGGTAAGTGAGCTCGCTTGGATGGAGGTGTAGTACAAAAGTTTTTATGAAGGTTATTGGTTCATTGTGTAGGGTGCTTGGAATTTCTTTTAGTCTCCTTGCTTTATATTGTTTTGTGTGATGCTTCATAGCCCACTTTGCAAGGCATTTTTCATCACTACTGGTCCCCTTGTCATATGGTCAATGGTCAGTTACAATGCTACATTATTGGGTTCGATATCTTAGTCTAGTGATCTTGTGAATGGGTCGTGAAAAAATTATATGGTTGTCTGTTTGAGTTTTAGGTAGACCCTTTATGGTTTGAGAGCCCATGATGTTGGTTTTATTCAAGAATTATGGTTTTTTATCTCTATGTGGGTCTATTGGTATTGTTATAGGTCATTTCTAGCCTTTGTACTAAGGTAATATGGGTCATGGGAGTATTTAAAGTTTAATGGGAATGGAGACCCTTTTGGTCTAGTCAACTGGTGTAGTTTGTATAGGTGACGTTGAAGCCTCCATCATAACTCTAGAAATCTATGAAAATTCATGTAAATCTAGTTTTTTCTTAATAGAATACCTTAATTTACAAAAAAAATGTGGGAGCTTTTACTAACTTTTGATTCCAATTTAACTCAAAAGCTATGAAGTTTGGGCTACTAATATGTTAGTTTGTGGTTATACAAAACCAAATAATTTGGTAGCCACAAGATTTTATGAATGCATAGAAGGAGATCAACATTGAGTCAATGGAAAGAAGGATGAAAAAATACTTTTTCCCATCCAAAAAAACATGGATGGGAATATATCTCAAAAACAAATTTCTTTGAGATAATGTGGGGCATCTTAAAGAATAATTATCATGGAATCATGAAGGTGAAGGTAGTTCAGTTGCAAATGTTGAGGATGAATTTTGAGAATTTGAAGATGAAAAAGGAAATACATGGACCATTCCATGACCTAAGTCATAAACATTTCATTTTAGCTAAGTATGAATGGTGAATATCTTTGAGATCAGAAAGTGGTAGAGAAGGTTCTCAAAACCTTTCCCAATAAAATTGATGTAGCAGTTGAAGCCATTGAAGAATATAGAAACTTGTCATGGATATCAATAAATGAGTTATCAGAATCCTTGTTATCTGATGAATCTCGAATAAGTAGGCATGACTAATCTTCGGAAAAACAAATTCAAACAAGTTTCTATCTCAAGAGGTAGAAGAGTATCTAGATCAAGAGGCAAAGGTAGGAACAACATAATCAACAATCAAAGAGATGATTTATAAAAAGAAAGGAAATCATATCAAAATCCCCATAATTCAAGCAGCAACAACAATATAAGTTCACAGTCAAATCAGAGGTGTGTAAAATCAAAATTTAAGTGATTTTGTTTTAATAAGTTGAACTTTGCAGACAAGATGCAAACTATTCTTCTGAGAAGTGTGAAATATTTTTATTCCTTAGAAGTAATGGCACTCAAGAGTTATCTAACAATATTTGGCGTAAATATAGTGAATGTATAAATCATATGATGGGAAACCAAATCACAATTGCAAATATGGATGATTCAATAAGGACTATTGTTATGTTGGGCTCAAATGATATTCTAAAAGTTATGGAAAAATGAATGGTTAACATCTTTATCAAAAAAGTTCAAAAAAGACATACCAAATTTGTACTTTGATCCACGTTTGAAACACAGTCCATTTAGTGTTTTCCAACATACTAAAAAAGGGTATAATGTATTCTTTAAGGGAAATAATTTCTTCATATATGATAAACCTCCCAATAAGATATTCATTGGCAAAGAACAAGATGTATTCTCTTGCAATCAAGGATGATAGAGACGATGACTCATTTGTTAGAAAGGTATCTTGCTTCGATTAGTTTTTGTTATGGAATTATATATTTGGTCATCTACATTTTGTTGGCCTTAGACTATTGCAGTAGAAAAATATGGTTGAGGGGTTTCCTCCAATTCAAGAGAAAACCAGTTCATGTGAGAGTTGCAATCTATAAAAGAAACATAGTGACAATTTTCCTAAGTATCTTATAGATCAAATGCACATTTCAAGTTGGTTCATACATGTTTGTATGGTGTGATGCAGACACAACCACTCAAAGGAAGTTACTACTTAACCTTCATAGATGATTACAACAAATATACTTAGATGTATTTTCTCACAAAGAATTCCAAAACTTGTGACAAGTTTTGAGAATTCAAAGTAATAGTTGAGAAACAAAGTGATCATTATATTAAAGCGTTAATATTAGATAAAGGAGGTGAGTATGATTCAAAATGTTTTCAAAACTTTTGCAAGCACCATAGGTTCAAAGAAGTTCACAACAAGGTACGCACCACAAAAAAAATTGTGTAATTTAAAGGAAAAAAACCATTGTGAATATGACTATAGGCATGTTGAAGACAAAAAATCTATCAAATTATTTTTGGGTAAAAGTAATACCTTTCTTAGTTTATATTTTGAATAGATCTCCCATTAAAAGTTAGAGGAAAAAATTTCATAGGAAGCATGGACAGGTATGAGTTGTAGCGTAGCACACTTTAGAGAATTTGGTTTTGTGGAATATGCTCATGTGCCTAAATATTTGAAAAGGAATTTAGATGAAAAAGGTGAGAAGTGCATTTTTATGAGGTACAATTATCACTCCAAGGCATACAAGTTGTACAATCCAATAACAGAGGAATCAATAATCAACAAATATGTTGAATTTAAAGAAAATTAAGCATGTGATGAAATAATCGATAATTCTATAATAGTTATAGTAGAAATACATTAGTTAGAATACAATGCAGAGGAACAAGTTATATGAGGAGGTGAGCAAGATTTACAAACCCAATCAATAATAAAAAATATTCCAACAAGAACTATGTGACACTCTATTCAAGGTGATTCATATGCTCCATCAATTTAGTCTACTACTCCTCAAAAAGGTAGTGAATATGATCCTACAATTGATTCCTTAAGGTCTAGAAATACTTGAAGTTTGAGAGACATTTATGAATACTTAGATGTGAATTAAAATTCTACAGTGTTTACTTGTCAACCAACATGTTCTGGAGAAGCAATGAAAAATGAAAATTGGGTCAAAGAAGTAAATGAAGAGATGTATTCCATAAAGAAAAATGATACATGATATTTAGTAGAATTACCAAAAGATAAATATTTCATAGTTGTAAAATGAGTTTAAAAAAAACAATGAGAAAGGAGACATAGAAAATTACATGACTGTATTGGTAGAAAAAGGATTTTCACAATAGCCTGTAGTGGAATATAGTCAGATCTTTGCATTGGTTACAAGGTTAGATATATAAAGAGCTAACCTAGCCATAACAACTCAGAACAGGTTGAAAGTTTATAAGATAGATGTAAAGTTTGTTGTTGAATGGCATTTTAGAAGAAAAAGTGTATCTGGAGCAACCATTTGGATATTTGATAAAAGGTCATGAAAATGAGGAATACATGTTGAATAAATCTCTTTATGGACATAACCTAGATCCTTAAGCATGATATGGAATGATTGATTCATATTTGATAAAAAATAGAATTAGAAAAATTATCAGTGAGCATACATTGTATATAAAGGTTAATGAGCAAGGACAAATTCAAATTATTTTTTTGTGTTAATTATATAATCCGCATAGATAACCCATTAGTAGACAAATTTAAATTGGATTTGAAGAAGGATTTGTAAATGATTCATTTGGGATTAATGAAATTATTTTTTCGTATTGAATTCATTCAATCATATTTAGTTGTTTTTGTGTTTCAAACATTATATGCCATGTATGTGCTGAAGAGATTCAAAATTATCAATTATAAGCCAACACCAACTCCAATTGCAATAGGAATAAAGATTTGTAGATAAGATATAGGATTCGATATAGATCCAATTGTATTCAAGAGGTTGGTTGATAGTATTTTGTATCTTACTTTCACTAGACCAGACATATGTATGTTGTAAGTTTCATTTATAGGTTCTTGGAGTCACCAATAGACCAACATTGGCAAGCAAGAAAAAGAATTTTGAGATATATTGTTGGAACAATGGGATATGGAATATTATATTCCAACACCAATAGTGATATTATTATTGGATATACTGATAATTATTTTTCAGGTAGCATGGATGATGGGAAGAGTATCTTGGTATATTTTTTTCATATTGGTTTAGGTGTGATTTCATGGAAATCCAAGGAGCAACCCCTTGTGAAAATATCATTCGCTGAAGGAGAGTATGTAACAATGATAACATCACCTTTCCAAGCCATTTGGTTAATCAAATTATTGGTTGATCTACAACATGAAAAATAGGTACCAGCTATAGTTTAATGTGACAAAAACTCAGTAGTAACTTTGTCAAGGAACCATGTTTTTCATCAGAAAATAAAGCATATTGATATGAGATATCATTTCATTAGAGAGTTTTTAAAGAACGTTAGAAATCCTCTTGGAATCTTGCAAGTCAAAATAGCAATTGGCTTACATTCACAAAGTCATTAACAAGAGATGTATTTGAGTCTCATAAATAAAAATTAGGTGTTGTAGCCCTAGTTAAGACTGAAACCAGTAGAAAGGGGTGGTCATAATTAAGGGGGAGTATTAGAGATAATTACTCTCAGTAACTACCAGGTAGTTTGTAGCTTTTTGAAGTTTACAATGACTCTAAATTTAGAAATAGTTAGGCATGCATCTATGAGATAATATTAGTGCATCTATTGTTAGTGGCTTTGGTTCTATTTAATCATGTACCATCAAGAAATTAAATCAATCAATTTGAGTTATAGAGTGACATCTCTATTTTTCTATTGTGTGATTGTGTGATTTCCTCCTTTGTCCATAATTGTTCTGACCAATTATAGAAGTAATTATCCAAGTACGTAATCTTGAAACTTATATTAATCATTAATTTGAAAATATCTACATTTTTTTTATGATTTCAATTATTTTTGGATCTTAATTATCCTAGTAAAAGTCCTTTTCTAGTCCAAAAATTCCTCCATAAACCATTTTCCATCTCCCTATCTCCATTTTGGTGGTTTTGAAGCCATTGCAATTCTCCCACCCAATTTATATGCATGCTCAATGCTATTGTATGTACATACCAAAAAGAAGCAATGGATAAATTGAAATGCCCTGGATTGTTCACATTATACTCTTCAAATATGATAAAAGATTGGCCTAAATAAGTATATTTGAAAATCATAAAAAGATCAATGATAAATTAATCCCTAATAAATTTTTGGGGATTAAAAGGGGAAGATTAAATGTATAGCTATTGAAAAATACTTATCCTATTTTAATTCCCAAAAGAGTTTAATGTTCAATTAAGAAAATTATAAAAGAGAACGAAGATTGAGTGCAACCTCACAATTCACAATCCAATCTAGAACCTTCCATCTAAAATATAATTATATATCCACAAAAATCCACACTTATTTTTTACTACAATGATAATTCATATTATCATTCCTAAAAATCATACAACATTGTGATCTAACCATCATCAAATATGTGCATGTTTAATATTTCTCATGAAAAATGGAAAGATGCAACTACCTTACTGGAAATGGAAAATGGAAACTTAATGAGAAATAGATAATAGAGAATGGAGGAAAGAAAAATGGATTCTGAATGTTGTGCATACAAGAAATGTAAACAAATAAAAAACAAAAAAAATGAATGTGAAGAGGATTGGGAGATCACTAAGCTCTGATACTATGCCTCGAATGAGACTTTCTTTGTTTATTCCAACAAACTTAATTTGTGCCAAGAGGTGCTCTACATCCCAGTATGGGGGCAATGTTGTAGTGGTGTAAATATCTATTTGTAAACATTTACATGTTAGTTTAATTAACATAAATTTGTTTATTCTCATTACCCAATTTTCATAAGGACAAGCTTCTTTCTCGTGCTTCTCTTCTCATGTATTTCCTTAACCACACTAGTTTCCTCCAGGAATAGTGGGATAATTTATGGTAGTCGTGAGAGAGAAAAAAAACATGACAATGAGAAAGGGCTGATATTCCTCATGGATATGGTCGACCAATTCATGGAGGAATCAGGTGTCGAGGACCAATTATCTCCTTAGATCGAAACAATGGGAGGAAAAGATATGGAGGATTTCCAAACTATCAATCAATCATAGGAACATTTTGAGACACTAAAGATATAATATACATCAAACTCACAAAATTCCTTCTCATCCATCTAGCATTTGGAAATGGTTGCTCTACTTTCAATATTAATAATTATTTATGTATGTCCATCCTAAACTGATAAGATAGGAACATTGATCAGGGTATCATATCTGGTAGTTGTTCTTGTAGAGCTGAATATGCTTGCTAAAATATCCAAGTCCCTAGAAATGGTATTTTCTTTCTATTTATATGGATTTTGTTTTTTATTAAACTTAATGTTTATGTAAAACATTATACTTTATATAAAATAAGAGCTAAAGATAAAATATTTTTAAATTTATTAAAAAATTAAAATTTCCTTTACAATTAAAAAATTTATAAAATATTTTCCATGAGGTGTAGAGTATATGGTGGCAAGGTGTTCTATTAAGGTTTTATGTGGTGTAAAGATCACTGGTTTGAAACTCTATGGGGAAAATTCTAGTCATGCTAAGGGTTGGTAGCTTGGTTGTCGTGGCCCAGGTTAGGTGCAATTCTTGTGTGATTTTGATAGCTTAGATGCCCTTGAGTCGCAGCTACTCAAGCCATAGGTTAGTCATGTGAGTCATCACAGAACTCACATAACCTAGAAAACAAAAACTATATATTAAATAATTAAATAATATAAAAATGATTACCTAATAATTAAATAATCTAAAATGCTTACCTAAAAGTAGTGAGTGTGACTTTATAGGCATAATAAACCTGGCCTAGATCCATCTTAACTCCATATCTATATGTGTTGAGAAGGATCAAATCTTTTGAGGTGCAAATCTTTCCAAAAATTTTCCACCCAAAAATATGTTTGCGCCTCAAGAGATTTTACCCCTGTCAGCCCTTGATTGATCCAAAATTAAAATGGATTTAGACTAGTTAAAAGAAAGCATTCATGTTGTATAACACTTATTTTTGTTTTTAATATAGGTGGAATTATAATAAAATAAAATAAATATTCATAATCCATCCATTCTGAAGTGAATGATAATGAAATTTTAATAACATGTTTAATGATAATTATAATCAAATTTTAGTTCTTCCATTTAGGTTTGGATTGTGTGAAAGATTATGAAATTGACATAACATCTTCATTGATAATTATGATTAGTATGAAATTGTGTGAATGATATTGAAATTGTCATAGAATGAACATTTATTTAACAAGTACATTTTGGAATGATAACAACCTGAAGGGTGGAGGATGGAGGGGAGGAATTGTGTTCAGGCTTGCAATAGTCTCACACGTGTGCCAATACCTATCTAACAGATGTTTCTCGAACCACCTGGCTAAATTATTTTTTTCCAATCATACCACTATGTAAAAATGTTATATACATATTATATCCAAGCTATAACATGCAAGGTAATGAGGAAAAACATTACCATAGGTCCTTGTGGGACTAAATTCAGTGTGTGTTGATAGTGAGATTAAATAAAGAGCATCTTTCATTGGAGTGATCTTCAAATTACATGATATTCTGCAATCAACATAAAGAAGGGTGTTTGTTTTAGAATTTTAGCTATCTCCTTTTAAAAATTTAAATTAATTTCGAGTCACTTTCCTCGAGCCATTAATTTCAGTTTTAAATTTAAATTTAAATTTTGTCTAGCAAAGATTTATTGGAATTGAAAATTTATGTGTAGTTTACACAATCCAAGTGTCAAAGTAAACTTTCAAGGCTTTGTATCCATTTATACATTCAAAAATACAGTTTTAAAAATGAAAAGTTACACTTGTTATATGCATATATAGAACCAATATAGATCCATTTTGCAGAGGATTAAATCTCTTGAGGTGCATACTTTTTTTCAACTTTTGCACTCTAAAAGAGGTTCCATATGCTATCTTTAGGCTTGTGGAAGTTAAATTTTTCTTTGTTTCTTTCTCATCTTTGCACAGCTCGTGCAGGTCCCATCATAATGAGTGACCATGTAATTTAATTGTAGTTAAGAAGCCTTTATGTCAAGGATGGTCATTCCTAAATCAAAAAATACCCAATAATGTCTCAGGTTGAACATAATTTAAGGTGGGACTTTATCATAATTAGTTAAAGAAATTTTTTGTGGGAGTTATCTTAAGAATCCCTAAAGCCGGAATTTTTATAAAAACTTGACCAAAAATTTAGATATTTTATGTTGTATAAAAATATTGGTTAGGTTATGATCTAGCTGTAAATTGGTTGAAAAAAATGAAAATTAAGCCCATTTAATTTTTCAATTAAACAATTTATATCATTCTACCTAAAAAATCCCCTTAAACACCTAAAGGAAATATTTAAAAATACATAATTTAATGTAAATCTTATCATGTTTATGAATATGCTAGCATCAAGAATAGTGTAAAACACCATGCCAAAAATGGCTTGTTTAAATAAAATTTAATTTAAGGTGTCCATCCCCCACTAAATCATATGTATCATGGATTTTGAACATGAAGCTCCATAACCACATCCTAAAAATCAATATATTTAGTTTTTATTTATGATATATAAATAAATATTTGATTGCACATTGCACGTATCATAATCAACCTAACCTATGAAAAACCCTTGAACCTTTCCTATTTCCAAGATGAAGATAATTCATTATATTTTAATAAAATAAGAACTATTTTCTTGTAAAAATATTTATGACCTGGTAATTGATCTATTGTATGAGCCTACTTATTTACATTTTATTTTCAATGTCAGATTATAGTGATGCATATATATTTCTTATTAAATATGTAATATAATTGTAAAAAGTAAGGTTATCAAGTTTGTATTAGTATAAAGATTTAAATGTGAAATTTTTTAAAATAATGCTAATTAAAAGTTAATTTGATTATTTGGAAACTTTTTATAAATAATTTAAAAAGTAATTATATATAACAAAAATAATAATTATAATATTTTTTTTAAATGGAAATAGTTAGTTTAAATGAAAGTGAGTTATTTAATTGATGATAATTTTTCTGTTAACATTGTTAATAATTTTGTCATTATGCTTCACTTTTCTTAAATAATGAGTGAGTAAACATTTTCCCCATTTTTAATTTTAAATAATAAGTAAACACCCCTCACTCTTGATTGGAATGAGTACCTACTAGGTATATGATATGCATTTATAGTTTGGAAAATTTTCACATTATTGAATTGTTTATTTTACATATATTTGTTTTGTATGTGGAATGGAGAAATTATAAATCTCAATTTCATATTAATAAAGTATATATATAGAGGAGATAAATTTAAGGGATAATGTTCAACATATGATTAGTGATGCATGTTTATTTCTTATTTCTTAGTAATTTAAATATGTAATATAATTGTAAAAAGTAAAGTTATCAAGTTTTTATTAATATAGAGATTTAATAAAGTATATATATAGAGGAGATAAATTTAAGGGATAATGTTCAACATATGATTAGTGATAGCATGTTTATTTCTTATTTCTTAGTAATTTAAATATGTAATATAATTGTAAAAAGTAAAGTTATCAAGTTTTTATTAATATAGAGATTTAAATGTGTTTTTTTTTTAAATAATGCTAATTAAAAGTGAATTTGATTAATTGGAAACTTATATAAATATCTTAAAAAGTAATTATATTTAAAAATAAATAAAAAATAAAAATTAATATATTTTTTTAAATGGAAATATTTAGTTTAAATGAAAGTGAGTTATTTAATTGATGTGATAATTTTTCCATCACTTAAATGTTAACATTGTTAATAATTTTGTTATTATGCTTTACTTTTCTTTAATAATGAGTGAGTAAACATTTTCCCCATTTTTAATTTGAAACAACAAGTAAACACTCCTCACTATTGATTTGGAGGACCTGCTAGCTATCTCATATGCATTTATAGTTTAGAAAATTTTCATATTATTGAATTGTTTATTTTACATATATTTATTTTTTATGTGGAATGGAGAAATTATAAATCTCAATTTCATATTAAAAAAGTATATATATAAAGGAGAGAAATGTAATTGAGGGCCTAGATTTATTCTCAAGGGAATATTCTCAACATATGATTGGTCTTAATGTTTATCATTAATAAATTTAAAAAATTATATTCTTTCCACATGGCTCTTCCCCCACCAATTTCCTAGGGATTTGAGATTATTCCAATTCTAATAAAATCCATGATAAGTTACTCATTATTATTTATAACATTCATCTATAGCTAAGCAAATTTTATTTAGCAAAATGGTCAATTTTACAATAAGATATGTAATTCCTTTTTTCGTAAGTTAAAGCTGACCCATGTAAAAAAAGAAAATGTCAAATAAAGATGAAAAAACTAGACAATACTTAACGTGACTATAAGATATGTAATTCCTTTTTTTCTTAAGTTAAAGTTGACTCATGTAAAAATAGAAAATGTCAAATAAAGATGAAAAAACTAGACAATCCTTAACCTGACTATTTTCAAAAAAAAAACACTTTCAATATAACTATTATATAATTTTAATTATTAATTTATTTTTCATTTCAATTATATTTATTTTAATTTTATTATTATTATTCATTGCTTTGTATTGAGAACAATAAAAATAGTTGATGAGTTAAGGTTGTTAATATGGAAAAATATTTTAATGGTGATACAAATTCGGGATACTTTATAATGTTTGAAGAATATTAGTTGTTACGTATGTTTTTCATCTTGATGCAACCTCTAATAACATAGCAAAAGAGTGTCTTCTTCCAAGGAATATTTAACTAGCTAGGTAAGGGAATAGATCATTAATTTTTTTACAGGATTTCTAGATAGTTATGAATGTTATGATTGGTGAAACCATTTTGAATAAATCAAAGTTGAGCGATGCTGATTTCTAAATCCAAATAGGGGTGAATATTTTCCGAATCCCATGTGAGGTGGTGACATCATTTTGACTAAATCAAAGTTCGGGTGAATATTTTCGAGTCCCATGTGAGGTGGTGACATCATCTTGACTAAATCAAAGTTCGTAATGGTCATTTGTAAATCCAAAAATCCATACAAGTGGTCCATTTTATAGATGAGGTCTGTTATTTCCATGTGATTTTAGAAGTCGTGTAGACCAATTTGCGTAGATTGCCTCCAACTTAATGAGGTGAGCTACCATCAAATCATCTCATAATCGTAATTATTATTGCGTCATTAAACAATAAATTTCCACATTGTTAAATGATATATAATCAAATGTAGTGGTATTTGGCCAAGAGCTAGGAGAATGGAGCTTAGACCCTCTCACATGTGAATATCACTATTAACACTGTGTATTAAATGTTTCATTGCGGAAACACATTCTAATTGTGCAACTATGGAATCGATATCCATGAGAATTAGGAGCATTCACAATTAAGCCCACTTGATTCTAGGCCTTTAAGATAAGATATTTTAGTTGAGGATCTAGGTTATAATGTGACTTTAGTGAAGAAATTTTCACACATCATTTGGAAGGTTGATGTTTTAGGGCATTGATATTAGCATTTATTTATTTATTTCCTAGTTTTTTGTTTTGTTGTAAGTATTTACATTTAAATTATTAAGTCTCTTTTTGCCCCACTTTATCACTAGTTGGATACTTTGGTATATCTTCATTCTAGTCTACCTCTTGTTCTGTAAATTGCACAAAATCTTTGTCTAGTAGTGTGATTCCTACTATATATCAAATTTTAGGTAAGGGTCCTATTTGAATTAGTATTCTAGTCATAAACTTAATCTCCAAGTTGGTTTGTAAGTTGCTTTGGTATCATTGCTTTATGGATTTATCCTATAGTTATAGGCCATGACATTCTAAATATAATTGGTCCTCTATGGGTGAAAATATTAGCTCTTTTTTCTTAACAACTAAGTCAAAGTTTATGTGTGGGTTTCAATTTTTTGGATCTAGTTTAGATTGTATTTTGAAGTACTCACTATATACTTATAAATATGGGATGTCCCCATTTTAAACCCCTCACCATCTATAATTAATTATGTTTAGAATTGTTTTATTATTGCATGAATATTTATTAGATTAAAAAATTAATATATATGGATTTTATTTTACTTTGATTAACGAAAAAACCTAAAAAAATTGTTGAATCAAAAGTTCCTACACAGATTATGATACACAAATAGAAAACACTAAAAAAAACTTGGAGGATCACCATACAAATAATTTCTCAAATCACACAATTAGTGAGCCTGTGAATTGTTCCACCCTACTATCTAAGTTATCTAATTCTGTCAATATTAAACATAATATTAACTCACCACATTAATTCCTAGCATATTACGTATAACCTTATTTCGTATTCCTCTTCTTATTTCTCTCAAATTCCATATTTATAATGTAGATATTAAATTGATAAATGCAAACTTTCTTAATTAAAAATAAACTTTTCATATTGAGAAAATAATCTTTCTTCCAATATAATAAAATTGGAAATATAAATAAAAATAATTAAATACATAAAATTAAATATACATATATTATATTTTAAAATAAAAATAATTTAATACATAAAATTTAATATGCATATTTTATGCATCACTTAAGAATCTCTAAATCATCACTATTTGATTAAATGTACTATTGGTCACACCAACTTTTTTTAAATTGTTGTTAGAATCGAGACATAGACGGCAAAAGGAAAGGAAAAAAATTCGCATGCAGAGAGCAAAAAAATTCAACTTAAGCACAATGATTTGACATGATGCTGACTAACAATGGATTCTCGCACCAACTCTTACAGAAATTGTCGTTAAAATTTGGCACGCACTAAAATAAATCACCAATACAAAGAGAAAGAAACTCTTACGCTTTATCGAATTAGATGCGAAGATGTCCTAAAAACCACTGTAAAATATTCTTAAATTGGAATTACAATTGAAGGATGTTAACAATACTTTTATGGAAAGATTTTACGCAGGTGAAGAAGATCCAAGTTTAATCATTATGCATGAATTTAATGATTGATTTTATTTGTTAATGAAAATAAAATAAAATTTAATTGATAAAATAAAAAGATAACGAGTCAATTATTATATTAATACATATATGGTGAAATCAATATCAAATATAATTAAATATAACTATACTCAGGAAAATTCAAACTAAATTACTTTAACATAATTAAATCCAATTATACAAATAGTTTTCACCTAACTTGATAACCCATGCGACGGTATACTCACAGCTTCCATCACATGAACAATGGCATTATTCATTTCATTTGTAAATTAACATTCGCTCATTGTGAAAATTGAACACTCACATCATTAGTTATTATTTAGAATTATGTTCCATAAATTATTTATTTATCGTAATATCCATAAATGTAAATTCAAATAGAGGATGCTGATATACGATTAATCGTTTCTAGAATAGTGAGAGGTAGGGACTCTTGTGCGTGTTTTTTTAACTTTTTCTAGGTTTAGGGATGGATGGTGTTAGCATTTTGTAATTTTTAAGGCTGGGAAAGAAATTGCAAAGATAATCACAAAAAAATTTTGGAAGCTGGGATCTAGTCTTGCTAGCTTCTGAGAGGGGTCTCTCTGTTTGATTTAGCTTTGTTCGCTTTGTAGGATTTTAAGCTACTTATGAGAGTTCAGAGCTCAGTTTTAAAATGGTTTCGTTGGAATAGAAAAGGAAAGTCATTGGGCAATGGAGTCAAAGAGGCTTGGGGTGATCAATTTGCAGAAATATACATAAGTGAAATAGGGAAAGGTAGGCATACTAATGGATCCTTGTAGTTTATGAGATGGAGAAGGAAGAATTGATTTAGATTCACTTTAAATATAGAGCATTGTTACCTAAATTCTATATTTAAACTTCAAAAGAAAACATTGATATTGTTTTAAACCAGAAGAAAGTGTTTTAAAACAAATATTGAACTTAATTTTCTTTAAAACAATAAAGAAAAGAAACACATGAAAAACAGAGAAAATGGATTGCACTTCACCACATAGATATGACACAAGAATCCTGAAACAATGTATCTTGTATTAATGCAAAAGATCACTTGAACTCAGTGAACATATTTATAATAGATGGTAATCTTTCTCAGTACAAATCCCAACCCTTTGTTTATTACAAATGAAACAATATATAGAATAAAAATTCTCCTAAACTGTTACAATAATTCTGGAATAAAATCCTGAATAATAACTAAAATTAAAATAATATCTCCAAATTATCTCCCAGAAACATTGAATTGTTCATTAAACTCTGGAATTGGTTTTCTGAATGTTGGAAATCTGCAAAATGATCCTCAATCTGTTGATCCTCTGCTGCTAGGTGTTTAAGACTAATATTCATGCCCTTGAAATTTGGAAAAAGGTTGAAATTGTCTTCACAAAATCAGCTAACTGCTCTCTTAAATCTGATTCCTCTGTCTTTGAGTTCTATTTCTATCATTTTTTTTCATTTCATCATTTTTTGAATACTTAATTTTGTCACAAAAAATTTGGGGAAACCTATATTTTAAATAATATTTCCAAATATTTTGATTAAACCCTTAAAGAAATTTATAATTAAAATTTCAATATATTCATTTGAATGATTTAATCATCCATCTTGTTTTCAAATCCATGTGTTGTTTTCTCTTCCCATGGATTTTGAAACCCATGTGTTGTTTTGTAAATCTATGGCTTGTTTGCTCTTCCCATGGGTTTTGAAAAACCATGTGTTGGTTTTTGTAAATCCATGGCTAATATAGTATTTCTATTTTGACTTTTATCCCTGTAAAAACAAAAATATCTTTCTTTTTTGTAAAAACTCATTTTTTACTTATCCTCCTATCTGTAAAACTCGTTTACATGAAGCTCATTTTTATCACCTGTACATTAATTTCATAAACATATGATCACAAAATATTCCTTTTATTTTCTCTTGTAAATTCCTTTTCTTGCACTCGTGAATTCATTTTTTCTCAGTCACATTTTACTCATCCTCCTTCATTCATAAACATATTTCATAACATATGAAATTTTTCTTTATATATCTTCCCGCCATAATTTAAATGTAATAGGAAAAATGGTTTTCGGAGGGGGGTCATAGGAAGTGGTTTAGGAGGAGGGGGTCCAATTTAATAAGAGGGTGACAGTGATAAAACCTAGTAAGAATAAAAACAACTTTTCAGACCCCACTTTGGTTAAATGTTAGAGGGGGTGGTGGGGCGAAACATACCACTAACTGTAGATGTATTTATTCACAAATCTTGAAGATTTTACATTTGGGAAATTTAGTAGTTAAGTGCGATGTGGGTCATAGGCTTTGACTTTTGGATTTATGACTCACGTATGATAAATAAATGTGGTTCTAATGCTTTAGAGTTTGGATTTTTTTTATTATTTTTGAGTTAATTTTGACAATTCAAAATAAATCATTTCTCACTTAAGCATTTTTCTTTGTTTGTGGTTTTGAGGAGCAGACTTCAACTTGCCCTATCTTTTGATCTGGAAGTTCATTTGAAGCACTGAATATGCTGCTGGAAAGATGCTCCTAAAAATGTTTCTATGAAAACACTTGCAACATGATATGACCTGGAATTTATATGAAAAAAATATCCCAAACATCTATACTTCGTCTTGGCCACCAGACTTCAAGAACTAAATGGTTCCTTGGACAAGAAAACATTTAGGCTATGACACCTAGTGATTCATAGGATAAACTTTACTAGCAGATTCCCAAAATAGATAACTGCACAAATAGATTACCTAAATTATAGGACCCTAACAATGGCTCCAATGGGGATGGCATCCTCCCAGTGAGGTGCCAAAGAATATCATAGACTAGTAGCCTGATCCATTGGGCTGAAGCCAAGCCTACAACATGCTCTGCAATGAAACCACTACAAATTAAAACCAATTGATTATATGTTCTAATCCTCAAACTGAATCAAGTTCATTCTTCAAACTAAAATCAGAACTGTATACTGAAAAATTAAAAACTCTGTAGCAATATGAAATTGAAAAGAATGCTCAAAACATAGAGCTTATTCATCATACCTACTCACTCTAATCTTCTTAAATGATTGCAATATCAAGTAATAACAAATTCCCAATGAAACCAGTCAAGCAAATGGATACCTAACTAATTTCTACTCATATTTCTCATAACAAGGAAAAAAAGATATGATACTGACAACCCAAATTACCACTGAAATTGTTGACCATAATCCACAAACATAAGAACAACCATTTTCCTTGATGATTGAAATAGATTGACGAGAGGATTTTGAAAAACATAGAAAGTTATATTTTGATGATCCACAAAAGGACTGCTTTCTAAGGGAAAGGGAGTAATATGTTCCTCAATCTTACCATCTTCATTTGAAACAACCAATTCATCCACAACAATAACATCCTTAGTTTTTGGGACAACCTGTTCCTCTTCAACAAAATCTTCATTATGTGAAAATAGAGGCAGATTTTCAATTACAGTAGCTACATCTTGAATAACAAAAATGTCTACACCCACGCGGTCTAAAACAATCTTCTCTTGAAAAATTTCTGCATTACGTTTTAAGGAACAAACTTGCTGCATATTATTGCTGAAAATAGTGGATGGATCATGGCTTTCTTGAGTTTCTATGCTAGCATACTCGGAATTCTGATTTTTAGAAATTTTTTCCTCAATTAAAAACTTAGGAGAAGAAGGGAATGCAAGGAAACTAGAATGATCATTTGTAATTCTAAAAATCTGAGAAGATTGCTACAAACTATCATCTGTAAGCTTTGTTTCTTCATTACAACTGGGTTGCTTGTTCTCTCATTGTTCTGAAATGTATAGAGGCTGTGAAATTTCATCAACAAGCTCATGTGAAATTAAGTCATTGAAATGCAGATTTGCTTCATTTTCAATCATGGGAGAAATAACTACTTGCTGAAAATTTTCTTAAGTGTCATAGTAGCGAGCTTCTTGAACTTCTTCATGGTTGAAAGGTCTCTCATGAATAGCCTCTATAATCTCATCATCCATAAAATGATCATCTTCATAGTAACCTACCATGTATTGAATAAAACTTTCAAAATGATCACAACAGTTTTGACCCAGCAACAAAGATGGATAATCTTCTTTGTATTTCTCAAAAAAATATAGTATGAAAATGCTTTAAAGAACATATAATAGCAGCTCGAAAATTTTCATACCAAGACCTGACATTTCCTTCCAAAGTAAGCATGAACATCTTCATAAGACAATCTTCATGACATTCAACTTGAAGCCTCCGTAAATGAATATTCAATTTGATAAGATGTAAAGAAGCATTATTACCTTTATCATCTTTGAGCTCTAGTAAATATCATTTCCAATCTATTTAAGGCATGTGGTGCAGAAAGCCATGGATACTAGATCTATCAATATGATCATACATATGTTTTATTCTTGAACTCATTTTGAAAGCAATCAACAATAATTGATGAAATTATAGACATTCACATATTGGAGTCACCATGAGTGTTCTACAATCTGGTTTTTTTGGCATTGGAGTCGCTATGAAAGCTTTAAGCTCTGGATTCTTGAACATGGAATCGTCAGGTGAAAGATTTAGCCTTTTTTTGCCTAACTGTTGTCCACCATCAACAGTCAAATCTAAATTTAATAGTTTTTTTTGGGGAAATGAAACCGCTCGGTCCCTAGTATGGTCGCCAGAATGTTAGCACTCTGTAATTTATTAAGGCTATGAAATAAATTGCAAAGGTAACCACAGAACCACTTTGGAAGTTGGGATCTAGCCCTGCCAACTTCAAAGAGGGATCTCTTAGTCAGATTTAGATTTGTTATCTTAGTAGGATTTTAGGCTAGTTATGAGAGTTCAGAGTTTGGTTTTTAAATGGTTTGGTTGGAACAACAAAGGAAATCTATTGGGCAATGGAGTCAAAGAGGCTTGGGGTGATCAATTTGCAGAAATATCAAGCTTAAGTGAAACAAGGCAAGGTAGGCATACCACTGGATCCTTATAGTTTATGAGATGGAGAAGGAAGAATTGATTTAGATTCGCTTTAAATATAGAGCATTGTTACTTGAATTTTATATTTAAACTTCAGAAGAAAACATTGATATTTTTTTAAGCCAGAACAGGGTGTTTTAAAAAAAAATCCTGAACTTAATTTTCTTTAACAATAGAGAAAAGAAACACATGAAAAAAAAAACAAAAAAATTATTAAACTAAGAAGCACTTCACCACATAGATATGACACAAGAATCCTAAAATATGGAAAAAGGTTGAAATTGTCTTCACAAAATCAGCGAACTGCTCTCTTAAATCTGATTGTTCTACTTCTATCCTTTTTTCTTTTCATTATCTTTTGAATACTTTATTTTTTCACAAAATATTTGAAGAAATATATATTTTAAATAATATTTCCAATTATTCTTATTAAACCTTTAAATGAAATTCATAATTAAAATTTTACTTTATTTTTTCACAAAATATTTGAAGAAATATATATTTTAAATAATATTTCCAATTATTCTTATTAAACCCTTAAATGAAATTCATAATTAAAATTTCAATATATTCATTTGAATGATTTAATAAACCATATTGTTTTCAAATCCATGTGTTGTTTTCCCTTCCCATGGATTTTGAAACCCATGTGTCGTTTTGTAAATCCATGGCTTGTTTTCTCTTCCCATGGTTTTAGAAAAACCATGTGTTGTTTTTTGTAAATCCATGGCTAACCAATTATTTCTATTTTGACATTTATCCCTGTAAAAACAAAAATATCTTTTTTCCCGGTTAAAAAAAAGGTTTTAGTGGAATAATCAAGATCTAAAATCCATAGAAATCATTTGTCCGGAGCTCCGTCAAAGTAATCACATCTATCTGGACATAGTCTGACCAGGGTAAGACACCGAGGGTTATGAATCCAGATTTCTCGATTTGGAAAATAAGCGAGGAAAGAGCTCCTACAAGCAATATCAGCATAATTACAAAAGGAATTAAAATAGGTGCGTAATCTCGGCACCTAGGGTGATCGTAATTTGAAATTATTTGCAATTCTCCTAACGATTTCTATGGATTTTGGATCTTGATTACTCCACTAAAACTTTTTTTTCTTTTAAGTACTGCCTCAAAAACCATTTACCGGCTCCGGATCTCCATTTTGGTGGTTTTGAAGAAACTACATTTCTCCCACTTGCATACATACAATGGGTAAATCTAAATGCCTTCACATTGTATATTTTTCAAACATGGAAAAAAAACGTTGGATGGAGGCATTTTTCAAACATTGGATGGATGTTGGATTCTTCAAACATTGTACATTAAATGTATCTTTACTGTTCATTGTGTAAATTCATTAGTCTAGAGGCTACAAAGAATAACATTCATGCATTATTTATTTATTGAGCATTAAATATGGTAAAAGTATATGAAATTTCAATAATAAATTTAATTAGATGTTTTAAATTATCATTTGGAAAGATAGAGTTAATTTCAAATTGCAACTTTGTTAGTGTATTTCTATCATAAATCTATATATGTTAATGCTTCTGCATATTTATATATTGATATGCTTAGTTGGTTTGGAATGTGTTTGTAATTAAAATATTGATATGATGGATTCATAGATACAGAGAAATGTGCATTGGCATATGGAATGAACATGTTTGATTTGCAAGCTTAGAGAAAGACAAACATCCATGAAAGTTATCCTTATTGGCTTTAATAAGTAAGTCATATGTTATCCTTGTTTGTTCAATTACAATCATTACCGCCAACCATAACATTAATAGGTGAATCTTTGAGTATACTTATCAATTCATGCTATGTAACACACAATAATCATATTTTTTAGGTAAGGATTAACCTAGGTATTGATTTAATATTAGTCTATGTTAGAAGTTTCTGAATGTTGTTTGATAGTTGTATTGCACAAATCACCTTGGTCACAATTCCTTACATGTCAATCATAAAAAAAATATTGCAATTAGGGTATGAGGATCAATGATTAGGAAAACTTGAGACGATTTTTGGTAACCACCTCGTTGCTTTAACTAACACTAGGCTTAATCGGTTTCATTCAATTTTTTCGCTTCAAAGTTTGGCTTTTCAACTCTCAAGGTTTTATCCTTAGAATGTTGTTTCAATCCGTACCTGCAACTCTAATTCTAAAGATTAACCAACTTACATACATAAACTTAAAAAAAATAGTGCATAAAAACTATATGAGCATTGATGTGCTAGAAAACAAAAAGGAATGACACAGTGCATAATATTTATATGAGCATTAGTGCATCATATAAAAAGAATGAAAGAACCAAGGTATAGTGATTATATGAGCACCAATTTTTTTAGATTTATGTACACATCGAGGCATGATAATTAAACATGCATAAGTGTTACCAACAACAACATTTAAGAATAAAACCTATACTAAAACCTCTAATGGCTCAAATTTTTTAGTTATAGGAAACATTTGTTGAAACCTCGACTATGAATGACATAGGTTGTAGTAGTTGGTTTTTCGAAAAAAAACTCAATCTTACAACACTAAAAACTTTAGGGTGTTTTTCTCCCAGTGATTGGGAGGGGTGGTGTAGCTTCCTAGTTCTAGGTCCATCCATTAAAGCACCAATAATCACACTCATTCAACAATGAGTTAGTGATTCCATTTTAGCTAGTACCTGTAGATTACCTAGTAGAAGGCCGTACAACATAGGGAGGAATATAAGTATAAAATGCCTTATAATTTCCTTCCCTTTAAATTTGATGAGTTGATGAAATACCCAACAATTTTGGTCATTTTTGCTTGTCATTTTATTCTTTTCATATTTGTTTTTCTTATTTATTTTTATGATGTAACATATTAAGTCCATTACTTGGACAGATACTTTTTTTCTCACCTTGGCTTAACAATTATCCCAACACACATTCACTAAAATCTCATCTCTCAATAATTCATTATGGGAAATAATGGAACACTTACGAATCATGGACTTCTAACTAAAATTGAGTGGGAGGGGAGGGGTTCATTTACTGATCATATTCCATGAATAATCACATCAATAACTTCAAGAAAGACATGCAATTTGAACTTCAATACAAGTGGCAAGGAACATCAAGCCATATGTAATGGAGCATAATTTCTTCTAGCCTCCTTGTAGCTTCATTTGATGCTCTTATGCTTGGGAAAAGGAGATTCATTTTATGCACTATGGTGGGTTTCCATAAGCAAGGTGGGATAAAACTTGGTTTCCAAGGTCCTACTCTATTTTGTGTTATCACTGATGTGTTGAATCCTGTAGAGGCACATCTTGTGCAAAATTATGTGCCCAGGTGGAGGTTATGATTTATTGGAAAAAAATGAGGGGAGATTATGCTAATTGCTATAGTGGAGATTGATAAAACTCAAAACAATGAGGTGTCTCCTCTCATTTATGGAATTTTTTGAGTGTTTGAGGTATTTTGATTAGAGGTCAAGAAGCCAATCATTTTATGATTTATTTAGTGAACTTGTTGAGTTTAGTAATCTAGGCACCTCAAGTTCTTTTGATCTTCGAAATTTGAGTTTCTCTCTTGTCTTATTCATAAGGAAGCCAATGCTTTAGGCCTATTTCTCTTTTTCTCTTGGCACCTTGAGTTGTTATCTTCTCATATTCATAAGGAAGCCAATGACTTGGGCCTATTTCTTGCCATCATGGATAGAAATAATCACCTAATTCATTAGTCTCCATGTGACTCTACATAGGTTTGTACAATTCTTAGGAGGGTGGTGTTTCAAATAGAGAGCTCTAGGCCACAATTCCTAACCTTAATAACAATGTTTAGTACCAACTCAATGTTTTCATGGCTAGGAAGACATAATTAGAGGAAAAAGTGGCAACATAAGGTGTTCTACTTTAAAACCTTATAGTATAACACAACTTCCATGTCCAGGTGATTGTGGATACTAGTGGAAGCTCACTATTGGAAGCTCTAATCCCAGGATTTCTCCTCCACAAACTTCATTTGGATCTCTCAAAGAAGTGATAATGGAGGAAGGCCCAATCTAGTAGATCTAAGGAGATATGGATGCCAATGAAGAAATCGTTGAACCTAAAGAAGAGGAAAATTAGGATGCCTACAATGGGTATGATTTTTAGTCACTTACTAGGTTTATGTTTTGCAAAATGAAACCTTTTCTAGGATAATTTATTATAATCTATAATGATAAGGTTAATAAATTTTTGAAGAAACTTGTAGTAGCCTAAGGAGGTGTAGGTAGGGCCCTTTCTCATTTGAAAACTTTGAAATCTTAGTATCAAAGTCTCCTAATGAATTGTATGATGTGGCCCTAGCTTTCTTTTAATAGAATTTCTACCTATTTCAATTTTAAAAAATACTAAATCATTGGTAAATAAATAAATAAATAACAAGCTTGTAATAATCAAGACAAAATGCTATCATCGAGGACAAAATCACATTATCTTGTCCCAGTTTTCCCCATCTAGAACAGGCCAAGATGGCCATAATACCCAAATATCCACAAATCAAGTATATGTATACTAATGCTTTCAATTTGCAAAAGATGGTCAATTCTTCATGCATAAAAATTATCATATCCACATGAATAAACAAATAGAAAACATCAAGAACTCAGTAAAATAGAAGCTTTTTGGCTATACACCAATTAAATAAGTTCATCAATTGAATTTCACAGCAGTTTCCTTGGCATGCCTCTTATGTAGGTAAGTTAAATAGAAGATGCCATAAAATATGAAAAATTTCAAAGAATAATGAATAGAGATACCTGAAACTTTTGAGAAAGACATTGCTTTTGATGGTCAAATGGTTGAAGAGAGCATATTCGGTGGCAACATAACAGTCCAGGTGTTGTAGTGGATTTTCTCCTCTTCTTCTTTCTTCAACTTGGCCAGACCAAAGTGTGCGACAACAGCATTGAGATGGGCGTCCAGCAACACGTTCGCAGCCTTTATGTCCCTGTGAATGATTACCGGCTTGGCAAATTTGTGGAGATAAGTCAACCCCCTCGCTATGCCCATTGCAATTTTGTACCGCTCGGACCATGACAGGTAAGTTGATCTTTTGGAATTGAAGAGGCATTCAGCCAGACTCTCGTTTTCCATTAAATTAGAAACCAGAAGGTGCTCACTAATTTGATGCAGTAGCCTCTGAGAGGAAGGACATTGCGGTGCTTAATATTGTTATTGACACGCAGTTCATGGCTCAAATCCACACCTCCTTTTATCTTATCGAATTACTTTAATCTCTTCACAATTATATGCAATTTGTTTGGCAGCATACCTCGGTAAATAGTGTTGAAACCTCCTTCACCTCTGAGGTGAGATGCGTTGCAGTTCAACTTCATGTTGGAGGAATACACTCTTCTCTCAAAGGTGTTTAGATTTCCAATTCCGAGGAAGATGTTGGAATCTGACACCAGGCTTTGAGGGCTCACATTGTAGTTGCTGAACAGCTAGGCTCCTATCCCAGTCCATGTTTCTAGTTGCCTATGAAATTCGTTTAAAAAAATAGTCGTCTTGTAGTTAGTGGGAAAGACGAAGGAATTGATGGTGTGAATCCATGAAAAGTGAAGGATCTTGATTAAATCGTTGATGCTTTCGCAACAGTGAGGTTTTTCTGCCGTGGAACATTGGTCAACCATCCATGGATGAGCATCAACCTCTTTGCTTATGTTTAGTGGACAAGATCCAGTGCCAACATCAAATGAAATGTTCAATGTCTCTACCTTAATTAATGTGAAATTAAGAAAAAATTTAATACATAACTAGAAGCTATGATCCATGATAGCATTCATCGAATTGGTTCCTGCAGAAAGATACATAAAATGGGAATAGAATCATATCAGTTGAATTGAAGCACATCTAAAGCTTGTGAAACTTTGCAATTGGAAAATAATTCTACTCACTCAGCTGCCAAACCTAATTCAAACCAAGATGCTCACAAATTTGCTTAAATAAAACAAAAATCCTCGGTATGGGATTGCAAGAGAAGTGTTTCAAACGATGGCCGAGGCCACAAATTTGCTTGAATAAAACAAAAATCCTCGGTATGGGATTGCAAGAGAAGTGTTTCAAACGATGGCTGAGGCCATAGGGAACGAATTGTAACTAACTATCAGATTGAATTGTAACTAACAAGTACTTGTTTTCAATCTGATAGCATACATTATTTCAATCGTCTAACATCAAAATCAATGACCCACAATTGCATAGGTGGTATGGGAGGGGAATGATTCTCAGAGGGGACGCCTTATGGCATAAATATTTTATAATTAATTACTAATTTATTTTTCTTTTTAATTATATTAATTTTATTATTATTATTCATTTTTGTGTTCGGGATAATAAAAATAATTAATGAATTAAGGTAATTTTTAATATGCAAATTTAAATGTGGTAGGAATTGAGAATACTCTATAATTCTTAAAAAAATTAATCCTAACACTTATTTTAGGTTTTGATACAACCACTAATAAATTAGTAAAAGAATATATTCTTTCAAGGAACACTTAATTAGTCAGGTTAAGTAATAGATTATTAATTGTTTTAGGGGATTCTTGGATAGTAATGAATGTAATTGTTGGTCACATAATTCTGACTAAATCAAGGTTAGCAATGGTCATTTATAAATACAAACAGGGTGAGAATGTTCTCCTAGTTCCATGTGAAGTGGTGACATCATCTTGACTAAATCAAAGTTAGTAATGGCCATTTCTAAGTCCAAAAATATATACAAGTGACCCATGTTATGGATGAGGTTTCCTATTTCCATGTGAGTTCAAAACTCAAGTAGACCAAAAAGTCTATATTGCCTCCAACTTAACATTATGAATCTATATTCAAAATGAGGTCAACTCCCATTAAATCATCCCATAATTGTAATTAATAATGTGTCATTCAACATTAAATTTCCACATGGTTCAATGAACTATAATCCATTATAGTGGCATTGGGACAAGAATTAGGAGAACAAAGCTCATATCCTCTCACATGTGAATATCACTCTTAGCTCTGTGTATTGAATGTAATTGCGCAACTATGGAATCGGCATCCATGAGAATTAGGAACATCCACAATTGAGCCCACCTAATTCTAGGACTTTCAAATAAGGTACTTTAATCAAGGATCTTGGTTATAATGTGACCTTTGTGAATAATTTTTTGGATTTTTTTTTGAATTCTAACATTTTGGGGGCTTGGTCTTAGCATTTGTTTATTGTTTTCCTAGTTCTTTGGTGTATTGGTTGTAACCACTTGAATTATTGAGTCTCTCTCTACCCCTCTTTATCACTAGTTCACTACCTTGGTATATCTTCATTCTAGTCTACCTCTTGTACTCTCAAGAACACAAAATATTTTCTAATGGTGTGATTCCTAGAATAGATCAAATTTTAGGTAAGAGTCCTACTTGAATTGGTATTCAAGTCATAAACTTAATCTCCAAGTTGGGTTTCTAGTGGATTTCTCTTATCATTATAGGCCATGGCATTCTAAACATAACTGGCTCTCTATGAGTGAAAATAATGGTTATTTCTTCTTAACAACTAAGCCAAAGTATGTGTGGGTTTCATTCTTTTGGGTATAGTTGGATTGTACATTTAAATACTAGCTATATAGTTATGGATATGTGATGTCCTCATTTTAAACCTCTCACAATCTGTAACTAATTATGTTTAAAATCATCTCGTTATTGCATCAACATTTATTAACATGTAAGTTAAAGTGGATAAATAAAAAATAATATATATATATATATATATACACACTTTGATCAATGAAAAGGCCTAAAAAATTGGTTGAAGCACAAATAGCAACAAAAATTATGATACATAATTAGGGATACTAAGGAAACTTGGAGGTTTACCATCCAAATAATTTCTGAAGTTACACAATTAGTGAAACCCTGAAATTATATCAAGCAATACAAATTATTTACTTTAGTATATATATATATATATATAAGTGAGGGAAATTTGTATTTCTTTCCATATTTAACATGAAATTGACACAAAACATTAATTCGTTCCATATTCAAGATAGAGTTGATGTATGACATATTTCTCACCCTCTTTCTCTCAAATTTCATATTTATAGTGTAAATATTATACAAATATTAAATTAATAAATTCAAATTTTTTGTTAATTAAAAATATTTATAAAAAAACAACTTTAAAAATTAATTTCTCAACATAAAAATAAAAATAAATAAATACATAAAATTTAACATCCTAAATAAAATAAAATAAATTTAAAAATAAAAATAAATAAATACATAAATCTAATATAATAGGCATATTTTATGATCACTTAAAAGTCTCTGTAAATCATCAATATTTGATGATTAAATGTAATGTTCGTCACACCAGTTTTTTTTTTAATTGTTGTTAAAATGGACACACAAACGCCAAATCGAAAAAAATTCCCATGCAGAGAGCAAACAATTCAACGCAAAAACAATGATTTGACATGATGCTGACTTGCAATGGTTTCTCGCACCAACTCTTACAGAAATTGTCGTTAAAGTTGGAAAATATTCTTAAATTGGAATTACAATTGAAGGATGCCAATTGTGGAAAGGTTTTAGGTGGGTGATGGAAATCTAAGTCTAGGTGTACTGAGTTAATGATTTGATTATATTTATTTTTTATAAACAAATAAAATAATATTCAATAAATAATAATATACACCACTCGAATACATCGATCATGAAATCAATATCAATTACAACAATGCTCAGACAAAATTAAACAAATAGTTTTCACACAGCTTGAGAACCCATGATGCAGCGTCGGCCCACTCACACCTTCTATCACATGAATGATAGGATTATTTATTTCATTTCCAAATTAGCATTTATTATTTAGAATTATGTTGCATAAATTATTTATAGTAATATCTATAAATGTAAGATTCAAATAGTTAAGGAAATTTGAATGCGTCACACAATTTAGAGAAATCTAATTAATTAAAATAATATAATTATATAAAGGATTAATATTCATTAATAATTTTAATAAGGAGTAGTAGTCTATCTAGGCCGAGGAATGGTCCAGTTTCCGTCATTGTTCGGAAAAACCTCCGGCTCCTGCTGGTGGCAATTCCTCCGCCCAGCAAAGCCACCCTCCGCGAGCTCCGCCCAGCACCGCGGCGAGGTCCACCCAGCTCAATTCCATGAACTTCCAAAGACTAGCGCAATGGTAGTGCGTCTGACTCCAGATCAGAAGGTTGCGTGTTTGATTGACGTGGGGTTCAATGTTCCCAGTTCATGGGCAGGGAATTCCTAACAGTTGAGGTTAATTCTATTGTGATCACACTAATCACTTTATGTTTTCCTGGGTCTACGAGACTAAAGTACAACTATAGTGGGTTTGGAATCCATTTCGTAACAGTTGAGGTTAATTCTATTGTGATCACACTAATCACTTTATGTTTTCGTGGGTCTACCAGACTAAAGTACAACTATAGGGTAATTCTTATTTTTTACCCTATAGAAATTTTAAATGCGGCCTGACATGGGCCGCATTAAGGCGATACAACACGCCGCTAGGTGATGAGAGAGAAAATAAAAACAAAAGCGTGTTGTATCGCCTTAATACGGCCCCATATCACGCCGCATTAAAATTCCTATAGAGTAACAAATAGGAATTGCCCAACTATAGTGGATTTGGAATCGATCTCATCCAGATCCTATCACACTGTACACTGCATTCACGCATGATATTGACAGGCATGGATGTACTTCAAAAGCTGCAGGCATGGGAATTCGTAACAGTTGAGGTTAATTCTATTGTGATCACACTGATCACTTTATGTTTTCCTGGGTCTACGAGACTAAAGTACAACTATAGTGGGTTTGGAATCGATCTCATCCAGATCATATCACACTGTACACTGCATTCACACATGATATTGACAGGCATGGATGTACTTCAAAAGCTGCAGGCATGTTGACGCTATGTTAAATTTTCTTTATGCAATAATTGCATGGATTAGCACAAAAAATCAAGCATCTAGTTTGGCGGATCACGCGATTGTTTGCAGTGGTTCTAGCAATAGTCATACTTATGCTGTTATAAGCTTACTGTATTGTGCCTTCATTTTATCAATCCACCCATAGTATTAGCGTTGCAATTCTAGATCGCTAGCACGTTGTGGGTGTTTCGTCTGCGGGATTACAAGGGTGTTGCATCAGAGGGTCTGAAAATTTGGACCCGCTTTGTAAGTAGAATTTTTTCTCAGTTTTATGTTGCAGGTTTTCTTAATGCAAAATTTCAAATCATGTATTTCCTATTGAAAGATGATCAGACTGGGGCATGAAAGCATTCTCATGCTAAAACTTTCAATATTTTAAAACTGTAAAACTTTCAATATTTTAAAACTGTAATCCTGATAGGGTGATTTTATTCTCTTTTATTCTCTTTGCCATCCTGATAGGGTGATCTTTCAATATTTTAAATAGGGTGATTTTATTCTCTTTTATTCTCTTTGCCATCCTGATAGGGTGATCTTTCAATATTTTAAAACTGTAATCCTGATAGGGTGATTTTATTCTCTTTGCTCCCTGATAGGGTGATCTTTCAATATTTTAAAACTGTAATCCTGATAGGGTGATTTTATTCTCTTTGCCATCCTGATAGGGTGATCTTTCAATATTTTAAATAGGGTGATTTTATTCTCTTTTATTCTCTTTGCCATCCTGATAGGGTGATCTTTCAATATTTTAAAACTGTAATCCTGATAGGGTGATTTTATTCTCTTTGCTCCCTGATAGGGTGATCTTTCAATATTTTAAAACTGTAATCCTGATAGGGTGATTTTATTCTCTTTGCTCTGGGCAAAGAATAAACAAACTGGAAACATTGAACCCAACGTGAATCGACCACACAACCCTCTGATCTGGGGTCAAACGCTCTACCATTGCGCCACGAATCCCAATTTATTAACCGCCACGAATCCCTGTTTATTACTCTTTGGACGTTCACGGAATCGAGCTGGGCGGAGCTCGCGGCGGAGCTAGGTGGAGCTTGCGGAGGGAGGGTGGTGGAGATGGGTGGAGGAATTGCCGGCGACGGCAGCCAGAGGTTTTTCCATGCGGCGATGGAAACCCGGCCATTCCTCTGCCTAGCTAGACTACTCCATTTTAACATTACTCAAATTAAATTATATCTTACGCAATTAATTAATTAACCTTTCTTCCAGCTGGCTCTTTGAAAAATGAACGCGCCTCGAACATAAAGCCTAAACGATGACGTGACCCGAGGGTAACTCCAAGCTAACCACAGTTAATGAGACGGCCGGAAGTTGTCCACCAACAAAATCCCCGTCTTGAGCTCCGTCCGTCTATACATGCATTATTAATGTAAATGTATTCTATAATAAAATATATTAAGTATTATTTATTACATAAAAATTCTATATCAATTATATTATTCATTCTTACATTATATTAAAATAATGTAATAATTTTCACAATTAAAACTAATTTAATATTAATTATATTAGTAAATTAGAAAGATATTTCATATAGTATAGATATTCAAATCTATATATAATATTAAACGTAATAACAATAATAATTTGATTATTTACTTTTAATGTAAATATCATTGTGATATAAACACTATTTTATTAAAAATAAAAAAATTGATAATTGAATTTATTTTAATGTATATGATTTAGTTTTTATTTAATTTAATTAATTTTTGTTTTATTTAGACTTTTACTTTATGCACATGTAATATTTATATTAATAAATTTAGATTTTTTTTATATTAATATATTTAAACTTTATATTTATATTAATAAATTTTATTTTATTTTAAAATGTGATCTATTTTATTAAAAGTGAAAAATTTGATAATTGAATTTATTTTAATGTATATGATTTAGTGTTTATTTTATTTAATTAATTTTTGATTTATTTAGACTTTTACTTTATGTACATCTAATATTCATATTAATAAAAAAAAAAAATATTTTAAAATGTGATTATCAAAAGTAATTTATGTTTAGGATTGTAAAATAGAGATTTTTAAATGTTTCAAAAATTGTAACTTAAATTGTATTAGGTTATAATTTATTTGGTTTATTGAAATAAAGAAAGAAAATAAATTATATCATAGAACAAAAGGAAAAAAGGAAAAATATATTTTATTAGGCAAAAGAGTTGTTGTACCATACCGTAAAAAAAGAAAATATGGAAAATTAATTTCACATCTCTAAGAGAGTTCTCGTGTGAGTAGAAAAAGAACATGAAAATGAACATATGGAAAATTAATTCCATCATCTCCAAGAGATTTGTTATACTAGATGGTAAAAAAGAACATATGGTGGCATAGAAGTAAAAATGGTCATAAAATGTGGATTGTTTGTAGTGTCTAGATAGAAGGAAAAATATCCACACAGACAATGTTAATGGAATACACATTATACATAGAAAATAGTACAATTTAAATCAATATTTTCAATTTATCTTATAAGAAGTTATCTATTGTTATTTTAGTGTTCCTCAAGGTTTTTGTATTGAAATAAGGATTTGTTATCTAGTGCACCAAGCTAATGATAGAGAAAATGTTGAATTATTTACTAGTTAGGCACACCTAATACTTTCCTGGTAGAGTTAAATAAAAACCTAATGATGTATATATAAACTATAAATATTTGCATTATAAAGAAAATTTTACTTTAGCTATATAACTGATAGTTAATGGATGTCATTATAGATATCTTACTACATGAGGCTATAGTGAATAATGAGATAAAATTTGATAGTATGAAATATTAATTGTACAAGGGAGCTCTGATAATTCCTTTCATTGAGAGAGTCATTTGGAACATAATCTATGAGGTTTTTTCATTGAAAAGAGATGTTATTATGGACCATTTTAGTTTTAAATGTTATTGAGGCATTGTTTAGCTTTTATTTTTTTCCATTTCCTCAGTTTTGTTAAAAACTATTTATTGTTATATTATTTCTTATTTTACCCTCACAATAGTTACATAATAGATATGATGTGATTTACTTCTTGAAATTTCTTATAAACTCAAGGACATTGTATGTGGTTTAGTTCTAAGAAGAAACATATACTCTTAAGAATAAATAATTGTTTCTTTACAACTTGATATTTAGCGTTTTAAAATTAAATATGATTCATTTTATATATATTGAAAAACTAAATCTATATGAAAAATATATAATAATAGATATTATAAACAAAAATTGAATTTAAAATTAAATATCACATTCAAAATCAAATTATACATTATGTATGATTACATAACCATTTTAAAAGATTGCATGTGCCAATGTGACAACTACCAAAATGGTACGCCTAAACTCAAGCTCATAGAAAAAAAGAAAATAGAGCATATGATCATCATAGGTTGGTATCCAAGGAGGGGGAGATATAAATATATGGTTATATTTGTGTCACACATGTATTGATCTATTGTTATTAGTCAAAATAGATGAATCATTCAATAATATAGAGCTCAAAAGATTGGGAAAAACTCAATTCTATTTTCTTCTCAACATAGTAAAAAAAATGTTGTAGTGCCTACTATTTATATAAAGTTTTAGAATAAGAAAAAAACATAACAATTTAGCTCAAAATATTTTTTCACAACGAAATTTTTTGACAATCACATTCATTCTTCATTTGAAAAAGAACATGGATGTGGGTGCTTACCAAATTACAATGTTGAATAGTCATGTGTTCGCCAAATGTTGAATAAACCACAAAGAATTGAAAAATTGATCTATTTTTTGGTTCAACCTTCTTTGCCATGGTCCCTTAAATAGGGATGGAACTTCTCTCTTATAAAACTTAGATTCCATGAATTGGGCTAAATTTTACCATAAAAAACTACATTTAAACAAATCTGGGGCATGAAAAAATAAAATGGAGTGAAAATGAATTCTAGAATGTGAAATAACTCTAAATAATATAAATTATCACAAAATTAGGGTGAAGTCTTGGCTAAATTTTACCATAAAAAAATACATTTAAGCATATTTTGGGCATGAAAAAAATAGAATAGAGTAAAAAAGAAATTTGTAATGGGAAATAACTCTAAATAATCTATATTCTCATAAAATTAGGGTGAAGCCTTGGCTAAATTTTATCATAAATAAATACATTTAAACAAATCTAGGGCATGGAAAAATATAATAGACTGAAAATGAATTCTATAATGTGAAATAACTCTAAATAATCTATATTCTTACAAAATTAGTGTGAAGTTTTGGCTATATTTTACCATAAATAACTACATTCAAACAAATCTTGAGCATGAAAAAAAGAATAGAGTGAAAATGAATTTAATAATGTGAAATAACACCAAATAATCCATATTCTTATAAGATTAGGGAGAAATATATCTTGACAATTATCATTACCAAAAAAATATGGCAAATTGGGTGTTTACTTTGAATTTTGCAAGGGCAGTTGAAATTTTCAACTCTCCTCTATCAAATTTTCATGGGCTATTGGTTTAGAAACTAATTTTGTTTAAATAAATATTGGGTGATCCATAGTCAAACCTCTCTTTGCAAAATATTCACCCAACCAAAATAAAAGAAACCCCTAATTTCGCCCATGAGCAAAATTTCGCCCCTAAAATTTTCAATGCTTATTGTTTTTTTCTAGAAAATAGTTTGTGGTCACCTTTAAACCCCCATCAAGGAGCAATTACTTTGAAAAAAGTTTTAGAGTTGGTGGTAAGCCTTAAACCACCATCCAATAGAAGTATTCAATTTCTAATATCCATTTGGTTTGTGGTCTTCCTTAAACCACCATATTCAGAGAGCATATCTAGCCATTGGCTACTATCCACCTACATATCAGTACTCTTCTTGGACTCACATACACCTATTTATATTAAAGGGGGTGGGGGAAGATGATCTTGGAAACATAATACTTAGGGATTATATAAAATTGCATTATTAACTTGAGACGAAAGAAAAAGGGCACAAGTGAAAGTGAAGAGTCATGAGGAATCCAAGAAAACTCTTGGATGATGAAACCAAGGGTCATAAAATGATGTATTTAGGTGTATAATATGAATTAATAATGAGTCACACAATTTTCATCATTCTCTTCAATTTCATGTGTGTTCTAACATCATGAAATTGCTTGAAATTAAAAAGTTATTCATCAACATTTTTTATTTCAATGCCTGTGTTGTCATCAAACTATTCACTTAGAGATAAAAATAGTTCTCTTAATTGACATTAAAATTATTTTTACAATATTTTTTAATAAAAAAAGAAATATAACCAAGATGTTGATGCTTTAAATATTCGAACATCTATATCATATAAGCATATGTATTTTCATTAAAATTATAGAATTATAAAACTATAAATCCTCCCATAAACAAGGGAGCCACTGTCGTAGCGGTAGTCCCTGCCGGGGTTGAGAAACTCTAGTTGTTTGAGTTGCCAGTGTATTCAGCAGCCTCAGTCAGGTCAGCAGCCTCAACAAGCTGTAGCAGGCGGTTCCACAAAAACCAGGGTAGGTTCTGAGTAATGATTGTCGTGTATGATGTTTCTAAATTTGTTTGAGGTATCAATTCACATGATATCGGATGACACGACCACACGATGCCAACGTCGGCAACACTGCCAGTGTCGTCTCTTACCGCTCCGTCCAACGTGGAATCTGAGTATTTGTGGGAGCAAAAATTTGCAGATATTGGAGGGAAGTAGGTAGTCTATTCGCGGATCCAAAGTTCCTGTTCGTCCGCCAATTTCATCGGAATTGGAGGATGAATAATGGGGGATTTTGAAAATAAAAGTATTCAAATTTTGACATTACAGAGCAGCTTGTTCTGTATTCTATTTACGTCGAAACATCTCTATTCGGCAGAACAAAGATTTATGTATATTTAATGGAACAGATTACCCGGGGATCAATAGCTTTTAATTGCCAGGAAGATTTTACTCATCAGATGGAATTTTTTCAACAAAAAAAAACCCTACAGACTTTTGTTAAAACTAAACGCAGTTACATTTTATTTCTCTGTTCCTCCGTAAGCTCTATGATCATCATGAAATATCTCCATGGAAACTTGTCGGTCTTGCACTCTGTTTATCTTTCCTTTCTGAGAGTCTATCTTACCGTTAAAAAAGTTGTCTTTTTTTTTTTAACTTTACACTCGTATTTCACTAAGCAAACTATTGTCAAAAAAGACATCATACTAGAAAATTTAATAATATAAAATATTTTATAACTTTTTTTTTATGTTTGATAGTACTACATTTTTATGGTGTTTAATTTAGAAATAGTACAAAATTTTAACTCAAACTAATTTTAAGATTTCATTTTCATAACTATTACCAATTAATCTACAAGCAACAGACATTTTATAATTTATAATTATCATAAAAATAAAATAAAAATTATCCCAAATATTCTAGAACCTAAAATCACCCCAAAGTAGTTTGGATAGAGTTATCTACTTGTGAAAATTGAAAGGGATGGAAATTTTTAACGTGAAATCGACGTTTGCCGATTATTCGTCGGCAGTAGTTCAGTGATTTCCCTGTTAATGAGTGGCGCGTAGGCTACGCATTTAATTCAATTAACTTGACTCATCGTTGGCTATTCTTTGTACAAAATTTTCATGGTAAAGTTAAGAGCTGAGTGGTCAAAACAAGATAAAGGCGAGGAATAACTCACATGGAAAAGTAGAAAAGTTGGTATAGATACATACATATTTCTCATTCAGTCACACCCGTGAAAGGATTATTTATACAGAATCTTAGGGAACCGACTATGATGAAACAGTTTATAAATTCATACAATTAAATGCTTTCCAATCAAAGCCAATTTGAAATGAAAGAAACAGGGTTTACCTGATAGTGTTTTGACATTACAGAGCAGCTTGTTCTGTATTCTATTTACGTCGAAACATCTCTATTTGGTAGAACAAAGATTTATGTATATTTAATGGAACAGATTACCCAGGGATCAATAGCTTTTAATTGCCAGGCAGATTTTACTCATCAGATGGAATTGGATAATGAAAATGAATTTTTAATTTTATTTAATTATAAAGATAGAGATAGAAATAACTTTATACACTAATATGCACGTAACCAAAGACAAATACATTGGCAATCCACCTGAACCTGCAACACTACATAAACATGTGGCGTCAATCAACGGAAAACTTGTTGGTAAGCATGTGGGGGCTTGCATGAAGCCCACGTGCCCCCTCTAGCCGGTGTCGAGTGCAGGTGTTTCTAGCATGCGCAGATCAAAGGGTCATAGGGATGAATCATCACTATGGGGAGCTAACGAACCTTGTCAGGTCAGTCAGGTTCCTCGTCAAGCCTGCAAGAAGATCGATGAGCCTAAATGGTGGAAATTCAGGGCCAAGAGTTCAAACTCTCGTCGAACTGTAGCAAAAATATCCAGATTCTTGGGTAAGAATCATGCTATGATATCACCTACCGCTTGAGGTTGTCTCATGGCTGGTACACAGTGAAATACATGCACATTTAGAGATGAATTTTATGGCAGAACCAGACCAGTCCAAGTTGCGTGTACTGAATCAACTCCACGCAGTGGAAGGAAGTGGCAGTGCAAATAAAGGAATATGTTTACAGTTTAGGCGGAATGGAAGGAAGCGGCATTGCAAATAAAGGAATATGTTTACAGTTCAGGGGGAGTGGAAGGAAGCGACAGTGCAAATAAAAGAATATGTTTACAACAAATATCCATGATTGCAGGTTCTAGTAATGTTTGCGAAAGAAATGCAAACATCCGGCCTGACGTTGTCCGAGCTGGATGCCGACGCAGTGGACTATTGTAGCTGCTTCGCATTTCTGAGAAAGCCAATTTCTGAGAAGGGCAATTGATAGTCAATCATCGGCAGTGCTCATTACCGTTGCTGGAAGGTAATAATCTGGTAATATTCTACACGTAAGAACTTGCAAAAGCAGAGTGATTAATAATTTGGTAATATTTTGCATGTACTAAATTCCAAAAGCATCGTGTTAATCATTGAAAGAATGCATTTTTACCTTATTTAACAGTGTTTAACAGTGATAAATTGCTTGTTTATTCAGACAGAGGGCTACAAAAACAAAACAGGCTTGGTTCGAGGGTCACCACACATTCTTTTCTCTGCACAGGTATGTTTTTTTTTACAGTGAATCTAATTATATACTTCAGATTCAACATTAATAGGGTAGGTAGAGTTGAAGGATGCTTAAAACACCTTACCTTTTCTTTTGCTGAAAGGTTGAGTGTTTGAGTTCCCTTTTGAATATCTGCCTCTATATACCGACCTCTATGGCCTCTGTTCTCTGTGATGACTTCTTCAGCTGTTGTCAGGAGGATATGCAGGATATGTAACGGCCTCTGCTCTCTATGATGAATTCTTCGGCTATGCAGGATCTGATTCTGTCTATCAAAATGGAAAGGATGCAGATATCACTCACCGGTGGGATCCTGAAACCCAGGAAGGATGTCGAAACCCAGGATTGTGTAGCTGGCAGGCTGAGGTGACTTTTGAAATAGGTAGCAGTTGAAATAGGTGGAAGGATGTCAAGCATAGCTTATGCATGGCTATATCGCTGGCAAGCATAGCTTATGCATGGCTATCTAGCTGGTAGGCAAATGAAAGCATAGAGTCGAGCCTGCCAAACTGTTTATCCTAACTTTTGAGAAAAGTACACAGTGGAGCCCCAAACTCTTTATCCTAACTTTTGAGAAAAGTATACAGTTGAGCTGGCAATAAGAGGTCGAAACAAAAACATTAGATAAAACTCTATATGTTGAGGTTAGAAAAATGATAAAAGTAAAGGTTGGTAGGTGTGAATGTCCAACCCGAAGGATACGAAGAATTAGATTTCTCGTAGAACCTAGGAAAATCTCACAAATAACCAAAAAAAGATTTCTATAGTATTTCAAGGAGAAAAATCCCACAAATAAGCAAGAAAGGGATTATGTAATATTTCAAATAAATAAACGAATAGTCACTTTGAATATAAGCAAGATAATTATTGTGGAAGACTTCTTATTATCAATCATCTTCACTTCCAATCTTCCTTCAAGTTCCAGACTCAAGTTAACTTAAGTTAACTTTCAAAAATATCCATGTAACTCTAAGTTCCATTTCAAAATTTCAAGCTCTTCATGTCCTAAAAAAATCAAAGTGTGAATGAATTAGCAAAGTCAACTCTAAGAAATGAGAAACGAACATTAATAATTAATGGGAGGGGACTTCATTTCCTAATCCCTAAATTTGGCACAAATAACAATTATATGCTTTAGTCACTTGGTGGTGTTATCGCTCATGTGGAGAAATGGCATGCAACTCTCAGACATTAAATCACTCATGCATCATCAAAATTTAGTCCTCCCTCAACCAATGGATATGCTAAAGTATTTTTCATATCTTACTATTTCAAGTGAGCATTCCGTTATGGTGTTTTTTAATAGGTCAAATTGATATTACGTAATAAATTTTGCTTTGTTGACTTAATTACTCTATGAATTGCATGGAGGAATGTAATATTTTATCTAGATTGGTTATTTATATTTCTTGTTCTAGCCCTTCATATAGACCCAAGCTCAGTTCTTTCTCTTTTCTCGACATCCTCTAAAAATGGGGGGAGTGAGATATTCTTAAAAATGATTATTTTTATTGCAAGTCCAATCCCTCCAAGACTAGCATTAAGACAGGAATAGGCATATAGATAAACCAAACACTTTTGGTTTAAAGAATTTTATGTGGAATCACATTTGGGAATGGAAGAGAATACTCTGATAAGCAAAAATAAATTTTAGTATTTCTCTCTATTGAAATATCTTATCTCGAAGATATATGTTTCATCTTCAAGTATAACACAACTAGAAACCCAATGGTCCATGACAATGGACATATTAATAAATCAAAGACAATAACTTCAAAGGATGGAACATAAAACTAGCTCACAAAGGAGTCAAATTGAAGAATTGAATTTCTATCACTAACATGGTACTCAGTTTCACTCTACAAATTATTTTTTCTCTTCTCCTCTTAATGAAGAAGATCTTCCTATAGAGCCTATTCCACCCCTAGGTTTAGTAAAAAACCCTTCTTCTCAGTAACAACATAAAAGTAAAAAAAATATTATATTTTGTGCATATGTACATAATATATACCACCAAGATTATAGCATATGTTCTAATTTTCTTGTTGTACCATAAAAAATATCGATCTTTTATCCTATCAAATAAATTTAGCTAGAAAGAAACTCTTAATGTAATTTTGGATCTTTGTTATACCTCGGATATAGGTTGTTTATAATACAAATATTTTTGATTATGGTTTTTAAAAAATGATAAATGTACAAGAAAAATCTTTTAATGGAGAAGAGATAGCCAAAGCCACCTTTTTAGATGTAAAATTAAATTATACATCTAATAAATATCCAATCCACAAAATTTTAATAGAGTCACAACATTATATACTAGTAATACATGAAAAAACATTTTTTTATTACAAACTAATTCTTTTATTCATTCTTGAATTCAATAAGAGTATAAATGTTATATAGGCACACGATTATATCTTATTATTTGTTTTTCTTCATGAACATTCATTAAATTATGAAGCAATGCAGAAAAGAGTTTCACATAATTAAGGAGAAATTCAAAAATATGATTTTAACACCAAAAGATTAGTAAAAACTTTCAATTTTTATTATTTATGAAAAATATTTGTAAGAGAAAATTGTAATTTTATAAAAAAATTAGATTTTTTTTTTGTATTTTTAAATTTTTTTCAAAACAATCCATGGATCTTTGATTTGATGGTGAAGGGTCAATTGTTAAAGTACTCTATGCAATAAGTCACTAGTTCTAATCCCTCTTGTGTTTGTTGACTTACAAAAAAAATCCCTTTCAAAACCAAAATGTTAAAAAATTTAGGTGAATTTAGAGAAAGACAAAAACAAATAAAAATCCCACCCTACTTTTATAATAAAAGATGTTTCTTTCAACATTAAAATAAACTATGGCTAGTCCGCAGGGGTTTGGTCTCGTTGCCAACGGATAGTCTACTAAGTCGTTCGTGCCGTTTTGCAGGTCATGGGTTCAAGTCTCGTCTTAACCTGAGGGTCATTCTTGCAGGCTGGGCGGTTCCTCCTAGCAGTTATAACTGCTGCCGGTGGGATTCGACCCCATGTAACGTAAGTACGATACCACCGCTGTTGTCGATTCCACTAGATATCAAAAATAAATAAGTAAATAAATAAACTATGGTTCTAATTCATCATACTTCTTTTTAGTTTGCATGGCGTCCAACTACAAATTAAGAGAGCTAAGGATACTAGCCTTTGTGATTTTTTGCAATACCTCATGAGTAAGTATGCATAATTCACTAGTATCATTGTGCAGTAACTAGGAAATATTCCCTAGCTCTATCAAATTCAATAAATTAATACAATCATCTCAGATCCCCTTTAATGGAATGATCCAAAGGGTATCTAGATCCAACTTGCTATGTTTTCACCATTTAAAAAATTTACTTTTCATATTAAAATAATATTTAATATAAAGTATTTAATGTTAAATATTTTTTATTATCAATAATATATTTTCAATATTCCCCACATTGGGTGAGAAGAGATGCATCACAAGGAAGGGAGGGTGAGGACACTAACATCTCCCATGATAAGGATTGAGGTTACTACCCTCACACCTTTTGAGCTCACTTTGACATAATATCTAGGTGTGTGAATTCATTATTGTTAATGGAGGATTCTATACACAAATATATTTCACATTTGGTTTTTAATATTCGCATGCATATCATTGCACTCTCCAACATGCTCCCCTCTCAACATGCTCCCCTCTCGAGAATTCTTATGGGTCTTAATGGTTCAGCTTTGGTCTTTAGCCACCATAATTGGCACTCTTCTTACTTTGTCTTGGTGTTATCTCCCCCGTAGTTTGATTTTTTTGTGTGCAAATTTCGCTTCTTCCTTTCTTCTTTTTATTAATGGTTCTCAACATTCATTATAGTCATGCTCCCTTTGTTTCTTCTCCATGATTTAGGATTCTTCTACATTCACAATCTAATCTTGGATTTCTTTGTTGGACTTTGCACTAGTTACTATGGTTTGTGAACAGGAACACTATTGCCATGGTGAAGGAGGTACAAGCCTGCAAGTGGAATAAGAGCTCGCTTGCATGCAAAACCCTCATCTCAACTCTCTAGGGAGCATATTCATCCTCAAATTTTGACTTAGATGGACAATGTAGAGACTGATCTCAGGGGTGAGTGTCAATGTATTTTACAATCAAACATTGTTGAAGTAGTTTCTACAAGGGTGTTGGATACAGGCCATAACTATGGCAAGCAAACTCAATATCTCTATACAATTTACATGTACTAGTGTATGAAGGATTTGTTGGGTTAGTCTTCCTAGATGAGAATGAAGTGAAGGAGGATATTCTCCTACCTCTAGATGGCATTATCCTATATCTTAACGAGATGAATAAGTGTTGGATGCACATTGAGATGGTTGTAGATCATGAATATATTTGTTTCCACCCCGATCTTACTACTCCTAGTCTAGCTAAGGTGGATACCTCCCATTCTAGTTAATATGTTATGTCACTTTATTGCTACTCTTTTCTGATATATATTAATTTGTTTGATCAGGTTATTAAGGTCATTTCTTCTAGTATTTTCAGCCAACCATTGTCTTTAGGTTTTTTTTAAGTTTCAAAACTTCTACATATTTTGAGATATTAGTCTTTTGGACACTTTAATTACTCTTATTTTGCTAGTGATTTGGTTTCTTAAGTGGGAAGCCACTGATAGATAACTATATTTTCCTTATGTAACCTCATGTTATTAATATAAACTTCATCTTATATACATACATATATATATACATTATCTGATAATATATTTATGATGGATGATTATAAATTTCAACACCATTACATGATCAAATAAGCTCATAAAAAAAACATCTTTGAACTAGAAAGGATTAGTTATAAGGTAAGGAGGGTGTGTTTGCCATCACCTCATTCAATTCATGAGGTCAAGGTACCCATCACCCCCCATAACTATCGTATATCAAGGCACAAAAGCCTCTGTCCTCACAGCTTGTACATTTATGACGTTTAAACTCGATCATTCCTTCTCTCCGTGAGGGTATATCATGGTTAGAGTGATCACATGTTCTAAGAAAGTGCTTGGCTAGTTATAATTATGGTCATAATGGAGCTATTCATCCTAAGAAAATTAACTCTCTCTTCTTTTTATCTTTTTAATTTTTATCTTTTGTTGCATCTACAAATTTCATGGACTAATGCTCTCTTGATTTTTCAATCGTATGGTTTCCTTAGTAGCATATGACATACTCTATAGATAATCAAATTATTTAATTTTAAAAGAGAAATCTTATTAAAATAAATCAAGTTTTTTTATTATTAAATTTTATATTAATAAAAAATAAAAACACAAAAAATATGATATGATATATATATATATATATAACAACGCTTTTATTTATTTATTTTATTATAAGAAATATTCATTATGAATTCAACACATCACATGTGGGAATTAGGACTCTTACGTATTATTCCTATCACTCAACCACTTAAATTAATCCATCTAGATTATTTAATTTTAATGTGTATGAAAGAGATAGAAATTAAAAAAATAGTATTCCAATAACTAGATCTCAAGGTGAATCAATCTCTACACTATTTTATCCAAATGAATATTGGCAGGCGACTGGAGAGGAAGCCTTGTTGCTTTACAACTAGCTCCCACGCCGAGGGAACTCATCTCCCTCCTCTCACCACTCTGTCCAACTCCCATTCCTTCCTCTTGGATTTTTCCTCCCTTAAATTTCTTAAAGCTCAATTTTGACAAAGATTCTAAGGGAAACTCAAGTGTGGTGGGATATGGACGTTATTTTAGAGATTACTTTGGGCCTTCTATTTACATCTATTTAGGTTTCATGGGATTCAACAACAACAATGTAGTAGAATTAAAATCCGTGAAGAATGTTCTCTAATTGCCTAAACTTGAGGTTTCTCTAAACTTATACTGGAGAGGAACTCACAACTTGTCATAAGCATGTTCTTCAAGATCCTACATGGCACCATAGTCAGCAAAATCTCTTATAGTTGGAGACTTGAAGGTATACTCATTTGAGTTGAGTCACTCCTTCCTTCTACTCCTATGATCATCCCTACTCATATTAGAAGAACTCAAAACAAAATCGCAGACATGCTAGCCAATTAGGGATTCATCACATCAATGTCTTTAATCACTTCCTCCTAGCAATCTTTGAAGAATATTCCCTTAAGCAAGAATGTTGGATATGGCTTAGTAGGATTTGAATTCTCTGGATAATGTGCTTGGATTGAAGGTTGGGTCGCATTGAGAAACATATGGGCATCCCTCTTGAATTTGGCTGCTCTATGGGATGAAATAAGGGGCCCATACCAATTGAACTTATAGATTCACATAAATCCACTTGATTGTCTCTTTGTTTCATGTTCTTTTTTCTAAAAAAAAATCAGTTTGTATTTCTAGGTCCACAAAGGACCCAAGTGGTGTTTCCTCTAGTTTATTTTTTTTTGTTTTTGAAACTATAGGGAGAAGCTTTTCTTTTACTCTTTTGAAAAGATGAAATTAGAGGTCTAGTTTGATCTTGCCAGTGATTGACTAGGTCAGAATTATATGTACTCCTTGTTTTCATGGAATTCAAAATATTTACTTCACCCAAAAGAAAAACATATATCTCAAGGTTATGGAAATTTGAAATTCCTTCAATATTTAACATAAAATTGACACGCAACATTAATTCGTAGCATATTCAAGATAAAGTTGATATATAACCTATTTCTCTACATCTTTTCCTCAAATTCCATAACTATCCTGAATTAATATATAACATATATCTTTACCTCTTTCTCTTGAATTCCATAACTACCATGGTAGATATCAAAATGATAGATACAGACAAAAAAATACTCTTAATTAAAAAATATTTTTAAAAAATAAAAATAAAAACTCATCTCAAAAAAATAATCTTTAAATATTATAAATCTGAAAATTACCCCAAAAAAGCATAAAATTTAATATCCAAAATATTATAATTCTGAAAATAAAATAAAAACATAAAATTTAATATCCAATACAAATCACTTAAAAATCTCACTAAATTATCAAGATTTGATGTTAAACGTAGCATTCTTCGAAGCAATTATTATTTTTTTAATTTACACAAACCCCAAAACAAAACCAAAAAACCCTAAATATTATAAATCTGAAAATATAAATATTATAAATCTGAAAATAAAATAAAAACATAAAATTTAATATCGAATACAAATCACTTAAAAATCTCTCTAAATCATCAAGATTTGATGTTAAAAGTAGTGTTCATCACACTACTTATTACTTTTTTCATTTAGACAAACCCCAAAACCAAACAAGAAAAACCTAGATATTATAAATCTGAAAATAAAAATAAAAACATAAAATTTAATATCCAATCCAAATCACTTAAAAATCTCAAAACTCATCAAAATCTGATGTTAAATGTAGTGTTCATCGCACCGCTTATTATTTTTTTAATTTACACAAACCCCAAAACAAAACAAAAACCATGGAGAAGGCAAAAATTTCAACGCAAAAACAATGATTTGACCGGATGCTGATTAACCAACTGTTATTTAAATTGTCGTTAAAGTTACACGCATTTACACTGTCAATTTTTCATTAAGTGTTCCTTTCTTATTTGTTTTGTTTTGATTATATTTTTCTGCTTTGAAAATTATGAAAATTCTAATCATATTTTAAAAAGAAAAAAAAAAAATTGTCAAACTTGTGGTGTTGAATTTATTTCTAGTATCAAAAACATGATTTAAACACTGCTTTTATTAAAAAAAATTGAAATTTTTTACCAAAATTCCAGTCACTTTTTTATTTTGATTATACTTTTCTGCTTTGAAAGTTATGGAAATGTAATTGAAAAAAAAAATTATCAAATTTTTAAAAGTCCCAACAATTCTTCCGCTCCTTAAACGACTCCCTTCAATAATACAACAGAAATAATATGCATTAACGTACATTCAATCTATCTTGACTTACATTTTATCATTCAATTATTATGCGATAACGTCAACTTCAATATAAAACATGACAATAATACGATATCGTAATTATGGCATTGACACAAATGTACGATGGGAAGGGACAACTCCCCAAAACAGTGCGCACCAACTTCATTGTTATGCAAATATCTCACACCGATCATCCTTCTCAGTTCTTTGTTCTCTTCATCATATGCTCTCCGGTCACAACCAGGGAAACTGAGTCACCCCCTCCCTGCTTCATCATAGGGGCCTGAGCATTCTGTAGGGCATTTTCGAAATTGCTGCAAGTAAATGACCAATTGTGATGCAGTATTAACATTTTTCCAGAACACTGAGTTTAGATCCGGTACAGATCGAGGCCATCACTTGATCGCTTCCTCTACAGATGCAGACAGTAATAGACAACACCATTAAAGAATGCTGTCCGAGAAGAAAATTCCATGATAGCACCACTCTTAACGTTGGATGACAAATAATTACAATGGGAAGCTTAAGAGACATGAAAAGAAGCATACCTTCATCACTTTCGAGCTCTTTCTCTCTTCGACAGTATGCTGTACATGGTATCATGGCAGACTTCAAACATCAGTAAGAAGATTCGAAAAGAGTTTCAGAGAGGGAATTAAGTGTATCTGGTCCGATTTAGTCATAGAATATAGCTCTATACAGAGGTATCGTAGATTGCATTTCATAGGATTTTAGTGTTCAGATTATATCTTTGAGATAGGTGCAAGTTTACCCAAAAAGGACAAGGTTAGTGACCTTTCTTTGAAAAAAAAAAACATATGCTATTTATTAGAGCAGCTTAACTGATCTCATATGCGGTGAGAGAGGATTTATCTGGGACTCTGATACAGAGTATAATATATGCCGTTTGAGAAATGGGTTTTTGATGTACCAGATGTTCTACAATTTTTCCTTATGGTCACTTGAAAATGTATTGTCTTTTAATTACTTTGCTCTGTAAGATTGTTTCTACGCTTGGAAACTAATCATTACGCAACTGGTCAAGTAATTGCAATCATAATTACCTGGTTCAGATTTGAAATTGATATTATATTATATGGAAAAATATCAATTTATTATGGTTCAGATTTGAAATTGATATTATATTATATGGAAAAATATCAATTTATTAATGGTCTTAATATAGAAATCAATCATGGTTAATTATGTTTCATTTTTATAGAGTTTAATATTATTTCATTCACTTTAATATTATTCTTTTGGTTTTATAATTTCTTGGGTTTTTAGTCTTGTGAGGCCACGGAGTAACTCCTCAAGGCAAAAATGATTCGTGCTTATTCATTTAGGTAGGTCTTCATTAAATACATGAAGGAGAGATGACTGTTCATATTACTTATTTATCTATTTACATTATATTCACCCAATCATGAGGATTAGATGTCAACATTCCCCCACTTAATTTGAAGGGATGTCGGTGAGTCCAAGCATCATTTTGAATCGTTCAAGCTTTTATCTTCCAAGCGCTTTGGTGAAGATGTCTGCAATTTTCTCATTTGTGGAACAATGATGGAGATGGATTGTTTTGGCCTCAACATGATGTCGAATCATAAGATATTTAGTATTGATGTGCTTCGTTCGATCATGAAACTTTGGGTTCTTGGAAAACTTTATTGCAGAGGTATTGTCAATCATGAATGGAGTTGATTGTACTTGTTTTACCTGCAAATCTTCAAGAATTTTCATAAGCCACATAATTTCTTTTGTTCCTTCAGCTGCTGCCACGTATTCTGCTTGTGTTGTAGAATCTGCTTGAACTTATTGTTTGCATGATCTCCAGGAGACAGCTCCTGATCCAAGACTCATAGCATATCTTGAAGTAGATACCCCATTTTCTTTGTCATCATCGAAGTCTGAATCAGAGTATCCAATCAAGCTGAAGTCGTTCACCTGTGTATACTTGATTCCAAAGTCTTGAGTTCCCTTCAAGTACCTTAGAACTCTTTCTGCAGTAGACCAATGTCCCTCACAAGGCTTTTGCATAAACCTGGAGAGGATTCCAACAACAAATGAAATGTCTGGTCTGGTAGTAGTTAGGTAGTTGTGACTTCCTACAAGCTGTCTATACTTTGTTGCATCCTCAAATTCGTTTCCTTCAATAGATGTGAGCTTTAAGTTTTGTTCCATTGGAGTAGTAAAAGGATTGCATTCTGTCACACCAAACTTGTTCAACAGATCTCAAATGTATTTCTTTGAGAAAGAAATATGGACTTTGGATGTTGGGTTACTTCAATGCCAAGATAGTAATGAACATAGCCCAAATTAGTGATTTCAAAACTTTTCCCCAATTCTTTCTTTATGGATGCAATGTAGCTTTCATTGTTCCCTGTCATAAAAAAGATCATCTACATATACCACAAGATATACAACTGCTTTTCCAACTTTCTTGACAAATAAAGTTGCATCATCAAGATCATAATGTTTGAAATTGAGTTTCAGAAGATGCTCAGTTAGTTTTTCACAACAGGCTCGCGGTGCTTGTTTGAGGCCATACAAGGACTTCACAAATTTGCATACTTTATGTTCATGTCCTTTCACAACAAATCCTTCAGGCTAAGACATAAAAACATTCTCTTTTAGATCTCCATTTAAGAAAGTAGTTTTTGTATCCATTTGATGGACTTTCCAACCGTTCTGAGCTGCTAGTGCAAAGAGTGTCTGGATGGTAGCCCATTTTGCTATGGGGGAAAAAGTCTCATCATAATCGACCCCTTCCTTCTGTGCAAAAACTTTTGCCACAACCCTAGCTTTGTGCTTGTCAAGTGAGCCATCAGCTTTATACTTGTTCTTGTAGACCCACTTGCAGCCAATTGGTTTCGTTCCTAATGGAGGATCAACCAGCTTCCAAGTTTCATTCTTTATGAGGGCATCATACTCCTTTTGCATTGCTTCTTTCCATTCATCATGAGAAGCAGCTTCTTTGAAGGAAGTTTTTTCAAAATTTGTAGACAATTTCAATTCACAATCATAAGGAACATCCATATCAATAGGTGAATTAGAGTCATCCACATCACCTCCATTTTATCGGTTTGAATTTCTAGTTCTTGTCTTTCCAACCTGAACAGGATGAACACTTTCAAGTGTCTTTGTCAACCACTTTGGGGGACCTTTCTCAGATGGTCCAGGCTGCTCCATTGATTGAGTTGGGACTGAATCAAGATTAAGTCTCCCAATTCTATCAATCACATCACTTAAAGCATCATCTACTGTTGGAGTTTCATGCGGGGGAGAGTTTTCTTCATAAGAAGATTCCACATGTTGATCTAGTATAGGAATCCCCCCTTCAGGATGTGGAATGTGATTATCAAATTCTTGAAATGATTTTGCATTTGTGAATCTATCCAAACGATCAAGTTACTGCTCAACAACATTGTCAGTTTTGGATGATTCAAGAAAAATTATATCTCTAGATACAACAAACTTTTTATTTACTTCATCATAGAGACAGTATGTTTTGGAGGTGTTTGAATACCCCAAGAAGATACACTTACGACTTCTAGCACCAAGTTTTTTTCTATGTACCTTTGGTATCAAGACATAACAGGTGGAACCAAAGACCCTGAGATGCTTTACCAAAGGAACATGTCCATACCACATTTCATAAGGAGTCTTGTTTCTAATAGTATTAGATGGACATCTATTCTTTATATATGCAGCACATAGAACAACATCAGCCCAAAACATTATCTTTACATTTTTGAAGAAGAGCATGGATCATACCATATTTAAGATTATCCTATTCATTCTTTCAGCTACACCATTCTATTGGGAATTATAAGGCGCAGTTATTTGATGTTTGATCCCACGTTGGCAAAGATAGTTTTCAAATTCATTTGATGTGTATTCTTTTCCATTATTAGTGCGAATAGACCCAATATGAGAGTATGCATCATTTTCAATCCATTTATGAAAATTCTTGAATGTTTGAAAAGCATTAGATTTGTTCTTCAATAAATAAACCCAACACATTCTGGTGTAGTCATCAATAAATGTCATCATATATTTATTTCCATTTTGCAGAAGGAACAGACATTGGACCACATAAATCTGAATGAATGAGTTCAAGTTTTCTATGTGCTCTTGAATGTGAATCATGAAAAGACTGTTTGCTGTGCTTTCCTAGGATGCAAGCATCACATTGCTTAAGTTTCTTAGGAATTGTAGGCAAACCGGCAACACCGTTTTTCTTCAACAAGCGGAGACTGTCATAGTTCAGATGTCCAAATCTAGCATGCCATAATAAACTTGATGGAAGTGTACCTTGTTCATGATGAGAATTGTATGAGAAATGTTGTGCATGAGCAGAAGTTCCTTGCAGCTTGAGAAGCCTTTCTTCTTATATTCCCCTTATGAAATGTGAGTGGTCAGATGCTTTTCTTACCTCAAGCTTTCCATCAAACATATAAATGAAGTGACCTTGCTGGCAGATGTGGACCAAGGACAACAAGTTTCTCTTGAGCTATGGGAGATATAGAACATGATGCAGAAGAAAGTTATGAAGACCAGACAGTTTAAGCCTGATTATGCCAAACCCTGATGGCTTGATTTTTGATTGGTCTATAAAGTATACTGCTCCAGCAACATTGTGAGTGAAATCTTCAAAAAAATCTTTTCTATGAGTCATGATTTTTCTATGAGTCATGTAGCAGGTTGCTCCTGAATCAAGCAACCAATCATTTTTCCAAGAAGCAAGTGAAGCATTAAATAAATCTTCATTTACTCCAATGTTACATTGTGCCACAACATAGTGAGCCGATTTAGGTGCTTTACCTTTGTCTATATCATCAGTTTTACCTTTATGTTGGTTTCTTTGCTGCTCAATTTGTCCCATGGTAGCTTGCATATAGAGGCATCATATGATCCATTCCTTTTGCAACGAATGCAGTGCAAAACTGCCTTTTCTCCTTGAGAGTGTCTGCCCCCTGCCTCTGAAATATCTTCCTCTTCCTCTTCAACCACATCTTCCTCTTGAAGAATCTTGAGCAGGATGCTTTTCTTTATGAGAAAGGCACACAACCTCTTTAGAAGATTCAGGGGCTGTCTTATTTCCAAAATCTTTCTCTCTTTTAGCAAACTTTTTCACAAGAGAGTCAAAGGTGATATCTTTGAGATTACCATTTGCTTGCAATGACTCAAGATAATTGGAGTAAGTAGGATAAAGTACCTTGAGAAAAACGATAAGAGGAATATCCAATTCAACCTTAGTGGATTTAATATCATGCATTATAGACTTTACTTCAGATGCAAGAGCAAGAGGATCATTATTTTGCAATTCAAGAGTGAAGAGTTTAATCATGAGTTGAACAACTTCAAGTACAGAATGTGGGTCATAGAGTTCTTTCAGTTTTTGTAAGGCTTCAAAGGTAGTTGAATATGACGAAATATGGCGACTCACCTCTTCATTTACAGATGCTGTGATTAATGCATAAGCTTTGTTGTTCTTGTTTTCCCAAATGACGAGCTCTTTTTATGAGGTAGGTTGTACTGGTTCATTGTCTCCGTCTCCGACACACACTCCTTTCCACAACTCATTGAAAATGAGAGTGTGTTTTATCATCCGAGACCATTCAGGATAGTTCTCCTTGCCAGTAAGAACTATTCCCACCATGGATATGATTGAATGCATACTATAAAAAAAAATACTTCTACTGATAGAAAAATACTTCTGCTGGAAAAAAAATGCATTGTAGTAGCAATATTCTGAAAATTGAAATTATGGTAGCAATATGGAGGAGGTATGACACTTTCAACAGAGGATGTTTAAATTTGAAGATTCCAGTCATTATTCAGTCAAGTAATAACCATCTTTATTTTTCAGAAAATGGAAAATTTATAATTTGAAGACTTTGCTATCTCTTTCAAGTAATAGGTGGGTTCGAAGTCAGCTCAAAAAACTGGAAAATTTTCTTTTCTTGACTTTATCAACGAACACTATGAGAACATTGAGATCTAGTAGAGATATAATCAAATCCAGAGTAAAGCGACCAGTCCTCATCACAAAACTGGCTTCTCTGGTTACTGAGATTCATTATACGGGAGTAATTTATAGCGAAGATATATATGGTGTCAGGTCACAATGAACATCGAAAATAAAAGCATTATTTCAACATATTACACTGTGAACAGAGAGCAGTGCTCAAGTATTCATTGTATCATAGTCAACAAAGTGTGGACATAAGAGTCGACTGGGGTGGAGGAACAACATTTGCTATGCAATGTGAATACCAAGGAAGCCAACGAAACAGAATACCTTTATGAATACCTGTGATGTAGTTTCGAAATAGAATCGTAGCTTTTGGCACTCGTGCTTCGCAACACAGGTTCGGAAGCTCTAGGGATACCCCACGCAACCCTCTCCTGGATATGGCGAAGCCTCTGGTGAAAACTTTGTCAGGCTAGCGCGTTGTGTGTATGACATCGATGGGCTCTTCAGAGAAGGATCATATGGAGCATACCAAAATTTTCATGCATTAGAGTTCACATTCATTAAAGGAGAGGAACGCTTCTGGCGTTGTAGTACAGGAACGTTGCAGCAGCGGTCAGGTCACTGTGTGGAGCAGCGTTCAGGCCACTGCGTGGCAGCAACATTTTGCATGCAACATTTATGGACAGTGCTTTGTATGCAGTGTATAATGCAGCAGCGTATGGACAACAACGTTTATGGACAGTGCTTTGTAAGCAACGTATTATGGAGCATCATATGGAGACCAATGTTTATGGACAACGCTTTTGAATGGAGAGTAGAAGAGCAGAATAGGGAGTTACAAAGGGCATAAAAGCTAAAAAAATGGCGCTGGCTCTGATACCATGTCAGGCCAGGTAGTAACTCCTCAAGGCAAAAATGATTCGTGCTTATTCATTCAGGTAGGTCTTCATTAAATACATGAGAGAGAGATTGTTCAGTTCATCTCCCGATGACTGTTCATATTACTTATTTATCTATTTACATTATATTCACCCAATCATAAGGATTAGGTGTCAACAAGTTTCAATAATATTAATCTGAAGGCTCTATAATAATTATCCCTTGGGTTGAATTATTATTATTATTATCCAATTTTAAGGTCATGGCCAAACCAAACACCAAATTGGTGTATGAGACCCCCTTGTTTGTGGGACAAGGGACCCACCTCCGAGCAACAATTTGACTGCTAAGTTTACTAAAGCATACATACTCTACCCCTCTGGTTTTATTATATTACTCCCTAAAATTTAAGTATAAATCCCTTAAGTTTAATATTTATAAATATATAATAATATATTGATATTTAAAGTATTAATTATTAATTATTAATAAAATATTTCCTTAATAAATAATTAATATACTAATACTTAATATTAAGGTTTATAATAAATTTTTTATAATTACGACTTTTAATATTGGGTTTGATATTATAGATTTTAATATTAAGTTTATAATATAGCATGTATGAAAATCAACCATGGTAAAACATGGCCAACCATGTTTAATTTAGGGCTTATAGAATTCATCTTAAAGTTTATGTATCTTTGGTTTAATATTATTTTTTTTAAATTTATAATTAATTAATAATAAATTATTAAATTAATTAATAATATAATTAACAATATTAATAATAATATTTAATTAGCAATATTTATATCAATATTAATTATTAATAATAATCATAATTATATTTATTTATTCGGTGTATATCAATCACATTTATTAATATAATTGTGTTATTATATGAATAATAAAAAACATTTTTATAATATAATAGGGTTACATTTTCATTAATGATGAAATTTATATATAATCAAAATTTATATGTTAAATATATTATATAGATCAAATTTATTAAAAATATATTTTTTATAAATCAAACTTATTAATATTACATAAAACAAATGCATGCAGATTAATTAAAATTACAGGAAATTAAAATATACATCTTAATTTTGGTTTATTATAGTTAGAAAAAATATTGATGTTGAAATTCGTGTATTGAATATTTTTTTAGATTGACTTCATTAATATTACGGATATATTTTTATAGATCATTACAAAGGAGAAAGACTTACAAATTCATTAAAATTACAGAAAACCATGATAGATTCATGAGTTCTTATATGATCCTTGCTTCTCAGTGTAGTAAACAAACCTCCTGAGTTCTTAATTTCTCAAACCAATGCAACTCTGCAACATAGCACTCCTCTCTGCGCGGCCATTATTTTTTGCAATTTCTTAAATCATTCTAACCTTGCTCCATGGCCTGCTTCTCTATCAGGGCTCATCCTTGTTGTGATATTCACCCCCAATTGAATGCCATGGCCTCTAAAGGGCCAAGGCTAATTAGGCTAATTGTAAGGTTCTATGGAATTGTGGCAGAATGATTGCCCCTCAAATCACAGGTTATAAAATCATCTAAATAAGGTGAATCTCGTCCCTCCCCTTCCATTCTACTTCCTTTTCTCAATTTTGAGCTTTCTATTCATTGCTTATTGTTGTCTCTATTCATTTTCCTTCCTCCAATGTTCTTGTTCTTCCAATTCAAAATCATTTTGACCAAAGAAAAATTCAGTTAACATGTAGTGCACAAAAAATCTTCCTCTTAAATGATGTATTCCATATAAATATTAAAATACTATTAATATTATAAAGTTGTGTGATTTCCTTTCCTTTCACTGGCTCACTTTATTTCCTTTCAGGGTGGTGTTCCTTTAAATGATGCATTCCATATAAATATTAAAATATTATTAACATCAGAAAATTGTGTGATTTCTTTCTCTCTCAATGACTCACTCTCTTTCACTTTTGTTGTTCCCTTAAATAACGCATTCCATGATTATGATGATGGCGGTGTTCCTTTAAATGATGCATTCCATATAAATATTAAAATATTATTAATGTCAGAAAATTGTGTGATTTTTTTTTCTCTCAATGACTCATTCTCTTTCATTTTTGTTGTTCCTTTAAATAATGCATTCTATGATTATGATGAACTGAGACCAAACTTTGGTCTATAAGACCTAAAGAAACAAATTATTTAGTTTGATTTAAGATTTTATTCCTATGCTCAAAAAGCTTGGAGAGAAGCCTCCCAAGCTCACTGTGATTTTGACATCATAAAAGGCTAGAAAGGTCAGTATTGAGAAAAAGATTATGAAACTAAGATCTAATGTGGTTGTACCCAGGCATTCAAAGATGAAGTGGTTTTTGTCCTCAATGTTCCTATTCTCACAGAGATGGCAGATCCTTTCCATCCATGGTGTTTTAGTAACTGCCCAACGACCTGTTAATATCAGAAAGTTGTGCGATTTCTTTCTCTTTCAATGACTCACTCTCTTTCTTTTAGCTTAACTTGATATAAATTCTGATTGATAATGCATTTAATTATAAATTTAAAAGATACACTTTAAAAAAACTAAATTTAATATAAAAATTATTATTTAAAATCAAAATATAATTTTTCCAATTTAACAGACATAACTAATTAATAATAATGCTGAATAGAATCAAGCTAAATTGTATCCGGCTACCATTTAACTTAGAAAAAAAAAACACCGTCCATCGCTTTAACGTTTTCATAATAATGATTTCTTTCCACTCTCATCACTACAAACAAACCTCTGGCCAGTTTCTGTAACTGCAGATCCCTTCTCACACTTCACAAGCAGAAACCCACCACTTGTGGTGCAGGCCTGTGAACAAAGCAGATCTCCATTTGGGTGGTTTGGAAGACACTGCAGTTCTCCCAGTCAGAATCCCTGCCTACAGATCGATGCCACTAGGTATAGATACAATGGGTAAATCTAAATGCCTTCACATTGTACATTTTTCAAACACGGCAAAGAGACGTTGGATGGTAGGCATTAAAAGAGATGATTAAATGTAGCTTTACCATTCAATGTGTAAATTCATATTCAATCAATTCAATATATATGGAAATATACTAGCTTATCAGCTTAATTATGGATATATTAGTCTATAGGCTACAAAGAATAACATTCATGCATGCAGTATTGATTGAGCATTATAGGTGGTTATAGTATTAAATAGCCAACCAAAAAAATTATGAAATTTCAATAATAAATTTAATTAAATGTTTCACGTTATCATTTGGAATGATAGAGTTAATTTCAAATTGCAACTTTGTTAATGCATTTCCATCGTAAATCTATATGTGTCCATGATTATGCGTATTTATATACTGTTACAATATTAACTATATAGAGATATAGTTATCAAAATAACATCTATGTTATATATAAATTTTAATGTTTTTATTGCTTTCATATTTTAAGATATTATGTTATGAGATAAATTATCTAAGTTGATTTGGAATGTGTTGGTAATTAAAATATTGATATGATGGATTTAAAAGACAAATTTCTAAATAACCCTATTCATATAAGCTTTTATTCAAACAGATTATATTTATGAAGACATTTTATAAGGGGCAGAGTTTTGCCTTGTATATTATACGTATAATAAAAAAGATAAATAATTTTTGATATTAGTGTTTTTTAAGTTTTATTCTTTTAAATTGTATGTTTTTCTAAGATGTAAATATTTGGTTAGTATAGATCTATTTTAACTACAAATATAGCAAGTACTAAGAGGGATCAAATCTCTTTTGAGGTGCAAACATTTTTAGAATACAAACTTGAAAAAAGATTTGAAGCTAATGTGTATCAATTTTAATTGTTTAAATTGAATTTTTTAATGCATAAATAATTACATATCTTAAAAAAAAATTGGACCACTTAAATTGTGTAGATTACACAGCTTAAACTTTCATTGCTGGATTTTGTACAAAATTGACAAAAAAAAATATAAACTAAAACTATTGAAAATATTTTAATCATGAGATTTTATTTTTTTTCATTTGCTTTAGATAATATATATAGTTTTTTCATATATATATATATATATATATAATGTTTTATCATTAGTAATAGTTTTTTAAATATTACAATAATTTTAAATTTAAAAATAAATAAATAAATAAATAGATCTAGTTTTATTAATATTAATATAAAATAATTGAAATTTTTAATTTTCAATTATATTTCTCTTTATAAATTGAAATATTTTATTATGGTCAAAATTAAATTAACAAATTTTAAAAATAAATTAAAAGAATATATATATATATATATATATATATATACAAAATTGATGTTCAACTAAATTAATTAGCATAGATGTTTAAATAATCTATTTAAATGTTGCTTTTAAATATTTTAAAAAATATAAGAATTATAAACACTCAAAATGAAAATATAATTTTTTTTACTTTTAGTTGTTTTATCTCTCTAAATTTACTATAAAATTATTTTTGCAGATAAACATCCAAATAGTTTATTTATGATTGAGAATAAAAATGAAATATTTTTACCACATCTTCTTCATACTAATTATCTATCTATCTATTTATATATAATTTTAAAAACACCATATATCAACTGAAAATTAAGCATAAACTAAATCACACATTACCCTAATAAAAAAATATTTTATTTTTATTTTAAAAATAATCCACTCAAAATTGAGCATAAACTAAATGAAACATTACCCTAATACTAAATTATGAAATACACCTATATATACCATAAATACTTCATTCTAACCTACATAAAACACCATAATAATAAATACCCTTCAACTTTCATTAAATATATTATAAATTAATTCATAACTTATTCAACATTCATAATTTTTCCCTGGATTGTAAGAACTTGAATTTCATATAATATAGATATCTCACTGGCGTTACCTCTCCTTTTTATACCATAATTCATAACCATATTCCTCAATTACGAGGCATTATGATACAATTTTCATTACAATACTAGTCTCTCACATTTTTGTGTAGCCTTTGAAACCGAAAGCTCTGGCCTTTTAACCAATGCTACCGAAAACACAAATCAAATTGATTAAAAATAATATAATTATACAAATTCACTGATTAATACTCATTAATAAATTTAACATTAGTAAAATTAAATTATATCTTACACAATTAATTAATTAACCTTTCTTCCATCCATCCTTTTGATGCAAGAAACCCAAAAAACAATGCAAATCCCTCCATATACAAAACACTATCAGGTCTAGACTTATGGTTTTGGCCACAATCATCTATCGGAAACATTTTATGTGTGATTTTACATTAAAAACCCTGGTCATACAACTTTGGAATACAAAGGAATCACGGGAAAACCTGCTCCGAAACTCATAAACCAGACTTCAAATACATATACCTGCATTCATAAATCGTCGGGTTTGCCCCTTCATATGCTTTATTCCTTTTAAAACCCTGGAACTACTATGTTATCGCAACACATGATTATACACTGAAAACATGAAAAACCTGACCGGAAGCTTAAGACCGGATCTCAAATGTAATTAAATCCACTGTATAAAGTCCATCGAGTCTAGATTGGGAATTAACCCTTGCGCATGTTCGCGCCCGATATCCGTCCAATCGTCCATTCGATGGACAGTCCTGATCACCCCGGATTTCAATTTAATTAAACCACAACTCATTACCTCATCGGGTCTGGTTTCTGGAAACCACTTACGGCTTTTGAGGCCACCCGATAACTGCTTACCACCTTTTGGAAACCACCTTCTGGTTAATGCGTGTGCACCTTATCTCCGTCATTGATCAAGTATATGATCCAACGGTCCACAATATATCGCAATGTCACAATCGGAGTTTGGAAAGTGTTTAGGCCCAGTCCATTCACACAGACTTCCACCGATGCGATATATCGGTGCTATCGCAATCGCAACTCCTTAAGGCCTGAGTCCGTCCCCCTTATAACAATCTTTGTCGATGTGATAAAGTGCTCGGCTTTCTCCGATTAGATCTGGTTTGTTGATCTTACAGATCTAACGGTCACTATGCATCGATCCGTCTACTCCCTCTTGGACTTGATCTCGCTTATTTTTAATGGATTCTACGTTATAAATGATTCTCCTCTATACTTTGTTTCCACGCAAGACTTTTATATATAATAGTAAGCTATGATCTATTTGAAATGCTCAGTCATGGTTATAACAATAAAGACTCAATTGTGCTTTAATGCTACGCTTTATAACTTAAGACATGAAAACAGAGCAAAATGCTTCAGTTGTTCTGCAGGAAAACTATACAGAGATAAGTGAAGGATACCCATTTACACACACACAAAATAATTTATTCAATATAATGAATTTACAGAGTCTCGGCCCTCTGGCTCGATTAAATCAATAAAAGGCCCTGTTTCAATCTTGAAACCCTCGCTCTCTCCTCTCTGGATTCTGTCGAACCTCTAAATAACCTTTCTAACCTCTCTAGCCTCTCTCTCACTAACCTATCCAACCCCTGAATTATACAAAAAGATCACAATTTATACAAAAGTGGATTCACGAACCAAAATTGGTTCAGATCCAGAAATCTCTCACTCTCTCCTAAAGAATCTCTTCAACTCCATTCTTTTCTAAAAAAACGCTAAATCAAGCTTTCAATTTCCTCGTATTCTATTCAAACCAAATAAATCTAACCGTTTGGTCTGATCTCCACACAGGGAGGATCAATTAGCCACTATGCCCTTTTCTCATATTTGACAATAAATAAACACTTTCACACATTTAAATAAATAAAATTAACTAATCTCTTATCTTCCAACCCCTTGCTTATCACAACATGTGATCATGCCATCACATTGCTGACTAGGCCTGAATGCTCCTGCATTAGACTCCTAAAGTTGAAAACTTTCATGACCTCCTGGTCATGTGTTTCTTCTGTTGATCATCCAATATCCCAAACTTTACTTTGTAACTGGTCATCACTTTCATCATGCTGGTGATTCAATTCTTCTGCCACTGTCACTTCTGTTCTTCCATATTTCCAAATCTTATTTTGTTTTTGCCCTCTTTTCTTACTAATACAAATTCCCTTTGTTAATTTCTCTTCCTTGTTGTCCCTCTTGATCTTCCACAATTTCTCAACTTCCTCTTTACAATTTGTTCTTAACTGAACTCCTCTAACATCTGCCTACTGTACATTCTCCTTTACCATATAAATTATAAAATTTCTGTCCAAATCTTCTTCATCTCTATCATTTACAAACTGTTGTTTGTACTCTACAGCTCCTTCCCCATTATCATTAAAGATAATCTTTTCCTCTATGTTATCAGGTTCATCTAATAACTTTTCCAGAAAAATGCCATTTCTTTCATCTTCAATAAGCATGTCATTTACATATGATTCCTCCTTCCTGTATAAAACAAAATTTCCATCACAATTGTCAGACTCATAATAACTATGGTTTTCAATCTTCATAGATAATTCTTCCATCAAATCTTTATATTGTCCTTCTGCAAATGTTATCAAATTGTCATCAATTCTCATTCCAATACTTTCCTCTGCATTACACAGTGTTCCTTGTTCTAACACAAGACTATCATTCAACAATTCAATAGCTACGATTTCTTGGAGTATATCATTTTGAAGTATCCTTTCATCTTCTATACTTATACTATTGCCACAAAATAATGTTGTTTCATCTTCTCCTACAACAGAAACAAAATTCTAGTTTTCTAAAGCTTCTTCATGATTTACAGCTTCATAAAAATAATCCACTTTAAAATCATAGAATTTCTAAACTTCTGTATTTGTCAACATCATCTTATATTCCTTCATAATTTCCATAGTACTTTCATTTTGATTCTCTACTGAAGATATTTCATTTTTGTTATCATCAAAAACTTTCATTTGCTTATCTTTAGCTTCTTTAATGATGACAATTTCCCTGTCAATATCATCATTCTCAAAATTATTAAATACATGCTCAAAATATCTCTCTACTTCAGCGATTTCTTCCAATAATCTCACTTCTTCATCAACATGCATAAGCACATTGTCCAATTGTTGTTCATTACCTATCAAAGCTGAAAACATACACAACATGTAAGTTTCAAAAATGCAAGGCTCTTCATTTGAAACCTCAGTGATCAGTGCCTCATGCTTCTCTGAACTATTCTGATAGTTCACTAAGTTATTGAGAAATTCTTTCTCAACATCTCTGATTTCTTCCTCATTAAAGGAAACTTTTGGGACTACAACTTCTTGACTATGCTTGGCAACTTCATCATAAGTTTGTAGAATACCTTTCTGTTCCAGACAAGTTCCTCCAACACACAGTTTATCCAAATAAGACAACTATGGCTCTTCCTCTTCTCTATTAAGACTTTGATCTTTCAAAGATTTCCTTGACTTAACTTCTTTAGCTAAGTTCTCGGTGCAAGTTTTCCTCCTCTTCACTTCATAAATCTGTAATGCATTTGTTTCCTTTCATTTTTCCATTTCCCATTGGTCTTCTATCCATGCTAAAATTCTTTCAAATATGATCCAATAAGTTTTCACTAAGAGAAGACACAACCATTTAGCCATACCTTCTAATTTCTTCCACCTGTTGAAGTCTTGAAAGTATTTATGCATCTCCTTTCGTGTTTTTCTTGCCTTTGACTCTTTCACCAACACATTTCTCTCATTCTGATCTGTATAGATCAGTTCTTCATCATTGTCATCACTATCTTCACTGTCTCCTTCCCCAAGGAGAGATCATTTCTCTAGTTCACAGATGTATTCTACTCCTTCATTCTCAACTATTCGAAGTATTAATTTCTAAGCAAACAATTCTCTGACAGACCATTTAACTTTTCTTCCCACATAAAATCCTTGTTTCCATTTTTCTCTAATTCCTTTCAATACCAGGTTCTCCAAATGACTAAATTTTGCCTTCATCTGCGCCAGCTCTATGTCCCTTTCTTCTTTATTCATTCCTTTGAGTTCAACTGCTTCAGCACTCTTTTCCCTCTATTTCTGACTTTCCTTTGTACCCCTGTCATGACTATCAATAGTCAATTCCATTTCTTTCTCTGGTGAACTTTCCTTGTTCACTAGTGAGCTGCAACTAGCCTTTTCCATTCCACCTGTAACAAGTCTCCTTCATGCCTCACTAAAATTTCTTGAGTTCAACCTTTTGGCACCTATTGGTTCTTTCCTCAAACCTTTCACTGACTAAGAATTCTACCCAGCACTCCTCTTGCTGGAATTGTTATCTCTTATCCACAATCACAATTGTGGAGTTGCCTCAACAACTTCTACCCAACCACAGTTGGAAGTTGTTCTCATCTCCTCTTGAATACTCCTTGCTTTAGGCTCTGCATCTTCAATTGCCCACTTCCTTCTTTCATTTAGTAATTTCATTTACTGTTGGGTACTGTCACCTTTACTCATCTAAGAGTTCTTCTTGCTCTATCTTCTTTAACATAGCTCATATGCTATGATGCTGGTACAATTCATTCTATCTTTCAACAATTCCACTAGTTCCACTGACCTGCACAATCTTGTCTCAAGATACATCAAAACACCTTTCAAACCTACAATATTTCCTTCAAAGATGTCTTAAAACTAATTCCCATTCCATCAATTAAATCTTTTTCAAAGGATTCATCTGTTCATTATTTCATTTAGACTTTCCATTCAAAAGACTCCATATAGTCAGCAACTATTTTTCCTCTTACTTTTCACAATGGATTCTTCAACTTTTAAGATCAATTAAGACTAGATCTGAATTTAAGTTATTTTACCAATTCATGACGAACACTATCAATTCCTTCCGATAACCTATTTGTAAGCAAATCTGTTTTGCCTCTACAATTTACAAAATTCATTCCTTGTAGTGGTTTTTCTTTTGGTCCTATTAAACCCAATCTTTGTTCTTTGAATCATCAATATCATTGCCTTCAACAATACTTTAAGCAATCCTCAATCATTCTTAGTTTTCACAAAATTCTTCAAATCATTTAAATGACTTCAATGCCACAACAAACCATTCTTCTAATCAGCTTTAACTTCTAAACCTTTCATCTCAATCAAATCAATCATGCAATCAACTTACCCAGAAATTTCATTTTCCTAAAAGGAAAACATCTTCTCCTTTGAAATTTGAATCCCTTGTTGTTCTTTAGACATTCAAAACACAGTTCTACAAAATTATCAAAATAAACATTCTTACCAGACCTTCCTCGGAGATTCACTGCTTCCCCATTATGATCTCAATGTCCTTTGTAGTCTAATCTCCATATGTATCAAATTCACTTCAGTGCGATTATACATATGTTGAGATTTAAAATTCAATTTCCAAACCAATCCTTACAAAGCGTTGATCTAGCTCTGATACCACAAATGATGCAGGATACCTGAAAAACAATGCAAATCCCTCCATATACAAAACACTATCGGGACTGGGCTTATGGTTATGGCCACAATCATCTATCAGAAGCGTTTTATGTGTGCTTTTACATTAAAAACCCTGGTCATAAAACTTCTTCGGAATACAAAGGAATCATGGAAAAACCCGCTCCGAAACTCATAAACCGAACTTCAAATACATATACCCACATTCATAAATCGTCTGGTCTGCCCCTTCATATGCTTTATTCCTTTTAAAACCCTGGAACTACTATGTTATCGCAACACACAATTATACACTAAAAACATGAAAAGCCCGACCGGAAGCTTAAGACCGAATCTCAAATGTAATTAAATCCATTGTATAAAGTCCATCAGGTCCGGATTGGGAATTAACCCTCGCACATGTTCGCGCCCAATATCCATCCGATTGTCCATTCGATGGACGGTCCTGATCACCCCATATTTCAATTTAATTAAACCACAGCTCATTACCTCATTGGGTTCGGCTTCTAGAAACTGCTTACAGCTTTTGAGGCCACTCGATAACCGCTTACCACCTTTTGGAAACCACCTTCTGGTTAATTTGCGCACACTTTATCTCCGCCATTGATCAAGTATATGATCCAATGGTCCACATTATGTTGAAATGTCGCAATCAGAGTTTGGCAAGTGTTTAGGCCCGATCCATTCACATAGACTTCCGCCGATGCAATATATCGGTGCAATTGCAATCGCAACTCCTTAAGGCCTGAGTCCATCCCCCTTATAACAATCTTTGCTGATGCGATAAAGTGCTCGGATTTATCTGATTAGATCTGTTCCATTGAAGTTACAGATCTAGCTACCACTATGCATCGATCTATCTACTCCCTCTTGGACTTGATCTCGCTTATTTTTAACAGATTCTACATTATAAATGATTCTCCTCTATACTCTGTTTCCATGCAAGACTTTTATATATAATAGTAAGCTATGATCTATTTGAAACGCTCAGTCATGGTTATAACAATAAGGACTCAATTATGATTTAATGCTACACTTTATAACTTAAGACATGAAAATAGAGAAAAATGCTTCAGTTGTTCCACAGGCAAACTATATAGAGATAAGCGAAGGATGCCCATTTACACATGCACATAATCATTTATTCAATATAATGAATCAAGCAGGCAATAAGTGGAACCACCTCCGTGCGATGCCTTTGGGGGCAAGCAAAATGGATAAACCACTGACCAAGGACTAGCAGGGGCTCGACTGATAAGGAGAGGATGCGGAGCACGCTCGACCATAAGCCCCCCACCCAATAAGTAAACCCAAGAGGGAGGAGCTGGTTGAACCTGAGGGCTGGGAGAAAGAAAGGTGAAAGTGTCGAAGCGTAAGTCCTGATTACACGGTGTTAAGCATTAGAGCTTCTTCCTGGGCAGGTTAACATAAAGTGAAATTGTATTATCTGCCGTAGCCAACGCCATTGATATATCGTGCCCCACAAATAGTCCGGAGGTGGGTCAGGTAGGCGCTTTCTTATCTCGATCCTAATTCTCGACACGGGTTGGTTGGGCCATATCCTTCTTGTTGTTCCCCAATTCCTTGTTGGGATAACATAAACTACCACAGCCCAGACTTCCGACTCTGTCGACCCTTTCAAAGCTTTACTCGAGCTGGAGGGATCTATTTCGATCGGAGCAGCTTGATCGATGTGGCTTTGATCGTACGGAAAGCTGTCCAAAAGACGGGGAGCCTACAGGCCGCTCTATTGCTAGATAGAGGAGCGACATGAATATGCATCTTATACATGGGTGAGGTGCTGGCTTTGGTTGATGCTGCTAGCTTAGGTGCTGGCTAGTCTTGCTTGCTTTGGTGGGTTACGGGTAACCACTCATTCTAACTTGTATTGTCCCACCCTCATTATTCCACTAGCTGCCTCTACTATCCATAAAGGCTAAGGGTTAGTTAGCAAACAATGCCCCCCCCTTTTATATTCTCTCTGTGAAAGCCAAAGCTAGTATTAGAGTTCTGAAAGCCAGTGGGGATAGAGGGGCGAAAGCCAGTTCATGGGGAAATAGATTGTATGGCCAGCACTATCAGTAGCAGGGGTATAGGCCGTAGCGTTGGTAGGCGGTTGATCCGGTCCGGTGGACTAAGTAGTTGGAGTTGCTCGAGTAGTTTCATCCATTGATTCCAATAAAGAGACTTCCATGCACCCCCGTTAACGCCCACCAGAACCTACGTACGTTTCAATCAAGGCCTCCTTGCCTCTCTGTTCAAGGCCTATGTGTAGCCTATGATGCCTGCTGTTACTTCACTCGGTCAATGGGGATAAACCACCTTTCTATTTGTTTTCAAGCTGCTACTTAGACTTGAACCAACCGGATCTGTTCGATCTCCTGCGAGTGCTGCTTGCTCTTCTGATGCTGCTGCCCTTGCCTGTGCTCTGGGTGCTCCATCCATGCTGCTTCTTTTTCATCGGCATCATCAATAACTGGAACATTCACTCTTCTCAAGCTATCTCCCTCAATCACTAACTGCTCTATACCAAATAGGTCCAAAAGTGATGTTCGAGGACTTGGAACATGGTCGTAGAATTGATTTATGACAACCCGTAGAGCAGGTATGGATGAATAGAGTCTTAGCCCTCTATCTCGATTAAATCAATAAAAGGCCATGTTTCAATCTTGAAACCCTCACTCTCTCCTCTCTTCCTTTTCTCAAACCTCTAACTAACTTATCTAACCTCTCTAGCCTCTCTCTCGCTAACCTATCCAACCCGTGAATTATACAAAAAGATCACAATTTATAAAAAAGTGGATTCATGAACCAAAATTGGTTCAGATCCAGAAATCTCTCACTCTCTCCTAAAGAATCTCTTCAACTCCATTCTTTTCTAAACAAACGCTAAATCAAGCTTTCAATTTCCTCATATTCTATTTTAACCAAATAAATCTAACTGTTTGGCGTGATCTCCACACAAGGAGGGTCAATCAACCACTATGCCCTTTTCTCATATTTGACAATAAATAAACACTCTTACACATTTAAATAAATAAAATTAACTAATCTCTTATTTTCAGCCCCTTGTTAGTCACAACATGTGATCATGCCATCACATTGCTGACTAGGCCTAAATGCTCCTGCATCACCTTTTCACATCAATGATTCCTTTTAACTCTAAAACTAATTTTAAGGTTACATATCCACGTGGATTCACATAACAAATGAAATGGGTGACAAAAATTATGAAGACTTTATCAAAGAGCTTGTTTATTGCATTACAAAACATAGAAATTCATACAAAACCTAGCTAGTAAATTTATAGAGGTTTTATGGACAGTCATTAACTTCTTATCTAATTCCGCCAACTATCACCGACTCCTTGCGGACTGACACCAACTACTCGTCATCATAAAATTAGGACGAACGGCTCGTGATTATTATTCTAAGACCTCCCCTTAATCATGACCTATACTTTAACTTGCCTACTAGTCTAAGTCTCACCTAGGCTTACAACAAAACATTTCATTTTTGCCTTCTTGCTAAAGGGTCCATGCTTGTTCATTTGCTAGTTCAGTTTCATCTTCACCTTTCTTGCCATAAGATAGTGATGGAGGTTCTCCTTTCTTGATTGTGGATTAACATTATTTGTATTCAACATTGCTGCAGGTTCTTAGGACTTATACTTGACATTAATTCTTGAAATTTCTTTAAGTTGTATTACTTCTTCCTGCCTGGCAATATTTGCATACTTAAAAACAATTTTAGATTCATAAAGAGAACCATATTGGTTCTTGTCATCCTGCTCCTTTAAGAGAGCTTTGCTTCCTTCATCTTTCTTTACTATCATAGTTGGTTGTTTCATGTATTCAACTTCTTTAATCAATTTTGTTGTTGCAAACATGTTGTCCTACATTTGATTTGTGTATGGAGGTAGGCATCTCTTCTCACAAAACAAAACTCATAAATAAGATGCTTTTCTTGCATCAGATTGAACCACTCTTCATGAGATACATAATTCTCATCAAATTTGACTTCATACATCTTTGCATCACAAGGAGTTTCCTTACTATCACATGCTACTATATTATCAGCTACATGCATACTTTCAATCTTAATCCCAGTTATGATGCTTTCAATACAATCACCTTTAGCAACAACACCTTCATCAACTTCAGCGTTCTCACTCCCTTCATACTATACTTCATTTCAAGAACATCCCAAAAATATTTTTTATTATGTATTTCACCAAATTCATATAAAATACTAGACAAAATGTTTTCATCTAGAGTTGATATAATGAGAAGCAATGCTACCACATCTCTACTCTTATCCTGGGGATTTATAGAACTTTCTTGTACAAATTCCTATAAATCTACTGAACCAAGGAATCCCTCCATTTTAATATCCCAAAGCTCAAAACTTTTACTTGAGAAAATTAGAAAAATTGGGATTAATCACTTCGGTATTACATCATTGTCTTCAAATTCTTCTAGCTGACTCAGATTTTTATTTGAAATTTCATATTCTGCCTCTACTTTTGGATTCTCTCCCTTGATATTTTTGAGATCTCTTCGGAACTCTTTGAGTCTCTTTCATCAATCCATAACTACAATGCAAGCCCTTCTCCTTTCAGCTCCAACAAACCCACACTTCCATTGCATTCGCTATTATTCCAGGTGGAGACAACCGCAGATTACAGTCACACTTGCACCGCGTCGAACTGAAATACGGTGATAAGAATCATACCATGACAGAAAACTGAAGACTCACAATGATATTTTCAAAATATTTGCACTCTGCTACACATGTACTAATCACAGGCTACATCTCCACGCTCAGTCGATGAACTCCCATGGTCAGCTCTCCAGCTCAATCTCCACAGTGGGCTCTCAACTTGGCCTTACAAATAGATCCTACATGTGGGTTACGACCCCAAAGCGAGTTAGAACAGAAAAAGTGTGCAATGGGTTCGTAATCCATAGTTAGCACCAAAAACAACATAGTCGGCTTTTTCTCTACGGCCAAAAAATCTGTCTGGAAGATCTCCTTTCACTACAACTCAGCTCAAACTTCAGAAGCCCAAAATTAGAAAATAAAAAAAAATAAAAAAACACTAAACACTAATTGCTTCTTTACACAACACCTTTGCACTAGAATGAAGATCTGGCTAGGACACAAATTGGGCCCCTCTAATCTGCAACGTAATAAAAAACACTTATTAGAGAATAACACTCAAAAAAGGATAAGTTCACCACCTCGCTTCATCTGCATTCAATATCCAATCAATTCAATGCAACTTATAATGCCTTGTGTCTTGGCTACCCACGGCTCATACCAACTCCTCTCCACACACAAAACTGACGCCGAGAGAACACAAGGGAGGCAAAGCTCCACACATCAAACTCAATGATTAACACACAATAATTCCTCAGTGTTCACAATATCCACTAGTCTCCATAGAGTTCAGGTTCAACAATGCCTCTACACTTTGTTCGACCCTCGAGCCTCTACAGGTCTCGCAGCCACACACAATTACACTCGAAACAAGGCATCACCATTGCCACCTGCGTCCTTGGCCTTGGCCTTCACCACACCTCCATTCTCTCACTCTTAAACCCAACACTCTTCTTTTCACATAGCTACAGATGTTGTGATCCACAACAAGCACAAACATACTCACTAATCTTCAAATCTCGGCCCTACGGAGTTACAATGAAACAAACGTCAAACAACACTACAAACAAACAAAATAATCGACGGCAGTCAGTAGGCATAAAACAATAGCTTGAATCCACAGCAGTGCCTAATGTTAAGTCACAGAGAGCACACAGCTCCACAAAGTTCCCACACTGTAATCTATGCTTCCAACATAGTCACAAATCTCTTTTAACACAGCAGGTGGCTTTATATTCAAAAGAAAGTGGATCGAACAACACAACAGCTCAACGATCACACAACTTCATGGTCTGCGCTTGAACACTCAGCACCACAATTGACCTCACACAACGATTTACCACTCGGCCTCCTCCAAGCAACTCACCTGATCTCTAATACCATGACAAAAACTATGAAGACTCTATCAAAGAGTTTGTTTATTGCATTACAAAACACAAAAATTTATACAAAACCTTGCCGGTAAATCTAAAGAGGTTTTACAGATGGTCATTAACTTCCTATCTAATTTCGTCGACTATCGTTGACTGCCTTTCAACTAACACCAACTACTTGTCATCATACAATCAGGACAGACGACTCTTGATTATTACTCTAATAATGGAATGATAGCTGACGTGACCCAATTTACACATCCACACCTTCCAAGCTCGCTCTTTGAAAAATGGACGCGCCTCGAACATAAAGCCTAAACGATGGCGTGACCCGAGGGTAACGCCAAGCTAAGCATAGTTAATCAGACAGTCAGAAGTTGTCCACCATTAAAATCTCGGTTTGGAGCTCTGTCGAAGTAACCATGCTCTAGGCATCATGATGAGTGTTAGGAACCCAGGGTCAAGAGTTGGTTTTTAATTGATTAGGAACATATTCTCGAAAAGAGTTCTTGTCCTATTTGTGAGAGATCATTATTTTAGGTAATTATAAGTTAGTTTGTATCATTTGGTAGTTTGGGTTAAGTCTAAATTTAGGAATCATGCCTGATATATGTGTGAATTAAGACTATTAAATTTATTATTAAATGTTGTGTTTATTTAATTATGTAATTCTAGCTATAGAGTAGTAGTTTTACTATGTTATTGTGTGGTTTTTTCTTTTTTCCATTAAAATAGTATCAAAGCTCAAATCAAAGTGGTATCAAAGTTAAAAGACTTAAAAAGTCAAAAAAACCAAAATATCAACCAAAAAAAGGAGTGTGATTTTTCCAATGTTATTTTGGAGCCTCGGAGCCACAAACATAGTACACCATAACCTATAAAGAATCCATCATATATACATTGTTTTTGTGGTTCGCAAAAGCCCCGTGCAGCAAACCATGCAATTTTTTTTATTGTTCGTTCTCAAGGAAGTTTCAGCAATTGCCACTACCATGTGTCATAAGTGAGTTATTCTTTCTTTTAAGATGAAATGTACTAGCATAGATCCATGTTAAGTACATATTTAACATGAGTCGAGAGGGATCAAATTTCTTCAAGCACAATCTTCTTTAAAGTGAAAAATTCAATGTGTTATTTTTCATTGTTTAAATTGTATGTTTTGAATGCTAAATAGAGTATATATAGGATTAACCATAAAAACTTAATTTTTAAACATAAATTAGTTAACATAAATCTTAAAATAGTTTATTTAAGAGTTAATATAAATTAGTTAACATAGATCTTCAAATAGTTTCTTTAAACCTCTTGTTGAATTATTTTTGAAAAGTATAAGATTTAAACATATTACACATTTTTTTACCTCTAATTACTTTACAACATATTCATTTTTTCTAATAATAGCTAACACTATTTTTCTATTTAGAAAACACTTTTTATTTCTTATTTTTATTTTCAAGGGGGACTGACAGACAAATAGACTTACACATCCCATACACATCCATCTTAAATATGGATCTACCATGAGCACAGAGGGATCCAATTTCTTCACATGCAAATTTTTTTATGAGAAAACATTGTTTAAATGTTTTGTATAATTATTTAATTTTTTATTTTTAGATTTTTTGGCCGACATGAGAAAAGATTCAACTTCGATGATAGACAGCGTTACACATAATACTGGGTTGTAGAATGAGCCTCGGGTTACACATCACACTGGGTTGTAGAATGAGCTTCTTGGCTCAATAAATTTTTTTATAATTATTTATTTATTTTTATTTTTAGATTTAAAATATATATATATATATTTTGGTCGACGTGAGCAAATTTTCAACTTTGATGATGGGTAGACAACGTTACACATCATACTAGGTTGTAGAATGAGCCTCTCGGCTCAATGAACCTCTCTGCTCAAAAACTTCTTTTTATTGGAGAAAGGCCAAATTAAAAAAAAGGGAAAAGTGTGTTGGTTATAAGTTGAATGTTTTTTTATATGAAGAAATAAAAAATATATACTAGCACAATCACATTTAATTAATTAAATGAATGTGATTGATATACGTAGAAGGCTTCATTTGTATCTACCATACAAGTTATTCATAAATATATAATAATGAAAATAATATTACAATAAAAATATTATTATTATTTTAAATATTGGTATAATCATTTTAAAATAACTATTGTTATTACTAAATAATTACTACTATTAATATTATTAATATTAATTAATATTATTATTAATAATTAATATTTTTAGTAAAAAAATAATAATTTTAAATTCTATTCTCACTTCTCCCTCTGCCTTAGCCACCTAGGCAATCATCTCCTTGTCCTGGCCCTCTTCCCTTCTCTCCTCGTCCTTGTCCCATCGGCATTCATATACCCTAGCCCATTCTCCTACCTCGTGGCTCCTGTGTCCTTTGGCGTATGATGCAACATGGCTATTGTCCTTGGGTTGGTACAACACTTGGACTATGGAGGAGTTTAGGTGTGGGAACCCTAGTATTTTCTCCTCGTCCCAATCATGGAAACTAGTGAAAACAATATGAAACCATAAAAAATAATGGGGAGAGAGAGGAGCATTTAATCCATCTGGTCTACAGTGGTCAGTTCATGTGAGGTAAGCTAGTGAGGGACAAGCTGATGGTTGTTTCCATGAGAAGAGGAATTATGGAAGAATGTCGTGGTTTAAGCAATATGAGTACTCCTCATATGCTCTGCATCAAGATCTGGTCCATCATCCTCTATATAAGGAGAAGTATGGTAAGATATTTTGTCACAAGAATTGGTTTTCTTCTGTCCTGGGGGTTTCCAGCTTAAGGACCCAATGGTCAGGTCTAGGAATTATAGGTAGTCTTGGTAGTGGCAGAGTCTGTGTAATTTTCATGGTGGTGGTAATTTGCATAGTGGTTTCATAGGGTATTCGTGGGAAGGATCGGGTCATTGTAGAGGGTGGCACAACCGGTGATATAGCTAAGAAAGAGTCTTATAATTTGGTCACCACAGAAGGTGGTTTAACAGAGTTTGTAAGTGTAATCTTTCAGAAGTGCAGTAAGTTATATGTTGGGTATGCTGTCCTCTTTCTCTCCATGGGTCGTCATTCTGATCACCCCCCCCACGGTCAATATGGATGTTGTGAGTATAGAAAAGGAGGATGGCTCAGTGTTTGGTTCATGAGGTCATTGTTAGTCTTGCTCGGGCAGAACACTTGGGGACAATGTAAAGGATTGAGGGAGGTTCCACCAAGCTTGCAATCTCTATGATAAAGAGCATGTGAAAATCAAAGAAGAGCTATAAATAATTCAAAGGTGCATTCATCAACAACAGAAGTTGACTCTCGAAATGTAGGAGTAACAGCTAGTAAAAAATGAGATAATTCACCAGTGGGAAGACGAAGTTGGTGCCCTGTGTTTACAAATTGAGAATATGTAGCTCAAGCTTGTCAAGAAAAGCCCAAGGTCGGATGAAGAAAATACTAGAATCGATATTAAATGCTAGACGCCAATGGAGGAGTAACCAGTACCATGTGTCTTTTTAATTGCCTATTTTCTGATGTCAAATTACATATGTAAATATTTGTTGAACCAATTATGTAGGACTTATAGCCATATACAAGTCGTAAGGAAGAATTTTGTAATTTTGGGAAAGGAAATTATGGGCATGGTAGAACAAAATGTAAATCTTGATGCCCTCAGGTGGCTCTACACTATTTTGTAAATCTCCCAGTTTTTGGTCACGTACGGGTGTGAATTAATAGATATATCCTACTCTTTTAGGTTAAAAATAAATAAATAAAAATTAATTAAATAATATTAAAAATTAAATAATTATTAAATAATTAAATAATACTGAATAATTTAATAATATTAAATAATTTAATAAATAATACATCATTGCTTTTTACCCAAGGAAAAATCGTAACTTTCATTATGTTAGAAAATTACATGTTGTAGATGCTTCTCTAGAAGCATATATCAAAATCTGGTGGCAAGCCACATACATAATAAAAAAGTGTTTATATAGTTGTAACCTGATGACAAGAGATAAAAAAAAATATACAATTCAATAAATATATAAGATTGAGAAAGTATCTTCTCTAAAATCAGGGCAGATTTTCCCCTTGTGGCGGTTGTTCAACAAAAGGTATGTGAAAGTACTAGTAAAAAGCATGATTGTTTTGTTCTTGTATCAGCCAGTGACCACGCGGAAGGTGTGTTGCCTCCTTGGAAAGTTGATCAGAAAGTTGATTTCCTTCCCTGTAAATATGATGACATGAAATAGAGTCAAATTGTGATTTTAATAGTAAAACATCATCCAATAGGTTCCACAGTGTGTGCACGTGACACGTAGCTTGTTGATTGAACCAATTAATGATGAGTTTGGAATCTCCAAAAAATTGTAGGTGTCTGCATCCCTTTTATATTGAGAAAGAAAGAAGGTGTCTGAGGCTGATAAGTTCTGCAAAGTTATTAGTGTCTCTTCCAAGGCCCAGTTTTAGTTTGAAATGTTGATCCTCATTAAGATATAATATCGATCCACCCCCACAACCATCGTTCTGGGCAGATCCGTCAAAATATGCCAAGGGGAATGATTTTTCAATGGTCTCTACAGTGATGGTCCTGTTGTTTTGTTTGGGGTCTTCCTCAAGTATCAAATGATAAAGAGTAGATATATGTGCAAAGACCACAGTCCTGTTTGAATCTCTACCATGAAAGATAATCGAGTTCTTACTAAGCCAAATACCCCAACATACAAGCAAAGGGAGGTTCCAGAGCTTGGAGGGGATAGATCGGTTCCACCAAGCTTTCCAGGCTACAATGATGTTCTCACCAGTCAAGGGTAAGATGATATTGAGCATATGCAGCAAATGTCACCAAGATGCTATGATGATGAGGCAGTGAAGGAAAATATGGTCAATACTTTCTTCGGCATTCCTACACAATCCACACCAAGAGGGACCATAGAAATACATTTTTTGTAGTTTGTCACATGTGGATGCTTTGTTGCATAGGATACACCACATAAATAGCTTTGCCTTGGGAGGGATTTTCAACTTTGATAGGGGATTCCACCACCAGGACAAATCAAGTGGTTTACGATCAGCATATATGAAAGAATATTCGTCATTAGGTATACATCTACCATGTTGTGAGAAGATCCATATGAGTTCATTGTCCCTCTCAGTGATTCTAATATGAGATTCTGAGAGTGCACCGATGTAGCTTGACCATTATTGATGCCATTTAGTAGGGATGTCGAGGTCAAGTATTGATTTCTACACTTGGGAGAAAACAGAGGTGTTAACCTAATCAACAATATGGTCAAGTGTTGTGATGCCAGATTGTTCCAAGAAACAAATGAGGCCAGGAGAGAGGGAGTGAGCATTGCCACAGCCTGACCATGGATCTTTTCCAATATGAACCTGTCAGCCCGATCCAATTCTCCAAGCCAATCCATTTTGAATGTAATTAATAGAATTTATAATAGCACGCCAGACCGAGGAGATGAAAACCTTGTTCACTGATGGACTTCGGATCCACTCAATGGGTCGGAGAGGATTGATATATTTCTTTGTGACAACCTTCGTCCACAAGTTGTTGGCAGTGAGGATTTTCCACCCCAATTTAGCAGCAAGGACCCTGGAGAAACACGAGAGATATTTTAATCCCCAACCTCCCCATTTTTTTGGTAGGGCAATAAGATCCCATCTGGTCCAAGCAAAGGTGTGACCTTCCTTGGAACCTTTCCAAAGGAATCTGCAGCAGATTTGTTGAATTCTGGAAAGTATGACTTTAGGAATCCAAGCTAATGACATCCAGTATATCGAGGTCACCTCTAGGACTGATTTGATAAGGACTAGACAACTTTCTCTAGAGAGCCATCTGTGCTGCCAAATATTCAGTCTTTTCTCAATCTTGGCTACCAACCAAGTCCAGTCAGCAATTCTATATTTGTTCAGTCTAAGACAAAATCCTAAATATTTGAATCCTTCTCCAAAATCCAAAGAGGAGAAAGGAAACCTCTAAAGGGAAAAATGTAACTCATGTTGTGAGCACCCAGAGCTGATAAAGTAGATTTTAGATTATTACACATCATACCTATGGCTTTATAGAAAATCTTGAGCAATGTATTGAAGACCATGGAATCATTGATAGATCCATTCAAGTAAATGAGAACATCATCCATAAAGAGGAGATGTGTTATGATATAACTATCAACTATTTTGATGCCCTTCAGTCTCCCAGAGTTTCGCTCATCGATAACAATCCTACTCAGGCCCTGCATTACCAAAAGAAAGAGTAGGGCCGATAAAGGGCATCCTTTCCTGATTCCCCTCTCAGCATGAAAAACGTTTGTGGCAGCACCATTTATAAGGACATTATATGATACTGATGTGATATAACACATGATCTAGTTGATAACGAAGATAAGGAATCTCAGGTGTGTTAGGAGCATCTGAATGTATATCCAACTAGTCCTGTCGAAAGCATTTGCAAGATAAATCTTGACGATCATGCCGTTGAAGTTTTTGATATGCATAGAATGAATTCCTTCATGTCCAATTCCAATGGAATCATGGATCTGTCTATTGTCCAAAAAATAAAATTGTTCCTATGAGATATAATGAGAGAGGATAGGCTTAATCTGGTTAGCAATGATTTTCGCGATAATCTTGTAAATACAATTGCATAAGGAGATAGGTCTATTATCAGAGAAATTTCAGGACAAATCCAATTTGGGGATGAAGGAAATGAAAGTAGAGTTAATGGCATGATATGTACAACCATCAGTCATATATTCTTTAACTACCCGAAGAAGATCATGACCAAGCAGGTCAAAGAAGGTAAAATAGAACTCAACTGGCCAGCCATCTCGTCCCAAACTCTTGTCTTTCTTGAACCATTTGAGTACAGCTTCTAATTCCCCCAACAAGGTAGGTCTGATCAGTTCCTCTGTTGTATCGTCATCAATAGATATAGGAAAGAAACCAATGATTTTAATTATTTCTGCCAACATGGCCTCCTGTGGAGCTTTGAAAATTTGAACAAAATGGGAGCTGGCCAGTGTTGCAAGTTGATTGAAAGAATAATATGTTGTCTTTCCTCATCTTCCAGAGACCAAATGGTGTTTATGGCCTTTCATCCATTAGCAAATTGGTGGAAGAACTTAGTGTTATCATCTCTGACATGAAGCCAAGTAGCTCTGCTATTGAGCCTCCAGGTTTCTTCCCTTTCCTTGAGGATTCTAATTCTTTTTTATTCCAACTTAATGATACGATCTTTGGATTCAATGGATGAGAAGCCTCTTTTGCTAGGGTTTTCTGATCTGGCTAGTTCTTCTTCAATATTATTGAGAAAGTGTTTGACATGACTTCTCCTAGCCCTTGCCCACTCAATCATTTTCTTTTTGAGACAGTGGAGCTTATTGGAAAAGATAGCAAAGGTAGATTGTCCCGTGGGAGGTGGAACTACAAGCCAAGTCTCTTTGACAAGTTGGGTGTAACTCTCATTCATAAGCCAAGTCGATTTCAATTTGAAGGGTGCTTTGGGCTTGGAAATGGGGCCAGAAATATCAATATATATTAGAGAATGATCAGATATACCCTCGATCCCACCCATTGTCTGTAGAGAACAAGATTGTTAATGAGGACTTCTTTAATCAGAAATCGATCCAGCCTCCAGGAAATCATAATTCTCCTGTTCCTCCAAGGAGGTTGTAGACATGCCATCGGAATATCAATAAAATGGTGATGCTCCAACAATGGGCTGATCATGTCAGAGAGAGGGTCTGACTATGCATGGGATCCCCATGATTCTACAACTCCAATAGAGAAATCAAGATCTCCACCCATAATGATGTTGTCAAATTGCATAAAGGAGGAATTCAATACCGATTCCCAAAATACCATACGATTGTGACAGGGTTCATAGATATTCACCAATCGAAGTTCCATCCCAATATGTTTCGAGTGTACATTCTTAACCAAAACACCTTCCATACCCCATACATTGATGAGTTTTAAGGCCCTGGGATTGATACCAATAGCAAGACCCCCAAAATGACCACGAGCATCAGGGGCATGGAGGGTCTAGCCTGGTAAGATCAAGGCCAAAACAGGGATAATACGGTCACAGTCACCAAGAGTCTCATGTATCAAGATCGAGCCCAATTTCTCAACTTCAAATAGTCTCTTAAGGGTTGTTCATTTTGAAGGGCTAGCCAACCTGCAACAATTGAAGGTGAACCACTTCATGACAGGATAGAGGAGTGGTTATTTCTTTCTCTAAGAACCCCATCAATAGAGAGTTTCCTACCTTTGGCCAGATCGAGAGTGGCCTGTTGTACAGCTTTGGATATGTTGGAATTTCTACCCCTAGAGGATTTAGGGATTTTTGAGATATTCAAGATCTTTGTGGGGGGGGACGTACCCATACCACCCCCAGAGGATGAGACGGGCTTGTTAAGAGATCGCAAGTTATATTGATGGCCTAAGAGACCTGAGAGAGATACAGAGGACACCTCAAGGGAGGAAGGGTGGAACGAGGGGAACGAAGGGATGGAAAGTGGTGGAATAGAAAAAATAGCAGGGGAATCAGAAGAGGGGAAGGGTACTGAATTAAGATTGAGTCCAGATTGAATAACATCCCTAGAAGGTGCAAGAGAAAAAATAAATATGATTCAATTGAAACAAAAGGAGTAGAGAGGAAGGATTCAATACCCGAAGGATGACTAGAAGTTGCAGAGCGTGACCTGGTGACCCTTGGGGATGGTGGATGTGGTGTTGCAGTCGATTTCCTTTGATGAGCCACAGTTGAATTTTAGTTCAATGGCCCCTCCTTCATCGACTATTGATCCTTTTGTGGAGGTTGTCTGACCTTATTAGTATCATCTAGTGCTACAAGAATGGGGAGATCTTTTGCCAGCAAGGGACACTCTTTGTAAATATGACCAACTTTGTGGCAATGTCGACAACATGGTACTCCTTCATAATCTAGAATTTTAACTCTTGTGATATTCCTTCATTGAATCTTCATGTTCACCTCCAATCTTAAACAAGTGTCTGTTGGGTTGTGTTATATTCTTTCCACGTAGTTAATAGGGGGTTTGAAGGGCACCCGTAACCCCACTTTATGGGGTCCGGGGCAGCGCCCCGGAAAATTTTGGTTTTGGACCATATGTTAGGTTGGGCGGACCCACCTATGGTTTTGTGCATGATTTTTGCTCATGTTTTTTGGACGCGATGGTTTTCAGTCCATGGTATTGGATGCGATGGTTTTCGGTCCATGGTATTGGATGCTTCGACATGTATAAATATGTATTGTAACATTGAAAGGAACATAATGAAAAATCAAGCTGGTAGTCCCGGTTTTGGGATCCAGGGAAAAATCTCTGTGCATATGTGTTTTATGGGTTATGCTCTCGCATTGTTTATATTCTTTGTTTAAGAATTCGTATGCAGGTAATTTCTGTACAAGGTTAAAACCTACATTTGGTATCAGAGCTATTTTGGCTTCAAGGGGACGCCTTTGTTGCTGAGGGGTTTCGCTCGGGCCTGTGGTAGACCTTGTTTAGTGGGAGATCTACGAGATCGATTCTGGTGGTGAAAGAAGATGGCAAGCAGTGGAAAGATAGAGATTGAGAAGTTCAATGGTCAGAATTTTGAGTTGTGGAAACTCAAGATGGAGGATCTGTTGGTGGATAAAGATCAGTGGATCGCAGTAGATCCGAGTACTAAACCATCGGGAGTGACCGATGAAGAATGGAAGAAGTTGGATCGGAAGGCAAAGAGCACAATACGATTGTGTGTCTCGGATTCAGTATTGCTGAATGTATCATGGGAAGCTACGGCAAAGGCTTTGTGGGTCAAGTTAGGGACTTTGTACCAATCTAAGTCTCTGGTGAATAAACTATTCCTGCGGAAAAAGCTGTATAACCTTAGGATGAAAGATGGAGACTCGGTGACAGAGCATCTGAATGCGTTTAATACTGTGGTAAGTCAGTTATTATCTATTGATATTAAAGTTTCAGATGAAGATAAGTGCATCAGTCTGTTGTGTTCTCTACCAGATTCGTGGGATAGTCTGGTTATTGCAATAGGTAGCAATGCAACTGCTTTGCAGTTTGATGAAATAGTCTCAGCCTTGCTGACGGAGGAGATGAGACGGAAAAATATGGACAGCCAGAATGGTGATGCCTTGTCTGTACGAGGACGGTCCCAGAACAGAAACAAAAATAAGTCATCGAGTGGGAGATCTAAATCTAGAGGGAGATCTAAATCTCCAGGATAACCTACAAAGATGGTGTGCTGGAAATGCGGAAAGGAAGGGCACTTCAGAAGGGATTGTAAATCTAAAGCTCCTGATAAAGGAAAGGGATCTGATGATGCTCCTTCTGCAGAGGCGAAAACCACCTCAGATGAAGGCGGGGATGCGTACTTGGCTTCTTCAAGTACACATGTAGATCATGAGGCATGGTTGATTGACTCAGGTGCATCCTTTCACTTCACTCCCCATAGAGAGTGGTTCTGCGAGTATGAGAAATACGATGGTGCTGATGTCTTCTTAGGAGATGATAGGAAGGCTAGAATCATTGGTCGGGGAAAAGTAAAGTTGAAGTTGCAAGGTGGAAGGGTTAGAACACTTCCGGGTGTTCTACATATTCCTGCATTGGCCAAAAATCTGATTTCTGTAAGAAAGTTGGATGATGCAGGTGTAAAGACGGTGTTCGAGAAAGATACCTGCAAGATGGTTCAAGGAGCACTGATATTAATGTGGGGAGTTCGGATTGGAACACTGTAGAAGCTGCAAGGTAGCACTGTTGTTGATGGGTGCAATAGTTCTATGGTTCCTGAAAATGGAGTAGAGAATCTAGTGATCTCTGGAGAGAAGACCATGTTGTGGCATCAAAGGCTTGGACATATTGGAGAGAAGGGCCTTCGAATACTTCATGGTAAAGGTATGGTAGAAGGTATGAATAATAGCTCTCTGGATTTTGATTTCTGTGAAAATTGTGTATATGGGAAGCAGAATCGGGTGAGTTTCCCTCTGGTGGTAAGAGGACGAAACAGATATTAGAGCTTGTGCACAATGATGTGTTTGGACCTGTGAAGGTTCCATCACTGGGTAAGTCTGTGTACTATGTATCATTCATAGATGACTTCTCAAGGAATACATGGATATATTTTCTTAAGAAGAAATCTGAAGTCTTTGACAGGTTTAAAGAATTTAAGGCTCTGGTGGAAAATCAGACAGAGAAGAAGATAAAGGTGCTGAGGACAGATAATGGTGGAGAATTTTGCAGCAAGGAATTTGAAGAATTTTGTAAGAAGTGTGGTATAGCACGGCAGAAGACTACTCCATATACACCTCAGCAAAATGGAGTCGCAGAAAGAATGAACAAGACGTTGATGGAAAGGGCAAGAAGCATGCTCAGTGGTGCCGGGTTAGGACAGGAATTCTGGGCAGAGGCGGTGGATACTACATGTTACCTGATCAACAGATCACCTTCATCAGCGTTGGAGGATAAGACTCCACAAGAAGTATGGACTGGTAAGAAACCCTCTCTTTCACATCTAAGGGTATTTGGATGTGATGCATATGTACATGTTCCAAAGGAGAAACGAACCAAGTTGGATAGTAAATCTAAAAAGTGCATCTTTATTGGGTATAAGGATGGTTTAAAGGGTTATAAGCTTTGGAACCCAGTCACACGGAAGGTTGTGTACAGCCGAGATGTGTTGTTGAGAGAGGTAAAAGATGTTATTCAACATGAAGTCCAACCAAAGGAACCTGAGAAGATAGAGTTTGAGCCAAAGGAGGAAGAATCAGACTCTGCAGCAGAGGAGGAATCAGAAGATGAAGAGCCACAAACTCTGGCTATGAGAAGATCAGTTCGAGAAAGAAGGCAGCCAGAAAGGTATAGTCCATCTGCTTTCAGTTCAAATTTTGCTTTGTCTGTTACTGATAATGATCCCAGAACTATGAAGGAAGCAGTGGATTCAGAGGATGGAAAACTTTGGAAAGAGGCCATGGTCGATGAAATGGCATCTTTGCACAAAAATGAGGCTTGGGATCTGGTGGAGTTGCCGGCTGGAAGGAAACCCATTGGCAGAGAATGGGTGTTCAAGAAGAAGACAGATGCAGAAGGAAAGGTGGAGAAATACAAAGCTCGGTTGGTAGCAAAAGGTTATTCCCAGGTGCCAGGAATTGATTTTGGTGATATTTTTTTTCCTGTTGCCAAGGTAACTTCTATTAGATTACTTTTATCTGTTGCTGCTTCTTTTGATTTTGAGGTAGAACAGATGGATGTGAAGACAGCATTTCTTCACGTGGATTTGGAAGAGGAAATCTACATGAAGCAACCTGAAGGCTTTGCGGTGAAGGGTAAGAAAGAACTGGTATGCAAGTTAAAGAAGTCTCTGTATGGGTTAAAACAGTCACCAAGGATGTGGTATCAAAAATTTGATACATTTATACGGGGACTTGGCTTCACCAGAAGCAAAGCAGATCATTGTGTGTATTTTAAATTAATTGGTGACCGTATTATTTATCTGGTCTTGTATGTGGATGATATGTTGCTGGTTGGAAATGACAAAGAAATTATCCAGGATTTGAAGACCCAATTGTCCTCCAAATTCGACATGAAAGATCTTGGTGCTGCAAACTATATTTTTGGCATGGAAATTAAAAGAGATCGGTCAAAGCGGAAGCTCTGGTTAAACTAGAGGAAGTATGTCGAGACAATACTCCAGAGATTTAATATGCAGGATAGTAAACCGATGAAGGTTCCTATTCCTGTAGGTGTGAGGTTATCTGCTGAACAGTGTCCCAAGACACAAGAAGAGGAAGAGGACATGTCCCGTGTTCCATATGCAAGTGCAGTGGGTAGCCTGATGTATGCGATGGTCTGTACTAGACCAGACATTGCACATGCAGTGGGAGAATTGAGCAGGTTTATGTCAAAACCTGGGAAGGAGCACTGGACAGCAGTGAAGCGGGTTTTCAGGTATTTGCGTGGCACTAGTGATTATGGTTTGTGCTACCAAGGAAGACCAGGATTGGACAGAGTGTTGGATATTCATGGCTTTGTTGATGCAGACTGGGCTGGAGATCTGGATCAGAGAAGATCTACAAGTGGGTATGTGTTTAACCTATTTAGTGGTGCAGTCAGTTGGATGAGTAAGAAACAATCTGTAGTGGCACTATCAACTACAGAGGCAGAATACATGGCAGCCACTCATGCAAGCAAGGAAGCAGTTTGGTTGCAGAGATTGTGTTCAAGTATGGGGTTAGTACAGGGAGCTATAAGAATATACTGTGATAGCCAAAGTACAATTTTCTTGGCAAAGAACCCTGCTTATCATTCAAAGACAAAGCACATTGATGTTCAGTATCACTTTGTGAGGGATATGATAGAAGACAGAAAGGTGTTGCTGGTAAAGGTGGACACTTTGAAGAATACTGCAGATGCATTGACAAAATCTGTGAGCTCTGAGAAGTTCTCTTGGTGTAGAGAAGCAATGGGAATCTCAGGGCTGAAAAAATGACTAAGCTCTCCTGTGGCCCCCTGTGGAAAGAAAACAACAAGTGGGAGATTGTTGGGTTGTGTTATATTCTTTCCACGTAGTTAATAGGGGGTTTGAAGGGCACCCGTAACCCCACTTTATGGGGTCCGGGGCAGCGCCCTGGAAAATTTTGGTTTTGGACCATATGTTAGGTTGGGCAGACCCACCTATGGTTTTGTGCATGATTTTCGCACATGTTTTTTGGACGCGATGGTTTTCGGTCCATGGTATTGGACACGATGGTTTTCGGTCCATGGTATTGGATGCTTCGGCATGTATAGATATGTATTGTAACATTGAAAGGAACATAATGAAAAATCAAGCTGGTAGTCCTGGTTTTGGGATCCAGGGAAAAATCTCTGTGCATATGTGTTTTATGGGTTATGCTCTCGCATTGTTTATTTTCTTTGTTTAAGAATTCGTATGCAGGTAATTTCTGTACAGGGTTAAAACCTACAGTGTCCATATTTACCAGGATACAAGCAAAATCCATTTTCCTTGTCTCAATGAAATATTTGTTGTGGTCGAGGTATGTCCTCAGGGTGTTTCCAATGCGCTTTAATATTTCCTCTGACCATAAATGCAAAGGCAATCCTGGCAGCCTAACCCAAATTGGGCCAGCACCTAATTGTTCTCATTTAGGATCGAAAAGGGGACTCCACCATTTAAGCAGCATAGGTGCCAATTCAATGTGCCAAAATTTGGTGAGGACCCAATTAGCATGTTCAGATCTGTGAAATTGGAGAGCGAACCAACCCTTTGACATCGTTACAACTGACAGTAACACCTCCAGTACTTGACCCTAAATCTCTGTAATCCATTTCCGCAAATGGGGGCAATATAATTCCTACAACAAACCCTTCCTACCAGAACCTTGTTAACGGTGCTAATGACATTGGCCATAGGGAGCCCTTCATAGAGAATTATTTGGCTTCCCTTGTTGTTCACCTTGATAAACTTGGAATTTTTTTGCCCCACACTTGTGTGATCCAGATTTCAGGTTAGCAGCTTCAGTGGAAGGGGCTTCTAAGGATGTATTTACCCTACCGGCTTTGATAGGGCTATTAGGTTGTGGAATGGGGCCTCCTTCAAATACCCAGAGGATGGAAGAACAAGAACAGAGGGGTGGTGGGGAGAGTGAGAGGGTGGCATGGAGTGAGCGGGTGGAGCCGAGGTGAAAACCCTAGAGGGGACCGAATCTGCAGAGGAAGTCACTCGAGGGTGAAAGTCGAGACAGTATTCTAGAAAATGAATCGAGGATGGGGAAGGGATGGGGAAATCCGGTAGATTAGAGAGAAATGGTTCATCAGGGTAGCAATGAAATGAGGTTCCCACTAATACAAGATCGTCTATGTGAACGAAGCCCAATCTAGTAGAGTTAGGGTTTTCGGGAGAATATGTCAGGGAAACCCTAGGCACGCCGACCAGGGAAGCCGATATGTCTCCTATCGCCGGTGGATCCACAGATGTCGAATGATGTGAAGGCTCAATCCAGATAGATGAAGATTCATAGGGGTCCTCTGAAAAGTCTACAAGCTCGTCCTCCATCTCAACCTCTGATAGTGATGCAGCTGACTTGTGAGAGGATATTTGGTCCGACCAAAACCTATGACCGTGGAAGTCATGCTCAAGTCCCCACATTATCCATACATCTCAAGATCCAAAAAGAGGAAGAGGAAACGGTGAGCAGTTTGTCGAACTACAGCCAAGAGGCGTGACTTAATGGTGGTTGTGCGAAGGATGCAGGCTTGAAACCGGGTGCGAGTTCAGAGCCATCTTTTTCACAGTCTTAGGGCATAAACTCAAATGATATATTATTGTTACAACAACTATTTATTAATTAATAATTTAATTGTATATTAATAATAAATAATGAATATTAAATTATTTATTTATTTATATTAAAAAACATACATAATAATTATTATTTAATTCATTTTTTATAATAAATAATCGATTAATAAATTTAGAACCCTTGTTATTAATATTATAAATGTAAGTTATTTTTAAACCCAAGGGAATAATATTAAATCCAAGGGATTAATTTGTTAGGTCCCTATACTACTAGTTTAACCCCTTATTGTTATTAGTGCAACCCCCTTATTATATTTTTGTGCCCATGTAGTCCCCATATTGTTATTATTATGCCCCATAGAAGCCCACTATTGTTATCATTGTGCCCTTACATTATTACTTTTATGTCAGCTCTCATTATATTATGACCCTTAGACTCCTATATATAGGAAGGAGGTCTTGTCATTTGTATCATTCAAGAATTATTCATTTGTGTAATGTAAATGAGGTTTCCCCCTCGAAGAGGTTTATTTTGAAGGCGTTGATCTCTCTTTTCTATCTTTTTGTGAGTCGGTTTCATAACATTTGGTATCAAAGCTTTGGATTCTAGGGTGTTGTTGCTCTAAACAAGTCATCATGGCTTTTTCTCTATAACTTTTTCTCTACAAAGTTTCAAAAGCTACAACAAAATCCCATTTGAACCAAAATCGGTCTAAACCTTGGGTCTGAATTGCAGAGCTTGTCTCGCTATACTTTCAGAGATATGATCTGAGGAAGTTAGGGTTTCTTCAATCTCCATAACTCCATCTCAAACAGGTCATCATGGCATACTCACTATAACGTTTTTTTTTTATGAAGGTTCAGAGTCTGAAATTAAAACCCATTTGAGCCGAAATCTTTTGGAAGCTTGGGTCCTAATTTCTAATCTTGTCTCACTACATTTTCGGAGATATGGTCCAAGGAAGTTATGGTTTTTGTAGGCTCCCGAATTACATCCCGAACAAGTGACCTTGGGAAAATCGTTATAGCTTTCTCCCTAAGTATCAGATTGAAATTGAGTAAGAAGTTATAGAAAGAAGGAGGTCTATAGTTTTCCGTATACCAGTTTCAGGTCCAAAGGTCAAAACAGTGACATGTGGCACTTCGTACAAGTTCGGTCTACTGAAATAGTATATAATCATGTCATCTTGGGAGATTGGGCATAACTCTTTCTTGGAGAAGCCAATTTCAATCATACTGGTGGAATTGGAAAGAGGACTTAGAGAGCTATTGCATGATGCAATTTCAGAAATTGGAGATTTGAAATTGCATAGTTACAATCATTTCAAGATTGATCTCCTAAAATCAAGAAAAAGCAATATGAGGAAGTTTGATGGCAAGGATCTGGTAAATTGGATACTACAGATGGAGCAATATTTTGATCTACATGATGTGCAGCCATTAAAAAGGTACATATTACATCTTTATATTTAGAACTGAATCTGTTTGTATGGTATAGAGGGATTTGTTCTCATAAATCCCTTGTCACCTAGTCAATTTTCATGGAGGAAATGATAGCACATTATGAGGAGACAAAGAGCAACACCTTCTTTAGCCAATTGATAAATCTCAAACAAAAGGGTTCAATGCCAGAGCACATTGATGAATTCCAAAAATTGGATATAGGGGTAAATAATATTCCAGAGAAGCAGAGGATTGATGTCTTCATAGGGACTTTAAAAGATAACATCCAACATGAGGTTCGCCTTTGGGAACCTGATTCATTGGAGAAGGCATATAGGTTGGAAAGAAAAGTTGAAAGCAAAATTATGGAAACAAGCAAGTCTACCACTCACAACTATAAAGATGGAAGTGTTGTTTCTCCTAACCTTCCATGACCTACAAGGTTGACAACACAACAATTGGAAGAAAAAAGAGAAAAAGGGCTTTGTGACAATTGTGATAGAAATTACATTAAAGGTCATAAGTGTGTTGAGAAGAAATTATTTTACATAAATTGTGAAGAGGAGGAATAAAAGGATCAAGAAATGTCAAAAGAAGAGGATATACACTGGGAACCAACCCCAAACAAAGAAGAAATGAATCCGACCATATCTTGTACTACATTGGCAAGAATTACCACTCCTCAAACTATCAAGATAGAAGGACATATCAAGAAGAAGAAGAAGTTTCAAGTAGTGAAATATCAGGAAGAAAAGGATCAAGAAATGTCAAAAGAAGAGGATATACACGAGGAACCAATCCCAGATAAAGAAGAAATGATTCCGACCATACCTTGTAATGCATTGGTAGGAATTACCACTCCTCAAACTCTCAAGATAGATGGGCATATCAAGAAGAAAAAGGTAATAGTGTTGATTGATTCAAGTAGTACCCATATTTTTATTCATTGTAAGATAACCAAGGAATTGAATTTCTTCCTATATCCAACGCCAGAGTGTCAAGTAATGGTTTCAAATGGAGGAACCATAAATTTATCTGGAAAGTGCCATAATATCAAGCTATCCATGGGACAATATGTCTTCAATATTCCAATGCTTTGCATTCCAATGGGTGGTGCAGATGTTGTACTAGGAGTCCAATGGCTACAATATTTGGGTATGATAGCTTTTCATTTTCAATAACTTTTCTTGAATTTTTTTGGGAAGGAAAGGAAGTTGAATTAAGGGGTATCGAAGGGAAACCATGAAAGATAATCAGCTCTAATAGCATGACAAAGCTTCCCACGTCGAAATCATCTATTTCTCCAGATCTCCAAAACTTCTTCCAAGGTATTTGAGACTCCCAAAGGCCTCCCACCTATTTGTGATCATGATCATGCTATTCATTTGATTCTAATACATGTTCCTCCAAACATCAGGCCTTACAGATATCCCTATGCCCAAAAGAGTGAAATTGAATGTCTGGTTGCAGAAATGTTAGAGATTGGTATAATTCAACCTAGTCAAATTTCTTTCTTTGCTCCAGTCGTATTGGTGCAAAATAAGGATGGGTCATTGTGCATGTGTCCAGATTGTAGGGAGATCAACAAGTTCACTATTAAAGATAAGTTTACCATTCATTTCATTGATGAATTATTGGATGAATTGCATGGATTAATTTACTTCACCAAGTTGGATCTTTGTTTAGGATATCATCAAATTAGAATGAAGACTGAAGACATTTTGAAAACAACATTATTGAATAAAGATGCATTTTCATGGACTCCAGAAGCAACAAAGGCGTTTAAACATTTTAAAGAGGAAATGTGCCAAGCACCAGTCTTAGCTACTTCAGACTTCACAAAAACCTTTGTTTTGGAATGTGATGGCTCAGGCAATGGAATTGGTGATGTTTTAATGCAAGAAGAAAGACTCAGTGATTTCAAAAGTCATCCAATCAAAGGCAAGTATTTAAAGCTATTTATGAGAAGGAAATATTGGCAATACTAAATGCACTTGAGAAATTGCGACCTTACCTAATGAGGAGATCCCAGTTCAAACAATATTCCAAGAACTTGAAGAGGAAGGAAAAATCATATTGTAAGCTAAAGCAATCACAGAAACAATAACCTGACAGCTATGAAATCAATTAATTTCAGAGTATCTCATCAAGTACAAGAACTTACCCACTGAAGATTCCACATGGGAGGACGAGAATCTTATACAGAAGAATCCATAACTACTCAAGTATTGAGGACAACACATTTTGAAGGAGAGGGGCATGTTAGGTCCCTATACTACTAGTTTAACCCCTTATTATTATTAACGCAACTCCCTTATTATATTGATGTGCCCATATAGACCCCATATTGCTATAATTGTGCCCCATAGAAGCCCATTATTGTCATTATTGTGCTCTTACATTATTATTGTTATGTCGGCCCTGATTATACTATGACCCCTTAGACTCCTATATATAGAAAGGAGGTCTTGTCATGGAAAATTTTAGGGAGGAATGTTCACCCTTTGGCGAAATTAAGGGGTTTTAAATTTTTAGTGGGTGAATATTTTGTATCATAGTACATTTTTACAAATCACCTCAAATATCCCACCTTATTTTAAGGGAGAGGGTAAAAAGGGTAAATTTAGCCCTTGAAATTGGGAGTTACAACCTTCCATTTGCCCTAATTTTCAAGAATAGGTTTTACTTAAGTGAATCCTATGGGCCAATACCATATTTATAAAATAGGTATGGTAAATTAATAAAAATATAAATAAATGAGAGGTATGGTAAATAAATAAAACATTTTTTATATTTACTCCATAAGTCACCTTATATACATGCAAGGGTGTAAAAAAATAAAAATATAAATGAAGTGGAGGTATGGTAAATTAATAAAAATATAAATAAACTAGATGTATGGTAAATAAATAAAACCTCTTTTATATTTAGTCCATAACCCTCTTTCTATTTATGAAGGCTCAAAAAAGAGGTTTTATTTAAGTGAATCCTATGGGCCAAATACCATATTTGTAAAAGAGGTATGGTAAATTAATAAAAATATAAATAAATGAGAGTTATGGTAAACAAATAAAACGTTTTTTTATATTTACTCCATAAGTCACCTTATATTTATGAACACTAAAAAAATGCGTTATATTTGGGTGAAACCTATGGGCAAAATACTATGGGCCAAATACCATGGGCTAGATTATTATTAATACCATGCCAAAAAACATTATTAAACCTAATATTAGTATTAATAAAAGTAAAAATGGCACATGGTATTGACCCATGGTATTCACGTGGAATGTAGTTTATTTAAATGGGGGAATTAAACCAACATAGATCCATTTTTACCCTGCATCTACTAAGCCTCGAGAGGGATCAAATATTGTGATATGAAAACTAGCAAAGAGTGAAAAAATATTTGATCCCTCTCGGGGCTTGGTGGATCAAGAGTAAAAATGGATGTTGTAATTTAATGTATGTTAAACATTTTAACTTGGTTAAAATAAAAAATAAAATAAAAATCAATTATTAATTTTACTAATTTTTATAAATTACTAATAGTAATTTTTAAGCTCCAAGTTTATGATAACCCATGGTATTGACCCATGGTAATACCATGGTATTCATGTGAGCATGGACTATTTAAAGGGGAATTCTATCATCTTAGATCCATCTTAATTCTGGGTCTACCAAGTTCTCAGAGGGATAAATAGATCTCATCTCCCTAAGAGTGGTAGATGTGAAGTTAAGATGGATATAGGATGGTTTTTATGATAATGAAGATATTAAATAAACTTAGGAAATTATATTGTAAAAACATCTTAAGGTGAATGGTTAAAGCTACATTTAGTCACTTCACAAAATTTAGTAAAAAATACTAATATCTCCATTAATATTGGTTTTTAACTTTTTCTAATTTAACAAAAGAAAAAATTCAAAGCAATGAAACCTTATCACTCTTTCAGCATCACCCTCGCAAAAGATTTCTCACCATTTTTCAAACATTCTCAATATGATATCTTCATGAAAATGTTTAGGTACTGATGTTGGATTATTTGTTTGAAAAATAAGCTGGTTTGTACAACCTTTCATCTTTTGTGCTATTCTTAGTTTGTCCTAATGATCCGTAGGGGTTGGAGCCATTACACCATATTTTCCTAAAAGGTGGAGATTGTTCACCAAAAAGGAAATTAATCTACATGTTACAATGTTGTTAAAAAATGCAAGACCTATGAGGGTAGTGAATTATGCTAATAAGCAATTTAGATTGGGAGAAACGTAATTAAATTTTATTATTTAATTGAAGATTTCCAATTAAAATATTAATAAATCTACATTTATATATTCATATATTGATTGGAAGGATTCTCACAATGGTCACTTATTTCAATTAGATCCCCTTCAAGCCTTTGGGATACCTAATACTTTCTTATATAATATAGTTGGGGCTTGCTACTTGTTGGTGTGTTGGGGTAAACAAACTTGATGTGTTTTTTTTTATCTCGCAGTTGGAGTCTATGGAATAAAAAAAAAATTGATAACTTGAAAAAAGTGGTAGCTTAACAAAAGTTGTAGAGAAAAGATTAATCTCTCCTACCTTGATAGAACTCGTTGTCAATATCAACACCTACAAGAACTTTTTTGTGGAATATTATCAAAACTAATAGAAGGATATGAAAGAGTGTATTGTAAGAACCTTGACAAACATGGCCACTGAAACTTGGAACATTGTTTGTAGGAAGAGAAAATTATGTTTCTTTTTTCCAAACATGTATGTTAGTATATTACAGTTTAATGAATATGTTTTCTTGTGATCATATATGGTTTCATACTTTAACAAAACATTCACCAAGACTTCACAATGTTTTATTATTCAGTAAAATATTTGCCAAGATCTTACAAGATTTTATAATTCAGTGAAAGATTCTCCATCACTATACAAGATAATATAATCTAGTGAGAGATTCGCCAAAAAAATTATATATACATATTATATTATTGATAAAATCACCTCCCATTTTTCCTATGTATCATGGGGATTAGCTCATTTATTATACATATAAATTTAGGGTGGTTCTTAAAATTTTCCCTCGGTCTTGTCATTTGTATCAATGAAGAATTATTCATTTGTGTAATGTAAAGGAGGTTGCCCCCTTGAAGAGGCTTATATTGAAGGCATTGATCTCTCTTTTCTATCTTTTTGTGAGCTAGTTTCATAACATAATTTTTGAGCCGAGAGGTTCATTCTACAACCCAGTATAATGTGTAACCCTGTCCGTCCGCCATCAAAGTTGAAATTTTTCTCATGTCAGCTAGAATAAAAATTTAAAAATTATATCAAAATTTAAAAAATTTAAATAATTGTACAAAAAATTTAAATAATGTCGGCTCATAAAAATATTTGCACATAAAGAAATTGGATCCCTCTCAACTCAAATTAGATCTGTATTTAAGATGGATCTATGTTGGTATAAACTAAAGGTATATAAACCCTAAGATAAATATTATAAACCACAACTACATTTACTAATGTGGTTGATATACGTTGATGGGCATATATGAAGCACATGTACAACCACATTAGTAAATGTGGTTGTACATGTCGATAGGCATATGATTAATATGCATTTATTAACTTAACTATATAAACCTTAAGATAAATACTATAAACAAAAGAGAATAATCAACCCAAGGGATCAATACTAAAAACCCAAAGGATAATAATATTAAACACAAGGGATAAATATTATAAACCCAAGGTATATAAACCCTAAGATAAATATTATAAACCCTAAAATAAACATGGTTGACAATGGTTGATTTTCATATTGACACAATCTTTGTCACAATGTGATGTTGGACAATGGTTGACCACGATTGATCTCGATATTGAGACAATCTTTGTCACAATGAGATGTTGGACCATGGCTAACCATGGTTGACCATAGTTGTTATAGTGTCACATTGGACCAAGAGATAATATTCGTCACAATGTAACCATGATTATTGACTATGGTTTACCATGATTGACCATGGTTTATCATGATTGACCATGGTTGACCATTGTTGATTTTCATATTGAGAAAATATTTGTCACAATACTAAAATCCCAAGGGAATAATATTAAACCTAAGGTATATAAACCTCAGATAAATATTATAAACCCTAATATAAAGATGGTTGACCATCATTGACCATGGTGATTTCCATATTGACACAATCTCTGTCACAGTGTGACATTGCACCACAGTTAACAATGATTGATTATAAACTCAAGGGATTTATATTAAACCCTAGGATTAACATTATAAACCCTATCAATAATACTATATTGTAGGAATATGAACCCTTAGATTAATAAACCTAAGGGACTAATATTATAAACTGATGATACTAATAAACGCAAGGGACAATAAATTTATAAACCTAAATCACTAATTATATATGTGTGTGTGTGTGTGTGTGTGTGTGTGTGTGTTAATATATTAATTGTCAAGTCTCACTAGCACAACTGGTTGAGGATGAGCCTTATAAGTAAGGTGACCCACTATCAAACCTTACAGAGGCTATTATGCCTGTGCTAGGGGGAGGAGACATGCTAAAATCCAGTCAGCTATGTGGCCCAAGTCGGGTGCGATCCTCGGGTGATTTTGATGGCTTAGATGCCCCTTAGTCGTGAATTCTCAAGCCACAGGTCAAGCCTAGAGGAACACGGATAACTTAACAAACAAAAAAATATTAATATATTAATAAAAACATCGTTAAAATATTTTTTTAATTAAAAATAATAATATTGCTAAATTTTATAAAAGTATATATAATCCATTTTTTATATTTAAAACTATGAGCAAAAACCTTTCAATAACCATCAAATACATATTTTCTTATATTTTTTAAAATTTTCTCGTACTCTTTTTAAACTCAAGTTCACAAAAATGGGCCTTATTCAAAATTATAATTTTATTTATTTATTTTAAAATATAAAAAATAAAACTAATTTTAATTTATAGATATTTAGTTTTTAAATATTATAATGTATTTTGAAAATTTAATTAAATTGTGAAAATCATAATAATAATAAATAAATAAAAATCCTTAACACCCTTGCTACTCGTGCCCTCAGGATTTCTGATAATGAGAGCTTTGATAAGGGGAGATCCCATCTCCTTGATGTCTTTGTGGAAAATGGATATAGTAGGCGCCTAGGTCAGAAGGCTTTCCTTAAAGCATCTAGAAATGCAGGTATTAAGAAAGAACCTAAGGAACGCCGACTAGGTGTCCACCTTCCCTATGTCCAAGGAACCACGGACAAGATTGCTCGGATCTTAAGAGGTATGATGTTCCCTCTTCTTTTAGACCCCTCAGCACAATTCGTAATTCCCTCCGATCAGTAAAAGATCCCGTTAACCCCAAGGACATGAAGGGTGTCTACTTGATCCCTTGTTCTTGTGGGACCCCCTACAATGGGGAAACGGGGCGCTCCATCCATCAGAGGATCAGCGAACATGCAACTGACCTAAGACATGGGAGAACCAAGTCTTCAACGCTAGCAGAGCATGTGGTTAAGACCAAGCATCACGTTTGTATTGAGGAGGCTAAGGTTGTTGCCAAAGATGCCCAGTTCCATCATCCTAAACTCAGGGAAGCTATTGAGATTGAAAGAAGGCCTAACAATCTCAATAGAGATGACGGCTGGAAGATCAGTAGATGTTGGATCCCTGCCCTTTCATCTTAGTCTCTCCCCCCCCCCTTTCATATTTTTTCGCTTTCGTCGTTCCCCTGGAGCCTTCCTGTCTCCTATGGTTTATCCTTCTTGCTCTGGACTCTTTCTAGTCCTTCTCCTTTTTATTTTGTGTCGCTCCTTTTTCCCTGATTGATATTGGTATTTATAACCATAGCGAATATTTATTTACTTATTATTTTTTATTATTATTATTTATTTATTTATCTATTTTATATTATTTTTATATATATTTTAATTTATTTATTTATTTATTCATCTATTAATGAATATATATTATTATTAATATTATTTATTTATTTGTCTATTTCTTTGAGTCGTCCCCCTTTTCCCTGACTGATATTAGTATTTATAATCATAACAAATATTTATTTACTTATTTTATTATTATTATTATTATTATTATTATTATTATTATTTTATTTTTTATTTTTATTTTATTTTATTTTATTTTTTATTTTTTTTTAAGTTATATATATTTTTATTATTTTTATATATATATTTTATTATATATTTTTTAATTTATTTATTTATTTGTCTATTAACGATATATATATATATATATATATATATATATATATATATTATTTTTATTATGATTATCTATTTTATTATTGTTATTATTTTTATTTTATAATTTATTTATTTATCAATGAATATATATTAGTATTATTATCATTTTTATTTTCTTATTATTATTTATTTATTTTATTATTTCTTTCATAACTAATTTATATATATATATATATATATATATATATATATTCACTGTAAATACTAAATCTATTAAAAAAGGTGAAAAAATATGTACAATGAGGTCAAGACCTCAGAGGAGGCCGAGGCCATTCCTCAACCAAAAACTCAGGGACATTACATTTTAAACTGTCAACCAGATTTACAATACAGACCTCAGAGATTTGATTTTGGTCCCTGACATACTGACAAAATTTACCAGGACTACAATTATCATAACCTTCAGTGACCTCAAAAACACTGTAGCGACTGGCATAGCTATTTTTAAAACAAAAATTGAAACCTGTGTTGGCTCTAGTTACTGCCTGAAGCATGAGAATGAAACAGATAAGGACATTTAACTGCAAAATCAAAGACACAAAACCAAAATTACATAGCATGTGAACCAGAAGGCGACCCGTCAGAAAGGAGCAGAGATTAATCCGCATGACATGGAGAAGTTGGCATGTCCTCCTTTGCCTGGCTTGGTGAAGCTACCCAGGATATGAGCCCATATTCGTCCAGAACCGGCGCTCCATCAGGATCAGTAACCAGATGTAGAAAACCAGCTGCTCTTTGAGATGGCCCGCATACAATAACATCTTCCTGAGTTGGGTCAGGCTGCTGAGGCGCTTCCGAAACAGGGGCGTCCTCGTGCATATGGTCCGCGTGAAACACCAAACCAGTCATATCCCCAAGTAGAACACTGTCATCCTGAGAGTGTGAGGAAGCGGGAGGAGTCGAACTGAGCTGGTTGCTCTCCTCCTCTGAGACAAATATGGTAAAATTCACCGTCACCACAGGCCTGTTGAGCCGACTTTGGAATATAAACCTGGAGGTTTGGTAAGAGTTATTCGGGATAAGCCTATCTTGGTCCAAAGGCAGAGATGAGGGAGGAACTAAGGCAATGGGGGCAACATGCTGAGGAGCAGGTTGAGAAGGGCGACCCCTGTTCCCTGACCGACCTCCACGACGCGGGATACCTCGGCTGCGAGGCATTGTATCAGAAGCAAAAGACCTGAGAGAACAATTGAGACAGAGTAAACCCGAAATGGTGGGAGTGCTGATAAAATCCTGACGATTCCAGAGCCAAGCGATTATGCCGACCCGAAAGACCAGACAGGGGAGCTGAGGCGACCTAGCTTCATAAAGAACAGAGTCATTAACTGCAACAGAGGTGTTGAGCCGATCCATGTTAATGAGCCGAATTGTGTGCAGAGCAGCCATGCTTGCATTGATATCAAACTCACTTCGAGACTGTTCAGGATTTAATTCACCTGCCATGAACCTGAAGCGCCCTCCTACGTCGCGTACCTTGTAGACCTTCCGCCTGTCATCCATCAGGCCAGGTGTCTGCTTGGCATAATCAATCATTGATTGCAGATGTGATCACCCGCATCCGGGTATAACTAATTTATATTATTATTATTATTTATTTTTATATATATTTTAATCTATTTATTTATCTATTAACGAATATATATTATTATTATTTATTTATTTGCTTATTTTTATTATTTATTTTATTTAACTATCATCTTACATTTACCTTATTTATATAAAAGTGAGGTCTCCAATTTAACTAATTCCCATTTAAGTAAATTTTTAATTATTAAATTATTCATTTTTTACTAATTAATAATGTAAACCCCTTCTAATATTATTTCATTTATATAATTATATATTTATATATAGGTATGGTCATTAACTATCTTCCCTTTAAATATTCAATTTGACTTTTTGACTGTCCCTAAGTCATAGCTAGCCATTGATCTAGATAGTTGTTGGAGGCCCTGCTCAGACTATTTATCATGCAAAGCTGGATTTGTTTCTTCAACTTGTCCTGACGATAAGCGACACTTGCTGGTTCGAAACGTATTGACAGAGATCTTTCAATATGTGATTTACGCCGAAGCTCTTCTTACAAATAAAAATCAAAACAAAACTTTTGTAATTAAAATATTCTAATATAATTTTAATAAAAATGATAATTTTAAAATAATTTTAATTTATTGCGTAGAAATTTTCTAGACTCTTCAAATCTATCAATTTCAAATAATGTTTAATTTTCAATTTTTTTGTAATTAAAATTTTGTAATATAATTTTAATAAAAATAATAATTTTAAAACCAGTACAGTTTTAATTTATTGTTTTATTGTGTAAAATTTTTATAGCCTCTTCAAACCTATCAATTTCAAATAATGTTTAATTTTTAATTAAAATAATTAATATTTGCATTATATTATTACAACGTAAATATTATAATTTATTTTTAAATATTTTTTAATAAATTTTGAATCAAAATTATTAATATAATTTTATATTAGTAATAATTCATTATTTTTCATACCATGTGACTCAATTTTAAATTAAATGATTAATATCTTTTAATATTATTTTTATTTTATGTAGGAAAAAACAAATTGCTGAAGCAGGTAAACCATGAATTTATGAACCTAATCCAAATGCCAAAGACTAAAAAACCCCTTCGACATGCTGTGGAGAAATTCAAAAACTAATTGACAGATACCAAAGACTAAAAGGACCCTTCGACATGATGTGGAGGAATTCAAAAGCTAATTGAGAGAGAGGTATACAAGCTATTTTATTTTCCAATTTTAAAAACTATTTTTTCCACCTGACTACTATGGTGAGAAGAATTCTCCCCACATTGCCTTTTCCAATTCCACTTGGCATTTTGGAATTCCCAAATAAACTTAGAGTTAAATTCCAAAGAGTTAAATTCCAAAAAATATGTATTGTATAATCTATTAGGCCATCCACAAACTTCTGAAGTGAGATTATGGTTCTATTTCGAGAAATCAATTAGCTAACAATTTTTCCAAATTGGAAATTATTTTTTAAATTTTTAAAAGTTATTTTATATCGATAAGTTAGACAAATGGAAAAAGTAATTAGAGAGCATGAAAAGCTAATTCAATTGATTGGCAACAGTCTGCCATACAAGTCCCGGCTTTTGTTTCATTACCACGAAGAGAGCCTTCCTGAAAATGAAAATGCGTTGAAGTTTTTATTAAAAAATTCTAAGAAGCTCTAAGTGAATGCATTGTAACCTTATTTGAAAATTTCAATAACTTTACTTCAATAAATTTCAATAAATTTAATAATAACAAAACATTAAAAAAGACGCTAAAAAAAACTATTGAATACTAGCGTTGACAATATTACTCAGGAAACATTTTTTTTCAGAGAAATATTACTCAGGAAACATTACATAGTGCAATTTCGACATACATAATCCATGCATCTCTTAACTCATTAAATTATTGATATCCAAATGGGGCAGTCATCTATTAAAGCCCTGTGAAATATATAATTAGATGTGTAAAATGAATCTTTGTTTTGCCATTTGGTCAGCACAGAGTACCTAAATTTCACGAAAATGGTCCAAGAAATAATAACAAAACGAAGTTCGCTTTCTTGCCGATAGATATCCGCATAAAGAGACAGTAAAAGTCCATCAAACAAACAGAAAATTGTGACAAATGAGGTTGCTCTAACCAAATTTAGTAAAATTCGTAGTACTTTCAACCTTGGAGGCTACAAATTTTCTATAGAGCATTGATTTGTATTGCAGCTTCTGTATTTGGTGCATGCTAATAATGCAATCCACATTTTTTTTCAATTTAACAGTCCAATTGTAATAAGGACATTTTTTTTCAATTTAACAATCCAATTGTAATAAAGATAAAGATTCATGCATTATACACAATATTGTTAATATTCAAAAGAGACCGGGTGAAACTTCTATCTTTGACATGCTATAGGAAATATAGATATCAAACACTTGCATGTACCTGAGAATGGTTGACATAATCCAAGCACCATGGAAGGGCTTGAGTATATTGGGAAAATAACCAATTTCAACTGACTTTCACTTTAGTTGAATCTTTGAATCTCATTGGATTCAAGCTATTTTCTGTTGGCACAAGATACTTGTGTTACTACATTAATTAGCCTACTAACATCCAAACGAAATCACGAGAGAAGATAAAAACCTCCATACCATGACGTACCAAAAGTGGATGAGAATAAGTGTCTATCAAAAAATGATAAGATATTGTTAAGGAGGATACTACTATAATAGTTTTATTGTAACGCTAAGAAGGATATGATGTAGGAGAATGTTCAAAATCAGAGTTTTCACAAATTTAACACATTCTTTAGTATGAAGTCGATTAAAATGAAGGGTTATAGACTTTTACCTGATTTTTATGTTTGTACTTTCTTGTAGGCAAGAAACGATGAAATATTTTTTAAAATAGCAATGGCATTTTCTCCCTATTGATTCATTGTGATACTTGGAAAAAAGAAAGGAAAAAAATAAATGCATGAAGGGCTCGAAAGCACAGAGGTGAAAGGCTTGTTCATTATATACACCAGAAGAGTTTGCAAGGCTTGGTACTAGATATCATTAAAGGCCCAAGTCCTGGTAACATTTATCCCATGAGTTGCAGCTTGTTGGAAAACAGAGGTAACCTTTTATGTTTGTGCTAGATCCATTGCCATAGTCATTAGCCAATAAGAGTTGAACCCATTGACTAGCAGAGGGTCCACATTGAAATAAAATTGGGTTCCCTTTGTCTACACAAATGTAGTCCCTCATGCTTATTTATGCTGAAGATAACTTAAAAAGAAGAGGAAGGCATTAAACTTTTCACATTCACACTTCTATTTGCTCTGAAAAACATTGCATACTTCTTTGGTAATTGTATCCTTCAAACTCTGGTGCATAATAAATGTTGTCAAATCAATTTCTCCATCAGGATTGATATTGAGTGGAAAATATGGAGAATATTGTTAATTAAGCGAGTTCAAAGAAAAAAATTGAAAAATACAAGTATTTAGGTAGACATAAGATCGAAGAGTCATGAGCATAATTGAATATTGGTAGATGTAACAAATGAATGTTTGTACCTCCAACTGAACATGTTTGAATATTTATATGAGCAATAAAAAATGGGATTCATTGCATTATATTTCATTTGGAAACAAGAAGTTGAGTTCATTACAATTAACACTTATACATTTACTTGTCATTACAATATAAATCCAAACCATCAAAGGTGAATTTGTAATAATATTTTGAAATGAACATCTAACAAGGAAAACATGAAACATAATCTGTAAAAATGCATTTATTCAGGAGTATTGCAATGACTTAGTGTAGAGTTACTATTCAACCTTTTATTGCTACCATTCACTATCAAAAGCTGTCTTTCCTTTAACATATGGTACATCCACAAATAATTTCATTTAAAAGATAGATTTCAGCATGTGAAACAAATTCAAAAATCACCCAGTTGTAAGAAAAATTGCAAGTTAGCTTTTACAAATTATCAACATACCTATTGATCGGGATGTCATTGTTGAAACAAAGAAAAATGAAGTATATCATTCCTATTTCTTTCAGATTTTGTACTTAATCAATTTCTTATTTAGATTCTCTTTGCCGAACAATGCAAGGGGTAATTCCTTGGCCTTTTTGAATAGGGTACGTACTCAAATCATGAACTTGATGAGAGTAACTTGAGTGCAAAGTGCTATAATTGAAAGTAACAACATTCAATTAACAAAATATCAAACATATACAATGTTGATGATCATTATCATAAAAGTAGCAATAATATTCTACATGCTATGTAATGACATTGCTTGAAATTTTACATAATGGTTTAGTAGTTCAACGGAACATGACCTATCTACATAGAGATGTATTTGGAAGTTAATAACTAAACATATATACAATAAAAGTATTTAATGTCATATAAATGTATTTGACACTGAGTAACTAATCATATATACATGATGAGGCATGGCATCGACAGTACCAATTGATGTTTATTGTGGTGCCAAGATGTGAATTTTGTTCCTGCAAGTAAACCCATATTTTTATGTGTGTCTCTTTTATGGATAATTGGATGGAAACAATAAAGAGGAAATGATTGTCGGGGCATGATCCTCATTTGTATATCTTACAAGGTAAGTCCCTGCTATTGAATTTCTCTATAATATTCATATAGAATGTATAAGTAGTTTGTATACATATATGTTGGTCTTTAAAAAAGATAAATAGTAAGTGATAATGGACGTGTATGTCGAAAGGAAAAAAAAAAAAAATTAAATATGAACATTTTTCCTAAATCATAGTAACACAATATGAGGTTAAACGTGATAGCAAGCACGCTTATGGGAAATTTTGTTAAGTAGCAAGCGATGTTTACCATGGGTAAATCTAGAAGGTAGAGTGTATGGTTCGCTAGAGTGTATTCTCCTGCATAGATTTTGATGCGAGGAGTGATTCCTCTTGTTGTCTATGTTTTAGATATGGATTCTCTTGCATGCGTTAGATGTGTGAGAATGGAAATATTGGATTGATTCGAAGGTCTATCATTGACCTTACTCTTGAAATGGCAGTGAATGTTAAACGTTGGCATTATTTGGTGCCGACGTCTACCGTTGCTTTGTCTAATGTCATTCCTTGTGACATCTGTATCGTTAAATCCCATGTCAATTGAAGTGGTATCTATTGGCGTGCACCCCTTGTGATGGGGGAAATGGGTACATATGGTGGGTGTGAAATTTCCCATGGTGTTCCTTTGTATTGGTTGAAGTCAACTACCACGAAGGATGACAATTCTCGGAGCTTCAAGTCAAGTGCATAAAATATTGAAATGACTTTGCCAAGTGTGCCATTAACAAGGCCTGCATTTACCCACAAGTTTTTGGTGAGTATAACTTTTTATTCATTGCATAAGAGTACCTTCACATCTAGATGTTCGTGAAAATGTGAAGTTGAGTTACACTTTTTGCACTTTTTTGAGAAAAAAAATATCATTTTTAGAAGTTCTTCAACTTTCGGCAAGCCAAAGAAATTTTTCTGTTTAGAATTTCATTTTACAATAAAAAGAAAACTTGTAAAAAAATTTATTAACTTTCTATTGCTTACTTTTTAGAATAATTTTATTCACATTTGATATGTCAACTTAGGAATTGTTTGACTGTCTATTCTTTAAAAATCAAGGGATTCATAAAAAGTCATGTTTTTTAACACTAGTGTATTCTTTGTTAACCTATATTTTTTGAAATAAAAAATGTGTTGCAACAATCTAGACAGATTCTACTTCGATATGGCTATATTTACGAAACCAACTGATGCACATCATAATTACTAGAATTTTTTGAATTGAACCAATATGAAAAAAACACATATCTTGAATATGTTTAACATTGCGTCATGTTTCTCAACATAGTAGTTAAAAACTAAAAATATAAAAACTACCCATTAAAGAAAATAGACCAACGTAATATGCCATGAATTTGTCATATTTTTTTACAGTGTATTTTAGAAGATATAGAATTTTGATTTCACTGAATCATAACGATCTTCAGAATTTTTTGGCATACATTTTAATAGAAAATTAATTAAAATTATCAAATATCTATGAAATTCCATAAAATTTATATCTACTGAAAGTAGATTGAATTCTACAAATGCTGGTATTGATTCTGAAAGTAAATTCACCATATTTGATGGAGTTTAATCATTCTGAAGTTGGATAAAGGTGATCAGAGTCAAATTGTTGCAGAGTTACAAGTTTTTGGTCGAATAAAGTAGTTCGTCTGATTAAAAAAAATCGGCTGAATTTTTTTTACCACAGATAAATGTTAAAATAAACCTATGCTTATTTTTCATCGTCCGCGAAATGGAAATGGTGCAACCCTCCAAAAAATTGTTTTGCACAAAGGCTATTAATAAACTCGGACGAAACATTATTTTTGCACTCACATTCCTCATTTGGGCTGAATTTTTACAATACAAGTCTTTTGGGCTGAAATTTTAAAGTGAGTTTTTTGGGCTGAATTTTGAAAGTAAGTCTTTTGGGCTGAATTTTTAAAGTGAGTTTTTGGGCTGAAATTTGAAAATAAGTCTTTTGGGCTGAATTTTAAAAGTAAGTTTTTTGAACTAAATTTTAAAAGTGAGTTTGTTGGGTTGAATTTTGAAAGTAAGTCTTTTGCAGTGAATTTTGAAAGTGAGGTTTTTGGGATGAATTTAGAATGAGAATTTTTTTTGTTGGATTTTGAAATTGATTTGTTTGGGTTTGATTTTAAAAATCTACATAGATTCAATTACCATGGGAAATCAAAGAAATTGCAAGAGAAACTATGCTTGAATAAGATACATTGAGGCTCATATAGAATACTTGAGAAACTACTACAAAAGAAAGAAGAAATAACACTTTAATATTGAAAGGGAAAATCAATCTCAACAAGAAGTTGAAGCAAGTATGTAAATATAAATATTATAAATGGTATTTAAAATTTAATAGTGTATTGTGAAATGTATTTTTGATTTGATGAACTAATTTCCTCATAACATTAATGATGAGATTGAAAATGTTGAAAAACAAAGTGAAAAAGATAATGAACCAATGATTGATGATGTTGTTGAAGCTATTGAAAGAGATTCAAACAAAGAAATTGAATCACCATTAGGTATGTATATATATGTCATGTGTATTATTGAAATTATACATATTTATTAATTTCAATTTCATTCAAACTCTATTTTTTAATTTAATTATTTAATGTATATTTATACTCGTTTACATTAAATTCTCATATATAAAGATGAAATCAATATCAATGATGAGATGTTAGAAAATTTTGACAATGACACATATGAAAATAAAAAAGTTGACCATGTTATACGATATCGTGTTAAGCTCATTATTGATAAGTTCTTCAAAGATGAAAATGTGACATTTCAAACTCAAATTTTAAGAGAGCTCTTAACATCAAAGAAATTAAAAGAAGCTACAAAATTATTAGGTATTCAAAAATCAACAAAAGGTAAAAAGATGAAGGAAAATGTGATTCAAAATATAAATAGTGCTCTAAAATCAATTGGAATATCTAGAAAGAAAGTGATCTAGATGCACGTAGAGAAATACAAATGGAAGTGGTTTCATCAAGTACTAAAGAAAATTGTTTAGTAAGATCTATGGTAAAAGCATTAAGGACCTCACGAAAAACATTGTACAAGCATAGAAAATTTCAATTGCAATAGATGCAAATGATGAGCTGGCTTGTTAGATAGTTATTTGTAGGCAACCATAAAAAGATAGACTTGGAGAAGATGTTAAAAGAATAATATATGAATATTGGATGAAAAATTCATGTGTTTCACTGAAAGTAAGGGATGTGATGCAGTGAAGAATAACACGAAATCAGTATGACTAACATCCAAAACATATCTTAGACAAAATTGCTTCAGCTGTTTAGAGTAGAGTGAAGAGATTGGAGTTGATAAAAGTTCTAAAAAGGGGGTTGCCTACACACTCATTTTCACCTCTTTCTAGGGGCTGGAATTGCAGACAGTGCTGCCCACCAAAAACATTGGTTTACAAATTCATGCAATCTGTGGTGCAATATTTTCGTTTGTAGAAGTTGCCCATGCGTTCAGACCTCTTGGAATATTTCCTTGCTTCAGTACTATACATGGTTTTCCTTAAGAATAACGTTGCTGTTCATTGGTTCCATTAAACAGTTAGGAATGTTTTGATTATATGCAGGACGTGGAAGAATTTGATTCAGTTTGCACTGTGCATTACTATTCCCTCACTCTCTCATCCTTCTAAGACTTGCCCAGACCAGTTACCCATCTTCCAATTAGACCCCTTGTCTCTCAGCCACTCTACCACCCACGTTATCCCACCTTTTCGGCCTTCCATTCCCTCTACCCTCCTTTAGACAAGCTAGCTTAGCACATCCCCTCATCATCTCATCTCTCTGTCACTAAGTCATTACAAACCCCTCTCCTACCTCCCTATCCACCCATGCAGCCTCTTCCACTCACCCATCACCCAAAAATCCGATTGTAGAACATCCTGTAGGAATTACTGAACATCCTGTAGAAGTTTTGAAACATCCTGTAGAACCCCTGCAGACTTCCTGTAGAAGCTCATAAACACGGTCTCTTGGGAGCCAAACTTTGTGAGACTCTCTAGAAGGGTGTTAGGGACCCCTTAGACCCTCTCTGAACTTTCCCAACCTTTTTCAAACCTTCCGCCTCCTTGATCCACCTCTGCACAGTAAAAAGCTAGTTAAAAGCACATGCATGATAATTCTAATAATTGGAACAAAAATACAAAAAGTGTTTTCTTCAGATAGGGGTAGTCTAAACACCTGCATTTCAACTTCATAGAAGTAATGGCATCGCTTTCAGTAGTTAGCATCCCCATCTTTGCATCAGTAAGACTAGCTGGTAGAATTGTCCACAGCATTAAAATGACCTTCCTCGGGATCTTCACCCCCAACTCCGAGCTCCAGCAGCCACCACAACCGGATTTAAAGACAGCCAAACGGATTTTGAGGAAGCAGCAGTTCACTCTTAGTTTGGTCAGCCAAGCCCCACTGATTTAGGAGGCCAGCTTGGGGCCTCGAGATGTATAAATGATAGGGCTTTAGCCTTCGAAAAGGACTTTTTGAAACATTGTTGCACATCCTGCACTACGAGCTGCTAGCTTAGTTTTGCTCTTTTGTAGCCATTGTTGGCATACTATGTGAATTATGATTATTATTTTTTAATGGAAAGTAGTCGGATTTGATCTCAGTTCTGAGCTTTTAAAGGAGCCATAGCTCTCGAGGTTGGGCCCAACCTGAGAGCCTAAGGCCTCCTTCTTCTGTATTGTTATCCTTTCTTTCAGCATTATGGTTTTTATTTACATGCATTCAGAACGCAGTTTGCTGAGTTAGATTTCTTGGTGTGGTTAAGTAGGTCATTTTCATAAGACAAAATTGCTTCAGCTGTTTAGAGTAGAGTGAAGAGATTGGAGTTGATAAAAGTTCTAAAAAAGGGGTTGCCTGCACACTCATTTTCACCTCTTTCTAGGGGCTAGAATTGCAGACAGTGCTGCCCACCAAAAACATTGGTTTACAAATTCATGCAATCTGTGGTGCAATATTTTCGTTTGTAGAAGTTGCCCATGCGTTCAGACCTCTTGGAATATTTCCTTGCTTCAGTACTATACATGGTTTTCCTTAAGAATAACGTTTTTGTTCATTGGTTCCATTAAACAGTTAGGAATGTTTTGATTATATGCAGGACGTGGAAGAATTTGATTCAGTTTGCACTGTGCAGTACTATTCCCTCACTCTCTCATCCTTCTAACCCTTGCCCAGACCAGTTACCCATCTTCCAATTAGACCCCTTGTCTCTCAGCCACTCTACCACCCACGTTATCCCACCTTTCTAGCCTTCCATTCCCTCTACCCTCCTTTAGACAAGCTAGCTTAGCACATCCCCTCATCATCTCATCTCTCTGTCACTAAGTCATTACAAACCCCTCTCCTACCTCCCTATCCACCCATGCAGCCTCTCCCACTCACCCATCACCCAAAACTCCGATTGTAGAACATCCTGTAGGAATTACTAAACATCCTGTAGAAGTTCTGAAACATCTTGTAGAACCCCTGCAGACTTCCTGTAGAAGCTCATAAACACGGTCTCTTGGGAGCCAAACTTTGTGAGACTCTCTGGAAGGGTGTTAGGGACCCCTTAGACCCTCTCTGAACTTTCCCAACCTTCTTCAAACCTTCCGCCTCCTTGATCCACCTCTGCACAGTAAAAAGCTAGTTAAAAGCACATGCATGATAATTCTAATAATTGGAACAAAAATACAAAAAGTGTTTTCTTCAGATAGAGGTAGTCTAAACACCTGCATTTCACCTTCATAGAAGTAATGGCATCGCTTTCAGTAGTTTGCATCCCCATCTCTGCATCAGTAAGACTAGCTGGTAGAATTAGGGTTTGCTAGGGTTTGCGTTTCTTGTTGGCTCTCAGTTCCTTTTTGCAAATAGATTAGCTTCTTTTGATATTAGCTTTCACCCATCAGTTCAAAAGCTTCTTCTAAGAGCTCATAGAAGTTGGCTTGAGCCCCTAGCGGACTTGTGCCAGCTGACCAAATGACAGCTGCGACAAGAGCTAGTACTTGTGCATATAGCACCGTCGCTTCCAAGTTTGGTACGAACTACTAGGTTGATAAAATTAAAGAAGGAAGCTCCAGGAGTTGTAGCATTATTGCTACAATACTGGAGCCCACCATCTTTTTGGCGCCGTTGCCGGGGAAGCGTCAAAGTATTGGTGATTGTTGCTTTTCTTCTACTTTCCTACTCTCGCCTTCTGCTAAGTAGTATTCCATTTCCATTCTGCAATTTCCTTTCTGCAAAAGTAGCATAGACATTTCCTGCTTTCATAGATTAACATTTCAATTCCGCAATTTCATTCCTGCAAGCGTAGATTAGCATTTCAATTCTGCAAAGCATAGCTTAGCATTTCGTTCCTGCAATTTCATTTGAGCAAAATAGATTAGTTCTTTCATTCTTTCATTTCAATTCCGCATTTCCATTTCAGCAACATAGTTAGTTGCAGTTCAATCTGTTTTAGTTTTGCAGGTACCAGAAAAAACAAAAGCCATCAGAAGTCTTTTCATTTCATGCCTCGTAGAAACCGAGATAAAACAGGCAAATTCTTACCCAACACCGCCACCACATCACTAAGTCACCCTTCTCTCTTCTTTGGTGACAGTGATCCAGAAGAACCTATAGGTGAACCTCCTGAGATATACGAAGATCCTATAGCAGAAGAAGAGTTAGAGACCACTCCATCTGAAGCTATGGCTGACAATAGGGGAGAAGATGAGAGAATTGAAGGTGCCTTCCCCATCTGAGAGACCAATGGGGACATGAAAATGAAGAACATCAGCCCCTCCGCTTTACCTCACTTCCATGGACTGACTACTGAAGATCCTGATACCTTCCTGTTTGAGTTTGCCGTCCTTTGTCGAACCTATGACTATACCGAGGATGAGCAAAAACTGAAACTCTTCCCCTCTACCCTCAAGGATGCAGCATTACGCTGGTTCATGGGCTTACCTGGGAACAGTATCACCACTTGGGCCCAGATGCAGCAAGCTTTCAATACCAAGTACCGGGACTACTGTAGGTCCAAGGAAACCAAGGGAGAAATCTTTCGGATGACCATGGGGAATGATGAGTCTTTAGAAGATTACGAGGAAAGGTTCCAACTCAGCTATAAACGGGCCAGGTGCACACTTGACCCTGAATCCCTCAAGTTGGTCTTGCTCCGAGGAGTCCCTGAAGACCTCTTAGATACCATTCAGAAAGGAATACCAGCTGAGAGGATTTTTCCTCTACCTCTTTTCTGGGCTGCCCTAGAGTGGTTTCTAAACACAGTCTTTATGTCCTCATAAGGTAGTTGGAGATATTTACCAACTACCTTATGAGGACATAAAGACTGTGTTTAGAAACCACTCTAGGGTAGCCCGGAAAAGAGGTAGAGGAAACATCCTCTCAGCTGGTATTCCTTTCTCCAAACATGAGTTTGCAAATCAATTAGAGGACCTCAAGAGTGAGGTGAGATAGACCATCGCCATGCAACTTGATACATTCCGAATCCAGCAGAAGAAAGAGGAAGCTGAGAGGGCTTTGGCTATTTTCTGCCCTAGGTGTACAAGGAAACACCCTAAGAACGAGTGCCCATTACATTCGGTTGAGGTATGTTTTGTCTGTGAGGAGGACCACCCCACAAACCAATGTCCAACTTTACCTGGGCTTAAATCCATGTATCAAGGGACAGAAGCGCCCACTGAACCTCTCTATTTCCTCAACCAAAGAAGGCCACATGGACCTAGACCTTACCAACAGGGGATGCAAGGGACACCCCAAACCTATTACAGCCCCAACCAATCTGCTCCTATGCCTTCCTGGGGACCCCCTGTTCATCCTTCCTGGTCTATACCTCCTCCATGGTCTTACCCACCTCAGTACCATACTCAGCCCACTACTCCTTCGTTTCACTCACATGCCCAGCCACAGCCTCAGTGGAATGCACCTCAACCGGGGTGGAGGCCCCAGTACAATACTCCTCCTGCCATTTTGCCTCTACCACCAGCTCAACCACAACCATTACCTCCTGCTCCTCCAAGGCAACCCTAAATGCCTGCTCAACCGAACCCGAACCCCAACAACAGACAGGCCCAGCAGGTATATACTGGGGAAACATCATGCCCTACCTATGCTGTGGAGATCCAGGAGATCAATCTGCGATCTGGAAAGACTCTTCCGGATCGCCAACCTCCTCCCCCAGAGGACGAGGAAGATAAACAAGAAAGTGAACCAAAGGCCATTCCACCCTTTCCTGAGAGACTAACAGCCACCACGCAACCCAACCCAGAGGAGGATGAGCTTCTGGGAGAACTCAAATAGTTGTGTGTGAGAATACCACTTCTCCAAGCCATCAAAGATGTACCGATATACAACAAACTGGTTAAGGAAAAATGTTTCAGACACCCAGGCAGGCGAAAATGAGATGCTTCAACCATCAATGTCATAGGACAACTGTCTGATCTTATGTTAGGGTAGGCCATCTGCCCAAAGTATCTGGATCCTGGGATTCCTGTGGTGGATGTCCACATCAATGGCACCATCATACCTCACACATTGATTGATCTGGGGGCTGCCATCAATGTGATGACCAGAGATACCATGCTCAAACTCAACCTTCAGGGTTCCCTGAGAAAGACCTCGACAGTCCTACAACTAGCAGATCGCTCCATTGTGACTCCCAAAGGGATCGTAGAGGATGTCTTGGTCTCGGTTGACTCTTGGGAGTACCCTGCAGACTTCTTGGTTCTGCAACCAAAGGCGAAGCTTACTGGATACCCTCTCATTTTGGGAAGGCCTTGGTTAGCCACTGCAGATGCTTACATAAGCTGCCGTGCAGGAAACATGACCATCAAAAATGGTCCTATGTCCAAGCAGCTAGTCCTGTACCCTCTTGCCCAACCCTTATTAGAGCATGACTTACCACTTTGGTTGGAGGAAGGAGAAGAGGATGAGGTGTACTCAGCACCTTTGTGCACCCTAGACACCACTAGGGGAGGCCTCCCAACCGAGGATGATTTGATTGAGACCTTGATCCAGACTCCACCTCCCAGTGCATTGTCCTTAGAAGAATTGGTGGAGCATGCCCAAGCCAGCACCTTAGTGGACCTTTGTGTGACCGACCCTGTCACTCCCAGAGTCAAAAATGTGGAGTTCGGTCATGAGAGAACGTTAAAGATCAGCTCCTCCCTATCTCCTTCCCAGGAAAAGGAGCTGTGTAGTCTGTTGGCCAGTCATCTAGATGCTTTTGCTTGGAACTATAAGGAGATGAAAGGAGTTCATCCTTCGGTCTGTACCCATCACATCTACATCAAAGAAGACTGTAAACCGGTTAGGCAACCCCAAAGGAGAATGAATCCAGCCCTTAAGGACATCGTCAAGGAGGAATTACAAAAACTGCTGGATGCCGGATTCATCTACCCCATCTCGGATAGCGAATGGGTGTCCCCCTTGGTGTTGGTTCCCAAGAAAAACGGGAAGTGGAGAATCTGTGTGGACTACCGAGAACTGAACAAGGCCACCAAGAAAGACCATTTTCCTCTACCCTTCATAGATCAAGTGTTGGATGGCCTGGCAGGGAAGAAGTTTTTCTCTTTCCTAGATGGGTTTAGCGGGTATAACCAGATCCAAATCAGCCCGGAAGACCAAGATAAGACCACCTTCACTTGTCCTTGGGGTACCTTTGCTTACCGAGTTCTTCCCTTTGGACTATGCAATGCTCTTGCCACCTTCCAGAGAGCCGTCTTGAGCATCTTTTCTGAGCTGGTCCATGATTCGGTGGAAATCTATATGGATGACTTCACTCCTTATGGGTCCAACTTCCAGGAAGCATTGTCCAATCTGGGAAAATTCCTAACCAAGTGCATTGAGATGAACCTATCCCTTAGTCCTGAAAAGTGTGAATTCTTGATGACTGAAGGGACCGTGCTAGGCCATACCATTTCTCGCCAAGGATTACAGGTGGATCCCAACAAAATTGCTCTCATCAAGAAGGTTCCACCTCCTCAGAAGGTAAGAGATGTTCGAAGTTTCTTAGGATTAGCGGGATATTATAGGAGATTCATTAAAGACTTCAGCAAGCTAGCCTCGCCATTGTTTAGCCTCTTGGCAAAAGATGTTGAGTTTAAATGGACTGACGATTGTCAGAAGGCTCTGAATGAATTAAAGGACAAGTTGGTGTCTGCCCCAATCTTGAGAGGTCCAAACTGGGCCCTACCTTTCCACATCCACACTGATGCCTCGAACAAAGCCATAGGGGCAGCCTTAGGACAAGTTGAACAAAAACTTCCATATGCCATCTACTTTGTCAGCAAAAACTTATCCAAGGCAGAACTGAATTACACTGTAACTGAGAAAGAATTCTTGGCCGTGGTCCATGCACTGAACAAATTTCGACATTATATCACTGGATATCAAACATTTGTACATACTGATCATGCTGCAATTAGATATTTAATGAATAAACTGGATGTGAATGCTCGTATTATTAGATGGTTACTTTTGTTGCAGCAGTTTGATTTGACTATTGTTGACAAGCCAGGTAAAGAAAATGTTGTTGCTGACTTTTTGTCTAGATTGGATTTACCTGCAGGAGAGGATGGAACAGTGGATGACGAGATGCCAGATGAACATTTGTTTGCTATCTCAATACTCTCTCCATGGTTTGCTGATATAGCAAACTACCTTGTCTCAGCACAGTTTCCTCCGCACCTATCCTCAAGAGAGAAGAGCAGGATCATACGGAAGAGTGCCTCATTTACTTGGATCGGGGGAAACCTGTTCAAGCTTGGCCCTGATCAGATCTTAAGGCGTTGTGTAAGGGAGGAGGAAGTCTTTGATATCCTCCTAACCTGTCATGACGGGCCTTGTGGAGGACATTTTGCAGCCAAAAGGACTGCCTTCAAAATCCTGCAGGCAGGCTACTATTGGCCCACGCTTCATCAAGATGTCAGAAGATATATCAGCCAATGTGACCGATGCCAAAGGATGGGGAAACCGACTCCAAGGGATGAAATGCCTCTCCAACCTCAAGTGACTCTTGAGCCATTTGAGAAGTGGGGTATGGATTTTGTGGGTCCGATCAATCCTCCTTCGAGGCAAAGGTCTTACATCATTGTGTGCACAGACTACCTGACAAAGTGGGCAGAAACCAAGGCAATCAAAGCAGCGACAGAAGAAAAGGTGGCCGAGTTCTTAAGAGAAAACATCTTCTACAAATTTGGCTACCCAAGAGAGTTAGTCACCGATCAAGGAAGCCAGTTCACCTCCAACTTAATTGAAGACCTACTCGCTCATCACAAAATCAAGCATAGGACTTCCACCCCCTATCATCCTCAAGCAAATGGGCAAGTGGAAGTCACCAATAGAGCATTAGAAGGGATCTTGACTAAGGTGGTGAGCAGCAGCAGGAAAGATTGGGCAGATCGCCTGGTTGAGGCCACATGGGCTTACAACACCACTTGGAAGACCACAACCGGCTTCACACCTTATGAGCTGGTCTATGGGAAGAAAGCTTTGCTGTCAATTGAGTTTGAATACAACACCTTGAGGATGGCAACTCAGCTGGACCTGGATCTCAGCCATGCCCAACAAGAAAGGCTATTGCAGCTGAATGGATTGGACGAGCACCGAATGCAGGCCCTTCTCCACTCAGAAGTGGTTCAACTTCAGAGGAAGGTGTGGCATGACCAACACCTCAATGACAAGCAATTTCAGCCGGGAGATTGGGCGCTGTTGTATGATTCCAGGCATAAGGATTTCAAGGGGAAGCTGAGAACCAGATGGCTGGGACCATATGCAGTGGAAAAATGTAATGACAATGGATCTGTTCTTATTCGGACCATTGATGAGGAGGCCATCCCTATGCTTGTCAATGGGCATCGACTAAAGATCTACAGGAAACCTCTCTCAAGACAAGAATTCATCAAAACTGTGGAAAAATCAGTGCTGGTCATAGATCAGGGTTCTGCCTCTGTTTTGGGCATACCTTGAAGATCTTAAAAAAATAAATAAATAAATAAAGATCCTTGGGTGAAAACCTTTCTGAGGCTCCCAAGGCAGATGGTAGGGGTGAAAACCTCATTGAGGCGTCCCTACTATCTTTCTGAAAATGTTTGAAAAAAGACCCTTGAGTGAAAACCTCTTTGAGGCGCTCAAGGCAGATGGTAAGGGTGAAAACCTCATGGAGGCGCCCCTGCTGTCTTTCAAAAAAACAAAAAAAACAAAAAAAAAACAGGGAAAGCAAGTTCACAATGTGGCAATGCATGCAGGTTGCAGGTATTCTATGAAGGAAAAGAGGCCCCTCAACTCAAAGACAAGGGTCCTTACTATGCTACCAGGTGACCTCACCAGCACCCCCTCCGGAAACACCCATCTTCTCCAAGGTCTGGGCACGATTTGATCACAGTTTAGCCTTCTACAGGAAGCTACAGGACTTTCTACAGGAAGTTTTGTATTTCTACAGGAAACTTCCTGTAGAAGTTTTGGACGGCCCAGAACCAATTGTGTGGGGAGATCTAATGCCCGAGGTCCAACACGGAGGCATGCAAGCTAATATTTTCTCCATCACACACTGTTGTCACCTCCTTCTACCACCCCAGTTGCCATGCAATGAAAATACCTGCACAGTCAACGCAGAACATTGAATTATCAGAGGAAGCAATTCTCAAATAAATGAAAAAGTTGCAGAGACACCATGCACTACTTATCAAAGCCACCCGAGGGCCCTGCGATCGTGACTGTGATGCCACCGTCTCCACTATCTCAGCATGCACCCGAGGAGGAAAAACTGCTACAGGACATCCTACAGGAATCCCGTAGCAGTTCATCCAGCTAGAGTGTACACCATCAAAGCGCCTGCAACACATAGAGCGGGCACATGCAGCCGAGTCACAAGCTTCGTCATCAGCGGCAGTCTGCAAGGAAGGACCCCCGGGCCTGTGCAAATAGCAGCAGCAAGCAAATCCAATCACCCTCGTCCCGAAACCTGGAAACAACGTCGCGGCCGCACAGGTAAGTGCCTCGCCCTTTCTTTCGTCAAATTACATGAATAATACTCTAGAATGTTTGCAAGTGTGGAAATGAACGGGTTGAGCAGTCGGGTAGCCATTCCACTGGCCACCACGACCAGTCAGATGGTCTAGTCAGATTTGGGAAGTGGTAGTCGTGGCAAGCAAAACGGGTAATGGACACGTGAGAAGCGTCCAGTCGGGGAGAAGCGGCGATTTAACGGAAATGGCGGCGGCAGATCTGCGGGGAATGATGCAGCAGTCAGGGAGATTTGCAGTGAAATGAGTAGGTGACGTCGTCCAACGGTCCGGCAGGGACAACTCATCCCCGCGCCACGAGTTCGGTCGGGATTCAAATCCACCGCCTAGATCGTCACTCCACTCATTTATCACCAGCCGTTTGCAGTCGAGTAGCGTCCGAATTTCTCTGAAGCTCGTTACTCCAAGTCCTCGGCTTGTTTAGACGTCTGGTGGTGGCACAAAAGGAGCAGAACCACTGACGTGCTCTCCGGAACCTGTGCGCGACTTCTACAGGAAGCTACGCTATAGGAAGCTCGCCGCTACGAAGGAAAGTTGTTCTATTCACGTCAAAGGTGGCGAATTGGAAAAGGTAAGCCTGAACCTGTTCCTCCCATGCAATTGGTTTAAAGGGTGGTGAAGTCGACGTCTTCAAAAATGTAAAACTACAGTCTTCCTTTTGCATGAAAGTTGTCGTCGAAGCACATGCGGGGTTTTCTACAGGATGTGGTGTGTAATCGAGCCCCTGTCAAGGCTCATCTGTAGCTAGCCCAGAATTCGAATTGTGTGCGTGACCGAGGCGTAGTTCTACGCTCTGTCCCAAAGAAATCCGAAAGACCATCTTTTGATACGCACCCGCCACCTCCGGCGAACATAGCAGGCTTTCACCATGACGGGTGGATTCATCAGAAAAGAACCGACAAACTCAAAGAAACTACGAGAGAACCCGGAGGTGGTAGAATTGTTCACTCGGGCGCGATGGATGTCGTTCTGCGACAAGCTTCAGGGCTATGATGATGAGGTGGCAGAGGAGTTCCTGCGAGCGTTGAAACCAAAATCAAAAACGCTGGCCGTTGTTAATTTCAGGGGTTTGAATCTCAGACTCACCCCACAATTCATCAGCAGAGTCACTGACCTCCCAATGGGGATACCATGGGACAAGGAGGAGAGGAAATTAGGCCAAAAGGCTAAAAAGGAGTTTTTCCCACCGGAGGAGCAATTCTCAGAGGATAAGAACGGGGTTCGCAGAGCTAGCTTACAGCCACTTTGGAGTGAGGTCAGCCTCCAAATTATGAAATACATCACATGCGAAGGACGGTTCAGCATTGTCTATGTGTACCATTTCCGGCTACTCACAGAATTGAGGCACCAAATGGACCTACCCTCAGAAAACAAGCTCAGTATTCCTTACTTTCTCCTGCGGTCTATGACTGAATGTGCCACCAAGTTAAAAGAAGGCACGCCAGACCAGGTAGCCCATCATGGGCTCATTAAGCTCCTCGTGGAGGAGGCACTCCACACCTACACAGTCCCGCTCTCGTGGGAAGCCTTCCGAAATCTGACTAAGGATGGCGATATCAAGATGTTGACCGAGGAGCTCACCACCTCCAGCAGCGAGGAGAAGGAGCCAGTACACACAGAGAAGAAAGGGAAAGGCCAAGAACCCGCGGCCAAGGCACCAAAGAAAGAACAAAAGGGGAGGCAAGAGAAACCCCATGTTGCCGAAAAGGAGGGTGACAAATCCTCATTGACACCCAGAGAGAAAAGGCTACAGAGTAGGATGGAAAGAACTGAACCCGTCCACGTCAGTAAAGGCACCTCAAAAGCAGCCTCAACCATGTCAAAAGGCAAAGCGCCCTCAGTTAAACAAGCTAAAACGGTGCCACCTGTTTCTACAGGAAAACCCAAAACGGCTTCTACAGGAAGCCAGAAATCAGCTGATACAGGGCCTTCTACAGGAAGCCCTAAGAAAGGGAAACCAAAGGAGAAGAGAGCCGAAATTCTTGCAAGGGAGGCAGCAGCCGTGCTGGCCGCCCTTAGTACACCTCCTAAGCCGAAGGAAAAACAAAAGAGGGAGATCCCTCTGTACTTCAAAGCCAGGAGAAGTGTGAGAATCAAAACAGGCAGGCCACAACCTCCATCCAGCAGCCCAATTACTATAGAAGATACTCCTACCTCGCCAAGGGAGAGGTCCCCCTCAAAGATATCAGTCACTTATGAGAGGGGGAGCCCGAAGACAACTACTTGGAAGGAAAGAATGGACAGGTTGGCTTCAAAAGACCAGCTACAGGATGCTGAGGCCGCTCTACAAGAAACCTTGGCCCGGCTTAAGGAGACAGAGAGAATGGAGGGAGAGGCACCCTCATCACCACCGAGGGAAGACGAAGTAGAGCCAAGGAGGGAAGCAGAGAAAGAGCATATTCCAGAACCGAGTCCCCAGCCAAGCTTGAGCTCGTATTATAACTTTTTGGAGGCTGGGAAAATTATTCCACAAAAATTCACATGCCACTTTTCTTTGCGTTGGAGGAAGAAAGGGTAAGGACCCACACGTGGATGAAAATAGCTAAATCAAAAGGTGTGGCAGATATAGGCCCCTTGGAGGAACAACTCAAGGAGGCAAGAAAGGAATTAGCTATGGCTAAACACGTGGCAAACTGCCAGCGGGTGTTCCTACAGGAAGAGAACGAGAAACTTAGACTGCAGCTACAGGAGCTGAAGAAGGAAAAGGGAACATCCTCAGGGGACACTACAGTAGAACATCAAGGCAGAGAAGGACTGCAAGTTGGTCTTGGGGAGCCAACCTCGCATCTACAGGAAGGGGAACTGCAAGCACAAATCAAGATACAAGCTCTCAAACAGCAGTTGTAGCAAAAAGAGGCGCAACTAGCTTGCATGGCCAGTTGGGCCATGGATGCTCTCCAATGCAGACAGCCGGCCAAATCCTATGGCCTGTACCTACGAGACCAGTGGCTGCAATTTCAAATAAATGCATTGGCACAGAGGGGTATCTCCCAACTCCAAGACCCCCAGCAGTTCACAGCGTTATGTAATAGCAGCTCATCAGAGGATAAGGCCAAACTCTCGGAGTTCTATCTCCATAATTTGGCCCTTCCTAACGTGACTACATGGGATCCCAACACAGTTGTAGGGGATATGCAATTGATGGCATTTGCATCATGGTTGAACCATGAAGAGAAGCGGACATCAGAAGTCAAGGAGGTCATGGACCGAATTACATGAGCCACTGCTGATCAGAGTAGAGCCAGGGGATCCCACTGCATTGATATCGGCCCACCAACACTTAGCCACCAACCCTCAAACTTTATTGAAATACATGGATCAGTAGGCACAGGCCATAGCACATTTCGAGGATATGGAGCGACTATTAGGGGACAACTGTGTTCATGCTTGCACCCGCCGATGGAACACATTGTCCCACAGCCTTAAAATCAGAGAATACCATACTCCAACTCGAATGAGGGAAGCTCTAGCACGGGTGCCCCTCTACAAAAAGTCCATACAGAACCTTCAAGCCAGCTGGATTGGCCTCAAGCTAAGCCCACCTCTGCTGTTAGGATTGATGGAAGGCAGCACAGAAAAAGAAGAGAAAAAGCAGTGGGAGGAGGTGGAAAGGAAGGCTGGGTTCCATGCCAGTGAGGAAGAGACCACTTCAGAAGCCTGGGATGTGAGGGTGGCGGTGAAAGCAATGAAGGACGAGGAGTTGGATTAGTTGCTCAGGGATGAGCAATCATTTTAGCTGGGGGGTGATGATGAGCCCCAAATTTGGTAACATTTTGGGCTCATTTGGCCTAACTACCTTTGCTCAATCCTTCATTTTTCATAACTTATGCATCATTTTTTAGTATGTTTATGTCATTTGTACGAATAAGGGCAGTCACTATTCCTAGGTGGCTAACACGTGTTCATTTCAGGTTTTTTGACACATGATTGGAACAAAACTGAGCGAATAAGGATAGAAGACAGCCAAGATGGGGTTGAGGATTCGTAGGAGGGTTGTCCACAGCATTAAAATGACCTTCCTCGGGATATTCACCCCCAACTCCGAGCTCCAGCAGCCACCACAACTGGATTTAAAGACAGCCAAACGGATTTTGAGGAAGCAGCGGTTCACTCTTAGTTTGGTCATCCAAGCCCCACTGATTTAGGAGGCCAGCTTGGGGCCTCAAGATGTATAAATGATAGGGCTTTAGCCTTTGAAAAGGACTTTTTGAAACATTGTTTCACATCCTGCACTACGAGCTGCTAGCTTAGTTTTGCTCTTTTGTAGCCATTGTTGGCATACTATGTGACTTATGATTATTATTTTTTAATGGAAAGCAGTAGGATTTGATCTCAGTTTTGAGCTTTTAAAGGAGCCATAGCTCCCGGGGTTGGGCCCAACCTGAGAGCCTAAGGCCTCCTTCTTCTTTATTGTTATCCTTTCTTTCAGCATTATGGTTTTTATTTACATGCATTCAGAACGCAGTTTGCTGAGTTAGATTTCTTGGTGTGGTTAAGTAGGTCATTTTCATAAGACAAAATTGCTTCAGCTGTTTAAAGTAGAGTGAAGAGATTGGAGTTGATAAAAGTTCTAAAAAAGGGGTTGCCTGCACACTCATTTTCACCTCTTTCTAGGGGCTGGAATTGCAGACAGTGCTGCCCACCAAAAACATTGGTTTACAAATTCATGCAATCTGTGGTGCAATATTTTCGTTTGTAGAAGTTGCCCATGTGTTCAGACCTCTTGGAATATTTCCTTGCTTCAGTACTATACATGGTTTTCCTTAAGAATAACGTTGTTGTTCATTGGTTCCATTAAACAGTTAGGAATGTTTTGATTATATGCAGGACGTGGAAGAATTTGATTCAGTTTGCACTGTGCAGTACTATTCCCTCACTCTCTCATCCTTCTAAGCCTTGCCCAGACCAGTTACCCATCTTCCAATTAGACCCCTTGTCTCTCAGCCACTCTACCACCCACGTTATCCCACCTTTCCGGCCTTCCATTCCCTCTACCCTCCTTTAGACAAGCTAGCTTAGCACATCCCCTCATCATCTCATCTCTCTGTCACTAAGACATTACAAACCCCTCTCCTACCTCCCTATCCACCCATGCAGCCTCTCCCACTCACCCATCACCCAAAAATCCGATTGTAGAACATCTTGTAGGAATTACTGAACATCCTGTAGAAGTTCTGAAACATCCTGTAGAACCCCTGCAGACTTCCTGTAGAAGCTCATAAACACGGTCTCTTGGGAGCCAAACTTTGTGAGACTCTCTGGAAGGGTGTTAGGGACCCCTTAGACCCTCTCTGAACTTTCCCAACCTTCTTCAAACCTTCCGCCTCCTTGATCCACCTTTGCACAGTAAAAAGCTAGTTAAAAGCACATGCATGATAATTCTAATAATTGGAACAAAAATACAAAAAGTGTTTTCTTCAGATAGAGGTAGCCTAAACACCTGCATTTCACCTTCATAGAAGTAATGGCATCGCTTTCATTAGTTTGCATCCCCATCTCTGCATCAGTAAGACTAGCTGGTAGAATTAGGGTTTGCTAGGGTTTGCGTTTCTTGTTGGCTCTCAGTTCCTTTTTGCAAATAGATTAGCTTCTTTTGATATTAGCTTTCGCCCATCAGTTCAAAAGCTTCTTCTAAGAGCTCATAGAAGTTGGCTTGAGCACCTAGCGGACTTGTGCCAGTTGACCAAGTGACAGCTGCGACAAGAGCTAGTACTTGTGCATACAGCACCGTCGCTTCCAAGTTTGTTACGAACTACCGAGTTGATAAAATTAAAGAAGGAAGCTCCAGGAGTTGTAGCATTATTGCTACAATACTGGAGCCCACCATCATGTGGATTTTAAATTATATTATGATGCCTTCTTTAATTTTGGTAAAACATTTTGGAAAAATTCACCTCCTCCATCCACCATCCATGATTTCATATTGGAAATTCTATGTGGAAGAAAAGATCATGAATTATTTTACAAAAAAAAATGTGTTGGTGGTAAAAAAAATAAGATCATTGTGGAAATTTGACTTTGTTTCACAACAAATATCCTATTGATATGAATTATTAATCATTGTCCAACATAAAAGTAAATGGAATAGATATTAATATATCCATACATCGATTGGTTCAAATAGTAGTACAAGTGCTCAAATGATTGATTTACAAGAAGAATAAACTTATGTGATAGAGTTTTTCAAGAAGTTTGAGACTGAAATTTATAAATACACCAAGCATTCACATTGATGGCAAGACTTGCAATTCAAAAAATCTCGTGAAATTTTTCCACCATGCACCATTTTGTCAATAGTTTATTTTGAAAAAAATTACACATTTTTTGCACAAAATGAAATACATAGTGAATATTATCATTTTGACCAAGTCTCTATGTGTGCCCATGTTCTATATAGACATGTTGAACAAAATATTCATCAAATAGAAAGAACCAGTGAGAATCGACATGTTATTAAAGAATATCACATTTATATTAGTGATGATCTTACACATGATACAAATTTTATACAACATTACTTTGATAAGATTTATGACTTATTGAAAGGTCATGAAATAAAATTCAATGAAAAATGGATATGGTCAGATGGATGCGCAGGTCAATTATAATCTTCACGATCATTATTTTGGTTGTGGCGTCTTCATATTAAAACCAACATTAAACATTGTTGGAATTTCCTTGAAACTAGTCATGGAAAAGGAGAACATGATGGTGCAAGGGCATGTATAAAATGAGCACTTCGAAGATATCAAATGGACCACTCTGCAAACCTAAGAATTGTCTACTAACATTATAAAAATGATCATTCAAAATGTTCCAACTAAATGCAAATTTACTTTCATTGCTATATATTCATTAACTTAACTATGTAAAACCTTTAAGCATCAAACCATGCATCATGCAAATTGTACCATGTTTTATAATGAAATTTTATAAAATTTTTGCATAAAAAACTTTATATTAAAAGTTAAATATCAACTGACATCCATAGTATCCATTCTATACATGAATGTGAAATGTATACCATATTATATAATGCAATTTTATGTTATGACTGTTTTAGACATCTACACCAAATTATAAGATGCATTCAAATGCAAAATGTACCATGCTTTATAATTCACAATTATAGGAATCATCATGCAAAATGTACATAAACTCCAAAATTAGTGTGTATTAAATCATAATAAAGAGTTTTATTTAAAATATGTCCAAAATTTATATCATTATAAAAGTAAATATATTTAATAAAAATTTGTCAAATAAAAATATGCATCAAAGAAATCAATTCATAATAAATAGTTTTACTTTAAATATGTCCAAAATTTATATCATGATAAAAGTAAATATAATATTAAAATATTGTCAAATAAAAATTTTCATCAAAGAGAATCTCATTGAAATATACAATCTATCAACATCATCATGCTCTTATCAGAATCATGGGTTCCCTGCACAACATGTGTAATTGCGTATATAAATATTTTGTACTTTAAAATTAAATTTTGATGTTTTAAAATTAAATGAGAATGTAAGATCATCAAAACAAAATTATAAAAAGTTTCCAATTCCATGCATACCTCATGGTGTTTCCCCTCCATTTCACCCTCATGGTGCTTGCCATGCATTGCACCCTCCTAGATAACTTGTACAATACATGTACATGTATATATATTAAAAATTTAAAATTTCACATGAAAATGCATAAACTCGCAATATTAAAAAAATCAAGTATTAGCTTCTTCAAATTTTCTAGACGTTTCAATTCCTGTAACCAACTTGAGTTTCGAATTCCATGCAATATATCGTGGTGTTCCCCCTACATTTCTCCCTCATGGATGCCCTGTACAATACATGTACATGTATATATTAAAAATTTAAAATTTCACATGAAAATGCATAAACTCGCAATATTAAAAAACTTGTTAAACAACCTTTTCAAATTATTTAGATGATCCTATCCCCATTGCCCAATCCATCACTAAACTCCCTGGAGAACGGAAATTGTCTCCACAATCCTAAAATTCAAAAAAATTAAAACTCTAATATAGATATCTAATTTTTTAATGAAACTTTCTTCAATTTATAACAAAACAAAAGTGAAATATTCAATACTTGTGACAAGCAAATATTTGACACGTCCCTTGATAGGGAGGAAGAGGGTGCCACTATGTCAAAAATGTGAGACGAAATCAAAATTAGTTAACATTTAATTACATATGTAATTATTTCTTTTAAAAATATGTCCTCAAATACCGATATATTAAAAGTAGAATAATAGTATCTACATGAACTCTTCAAAAAAAACTAACATCTCTCAACATATCTTGATTGGAACCTAAACCTCAGACCGTGATATTATCAATATTTTCATTCAACAAATGAGCTAACTGCAAATGGTGAACATATGATACATTTGTGTTAGATTATATCTGAGAAAAATTAACAAAATGTATGTGAATCAACATTAACACATACATTACATTACATTAAAATATCCACCCTAACCATTAACACATATTAATCCCACACCCTCTTCCTCATGACCAATTAGGTATTTCCAACCATCACAACAACCCTTTCCATATGCTTTAAGCTCCTAAATATTTATATTATATATCTCCTCATTTGTTTTGTATACAAAATTAGTGCGTGCATTAGCTCGTACTCTTTATCGATTTAGACCAACATCAATTTCAATCAGTGCAGTTTGGATGTTTTCCTATAATGGCATCCCTTCCTTCTCAGACAATTTGAGAGGTGGAATCCATCTTTGACCACAAATTTACTAGACGAGGAGGTTGATGTACCAAAGGTGGGAATGGGCGAGGAAATTTAGTATCTCGTAATGTACCCTTACATTCATATAGTTGCCCTCTCTCAGTACCATAAAATTCAGATGGAAAGTCATTATAATCAGGTCTTATACACAAAAATAATTTTGCACAAAATAATTTTGCAAAATAAATTGGAACCTCGTCATTCCATGGCAATTTTCCATATGTTGTAATGAACCTATCGTACAAATGGTTATTTGTATCAGGGTGTTTGAAATATTGCACCTTGAGCATATTTCTTTTCAGCCCTTCTTTAAAATTAAACATAGATTTCGCATCTACTTTTGTAACCCTTTTACTTACCTCGTCCCATTTATCGAGACCCATTATGACTTCCGTTATACACGTCATCATATATATAAAGCAATCAATGGTTGTCTCAATCTTCTTGTAAATATCAAGAAATGAACTTAAAGAGTGCACAACCATTTCTAAGCTTTGTCGACTCTCTGCGGGGAGCTCCAAACTCCCAATATATTTCCTCAATTTTGAATAATGACCTATGCACCTTTGTAACATACATTGTCGGAATTTTTTTTCCCAAGGAAGCTCATCAGGAATATCATATGGATAGGTAGTAGTTGGTGTATGGTCTTCTTCTTGAATTTCCCTGCTTCACTTATGTTTACTTTGACCAACAAATTCACCTCATGCATCAATATAATTACATAAATATAAAATCATGTGAACAAATGTATTCGTACACATGCAAGATGGACATGTACACATATATGTACATACAATTCATTTACATTTACAAATTTGTTTTAACATAAATAAAAATAAAATAAAATAAAAACAAAAAAACATTATATAATTTACCAAAATGATGAGGATCATGATGATCCGATGGAATAGGTATCCATGAGAATTAGAAGCATCCACAATTGAGCCCACCTAATTCTAGTTCTTATAAGGTACTTTAGTCAAAGATCTTGGTTATAATGTGACCTTGGTGAATAAATTTGTAGATTTTGTTTGGAATGCTAACGTTTTGGGGCCTTTGTCTTAGCATTTGTTTATTGTTTTCCTAGTTCTTTGGTGTATTTGTTGTAACTATTTACACTTGAATTATTGAGTCCCTCTCTACCCCCCTTTATCACTAGTTCACTACCTTGGTATATGTTCATTCTAGTATACCTCTCGTACTCTCACCAACAAAAATATCTTTTCTAATGGTGTGATTCCTAACACATATCAAATTTTAGGTAAGAGTCCTACTTGAATTAGTATTCTAGTCATAAAATTTATCTCCAAGTTGATTTTCTAGCGGTTTTCTCTTATCATTATAGGTCATGGCATTCTAAACATAATTGGCTCTTTATGAGTGAAAATAATGGCTATTTCTTCTTAACAACTAAGCCAAAGTTTATGTGTGGACTTATTTATTGTTTTGTCTAGCTTGGATTGTACTTTTAATTTATAGTTATGTAGCTATGGATATGTGATGTCCCCATTTTAAACCTCTCACAATTTGTAGTTAATTATGTTTAGAATCATCTTGTTATTACATGAACATTTATTAACATGTAAGTTAAAGTGGATAAATAAAAAATTATATATATATATATATATATATATATATATATATATATATATATTACTTTGATCAATGAAAAGGCCTAAAAAATTGGTCGAACCACAAGTAGCAACACAAATTATGATACATAAGTGGGGAATGCTAAAGAAACTTGGAGGTTTACCACACAAATAATTTCTCAAATTACACAATTCGTGAAACCCTAAAATTATATAAGGCAATACAAATTATATATATAAGGGAGGGAGATTTGTAATTCCTTCAATATTTAACATCAAATTGACACAAAACATTAATTCCTTGCATGTTCAAGATAGAATTGATGTATGGCATATTTCTATACCTCTTTCTCTCAAATTCCATATTTATAATGTGAATATTAAATTGATAAATTCAAACTTTTTATTAATTAAAAATATTTAAAATATACACCTTGAAAAAATAATTTTCCTTTAAATCTAAATCTAAAAATAAAAATAAATACATAAATACATAAAATTTAACATCTTAGATAGAATTAATTTGAAATTATAAATAATTATAAATAAATACACAAATTTAATATAATATACATATTTTATAATCACTTAAAAATCTCTCTAAATCATCAATATTTGATAATTAAATATAATATAAAAATAAATAAATACATGACTCCTAATTCTAACTTAATGAAGGAAGATTGATCAAATCGGAGTGTAAGTGGTCTCACGGGATTTCTCCCTTGGTCAGCTATGCAGATGCTAAAGGCGACACCCATGGAGGTTCATGGGCCTAACAACCCTGGACATGAAGGGTATGGGTATCCCTCCCTGCTCACCTAACCTCTACCTATATACCCTCCCAAACCCTCAACAGCACATATCCTCCCATCTCACGGTTACCTGGACTACATCGGCTTCATCTAGAGGTTACCTGGTTTACTCCCTGTCCCGTTTAACCACCTTGACTTCAATTTTTCCTCCGACCATTTACTGTCGGTTACAATGGAGCTCGAAAAAGTTGACTGTGAGGAGGACCCTCATCCCTAGGAGGTTAAATGGTCTCACCAATGCTCTGTGTTGGGCTCTGGTCCTTTCACTACCACCCTGCGCCCTCTGTCAATGGCACCTTTTTTTCCTACACGCCCAGGTCATTCTGTACATCATCCCCCACCCTCAATTCATATTGATGATGCCCCTAGACCTGACTACCCCCCTCTGTCCCTCACTACCCTAAACCTTCTTGGAACCTGCCTAAAGCCCTCACCCACTTTCGACGCTCCCTTACCCCAACTCTCCCACATCTCCACCCCGCACTACACCCCATCCACTTCTCGCATCCCTTCATCCGGACCTCCATCCCTCAATAACCCTGCCCTATCCAGTGCAACCCTAAACCCTGGTGGCACTAACCCTAATACCCCCATTCGCTCAGGCTGTTTCAGCTCTCCGATACCAAACCCTAAATCTACCTCGTCCACCCCACAAACAATAAATCAGGGTTGTCATGGCCTTCTCAAGGACTACCCAACTACTCATCGCTCAGACAAGCCCAAGAAAGGTAGGTGCCTTAAATCAGTGGATAAAGACATCAACGTATCGATGGGCGAAGTTGTAGAGACTGCAAAGAAGGTTCTAGTCAGTCATGTGCATGGCAAAAACTACTTTGTTGAACATCTTCGGCTCTGGACCACTAAGATCTGGGACTCCTTGCTAAGCGAACTTCCCATCATTAAGGTTCTGGCATGAGGGTGGTTTTCCCTTTGTTTCCATAGGGAGGAATACACAGACTGGACCTTATCCTAGTTTTGGCACATAGAGCTTGCTCTGGTCCTGCTCAAAAGATGGGATCCACTATTTGATCCAGAGAGGGAACAACTGGGTGTTAGGCCAATCTAGGTCCGCTTGTCGGGCCTTTCAATGCAGTTCTGGACCCCTGTTGTCCTCAAACACATTGGAGATGCCTTGGGTACATACCTATAACATGACCAATTTTTTGAAAAGATAGGAATCATGACTATGGCGCGTATCCTAGTGCATCTGGATATGAGGGAGGGTCTGGAGGAAAAGATAACCCTCCATTGGAGACATTTCTCATGGCGTCAAAACCTAGACTATGAAGGAGTACCCTTTCATTGCAGAAGATGCCATAAGGTCGACCACCTCTATAAGGACTACCCACTACACACTCCTACTCCTCAGGCCACCTCTAGGGGAATGAAGCATCGCTAGCCAGAAGACCAGATTGTGGATGAGCAGCCCACAGGCCTGGATCACTCAAAGTGTACAGATGGAGTCACTTCTCAGCAAACCAATTCTCCACAGATACCACCTACATCCCCTCCACTGACTCGATCCCAGCCTGCTGCGGAGGCTGCTCCTACAATGGGTAATGCTTCTTTCCCCTCTCCCTGTGCTCTATTTTTTAATCATATTAATGCTTCTCTAGCTCATTATGCATCCCTCACAAGCATGATTACCCCCATCAACTGTTCACTCGAGCCCCTCCCCCCCATTTTTTCTACCACCCCGCTGAAAGTACATGATTAGAGCCACCTCCACCTCCCCCCTCACTCCCCTTCTGCCTCAGGCTCACACTCCTATAACCTCCATTCTCATCAACTGACTAACCCTAATCTGCTAGGTTTGGGCATCCCTACCCCCTCCATCGAGCTTAAACCCACCAGGGGTAGACCTACAAAGATCTCCAAAGCCATCAAATCTGTGAGAGGAGATGTCACCCAGGGGCGCCGGAACACCATTGAAAGGGAACTTAGAGCATATGACACCCTTGGCTCTATTCCTTGATGAAGTGTCTTTCTTACAACTGTAGGGGGTTCACCAGCCCTTCCAAAAAACTAGCCCTAAAGTGACTCCTACAATGCATACCATGTGACATGATCCTTTTACAGGAAACCCTAGGGCCATCGGAACAGATTATTAGGACCCTTCAAGCCATATTACCCGCTTGGCACTTCCAAGCTCTAGATGCAATAGGAAGATCTGGAGGCCTAGACATTGGGATAAATCCCCTTTCTATAAGGGTGATCTCTTCCTGGGGTGGCCAGGGTTTCTTGGGCATGGACTTTTTCTTAACTGAATTAGGCAAACAGCTTCGTATCTTTAATATCTATGCTCCAAATCAAAACAGGTTGGACTTCTGGCAAACCTTGCTAGAAAACCCCTTGATAAGGAAATCCACAATTATAAGGGGTGACCTGAACTTCTCCATTGGACACGAGGAATCCTGGGGGTACCACTCATAGCTGGACCCCCTCTCTAATCAACTGAGCTCCCTCCTAGATCATTATGGACTCATAGATGTTCCCATGAACATGAAGATGCCAACATGTCATAATAGACCGACCGGAGAAGCTACCCTTGGTCGAAGGCTCAACAGATACCTTATACAAGAAGACCTCCTCCAGTCCCTCTCCATCTACAGGAAATGGGTGGGATCGGGGGGCATTTCAGATCACTCTCCCATATACCTGAAAGTGGCTGGCTCATCCAGCAAACCTAGGGCACCCTTAAAATTTAACTCCACCAGGTTAAAGGACCCCGACTACATCAGGATGGTTTCAGAGTTTTGGCAAGCTCAACCCCCACTCATGGACTAGAGGAAGGCTGTTGAGTTCTGTAGCAACCTAAAACAGCTAAAGATATTAACCATTGAGTGGGCTAAAAGGAAAAAGGCTAGAGATGATCGCACCCTAGCTGTCATTGAAGCTCAGTTGGCCTCCCTCGCAGATGAAAGTGGGCATGGTTACATATCCATTGAAGCAAAGTTACATCTGGTTGATCTGGAGGCATAGAGATCTAAGATCCTTCTTGATCGAGAAGAAACATGGAGACTCAGAAGTGAGGTAATCTGGCTTCAAGCGGGGGATGGCAACACAAAGTTCTTTCATAAATATGAAAACGGAATGAAATCCAATAATACCATCTGGTAGATGCCCTCGGACCTGGATCAGATTGCCTCCACACACCCACAGCTCACCCATTTGGGTGTCTCACACTTCAAGCAACTTTTAAAAGCCGCACAGGGAACATCCATTGCTGAAATCATTAGCATTACAGACCATTTCCCTGGCTTTGTGGAACCCGATGGGATGGAGGACCTTATAAAACCTATTTCCATGGGGGAATTAGAAAGCACTCTCAAGTGGTTCAAGAAGGACAAAAGTCTGGGACTGGATGGCTGGTCAGTGGAATTTTTCATTGCATTCTTTGACATCATTGGACTAGACCTTCTGGGGGTGGTGGAAGAAAGTCGGACCCTAGGCTGCATACACACTCTCATCAACTCTACCTTCATTGCCCTTATTCCCAAATAGGACTCCCCGATCTCCTTCAATGACTTTCACCCTATATCCCTATGGAAATGTCTCTACAAAATTATTGCAAAGATTATAGCAAATCACATCAAGCCAATCCTATCTAAACATATCTCTCAGGAGCAATTTGCTTTCCTACAAAATAGACAAATCCATGAAGCCATTGGATCAGCCCAAGAGGCCCTCCACTCTATCAAGCTGAAGAATCTGAAAGGGGTGTCACTAAAACTTGACCTCTCAAAGGCTTTTGACAAGGTTAGTTGGTTATACTTAAGAATGATCCTCACCCATATGGGGTTCCCACTAGTTTTTATCAGATGGATCATGGGGTGTATCACCTCAATTTCCTTTGCAATCTTAATAAATGGTTCTGCCTCCCATACCTTTCAAGTGGAGAGGGGAATCAGATAGGGTTGTCCCTTATCCCCCTTACTTTTCCTTCTGGTTATGGAAGGCCTGAGTAGACTGATTGCAATTGAGAAGAGAGCTGGGAGACTTCTTGGCCTCAAGATCATTGAACATTGCCTTATAACACATCTGCTTTTTGTTGATGATATCCTCATATTCCTTGATGGGGGAATACAGGACATCATCACCCTCACAGAGATATTGAAACTTTTTAGTGCAACTACAGGAATGGAAATAAATGGGGAAAAATCTACTATATCTTTCTCTGATTGCACACATCAAGAAACTCAACTAGCTCTACAAAAATTCCCCTTCCAAACCTTGGCACTGAAGGACGGACTGAAGTACTTGGGATTCAGAATTAAAGCAGATAGTTATAAAATTGCAGACTGGACCTGGATGATTGCAAAGGTGGAAAAAAGATTAAACATTTGGTGCCATCGTTTACTTTCCAGAGCTGGAAGACTGGTGCTCATAAAAGCAGTGCTGGAAGCAACCCCAGTCTACTGGATGTCCTTGGCCTGGATCCCCCAGGGGATACTACATAGGATACAACGTGTCTATAGTCATTTCCTTTGGAAGGGACACAAAGAAGGAAATCCATTTGCATGGGTCAAATGGAGTAGGATCACTATTCCTAAAAAATGGGGCGGTTGGGGTTTAAAGCATCTCCCCGCTTTTGCATAGGCTCTGGTTGCAAAACTAGGCTGGCTTCTCCTAAAGCACAAGAGCCTTTGGTCGGAAGTGGTCACCCACAAATACATTTGGCCGAGCACTGCCTTGGACTAAGATGACCCTCATGGAACAGGAAGGGCATATCAGTCATATGGAGGGTTGTAATAAACAATGTTCCCATCATTAAAAGAGGCCTCATCTAGAGGATTGGAAATGGAGAGTCAGTCCGGATAGGGCTTGATCCATGGATTGGCAGTGGAAATTCTTATCATCTCCCACCAGATATAATTACCCTGCTGAACCACAATGGTGTTCACTTCATCACTCATCTCGGGGACCCTCACAACACATCCATCTTCCATCAAGCTTAGCATACATGGGAGGAATGGGACATCTCAGAACATTGGCAAAGACAGTGGAGAAAATATTTGCAGACTTTAAAAGAATCCCATGTGCGCCTGAGAGACAAGGAGGATGAATTGATCTGGGGTTATTCAAAGAAAGGACACTACTCCCCTAAGGAAGGGTATGAAATCATACATGTTGGTCACAAGACGGACAATCTGAAGAGCTGGTGGAGTCATCTACGGAAGTTAAAAGCCCCTCCACGCACCAAATTACTGATGTGGAATATTATAATGGATAAAACCCCTACAAGAGAAAACCTCAGGAAACAGGCATTCCCAGGCCCAACTTGATGTGTACTTTGTCAGGCAGAGGAGGAATTGAACCACCATTTATTCCTCTCTTGCCCCACAACCCAGCAATTCTGGACTCTGATCTGGCACACACTAAGAATTCCACATTCCTCGAGTGGTGGCAATATGCCTACTGCCTGGGATAGGTGGTGGGAATTAGCAGTTGAGCCAAAAGCTAGGAACCTGTCGCTTATTGTCTACTGGCACATTTGGATGTGTCACAATAACATAATTTTTAGGGGCCAGAATATAGACTGGACACTGATTCCTCCAAAAATCTGTATGAGCTATGGGGAAATCCCGACAGAAGAATAAGATTTTAGGCCTCGGAACATCACACAGGAGTTGATAGACAAAGATTTCCCCTAGGCCTATTTTGATAGTGTTGCACAAGCATAGGGATGTGGTGGAGGCATAATCCTTTGTCTGACTGATACACATTACTTTCACATATGTGTGGGTTTGGGTGAAGGCACAAATAATTATGCAGAGCTGCTTACACTCCGATATCTTTTATCTTTTGCAATACACAAACAATGTAGACACATACAAATTTTTGGAGACTCAAAAATAGTCATAAATTGGTTCAGCAACATAAAAACATGCCATGCATATACACTTAGAAGTATTTTTGGATGATATTATTTTTCTCAAAACTCATTTTGTACATATCTCATGCACTCATATATACAGGGAGCATAATGAAGATGCAGACAAGCTATCGAAAGAGGCAATGCATCGTCCTAGAGGAGAATGGATGATCACAGAGCACTCACCTGACCGGGCCTATTGGTTCTTCCACAGACCATATATGGATCAGGAACTACAGAGAGCAGACAGACTCTAATACCAGCAGTTTTTTATGTTATTTCTTGTTTTAGCATATTTTGGCAACAAAACAACAATCACCATTTGGTGAAATTTTGAAATATGTAATTAATTTGTATATAAACAGCAGCCAAGAGTACACTCAACATATAACCATTTTGTAAAAATTTAAAGCATTTTGTTTTCTTACAAACTCTTTACACTTAACTACAATCATAGTATTGCATATGCCTATGGCATTTACAACATGTAATTTTCAACAATATAGTGGAAATTACGATATTTTCTCCCTAAAAAAAATAAAAATAAAAAATAAAAAAAAAATACATAAAATTTAACATCTGAGATAGAATAATTTTGAAATTAAAAATAAATATAAATAAATACATAAAATTAATATAATATACATATTTTATAATCACTTAAAAATCTCTTTAAAATAATTAAATATAATATAAAAATAAATAAATACATAAAATTTAACATCTTAAATATAATAAATTAAAAATTAAAAATAAATACATAAATTTAATATAATATACATATATTATAATCACTTAAAAGTCTATCTAAATCATCAATATTTGATAATTAAATGTAATGTTAACCACACTATTATTTTTTTTAATTGCTGTTAAAATGGACACATAAACGCCAAAACGAAAAAAATTCTCATGCAGAGAGCAAAAATTTCAACGCAAAAACAATGATTTGACATGACGCTGATTTGACAATGGTTTCTCGCACCAACTCTTACAGACATTGTCGTTGAAGTTGACACGCATTAATAAAACAGTTTACCAATACAAAGAGCAAGAAACTCTTACGATTTATTAAATCTGATGCGAAGATATCGGGAAAACCCATGTCTGCCAATAAATCAGGAAAATATTCTTAAATTGGAATTATACTTGAAGGATGCCAATAATATTTTTGTGGAAAGGTTTTAGGTGGGTTATGGAAATTTAAGTACTGTGTACTAAGTTAACGATTTGATTATATTTGTTATATATATATATAGAGCTTTAATAAAATTTATATCAATTAAAATATTGTTATATGATTGTTATATAGTAGTTTATACTTCTGGTTTTATAAAAAAATTAGTAAAATTATTTAATTATTGTGATATATTGAAAGAATTACCAATTTTGTAAAATATATTTTTGAGATAGAATTGGTTTTAATTTATTTCGAAATATTGAAAACTATTATTTAATATACATTTTAATTTAAAATATTAAGAAATAATACAATATGTTATTTTTAAATAGCTGATTAATATAATTTGTTTTAATTAATATAGTTTGTTTTGGATATTTTCTGAAATATTAAATGTTATAATTATATTAAGTAAATATAACATGTTAGGTTATAAAATTAGTAGACATTTTTTATGTTAATTATAATAGTAAATTTTTTAATTAATATTAAAAAAAAATTGTAGCATTTCAACAAAGAAATAGATCAATTATTTAACTATGTGATGTTTCATTCACTTAATTATGGAATGTAATAAAACAAAAACGAAATTTGATGTGACCTATGTATTATTGGCTTAAATAATTATAGAATGCAATAAAAACTGAAACAAAAATTGATGTGATCCATGTACTCTTGACTAATTATTTGAGGCATTAGGCAATAACATGTCCAAATTGACAATCAACCTATGAGAGATAAATGCCAATAAAATAAATTGCAAAAAATAAAAAATAAGAATTTAAAATTACACTTTGCGAAATTGAAAAATATTTTTCATGTTTCACTAAATTAATAGGCACTTAGCTACTTAGAAGCAAATAATGCTCAGAAAAAATTAAATTAAATTATTTTATATAAAATTGTAAAATAAAAAGAAAATTCAATTAAACAAATAATTTTCACCCAGCTTGATAACCCATGATGCAGCGTCGACCCACTCACAACTTCCAGCATGAATGATGGGATTATTTATTTCATTTGCAAATAAGCATTTAGTATTTAGAATTATGCTGCATAAATTATTTATGGTAATATCCCTGAATGTAAGATTCAAATAGAGGAGGTTGACCTACAATTACACTTTCTCGAACAAATGGCTTTAGTAAGGCAGGGAGGGATCCTTATCTGATTGAAGTCCAAGTGTTTGTCTCACAATTTCTAGAATAGGTTTAGGGAACGCTGGTGGGAGGGAGGGACCCCCTTCAATGGTAGCCCGGGATGGGGTGGAAGTGGCGAGATGGAACTCCTGGTCATTAATAGCCAGACGAGCAGCCACGGCCATGGCTGATCTTCCCTTTACTTTCTGTCAGTTTCCACCCTACTCACATACTGTTATCTTTCCATTTTACACCATATAGCAGCAGCTCGTAACAAAGGCCGTTCAAGATGGACGGGGAAGAAGAGAACGAGGAACCTGACCTACGATTCCAGTTTGCAAAGAGGCCTGGACTCGCTCTCAATGGGCAGCATTCGATTCGAAAGAGACCTGAGAAGAAGCATAACATGATCACTTTCACTGCATAGTTGTTTCGAGTTCTTTCTCTCTTCGGCAGCCAGCAGTTCATGGTATCATTACAGACTTCAAACATAAGTCGAATAATCGAAAGAGTTTCAGCAAGGGGAATTAAGTGCATCTGGTCCGATTTAGTCATAGAATATAGCTCTATACAAAGATATGGCAGAACCCATTTCATAGGATTCCAACCAAGAGTTTCAGCAAGGGGAATTAAGTGCATCTGGTCCGATTTAGTCATAGAATGTAGCTGTATACAAAGGTATGCATCTGGTCCGATTTAGTCATGGAATATAGCTGTATACAAAGGTATGGTAGATCCCATTTCATAGGATTTTAGTGTTCAGAATTATATCTTTGAGATAGGTGCAAGTTTAACCAAAAACACAAGGTCAGTGACCGTTCTTTTAATAATAAAAAAACTGGGCTGTTTATTAGAGCAGCTTAACTGATCTCATATGTGGTGAGAGAATTTATGTGGGACTCTGATACAGAGTATAATGTATGTTGCTTTCCATTGCCAGCTGTACTGGTTTGAGAAATGGGTTTTTGAGGTACAATGTTCTGTATTGTCTTCTGATTACTTTGTTGTATGTAAGATTGTTTCTACGTTTGGAAACTAATCATTACGCAACTGGACTGGTACTTGCAATTACCAAGTTTGAATTTGACTGGGATACTATACAATATTGAAAAAATTTCGATTGAAAACTTTTCAGATTCGCCCCTAGATATCGTAAAATGAAATATTATATATGAATAATGAAAAAGAAATTATATGCTATCATGCGGCCTCCTCCGGGGGTCCAATTATATGATTTCTCTGTCCAAGATAACATCTTTTATATATATGCACACAATCAGTGACATGTCTCCTCTGAGAAAACTGTAATGACGATCATTATATCACCTTAATATAATACATTCTGATTTTTTTCACTGAAAAAAAATGAAAAAGAAATTATATAATCATGAGAGGGTTACCTAGATCAAATTCATTAACATTACAGCAGACAAAGGCTTGCAGATTAATTAAAATTATAAGAAATTAAAATATACATCATAATTTTGGTTTATTATAATTGCTGAAAACATTGATAATGAAATTCGTGTATTGAATATATTTTTTTATAGATCAAATTCATTAATATTATGGATATATTTTTATAGATCAAATTCATTAAGATTACAAAAGAGAAAGACTTGTAGATCCATTAAAATTACAGGAAATTGTAGATCCATTAAGATTACCTTTCATCGCTTTAACGTTTACCTAATAATGATTTCTTTCCACTCTCATCACTACAAACAAACCTCTGGCGAGTTTCTGTAACTGCAGATCCCTTCTCACAGTTCACAAGCAGAAACCCACCACTTGTGGTGCAGGTCTGTGAACAAAGCAGATCTCCATTTGGGTGGTTTGGAAGACACTGCAGTTCTCCCACTCAGAATCCCTGCCTACAGATCGATGCCACTTCGTATAAATACAATGGGTAAATCTAAATGCCTTCACATTGTACATTTTTCAAACATGGCAAAGAGACGTTGGATGGTAGGCATTAAAAGACATGATTAGATGTAGCTTTACTGTTCAATGTGTAAATTCATATTCAATTAATTCAATATATATATGGAAATATACTAGCTTATCAGCATAATGAGATGATTAAATGTAGCTTTGCTGTTCAATGTGTAAATTCATATTCAATTAATTCAATATATATATATGGAAATATACTAGCTTATCAGCTTAATTATGGATATATTAGTCTATAGGCTACAAAGAATAACATTCATGCAGTATTTATTGAGCATTATATGTGGTCATAGTATTAAATAGCCAGCCAAAAAAACTATGAAATTTCAATAATAAATTTAATTAAATGTTTCAAGTTATCATCTGGAACGATAGAGTTAATTTCAAATTGCAACTTTGTTAATTTATTTCCATCATAAATCTATATATGTCAATGCTTCAGCATATTTATATATTCTCTTACATGATTATATATATGTTAGAAATGGTCATCAAAACAACGTTTCTGTGATATATAAATTTTAATTTGTATTCTAAAATATTATATTATAAAATTAATTATATTAATTGGTTTAGAATGTGGTTTTAATTAAAATATTGATATGATGGATTTAGGAGATAAATTTTTAAATAACTCTCCTGAAAGAACTTTTTTTTCAAACAAACTATATTTATGAAGATATTTTATTGAGGAGTAGGATTTTGCCTTGTATGTGTATAATGAAAGAGAAATAGGTTTTGATGTCTAAACTGTATGTTTTTTAAGATGTAAACATTTGGTTAGTATAGATCCATTTTAATCATAGATCAAGCAAGTACCAAGAGGGATCAAATCTATTTTGAGGTACAAACATTTTTGGAGTGCACAACTTGAAAAAAGATTTGAAGCTAGTGTATGTATCAATTTTCATTGTTTGAATTGCATTTTCGAAAAATCTTTTTGGCCACTTAAATTATGTAAATTACACAGCATAAACGTTCATTACTGAATTTTGTACAAAATTAACAAAAAAAAAAATATATAAACTAAAATTACTGAAAATATTTTAACATAAGGTTTATTTTAACCATAAAAATTTATTTTTTTAATTTCATATATATATATAAAATAATGTGTTTTATCATTATATATAACATATGCTTTGTTATTAGTAATATTTTTTTAATGTTATATTAACTTTATATTAAAAGTAAAATAAAAGAGACATAATTTTTATTAATCATGATATGAAATAATTGAATTTTTTAAGTTTCAATTATATCTTTTTTTTAAATTGAAATATTTTATTATGGTTACTATTAATTTAATTAGTTAATGTTGTTTTAAAATATTTTAAAAAAATATAAGAATTATAAGTCTTACACTCCAAATGAAAATATAATATGGTTTTTTAAATTTTTAGTTGTTTTATCTCTCTAAAGTTAATATAAAATTATGTTACTTCACATAGACATCCAAATAGTTTATTTATGATTGAGAGTGGAAGTGAAATATTTTTACCACATCTTCTTCATATTAATCAAGAAAATATTTTATTTTTATTTTAAAAACATCATATATCAACTCAAAGTTGAGCATAGACTAAATCACACATTACCTTAATAAAAATTTATGTTTTGGGTAGTTCTTCTCATGCTCATTCAGTTTTTGCGACTCATAGCATACCACCTGTCAATCTTGCATAAGGACTCCACCAAGTCCTCTCTTGCAAGAATCCGTGTATACTACAAACTCTTTGTCCAGATCTACAATCTGCAGCACTAGTGCATGTGTCAACAATTGCTTAAGTTGCTCAAAACTAGCCTCACACTCCTTTCTCCATTCAAAATTCTTACCTTTCCTCTGCAACGATGTGATAAGATAAGAAATATGCGAGAAGTTCCTAATGAACCTCCTATAGTAGTCTGCCAACCCCATGAAAAATCTCACCTCAACCACATTCTTATGAGCTACCCACTCCATGATGGCCCTTATCTTCTCTAGATCTACTGCAATGCCCTCCTTGGAGAAAACATGTTCCAAATAATGTACCTCAGTCTGAAAGAAACTACACTTGTTGAGTTTAGCATACAAATGATTCTCTCTCAACAACCTCAACATGGTTGCTAAATGCTCGACATGCTCTTCCTCATTTTTAGAATATACCAGTATATCATCAATGAACACAATAACAAAATTATCCAAATACGGATGCAACACATTATTCATCAAGCACATAAATGTAGCTGGAGCATTAGTTAATCCGAATAGAACAACAACAAACTCATAATGCCCATACCTGATCTTGAACACAGTCTTGTAAATGTCCTCCTCTTTGATGCGTACCTAATGGTATCCCGATCTCAAGTCTATCTTTGAGAACATTGTTGCTCCCTTCAGCTGATCGAACAAGTCATCAATCCTTGGTAATGGATATTTGTTCTTAATGGTCACTTTTTTCAATTGCATGTATTCAATGCATAATCTAAGAGTTCCATCTTTCTTCTTCACAAATAATATTGGTGCATCCCAAGGTGATACTCTTGGCCTAATGTATCCCTTGTCCAACATTTCCTTTAATTGTAGCTTTAACTCAACCAACTGAGGTGTTCTCATCATGTAAGGTGCTTTTGATGTTGGAGCTACCCGTGGCACTAACTCAATCAAAAATTCTACCTCCCTATGCGGTGGCAACTCTGTAATGTCCTCAGTAAATACATCTTGAAACTACTGCAAAACTGGGTACCTTCTCAACACATCTTCATCCTCAACCTCCTTACCCTTATCACTAGAAATGTGTAATGTAAACAACATACACCCTTTCCTGCGGCTACGCTTTGCTTACATAGTTGTCACCATCCTGATTGATGTGGATTTCTTCTTACCCTACAAGACTCTTGGTTCCCCATTGTCATCAACACGCTCAATAGCTTTGTCATAATAGTCTACCTTGGTTCTATGAAGATACAACCAATTCATGCCCAACAACATACTATATGATCTCAACATTGGTACATTTAGATGCGTTGTTGTAGGCATACCATTCAAATCAAATGCACAAGCTCTTACCTAATTATGAACTCGCTTCTTTGTACCTATAGCCAACTGCACTAACTAAGACTCTACATGAAATTCCTTACTCAAACCACACTTATTCACCAAGTCAGTACTAACATAGCTATAATTAGATCCAGGGTAAATCAAAATAGAAAAACTTGATCACAAAGCTTACCATCCACCTCAATGATAGATGCCTGGTGTTTTTCATGTGTGTTGTCCATTGCTGCATAAATATGAGGAATATTGATTAGGAGCTCAAAATTTTCTAACAAATCAAAGTGTCATAATCTTTATAAGCTTAGCTTCATATCGAAGAGCTCATTATTCTGAATCCAATGGTTCAAATGACACTCAAATCCGAGCTCGTATACAAAAGTTAGAGCAAGTCAAAGTTCAGGTTTGACTTGAACATGTGGCAGGATTAGATGACATGGAAAAGGTCCCAGCGAATCTAGAGGCACCAAGTGGCAAGCTGCCATTGGCCCCCACATGTCACAAATCACAATCGCAGGCAGGTCAGAATTAAAAATCGGACCCCGAGCAGGGAAGGGTGCGATGCGATAAAGGCAGGAAGGAAGGTATTTGGAAATCGACCAGAGTCGCGATTGCAGTGGATCGCAATCACACATTGGAGAAGGGAACAACATGAAGAATCGGCCCCAACACAAAGAGGTTGTGGTGCAATCATAAATCATAATCGCAACTCGCAGGAAAACAAAGTCCTGCATAAACAAAACCCTAGGACATCCGTCGATTGTGATCTGCGATAGGGTGCTGATGTGATAAAGTATGGGTTGCAATTTATAATCCCCGTTGGGTCCGCCAATACTTATGTGATAGAGCGTCAATGTGATATGCGATAAAGAGATGATGTGATATGTGATAGGATTTTTATTGCGATGTTCCACCGCCAATCAGCAATCGCAGTTTTCGAAAAGTGTTTTGTCCATCTCTTTGTCGATAGCCGATTGCGATATCCGACAAGGTGCGAAATTGTCGCCTTTACCACCGAAAAAGCCACTCCGCATGTGTCCACTCGGCCCTTAACCATGAGATAGGCAGGAAAGTTGTCGGGACCTCCGATTTCGGTGGAACTACCAGTTTTAACTACGGATAATGAATTTAACTGGTAGTAAGCTAGATTTGGAGGAGAAAATTGTGGAAAGACTGACAGGATTCATAACTAAGCCAATTTTCGACCAAAGGTGATGCAAAAAGAGGCTAGATAGCCATTTTTGGGTATTCTGAACTCATGGGAATAGGTTTCAGGATCAAAGGAGCACTTCTGGATAGGATTTTTGCAAAGTGAAGCATATGGGTGCTATGTTCAACCAGAGTGTTGATTCAGTTTGAGGAGTTTGAAGGTAGAGATGACCTTTTAGGGGACTTCCAGCCTCCATGTTCTTTCTGCAGCAGCCATTACAACAGTGTTGTAGCTTTATTTCTTCTTTTCTCTATATGTGTTTAAAGAAATATACTTGTTTATGTACTTCAAGTGGATTGTAGTATTGTTTATGCTCTTGGAAGTTGCAGTATGGGGTCTTGGTGTAAGATGCATGTGTTTGCTGAAGGTTTACATGTTTGACTATAGGTTAACATGTGTGTGGAATGAGAACTTGTACAAAAGTTGTTTCTTTGAAGGAGAAACTAACCATTCCATTTCAGCAGTTTATGTACTCTTATTTTCTTGATATTGAGCATAATGAGAAGGGGTCATGCCTTTAGAGCTGATCCAAGGAGATGTAGCCTAGGAGGGGTGAACTCCATTAACAATGGTTGGTGTATTACTGTTTGATGCATGCTTCCATTTAGTGTTTTGGTTTCATGTTTTAAGTTTTCTTCGTGAAACTAATTTAAGTAAACACACATAAAATTCATGTTTTTACTTGTTATTTTGGAGTACAAACCTCAAGCACATTTTTATATTCTGAATAGGGAATTAGCACAGCATTACTAATCTACTCCATTACAGATCAAGTTGGTATCAGAGCATAGGTTTGATTTTTGTAAGGAGGAATTGACTGTTGTTTGCAACTGAATGTGTTTTGAAGCTCAAGTGAGGAGAAGGTTTTGGAAAGGAGAGAAAGATTGTTACAATCTCTACCACCAAGTTCTACCTCAAATTGCAATAGAAGCTTCAAGAAAAGCATGTCCCAAGGAGGAGAGACTGCAAGAATGTTAGAGGATGTGAAGGCTTTTAGAAAGGCTTTCTTAGACATGGCATAAATGGTGAAAGTCCTCTATGAAGAAAGGAATACCAAATTGCAAGGTGAAATTTCTAGACCTCTAAGAGGAGAATGTTCTCCAAGGGAAGAAGGTAATAAGAATGGTGATAAACCACCATCTTTTCCACAATCATCATGTTTTTCTACAACTCTTATGCAAAATGCTAGTGCAGAAAGTCCTTCAGAGAAGATAGATGGAAAAGATTGTACCTTTTGTCCACATGATGAAGAAGATGAGGTTCTATCGACACCTAAATTTGAGGAGATAAAAGAAGAGACCCAAAGAGTCCAAGAGGACACATCCAGAATTAAAAGGGAGTTCGAAAAAATCTTTGTATGTCAGTCAAAAGATGCAGCAAATGGTAATAGTTTACATGCTTCTTCCTTATGCAAAAGTGTTGACGTAAATTCATTTGTAGCCTTTGAAAAACACAGTAAAGGCATTGGATCCAATCTCTTGAACAAGATGGGTTACAAGGGAGGAGGCCTTGGAGTAAACCAACAAGGCATTAAAAATCAAATTGAAGCCAAGGAGAGGCCTAAATACGAATTCTTAGGCTATGTAGCAAAACAAGAATGGTCTTCTAGCGACAGCACATGGGTATCTTGTTCCTTTTTCCATAAGAAAGGACATGAGGAGGCAAGATGTTGGGAGTTTCATCCAGAATTGGTTCCTCAAGCATAAGAAGGACTCGAAGCACAAAGAGTCTCCAAAGAGAGATGAAGATGTTGAAGAATAAGGGAAGCTAAATTCTTCTTGCCATGCAAGTTCCTCATGCAAGCAGCGTAAGTCAAAGGACAACAAACACACGTATATCTGTTCTATTAATTTGAATGTTGTTCATAATGGAAAACAACACATAGATTTGAATAATATGTTGAGGAATATGTTTCCATGCACCTTTTTCCTTTCAACTAACCATTGTGTAGATAAGTGCGATAAAAGGAAAGTAGTCATCAAGAAGATGTTTATGTCTATTGGAATTGAAACCAAAAAGAGAAAATCTCATCCAAGGTTAAAGAAAAGTGAGTCGAGAAGAACTCAAAATAACTTTTGTACTCACTGCAATATCAGTGGGCAATGGGTTGAGAAGTATTGGAAATTGTTTCCACAACTTCATCCTGGTAACAGCAAGAAAATCATGCAAGCACCAAAAGAGGAAGCGACAAAAGAAAAAGTGGTGCAAGATGCGGCCATCCCTGGAACAACTTCAGAAGAAGAGAAAGTTCAAATAGCGGGTTCACTTACTTGGTTGGGTAAGAAATGGGTGGATTATTTGTCTAGTTGAACTTTGTTAAAAAAAAACAATAGTTACATATCCGCATAATTGGGTAACTTGTAAAAGTGATGTTCATAAATAAATCACTTATATGCAACAATGTTTTCTTTAAGAATTACAATGCTAGTTTGGCTTGTTGATAGTCAATTTGAATGGAAAAACTAGGAGTCAAGGTTATTCCATTTTGTAAAATATTTTCTCAAACCGTCGATTTTAAAACTATTGTATGAGTAGTTGCAGCACATTTAGTATGTTTCAAATGTGTTTAGCAATCAAGTTATACAAGTATTCACTATGTGAGGCTTGTTTTGGTTCATTTGGCAAAGTCTTTTAGGACCTTATCCTCGATAAGGATTTTTCAGATGAGCACCTTGGAATTATTCTTGGAAAGGATATTGATGTGGATGGCCATAGAGACATGGGCAAGCTGAGAAGAACATTGAACTTGAATTCTTTGGTCAAATTATATTTTAAGTTCAGCTTGAGAAAAAGCCAAGACAAGTACAAGTCAGGGCACTGCAAACATCAATTGGATCGAGTTTGGAAAAATGAAGGAACTTTACCTTCAAATGATGAACAATTGAAAGTAAAATTTTGGAGACCAAAAGTTTTTCAGTGGGGAAGAGTGATCAGGAGCTCAAAATTTGCCAAAAAAATCAGTCTCAAAATCTTGATAATATTAGCTTTAGATCGAATAGCTCGTCATTCTGAATCAACAGTGCAAATGACACTCAAATCCGAGCTCGTATGTAGAACTTAGAGAAATTCAAAGTTCAGGTTTGACTTGGACACATGGTAGGATTCGATGACATGGAAAAGGTCCCAGCGAATCGGGAGGCACCAAATGGCAAGCTTCCATTGGCTCCCGCATGTCGCAAATCACAATCATAGGCAGGTTGGAATTAAAAATCAGCCCATGAGTAGGGAAGGGTGCGATGTGATAAAGGCAGGTGAGAAGGTATTCGGAAATCGGTCACACATCAAAAAAGGGAACAGCACGAAGAATCAGCCCCGACGTAGACAAGTTGTGATGCGATCACAAATTGCAATCACAACTCATAGGAAAATAAATTCTCACATAAACAAAACCCCAGGACGTCTGCTGATTGGGATCTACGATAGGGCGCGGGTGCAATAAATTATGGGTTGCAATTTATAATCCTCGTTGGGTCCGCTGATACTGATCCGATAGAGAGCCGATGTGATATGTAATAGAGCGTAGATATGATATGTGATAGGATTGTGATTGTGATGTTCCACCGCCAATCATCGATCGGCGATTGCATTTTCCGAAAATTGTTATATCCATCTCTCCACCAATAGCCGATTGCAATTGCGATATCTGACAAGGTGCGAAATCATCACCTTTACCACCGGAAAAGACACTCTGAATCTGACCACTCGGCCCTTAACTGCGAGATAGGCGGGAAAGTTGGAGGGACCACTGATTTTGGCAGAACTGCTAGTTTTAACTATGGATAATGAATTTAACTGGAAGTAAGCCAAATTTGGAGGAGAAAATTGTGGAAAGACTGACAAAAGTCATACTAAGGAAATTTTTTACCAAACGGGATGCAAAAAGAGGCTAGATAGCCATTTTTGGGTATTTTGAACTCATGGGAATAGGTTTCAGGATCAAAGGAGCACTTCTGGATAGGCTTTTTGCAAAGTGAAGCCTATGGGTGCTCTGGTCAATCAGAATGTTGATTCAGTTTAAGGAGGAGTTTGAAGGTGGAGATGACCTTTCATGGGACTTCTAGCCTCCATGTGCTTTCTGTAGTAGCCATTACAACAATTTTGTAGCTTTATTTCTTCTTTTCTCTATATGTGTTTGAATAAAGAGACTTGTTTATGTACTTCAAGTGGATTGTAGTATTGTTTATGCTCTTGGAAGTTGGAGTATGGGGTCTTGGTGTAAGATGCTTGTGTTTGCTGAATATTTAAATGTTTGACTATAGGTTAACATGTGTGTGGAATGAAAAATTTTACAAAAGTTGTTTCTTTGAAGGAGAAACTAGCCATTACATTTCAACGGTTTATGTACTCTTCTTTTCTTGATATTGAGCATAATGAGAAGGGGTCATGCATTTAGATCTAATCCAAGGAGATGTATCCCAGGAGGGGTGAACTCCTTTAAAAATGGCTGGTGTATTACTATTTGATGCATGCTTCCATTCAGTGTTTTGGTTTCATTGTTTAAGTTTTCTTCATGAAACTAACTTAGGTAAACACACATAAAATTCATGTTTTTACTTGCTATTTGCGAGTACAAACCTCAAGCACATTTTTATATTTTGAATGGGGAATTAGCACAACATTACTAATATTCTCCATTACAGATCAAATACTCTCGACAACATCCCCAATAGTTTGCACCTCCTGTGCACTGTATATCTTAGGCCTACCACCCTGATTATGTCGACAATCTCTCTTAAGGTGTTCCTTGCCACTTGTCCAACACTCCAACCGACGAATACCAACACCTCTATGCTACTGTTGCGACTCATGTCCCTATCTAGCTACAGTAAATCTCTTTTGTTGTGCCACATTCTCTTTCTCATCTGCATGCTAAGACCTTGTCCTCTTAGGCTGTCATTTAACTTTACCTTTGTCTTTTCCCTTCCATCCTTGTTGAGATTCATTCTTATGCTTTGATTTTTCATAGAAATGCTTCAATTTCCCAATAACTTCCTCAAGTGACCGAGGCTCATCATACTCAATCTGATCTCTAAATGCTAATGGAAAACCATTGACAAACCATTGAACTTTAGCATTCTGATCAGTAAGATATAGTGCATACCTCAATAGCTCCATAAACTTGGTTGTGTACTCTTCATTTGTCATTGATCCCATCTTTAGCTCATAGAAATCTTTAGCCTTACTATCGTAGTACCTTTTTGACAAATACTTCTTCCTTAAAATCCTCTTGAACTTCCACCAAATCAAGTCATATGTCTTGATGTCTCTGACCTCGCGTAACATCTTCCCACCAAATGTCTGCTTTACCTATCAAGCTGAAGATTGCAACTTTGGCCTTCATGTTATCTTTGTACTCATGCAACTCAAAGAATTTTTTCATCCCAAGTATCCAAGCCTTTGCATATTCCGGCTTCTCCATATCTCCATCAAAAGTAGGTGGATTCATGATCTTAAACTCATCTAGTAAGTATCCCCTTGTAAGGATGATAGTGATGATGATCATGATGTCTATCAAAACCAGAACTAGAATAGTACTTGTATCCATCGCCTCTCCTATTTGGAGTATCGAACAACCTGACATCTATCACCGTATCAGATCTATCCGACTTGTATCTACCAGGAGACCTACTTCTGTATTCCCCATTAGTTCTATCCTCATGTCCATGGTTGATCCAAAGTGACCCTTGTCGCTGTAAGTATGACAAACTCTAAAGAAGTATAGCATTAACCTTTGCTTGTTTCTCTTGTGCCTGTATGATCTAGTCATTATCTACCTTACAACTCCTTATCTCTTTCTTCAAGCTCCTCAATGTATCTACCAAGTCAAAAGTGTGCCCTGCCCCATGCTACTCATTTGATGCATATGGAGATTATATGTAGTCTACCTTAGTATAGCTCGGGGAGGTTACCTTGTCTACAATATCAACAAATCGACATGATACATGTATAACATAAACATAACAACATATAGACATGTAAAAATAAATTCATCAACACATAAACATCATTCTAGGTAGGGCCCAGTCATCAATGCAAGGCCATATCAACATTGCATGCTATGACCTCATGCACGACAACAACCATTAATCCATTGTACACATTTCCGTGTGCAACTATCAACATGCATAAGAAATTCCAAATCAACTACACATACACATAAACGCATGTAGTTGAGCATAAGCGATCAATTATTTTAATCAACTTACAAGATTGATACATGTTATCAAACCTACAAGAATGTAGCCTAACATACAAGGATGTAAATAGGCGACATAAAATCAACATGTAAGCGACATATAACCATATGCAACCACTCATATACTCATGATGATTCATTCCACAAAATCAACATCAAATTCTCCAAAACAAGCTTACTTCAACCATAATCAATCATCAAGCAAATGTTATGAGCACATGGAATGAAAGTGTAAGAGACACACATGCAACTGACATGCATGCATGACCAACACACATCGTCCATCCAGTCTGAGGGGTGAACCATGCTCTGATACCACTATGTCACACCCTCCTCACACATCTACCCAAGTAATTAGCCAATCGAGGTAAACATGTGACAAGAAGCTACTATGATTGGATTCTACCTCCTATGTGACCTTAAGGAAGTGGAATCGACGAAAACATCACACACAATCATCCAGCATCAGCTTCAAGACCCACAGAAACCAATCTAACATTTCAGATAGTTTTCCCTTGGGTCCTACTAAATTTTTGACCATCTTAGGCCTGAGTCGCTCCAATGCTATAGGCAAGAGAGTCTCTAGAAACCCAAAGTCGCTCTCATAGGCTTGCCTACCAGTGACCAAAGACTAAATTTATCAGTGTTATGCCAGCGACTCCAGCATTTGAGCCACTTTTTCATGCCCGAAGCCCAAGTCACTACCCAAAATGGAATGATAACTTAGGAACAGTAAAATAACAGGGAAACAATGATGCAAAATAAATAAGTTGAACAAGACATTCATCAGACCCCTACTAGCCATGCCTAGAATTTTTTCAAGCATATCATCAACATGTAACCTACAAGTGTAAACAATAGAATTAATTGTAGGGATATCATACTTATCTGAGAATTGATATGAACCATTGTTCCCTCATGTCATTTTCTACATTACCATATATTAGACCATAGGTACATTATCCATTCATTTACAAGTAAAAACATGCTGAGAGCCATACATAGTCGTTGTCATAAAACATCCATATAACCAGCATAATAGGGATAGAAATATCATAAGAATATCAGCAATGAAATCCACATATACATCAGTACACTTACACATGAAAATCAAGGGAATAGATTTATCATTAATAAATACAACAAACCAATTGGACATGGGACTACCACGTTCCACCCGACGATAGAATTGCTGAGCCAAATCTCTATTCAATCATTCACCCTCATGCCATTTTCCAAACATGAATGTGGGACTCAAACCAAAATAACCAACAAGGGCATACCGAGGCTAAACCACCTCACCCTCATCAATAGAAACCAGTCTTTATCGTAATCCATCCTGGATCAATAGGTCGACAAAATGAACACATCATAACAAGCTTTATCGTGATCTCCACCCGACCATTAGGCTAAATAGGCATGGATGCCACCAATTTATCCACCTACACCGTGAGGAATTTTCCTGTCTCCTAGTCTCTCAAGATTTACCACAATCCAAACCTAGATCACTAGGCCCTAAACCGAGACCCCAGTCTCTCAAGATTTAGCACAATCCACACCAGATCATTAGGCCCTAAACCAAGACCCACTCTCCAAGCTTTACCGCATATCCCAATCCTGGGATTACTAGGCCAAACAGAGAGAAAGCCACCTCTTGGCTTTACCATATATCCTGCCATTCATCGGCAAGGCTTCCTAGGCCATCTAAGGCAACACAAAATCCATATTTATTGCAACCCACGGTCTAGTTCAGGGGTTACCAGGCCATGTGTTCTATCATTTCGGAGATCCACCTCACTCAGCTTCAAATCCATCCACCAAAACATGAGAATCCCATCACACCATGGCTATCTGGAAATGGAAAGGCTAGGCTAAAAACAGTGTTACACCTGGAAAAACCCATGCCACAACAACAAAAGAATCACATGCAATACCATGCATGCCAAATCTAGCAAGGAAAATACACATGCAAGTTGATACCTGCAATGAAGCCTATTGTAGTTGTTTGATCCTGCCTTTCCCTGCTTAATATTTGCTTCCTCTTTCCTTCTTTACCTTTCTTCCTCCAATGCCAAAATGCTCCAAGAAAACTCTAAGTATCCAAGAGTGAAAGAGAGAGAGAGAGAATAATGAGAGAGCTTCAAAACTAAACTGACAAAAGGTTACCAACTGATCCTCAAAAGCCTTTTTATGAACGAGGCCTCTATTTTCTTCATTTTCCATTATTTTCCTTAAATTTCCTCCTCACATGCAACCTGTGACCTTTCACCTCCCTTTTCTCCTAATTTCAATTATTTTCATAAATAAATGTGCCAAAAATGCCATTTTGCCTTTCAAAAGCCTTAGTCACTGCCTTTGCCAACTTCCTTAGCCATAAACAACAAAATGAACAGCCCCTAGGATGTATTGCCCAACGTTCAGCTTAGAATAAGTGTCCCTTTAACTATGGTTATTGTTTTTTCCTTCACTAACTTTTATTACATGGAATTTTCACCAGGGTTGTTATAGAGAAATGGTTATAAAAAAATACATGCACCAATAATCAATTGTGTGGAGGCCTATTTGTAGGACTTCTTTGAGGAAAATTGTAAATTTGCAATGCATATAGTGTGATGTTAGATGTGGGTTTTTAATTATGTTTTGAACTCTCCATTGGTAATGATTGTTCAAACTAGAGGGAACATTAGTAGGCATGATCATGTGCAAGTCATACCATTTGGAACCCAAAATTATATATAATATATATTTTTTAAGGGTATTTCTATATACATGTAAGGGGATCAAGTTTTATTTAAGGAGTTCAATGAAAAAAATGGATTTATTTATCAGTAAGAAAAAGTTTTTTAAGATTAAAAAGAGAAGAGAGATGGTTTTAAGTGGGAGCCTCTTTTTAGCTATTGATTCCAATTTTAACAAGCAAATTGTAAAGTTTGGGTTATTAATATGTTATTTTGTGGTTATACAAAATCACGTAATTTAGAAGCCACAAGTTTTAATGAATGCATAGAAGGATAAAATCAGCATGGATGGGACTATATTTATGAAGATTTCAAAATAAATTTATGTAAAACAATGTGGCACATATTAAAGAATGATTATTAGGACATCATGAAGGTGAATACAGTTCAATTGCAAATGTTGAGGATGAATTTTGAGAATTCGAAGTTGAAAGAGACAAAATCCATCAACAAGGCCATGACCTAAGTCATAAACATTGTTAATTAGCTAAGATGAATCATGAAGAGCTTTCAGATCAGAAAGTGGTAGAGAAGGTTCTCAAAACCTTGCCTAACAAATTTGATGAATAGTGGAAGCCATTGAAGAATCTAAAGACTTGTCACATATATGAGTAGATGAGATATTGAGATCCTTGTTATACCATGAATCTCAAATAAGTAGGAATGATTAATCTTTAGAAAAATGCATTCAAATCGAAAGTTTCTATCCTAAGAGGTATAAGAGGATCAAGATCAAGATGCAGGGGTAGGAACAATAGAAGCAATAATTAAAGATATGATTCAGAACAAGAAAGGAAATCATATCAAAATCCTAATAATTCAAGTAGGTGTAGCAATATAAGTTCACAATCAAATCAGAGTTGTGACAAATCAAAATTTAAGTGATTTTATTGTAATAAGTTGAGACATTATGTACATGAATGTAGCAAAAAAAAAAGTTGATCTTTGTTGACAAGATGCAAACTATTCTTCTTATAAGTGTGAAAAATATTTATTCCTTATAAGTATCAACAATCAAGAGTTATCTAATAATATTTATCTTATAGATAGTGGATGTAGCAATCATATGATAGGAAACCAAATCAGAATTAAAAATATGGATGAGTCAATAAGGATGGAAGTTATGTTGGGCTCAGATGATATTCTAAAATTTATGTGAAAATGAATGGTTAACATCTTCATCAAACAAGGTGAAAAAAGACATACCAAATGTCTACTTTAATCTAGGTTTAAAACATAGTCTATTTAGTGTTGGCCAACATACTTAAAAGGAGTATAATGTACTCTTTAAGGGAAATAATTGTTTCATATATGAAAAATCTCCTAGTAAGATGTTGATTGAAAAAGTAATATGACAGAGAATAAGATGCATCCACTTGCACTGAAGTATGATAGACATGATGACTCATTTGTTCGAAAAGCGTCTTGCTTGGATCATTTTTTGTTATGGAATTATATGATTGTTCATCTATGTTTTGTTGGCCTTAGACTATTGCACCAACAAAAGTTGGTTGAATGGGTTCTTCCCAATCAAGTGCCAACTAGTTCATGTGAGAGTTGCAATCTAACAAAGAAACATAGGGACAGTTGTCCTGAGTATCTTATAGAGAAAAGGAGCTTTTGGAGTTGGTTCATATAGATTTGTGTGGTCTATGCCACTCAAAGGAACTTACTACTCCTTAACCTCCATAGATGATTACAACAAAAAGACTTGGGTGTATTTTCTCACAAAGAGGTCCAAAACTCTTCACAAGTTTCAAGAATTCAATGTAATGGTTGAGAAACAATGTGGTCATCAAATTAAAGTGTTAAGAATGGATAGAGGATGTGAGTATGATTCAAAATATTTTCAAAAAAAATTCAAGCATCATGGGTTCAAAAAAGTTCATAACAAGGTACACACCATAGCAAAATGGTGTAGTTAAAAGGAAAAACATAACCATTATGAATATGAATAGAAGCATGTTGAAGGAAAAACATCTATCAAATGAGTTTTTGGGAGAAGCAATAGCTTTCTTAGTTTATGTTTTGAATAGATCTCCCATTAGAAGTTTGAAGAAAAAAAACCATAGGAAGCATGGATAGGTATGAGTTGTAGTGTAGCACACTTCAGGGTACTTGTTGTAGCATATTCTCATGTGCCTGAAGAGTTTAAAAGGAAGCTAGGTGAAAAAAGTGAGAAGTGCATTTTTATTGGGTACGGTGATCACTCCAAGGCATACAAGTTGTAAAATCCAATAACAAAGAAATTAATAATCAACATAGATGTTGAATTTAAATAAAATGAAGAATGGGATGAAAGAATTGATAAATCTATAATGGTTAGAGTATGAATACATCAAGTAGAATATGATGTAGAGGAACAAGTTGTACAAAGAGGTGAACAATATTTGCAAACTCGATAATCAATTAGAAATATTCCAACAAGAACTCTATGAAATTCTATTCAAGTTGAGTCATCTACTCCAACAATTTAGTCTACTACTCAATAAGGTATTGAATATGATCCTATAATTGATTCCTTAAGATCTAGAAATACTTGAAGTTTGAGAGGCATCTATGACTACTTAGATGTGAATTCAAAATTTGCATTGTTTACTTGTCAACCAACATGTTTTGGAGAAGCAATGAAAATTTAAAATTGGGGCAAAGCAATAGATGAAGAGATGGATTCAATAAATAAAAATTATACATGGGATCTAGTACAATTACCACAAGATAAAGATTGCATAGTTGTAAAATGAGTTTACAAAAAAAAAACCAATGAGAAAGGAGACATAGAAAATTACAAGATTGTATTGGTAGAAAAAGGATTTGCACAACAACCTGGAGTGCATTATGGTGAGACCTTTGCACTAGTTGCAAGGTTAGATACATATAGAGTTATTTTAGCCATAAAAACTTAGAATAGGTTGAAAGTTTATAAGATGGTTGTAAATTCATTTTTCTTGAATGGCGTTTTAGAAGAAGAAGTATATGTGGAGCAACCATTAGGATATTTGATTAAGGTCGTGAAAATAAGGAATACATATTGAAGAAATCTCTCTATGGATTTAAGCAAGCTCCTTGAGCTTGGTATTGCATGATTGATTCATATCTAATCAACAGTAGATTTAGTAGAAGCGCGGTGAGTCTACATTGTATATAAAGGTTAATGAGTAAGGAAAAATTCAAATTGTTTAATTTTATGTGGATGATATGATCTTCACAGGGAATTTATAAATAGAAAATTTTAAATTGGTTTTGAAGAAGGATTTTGAAATGACTGATTTGGGGTTAAGGAGATTCTTTTTCTATATTTAATTCATTCAGACATGTTTAGGTACTTTTGTCTTTCGAGCATGGTATGCCATAGATATGTTGAAAATATCTAAAATTATGAATTGTAAGTTGACACCAACTCCAATTTCAGTAGGAACAAAGCTCTACAAAGAAGATATAGTATCCAAAATATATCCAACTTTGTTCAAGAGGTTGGTTGGTAGTCTTTTATATAGTACTTCCATTACACCAGACCTTATATATGTTGTAAGTTTGATTTTGGGGTTCTAGAAGCCTCCAAAAGACTAATAGTGGAAAGAAAGAAAGAAAAAATAAGATTTATTGTGGAATAATGGGATATGGAATATTATACACCAAAACTGATAGTGATCTTTTAATTGGATATGTATATTGTGATTTTCATGTAGCATGGATGACAGGAAGAGTATCTTAGAATATGTTTTTCATCTTGGTTTAGGTGTGATTTCATGAGAATCCAAGCAATATCCCATTGTGAAAATATCATCCGCTGAATCAAAGTACGTAATAGTGATAACATCAACCTTCCAAACAATTTGGTTACACAAAGTATTGGTTGATCTACAACATGAATAAGAGAGACCAAATATAGTGTATTTTGATAACAACTTAATAGTAACTTTGTCAAAGAACCATGTTTTTATTCAGAAAAGAAAGCATATTGATATGAGATATCATTTCATTAGAGATTTTGTAAAGAATGTATAAATCCACTTTGAATCTTGTAAATCAAAAGAATAAATGGCTTACATATTCAAAAAGTCATTAACAAGAGATATATTTGAGTTTCATAGACAAAACTTAGGTGTTGTAACCATATTTGATACCCAATAGGAAGTAGTGGTCATGATTAAGAGGGAGTATTAGAGATAATTACTCACAGTAATTATGAGGTAGCTTGTAGCTTTTGGCAGTTTACATTGAGTCTAAATTTAGAAATATTTAATCATGCATCTGTGAGTTAAAATTAGCACATCTATTTTTAGTGGTTTTGGGTCTATTTAATCATATACCTTCAAGTAATTAAATCAATCAATTTGAGCTATATAGAAACATCTATATTTTGCTATTGTGTTATTGTGTGATTTCCTTCTCTGTCCATCATTATCTTGGACCAATTATAGAATTGATTAACCATGTATGTAATCCTACATTATCTTGGACCAATTATAGAATTGATTAACCATGTACGTAATCTTTCATTATCTTGGACCAATTATAGAATTGATTAACCATGTATGTAATCTTTCTTTATCTTGGACCAATTATAGAATTGATTAACCATGTATGTAATCTTTCTTTATCTTGGACCAATTAGAGAATTGATTAACCATGTATGTAATCTTGTTACCCAGGTTAATTTGAAAATGTCTACATTTTACTTATGATTTCAATAATTTTTGGATCCTAATTATCCCATTAAAACCCCTTTTCTTGTCCAAAACTACCTCCATAGATCATTTCCAATCTCCTTATCTCCATTTGGGTGGTTTTGAAGCCATTGCAATTCTCCCACCCCATTTATGTGCATAGTTCGTGTACATACCAAAAAGAAGCAATGGAAAAATTGAAATGCCCTAAATTATACTCACTATACTCTTCAAATATGACAAAATATTAACTTAAATAAATTATATTTGGCATTCATAAAAAGATATGTGATAGTTTAATCCCATAATATTTTTTTGGATTAAAAGAAAGAAAAATTTAATATATAGCCATTAAAAAAAATCTATCCTATTTTAACTCCCAAAAGAATTTAGTGTTATTAAGAAAATTAAAAAAATAAATAATATTGATTACATCCTCACAATTCACTATCCAATATAAAACCTCTCATCTAAAATATATTTATTTATCCACCAAAATCTATATTTATTTTTTACTACAATAATAATCCATATTATCAAAATAAATATATGCATTTTTAAGCTTTATCCATTAATTAAAAAAAAAAGAGACGCCCCTACCTTACTAGAAATGGAAAACGAAAACTTAATGAGAACTAGATAATAGAGAATGGGAAGGGTTTAACTCCCAAAAGAATTTAGTGTTATTATGAAAATTAAAAAAATAAATAATATTGATTACATCCTCACAATTCACTATCCAATATAAAACCTCTCATTTAAAATATATTTATTTATCCACCAATTATCAAAATAAATATATGCATTTTTAAGCTTTATCCATTAATTTAAAAAAAGAGACGCTCCTACCTTACTAGAAATGGAAAACGAAAACTTAATGAGAACTAGATGATAGAGAATGGGAAGGAGAAATGGAATCATCATCTATATTATCAAAACAAATATATGCATGTTTAAGTTTTATCGATAAAAACAAAATGGAAAGACACACCTACCTTACTAGAAATGGAAAACGAAAACTTAGTGAGAAATGGATAATAGAGAATGGGGAGGGAGAAATGGAATGAATATAAATGAGAAATGGATAATAGAGAATGATGAGAGGGGAAAATGGATTTTACAAGAAAGGGAATGAAGATAAAGAAAAAACAAAAAAAATAATGTAAAAGACAACTACCTTGTTAGAAATAGAGAACAAATATATACATGTTTAAGTATTATTAATAAAAAATGGAAAGGCGTATTATTAGAAATGAAAAACAAAAACTTAATGAGAAATGGATAATAGAGAATGGGGAGGGAGAAATGGAATGAAGATAAATGAGAAATGGATAATAGAGAATGAAGAAGGAAAAATGGATTTTCCAAGAAATGGAATGAAGATAGGAAAAAACAAAAAAATTAATGCAAAGACACAACTACCTTGTTAGAAATGGAAAACAAAAAATTAATGAGAAATGAATAATAGAGAATGGGGGCAGAGAAATGGATTCTAACATTGAGCATTAAAAAATAGAACGAAGATAAATGAAAAACAAAAAAATAGAATGAAGATAAATGAAAAACAAAAACAAAAAATGTGAAAAAGATGAGATCACCAAGCTCTTATATTATACTTGAATGAGTATTTCTTAGTTTATTTTAACAAACTTAATTTCGCCAACATTCCAATATGAGAAAATATTGTGGCCGTGTAAATGTACATTTATATATCAACTCAATCAAAATAAATTTGTTTATTTTAAGTAGCCAATTTTCATAAAGACGGGCATCTTTCTCTGGCTTCTTTTCTAGTATATTTCATTTGACCATACTAGTTTCCTCGGGGAACAATGGGTCGGCTAAATTATAGTAGCCGCATCAAAGAACATGAACATGACGACGAGACAGAGTACCGAAGGCCAACTATCTCCTTAGACAGAGACAATGGATGGCACAGTCGCGGAGCATTGCTAAACGGTGTAATATATCAAACTCAAAAAATTCCATCTCATACATCTAGCATTTGGAAATGGCTACTATGCTTTTAATATTAATAACTATTGTCGCGGAGCATTGCTAAACGGTGTAATATATCAAACTCAAAAAATTCAATCTCATACATCTAGCATTTGGAAATGGCTACTATGCTTTTAATATTAATAACTATTTGTTAATGACCATTCAATAGCGATATTGATCAGGGCATCATATCCAGTAGTTATTATGAGGAGTTGAATATGCTCGCAAAAACATTCAAGTCCTTGGAAATGCCCTTTTATTTCTATTTGTAAGGCGTTTTATTTTTTATTAAACTTTATGTTTATATAAAAGAAAGCTAAACGTTTATAAAATATTATTTATAAAGAAATATTATTTATAAAGAGGGTGATGATGTGTTTTATTAAAGTATTTTGTAGTGTAAAGGTCATTAGTTCAAAATTGTGTGGGAAAAAATCTAACTATGTTAAGGGTTGGTAGCATGGATGGTGTCGCCCAGGCTAGATGCAATCCCAGGGATTTTGACGTTTAGATGTTTCTTGGTCGCAATTACTCAAGTCACAGGTTAGATGTGCTAGTCATCTCAGAACTCACATAACCTCTATATATGTATGTGTGTGTGTGAAAGAGATTACTTAATAATTAATTAATATGAAATGTTTCCCTAAAATGACTTTGCATAAAAAAACTAGTCTAGTTTCATTTTAACTCTAAATCTATCCCGTACCAAAGAAAATCAAAATAAAATATCTTGAAATGCAAACTTTAACACATGTTTTTGTTTTTCAATTATATAAATAAAATAAATACTCATAATCTATCGTATAATAGAGAAATTATCATAACATTTTTAATGAGAATTATAATAAAATTTCATCCATTTAGTTTTAGATTGTGTGAATGATTATGAAATTGTCCTAACTTCTTTACTAATAACTATGATTAGTATGAAATGGTGTAAATGGTATTGAAATTGGAATAGCGTGACCATTTATTTACCCACTATATTTTAAAAGATTTAAAATATTTTATAATTTCAATTATTAATTTTATTTTTTTTTCAATTATATTATTTTTTTATTATTATTCATTTTTATATTAATAATAATAAAATTCATTAAAATTAATTAATGAATTAAGGTATTTGTTAATATGTAAATTTATTTTAAAGGTGGTAAGAATTGGGAATAAGTAGAAAATCACATCAAACTATTTTTCAGATTTCTTCATAAACATTATACAAATATATAGTTGGATTAAGATTCAACTAATTCCAAATATGAATATGGGAGTTGAGATATTCTGCCAACCAAATCCCAAACCAATTCTAAATTTACCATGTAAGCATTATCTCCAAGTGCCTCAATGCTTATATGTCAAAATTAAAAATAACACAAATTACAATATAGATAATACATATTACAACAATATAAATGGTCTTTGTCTTCCTCATCCTCATCAACACTCACATCCACTGTGGAATCTTTATGAACATCGCTCTTTCTTCATCCACTACTTCTAGTTGTCACTTAAAACTTGATTTAACACATGCTTTGCAAGATCAACAATATTGAAAACTCGGCTTGTTGGGGCTTCCGTGATAAGAGTTGTGAAGTAACGAACCATCCTATGGATAAATCACTATCTCTCAGATATTTTGCTTTCGGCGATCCATTAGTTGTTAGGCAGACAGTCTGAATAGTGAATGTGTTCAAAAATTGATCAAACAAATTGACATGTTTCACACACATGGATCTCATATTGTAACTTGTAATCGTTATTCAAGGGTTTCAAGCACCAAGAACAACAAACCATAACAGTATGTAAACACAACTAGACCGATGATATGTTCAGGGGTTTACAAGCACCAAGAACCATCGATTTGAATTATGTTACATTGTTCAATGATTGGTTCTGCACCAAATGTAACTTACAACAACAAAATAAAAAGGCATGCTAATACAAACTTCTCGTTGTGTCAATTCCTCAGCTAGTGCAAACTTTGCAATTTGACCACATCAATTTCTCCCTTAAGAGAACAGGAACAATTCTAGCATGGAGTCTGAAAGAGGCTTCAATTTTCAATACTGACAATGTCTGTATTGATCCATAATGATGGATCTGAATTTGGCACAAACTTGACTGGGCGGTGCACAGACCAATACCGTTATAGCATTGTTGTCCATAGCACACATCTTTTCCATCGCTAATCCCAAATTCTTGAGGATTTATGCATAAATCCATGACAATTGGAAACACTCTAGATATTGTATATATCAAAGTAAAAAATTATATGTTGAGTCGATCGATTGTGGGTCTTAGTCAATCATTAAAAAGTTGTGTGGCTTCCTATAGCACCGACACGCATTCACCATTTGTGGACCTCAATGTCCTCTCCATAGGAACACACCCCAAATGTTGGAAAAGGTAATTCCTACTTGTCTCAGTTGTGACTTTCTATGTAAAGAGTTTGTTCCTATTATATAGGAGTGGTTTCCCTAATTTGGTGTGTGGTTGAGATATTCTCTCAACCAACAGATTGTATGTCCAAGATAGTTTTCCTATCTGGAGACAACTCTTCTTGTATATATGTAATATCATATCCAATTAATAAAATATAGATTTCCTTATGGAATCTTAACATGGTATCAGAGCCTGTTTGGGCCTCGGCCTTCTCCCTTAGTGGGCCGAGGGAAATAAAAATTCTATTGAATGTTGATTTGTGGTAAAATGTTTGTGTATGTCCATCATAAAGAGACTTAAAGACTCAGATTCAAGCGACAGTGAGGTTTTCCTAGTTACAATTGGTGTTCAGGGCAGTGTTGGAGGCGAGACATTGGAAATGGGGCAAGATCTATGGTTTTTGTGTTTGTGAAGCCTCCATTTGAAGCAAATGTGTTGAAGATTTGCGTCGAAGAAAATTATCCATGGTGCATCCTACGTTGGAGCAGAGCCGGCCATTGAAGTTGCAGCCAGCATGTTGAGCGTGGTGGTCGCATTTTTTCATTGCAAGTCGATCTGTGGCTCTTCCTTTCAGACATAGCAGTGGTGAGGGTGGTCCATGGCAGATCTGTGACTCTCTTGTCTAGTTCGTGCTCGAGATGGCGTGGCTGCTGGTGTGGAGGAAGCAATAGGTGCAATGGAGGTTGAGTCAGAGGCTGAGCAGGTGTAGCAGTGGTAGCGACCTGCACTCAATGGAGCGTCCTGTGTAGAGCGGATCTACAAAAGTGCCTCTTGAAACTCTATGAGAATGCTAAAAACCTGCTAGTGGGAGCCATCCAGCGACTCTTCCCATGTATTTTCAAGGATTTTGAGTATCTCACCTATTCTGAGGGTTGGAACAGAGGAGGAACGACGTCATGTGATCTGTCTATGTGAGAGAGGCCTTGTGAGCATGTGAAGGCTCTGTTGTTGATTATGTGGAAGCTTTGTTTCTGATTATGTGATTGCGGGAGATCTTGGATACAAAGATATGCAGTAGCTTACCGTGTTGGAGGCTCGTTATGCTGGAGTGCATCTGGCATGTCGATGATGGGGTTATGTTTTGTGACGATCGGTCGAGCACATTAATATGATTCATCGTGTTGTACGCTAAAAATTCGGGCTTGCTCGGATCCAAGGCCGAAGCTAAGCCCCCCTTGGCTTTGTCCTCCTCAGTATTTCCTCCATGCTGAAAACACAAGAAGTTGCATTTTTTTTTCGGATATCTTTTATGCAAGCCCAGTGTTAGGCATCTTGAATAACCAGGTTTCATTGAAAGAAAACTCTATTTGTGGAAAAGCTTATGCTTCTGATACTCCTCCAATGTCAACGACAATTGTTGGCCCTAGTTCTTCAGAGAAAGTGTTTGTGCCTAGTGTAAAGGATGACAGTTCTCTGCCACTTGGTGAGGATGCAGTGGTTCACTCTGATGATGGATTGCAACACTTTTAATACCACACTGGTTTGGTTCATGGGTCTCCTCTAATCGTGACTGGCTGGAATCCGACGCCATAGTGTTGTGATGGCGTGAGGGGATTGTTGAGTGTTGGAAATGATTGCCCTGTCAAAAGAATCAGTGAAATGGCTATTGAAGCTGCTGGTTATTGGAGTGTCTATCGCAATCAAACTGGAGATAAACAAAAAAATAAATTGCATGAAAAAGCGATGCAAGTGCTGGGCCGCGCTGCTCGAATCCATGGCATATCTCTTCCACGAGTCGATTAATATATTGGTCGGTGGAGCTGCATGTATGATAATTGATCCTTGTTCAAGAGGAAATTGCATGATGAGATATTCGATCTGACCTATTTGGAGAGTTGTTGGAGAGTGTATTCCAACATCTGGGGCAATGGCACAGACTGGTGTCGCGTGCAACAACGGTCGATCAGCTTGACTTCAACCCGTGAGGTGTGGCAAGTTTGGAGCTCCCATGACTCCTCAGGATTTCCCCGATGGTAATCATAGAAATCTTTGGTCATTATAAAATTAAATGTGTTTCTCAATTGTTTGTAAGAATAGAATGTTGTTTAGATATAATAGAATTGTCTTGGAATTGATTAATATATTGAGTCTAGCTAACTCAATATGAGGTGTAGCGATTTGGATAGAATTGGCTACTCTAACAAATCACTTGTGTGAATATGGAAATCCAAGATAAATATTAGACAGATGCCAAAGATAATGTTAAAGATGATATGAACAATTCAAAAGATGAAGCAAAGGAGCTACATCAAAAGTTAATGGAGGATGGACAACTAAGTTAAATTTTGTGTGAGTTTGTGGAATAGGCTTACTAGCATGATGTATTATGAGTCACACATTGTAATTATAGCATATCTACATGTCATATATTTCTTTGTAATGGTCAGTTATGGTCATTGAAATGTTTTATGTACCTAGTATCTTCTTAAGCTTGGAGTATATTAAAAGGGCATATGGTTGTAAGACCCAGGGAGGCATGCATACCCCTTTGTTATGTGTTCCCTAGTGACATCAAGTTGTGGAATCAACCACTCGATAGGTATGAGGGTGGTAGGTGTACTTGTATCTAAGCTTGATATGTAATCAAAGAATTGAGTCTTCGATTAAGTGGGGGAATTGTGAGATGGAATAATCCCAAAGTGCAAAGGACCAAGCCGAAGAAAGTTCGTCAAGAAGTTGGATGAACCATGTATATGAAGGACTTCCTATTAGACCAGCGGTTGCAGCAGTTGGGTACCCATTCATTCCGGTGGATGGTTGTTCCTTTATATGGACATCGACAATTTGATGATGTATGCATGAAAAAGGTATAATGTGTAATTGTCATATTAGACCAGAACTAGATTTTGCACATTGATATCAAGACAAGTAGTCATTAAGGGGGTGTGTTGGAATATGTAATTCCTACTTGTCTCAGTTGTGACTTTCTATGTAAAGAGTATGTTCCTATTCTATAGGAGTGGTTTCCCTAGTTTGGTGTGTGGTTGAGATATTCTCTCAACCAATAGATTGTATGTCCAAGATAGTTTTCCTATCTAAAGACAACTCTTCTTGTATATATGTAATATCATATCCAATTAATAAAATATAGATTTCCTTATCGAATCTTAACACCAGAGGACCCGACGACAGAACCAGAACCCTACGTGCTCCTAGCTCGTAAAATTTCGCCAGAATCTTTTCAAACTCAGAGATGATAAAGTCAATATAGGCAGGTAGAGAGAACTCCCATGATCTCACTATTTCAGGTAGAAGGTTATTACAAGAAGTCATCATTTCCATAGATTGTGTTTACAAGAAGAGCATGTTGGGGTTTCTATGTGAGAAATAAGACCCGAGCACATAACTAATGCATGGATTCAATGAACCACATGAATTGACTAATCAACGACATGTCACTTGGCATATCATTTGACTTATACATTTCAGATAATAATAATTAATAAATAAATAAATAAAAACACATGCATTTGATAGATCGGCATCAAGATGCAAGTGTCGTCCAACTTGTTTTTGCCATAAGTCAGCATTACAAGAGTAATAACTAGAAAACCATGAGAAGTATCAGGATCAAGGGTTTTATCTAGGTCAAATTCCGGTAACATGTTCTTCTTAAATAAATAACTAAAGGAAATAGATGAATTGTAACAACACTTTAATTCAATATTTACCTGGCCGGTTGTTCTGACCAACGATGGTTACCCTAGAATTCATTTAATTTTTATTTCCTCTTATATGGCTTTGCATGACTGAGGTATGCCACGCCACTAAATTAAACATCAGATATAGAGCACCTAGATCCATAAGTCCATACCGTTGTTTTCCAATCATCCACTTATATCCCTAGATCACATACCAACAGTCTAACAAATTGCACAGGTTTACAAATGATCCAAATCGGTCTGAAAACTTTTCTATGCAATGGAAACCACTCCCATGGTCTCTTCCTCACAGGCCTGTAACATTCACATGCATGCAACTAAAGGCAACAAATATATCAAATGAATGTACAATCAAAATAACAATCACAACACACTATCTACTATATCTACTCTCTATTTCCCTCAGCCTGGGAGGGGCTAAGGCCCAGGCCTATAAGGTCTCTAATACCAACTAGAAAATCATATTGTGCACCAAACTATTTTTCACACTGCATTCTTTCACAAATAATATACAAATATATAGTTGGATTGAGATCCAACTAATTCCAGATATGAATATGGGAGTTGAGATATTCTCTCAACCAGATCCTAAACCAATTCTAAATTTACCGCGTAAGCATTATCTCCAAGTAAATACTCTATAATTCCTAAAAAAATTAGTAGTAGCACGTATTTTGGGTTTTGATACAACCACTAATAACTTAGCAAAAGAATATGTTCTTCTAAGGAACATTTAATTAGTTAGGTTAGGTAATAGATTATTAATTGTTTTAGGGAATTCTTGGATAGTAACGAATGCCATGGTTGATGACACCATTCTGACTAAATCAAGGTTAGTAATGGTCATTTATAAATACAAAAAGGGCTAGAATGTTCTCCTAGTTCCATTTGAGGTGGTGACATCATCTTGACTAAATCAAAGTTAGTAATGGTCATTTCTAAATCCAAAAATCTATACAAGTGGCCCATGTTATGGACGAGGTCTCCTATTTCCATGTGAGTTCAAAACTCAAGTAGAGCAACAAGTTTATATGGTCTCCAACTTAACATTATGAATCTATATTCAAAATCAAGTGAACTCCCATCAAATCATCCCATAATCATAATAAATAATGTGCCATTCAACATTAAATTTCCACATGGTTCAATAACCTATAATCCATTAGAGTGGCATTGGGATAAGAATTAGGAGAACATAGCTCATACCCTCTCACATGTGAATATCACTCTTAACTCTTGAATGTAATTGCGCAACTATGGAATCGGTATCCATGAGAATTAGGAGCATCCACAAGTGAGCCCACCTTATTCTAGGCCTTTCAGATAAGGTACTTTAGTCAAATATTTTAGTTATAATGTGACCTTGGTGAATAAATTTGTATATTTTGTTTGGAATGATAACGTTTTGGGCCCTTGGTCTTAGCATTTGTTTATTATTAATTATTAAATAATTAATAATGTGTGATAGACTCGAGCTAAATTGTACCCTACTACGAACTACAATTTAAATTAAAAAACAAAATACCGTCCATCGCTTTAACGTTTTCACTATAATGATTTCTTTCCACTCTCATCACTACAAACAAACCTCTGGCAAGTTTCTGTAACAGCGTATCACTTCTCACACTTCACGTGCAGAAACCCACCACTTGTGTGCAGGCCTCCGAATGAAGCACTTTGAAAAGTGAACGCACTTAGAACATAACCCATAAACGATGACGTGACCCAAGGTAACTCGAAGCTAACCACGGTTAACTTGACGGCTGGCTAAAATCTCTGTCTGGAGCTCCGTCAAAATAACCACGTCTATCTGGACACATTGTGACGAGAGTAAGACACCGAGTGTTATGAATCCGGATTTCTTGATTTGGAAAGTATGCGAACAAAGAGCTCCTCTAAGCAATATGGGCGTAATTACAGAAGGAATTAAACTACTACGTAGTCTCGGCACGTAGGGTGATCTTAATTTGAAAATATCTGCATTTTCCTGATGATTTCAATGGATCTTGGATCTTGATTACTCCGCTAAAATATTTAAAGTTTACCGGCTATAGATGTATAATGAAAAAAATAAAACAAATTTGTCTTAGAGATGTAAAATGAAAGAAATAAATAGATTCTGATATCAATATTTTTAGAGATGTAAAATGAAAGAAATAAAAAGATTCTGATATCAATATTTTTAAGTTTTTATTTTTTAAATTGTATATTTTTTTAAGAGGTAAGTATTTAGTGATCTATTTTAACTACAGATTTAGTAAGTACATAGCAAGTAAATCTCTTTTGGGGTGCAAACTTTTTTAAAGAGCTAGTGTGTATCAATTTTTGTTATTTGAATTGTATTTTTGAATGCATAAATTGTTACACATGTTAAAAAAATTGACCACTTAAATTATGTAGATTACACCATAATTACCCAATTCGTTTTGATTAATACAACGAATAATTCATCAAATTCCAATTAGGTATTGTTCATGATTCTAATCAAATCTTTCCACCGGCTTGTGTCCAGTGTACACTGTGTTGCTCCTGCTCCTGCTGAGTTGACTAACAGTGTGTGTGTCCTGATAAGTATAAGGGAACAATAAAATTGATACTAGGCATGGTACCCAATACAACTCGCGCCACCAAATTTGCCCTTCATTGATTCATCTTGGTTGTGCTTGCCTTTCACTAGTTCAGATTCGCTGTGATTTTCTTCGGTTTCAAGGACTTCTAATGGCCAATCAAAGAAATAATTACGTGGCCTTAAGCATTCAAGCCTCTTGACATGTGTAACGATAAGTGTGGCCAATGGGGCAATCTCAGGATTGGCTGTGATTTTCTTCTGTTTCAAGGCATTTTAATGGATCATCAGAGAAATGATTACATGGCCTTAACCATTCAAGCTTCTTGACACGTGTAACGATAAGTGTGGCAAATTGGTGGGAATCTCAGGCTCTTTGTAGCCATGGATAGGAGTGTTGACAAATCACTGATATATCCACTATTAGTGCAGGATGGGAGATAAACACATATCACTATGGGATAAAATCATAGACAAAATAAATGTGATTTTTTATTTTCGGCAAAATCTTATCCTTTTGCAATTGATGAGATTTTGCAGCTGACGGTGGTTGCTTTTATTAGCGACATATAAATCAAATTGTTAATCACTCAATGGTAATTAAAATATTTGTGTCTATGTCTAATGTGAGGATCTGTCATATTATCATATGAGTGTAATGTCATATTATTAGATTTTATTTTTATATGTTTTTTAATATGTAATAATAATAAATTTGATATATTTTGATTCTTATTATTTCTAAACTATTTTATTTTTATATGTTTTTTAATATGTAATAATAATAAATTTGATATATTTTGATTCTTATTATTTCTAAACTATTTGAGGGAAGGGAAAATTTTAATAAATTTTTAAATCAATTAATTAAAAAAAATTAAGTATTTGTAAAATGTGTAATGTCGATTTTTATTTTATATTGAATTTTATAGGGTTAATTTTTTTAAAATTTTATAGAGTTAAATTTTTTCCTTATCGAATCGAATTCAAAATTAAAAATTAACGAAAAAAATATAAACTAAAACTACTAGAAATATTTTAACATAAATATTTAATTTTCAAAATATATCTATATATATATATATATATATATATATATATATATATATATAATATTACTTTGAATTTATATTAAAAATACAATAAATTAGACATATAGTTTATATTAATTTTTATGGGAAAGAATTGATTTTTTTAAATTTCAATTATATATTTTTTTTTGTAAATTGAAATATTTTATAACTATCAACATTAAATTAATTAGTTTTAAATATATATATATATATATATATATATATATATATATATATATATATATATAAGTGATGTGGACTATCTACAAATGAACTGGAACCCTAGGTGATGGCAGAAAAAAACCCTAGGTCTCGATGGAAGATCTGGCTTGGTACACTTGCGGCTAGAATCATGGCGTTTCAGGGGGTTAACCTTGCGGGTCTGACCGCGTATACTACTGATTATCAATCGTTTTGACCCAGTGACCCATACTTGGCTGTCTACTGCGGTTTTGGTTTCCGATCGAGCTTTGCAGGAACTCCGTTTTTACCATTTTGTCTTACCCTCCCCTAGTTTACAGACGACTGATTATTGTCGGTTCTCGATGGTTGAGGGGGACCTCATGGACTAAGAGGAGGACTCGATGCCCGAACAAGAGATCTGGGCATATCAAGTTGGACCCGACACTGGTCCCAGGTCTGCAAAAGCACATTGGGTGACAGATGCTCAACTGACGCCTCTCCACCCACTCTCCACCAAAAAACAGCTCCTAACTAATCTCCACATTAAAGACCTCCCTAGTTTGGAATGCCCTCCACTCTCTCCAGCTACCCTAAACCTACTCGGCACTAGTATTCAGGCCTCTCCCGCCTTTGACTCTCCCCTAGTGACGTCTCTACCTCCATCCATGCCATTGAGTGCGCCCTCATACTCTTTTGCTCCGACTGGTCCATCAAACCCTACACACCCTTCACAATCTTTTGCACATCCTGGGTCCAGCAGTGTAAACCCTAACTCTCTGATTCACTCTGGATGCTTTAGCTCGCCTATCCCGAACCCTAGACCCACTCTGTCTACTCCTCGCAGTTCCACTGAAGTGTGCAAAAGCTTATTGAGGGAGCACCCCACGGGCCGACGCACGGACAAGCCTAAAACGGGAAGGTGCCTTAAAGCAGTGGACACAGACATTAACCTGACCTTCAGCGAGGATGTACCAATAGGAGATGCAGTTGATACAGCAAGGAAGGTTCTTGTTGGGCGTGTGCGAGGCAGAAACTATTCAGTGGAGCGCCTCCAACAATTGAACATGGAAGTATGGGGCTCCTGTCATCAGGGTTTTGGCTCATGGTTGATTTGCCCTCCGTTTTCACAGAGAGGAGTACATGGACTGGATTCTTTCCCATTACTGGCATATTGAGTTGGCACCTGTGCTACTAAAGAGATGGGATCCTCTGTTTGATCCGGAATGAGAGCAGTTGGGAGCAGGACCAATTTGGGTCAGACTGCTAGGGTTACCCATGCATTTCTGGACCCCCCAGGTTTTCAAGTGTATTGGCAAAGCACTGGGGACTTACCTGGAGCACGACCAATCCAATGAAAAAACAGGAATCATGACCATGGCAAGGATTCTGGTCCATCTTGATACTAGAGAGGGACTTGAGGAGAAAATCACACTCCACGGGAGGCATTTCTCTTGCAGACAGCTCCTTGACTATGAAGGAGTCCCCTTCCATTACAAAAGGTGCCACAAAGTGGGACACCTGTACAAGGACTTCCTGCTTCTCTCATCGCCAGCATCGAAGACTTATAGGGCGTCAAACATCGTCTCTCGGAAGAGCAGAACATGAGTGACCAGCTACAAGGACAAGTCCCACCTGAGGCAGTTGTTGGGGTGACATAGAAGGAAAAAAATCCATGGAAGAATCCTCCTTCTCCACCTCACACGCGCTCCAAATCGGCTGCGGGATCGGCTCCCCCTCTGGCTAATGACTCTATTCCCATAACCTCTGTTTTTATTTTAGATGTTATGACTACTTCATTGCATATTCATGCACCCTCTCCCCACCATTACTTGCTCCATCATAACCCCCCCCCCCCAATTCTCCACTACTCCTCCATCCTTCCAGGGAAATTCTCCCCCTCCCCCTCATACCTCCTCCCCCTCTGCATTGGGGTCACATCCATACAACCTTAGATCCAGATCTCTACACAACACTCGCCTCCTTGGTTTGGGTTCATCTCCCATCACGATTGACTCAAAACCCACCAAAGGGTGCCCATCCAAGATTTCAAAAGCCATCAGATCAGCGGTGGCTGATGTTGCACAGGGTCGCCAATCCACTATTGAAAGGGCATTTAGAGCATCCAAGCCCTCTGCCCCTGTTCCCCCATGATCTAGTTATCCTTCAACTGTAGGGGACTAGCCAACCCCAATAAGAGATTGGCTCTAAAACATCTTTTGTACAACTCCAACTGTGATATCCTCCTTCTCCAGGAAACTCTTGGTTCATCTGAAATCATATCCAAAACCCTTCACTCCATCCTCTCGAGCTAGTATTTCCAAGGATTGGATGCGGTAGGCCGATCGGGGAGTCTTTCCATGGGAATCAACCCCAAAATAGTCAATCATATTTCATACTGGGGTGGCAAAGGTTTCATTGGCATGGATATTATTGCGAGTGAACTGGGGATCCAATTAAAGGTGATAAACATATATGCTCCTAATCAGAACAGACTTGAATTTCGACACTCCTTGTTGAACCACCCTCTTGTCATGGGATCCACCATCATTGGAGGAGATTTAAATTTTTCAATGGGAATTTAGGAATCATGGGGCCATCACTCTCAAATTGACCCTATTTCAGGCCAAATGGGCACTCTACTGTAGAACCATAAACTCATTGATGTGCCCATGAACAAGAAAATGCCCACTTGGCATAACAGAAGGACTAGTGTGGCTGCCTTGGGTCAGAGGCTGGATCGTTTTCTAATTCATGAAGATCTCCTCCATTCCCTCACCCTTTACAGGCAATGGGTTGGTACTGGGGGACTATCTGACCATTCTCCCATATACTTACAAATCAATGGCCCTTCTGTAAAGCCTCGAGCCCCTTTCAAATTCAATTCTGGATACCTAAAAGACTCTGACTACATCAAACTGGTCTCAAATTTTTGGAAGGCTCAATCCCCTCTTAGGGAGCAGAGATTGGCTGCTGACTTTTGTGGTCACCTAAACAAGCTCAGAACACTTACTATGGAATGGTCAAAAAGGAAAAAAGTGAGAGATGAACAGACCCTGAAGGACATAAAAGAGCAGATTGCCTACCTAATGGATGAAAAGGGGCTTGGTTACCTTTCAAATGATACAAAGCTCCAACTTGTAAATCTGGAAACATAGAAAGCAAAGATCTTACTAGAAAAGGAAGAACTTTGGAGGCTTAGAAGCATAGCTATTTGGCTCCAAGCTGGCGATGGAAACACAAAGTTTTTTCACAATTTCACCAATGGTAGAAAGGCTTCAAATACCATTTGGCAGCTGCCAAGAGATCAGGATGGATGGGCCTCCACCCATCCCCAGTTAGCCAGGCTAGGGATTTCACACTTCAAAAATCAGTTTACAGCTCCGGCTGCCATCACCCTCCCTGATATCATTAATCTGGCTGGACATTTCCCTAGTTTTGTAAATCCTGATGAATCCGAAGATCTTCTAAAACCAGTCACTATGGGGGAGATTGAGAGCACCCTAAAATGGTTTAGGAAGGACAAAAGTCCAGGCCCGAATGGATGGCCAGTCGAATTCTACCCTGCATTTCTTGATATTCTGGGGCAGGACCTTCTGGCGGTCATTGAAGAAAGTAGGACTTCTGGACATATCTATCCCCCCCTAAACTTCACCTACTTGGCTCTGATCCCTAAATCAGATGCCTTTGCCTCCTTCAATGACTTCCAGCCTATCTCTCTTTGCAATTGCCTATACAAAATTATTTCCAAAATCATCGCCAATCATTTAAAGCCCATCTTATCCTATGACATATCCGAGGAGAAATTTGTTTTTCTTCACCATAGACATATCCAGGATGCAATTGGCTCGGCCCAAGAAGCCCTTCACTCTATAAAACTCAAGAAGCTCAAAGGACTAACTCTCAAAATCGATCTATCCAAAGCCTTTGACAAGGTCAGTTGGTTATATATAAGAATGATCATTACTCATTTGTGCTTTCCCCCGGCTTTCTCAAATAGGATAATGGGATGCATCTCCTCTGTATCATTTGCTATCCTCATCAATGGGTCAGCCACTCCCTCCTTTCATGTTTATAGGGGCATAAGGCAAGGATGCCCTCTATCCCCATTACTCTTCCTCCTAGTCATGGAAGGTCCGAGCAAGTTGACTGACACTGAAAAAAGAATGGGGAGACTCAGGGGACTAAAGATCATGGATCACTTCAATCTGACTCATCTCCTATTTGTGGACGACATTCTCATTTTCTTGAGTGGAAGTGTTCTTGACACCACATCCATGAATGAGGTACTAAATCTCTTCAGCAGAGCGACGGGGATGGAAATAAATAAGGGAAAATGCACCATTTCTTTCTCAGAATGCACTCAGCAGGAAATTCAACTTTCACTACAAAAATTTCCCTTTCAAGTCACTGAACTAAAGGATGGGCTAAAGTATCTAGGCTTCAAGCTCAAACCTAATGGATACAAAATTGCTGACTGGACCTGGCTCATCACCAAAGTGGAGAAAAGAATAAATTATTGGTGTCACAAAGTCCTGTCTAGGGCAAGAAGATTAATTCTTATCAAATCAGTCCTGGAAGCCACTCCAATGTTTTGGATGTCTCTAGCTTGGATCCCAAGAGGGATCCTTCACAAAATTCAACAAATTTGCTGTCAATTTCTTTGGAAGGGAAGAAAGGAGGGAAAACCTTTTGCTCGGGTCAAATGGATCAGAATAGCCACTCCAAAAAAATGGGGAGGATGGGGACTCAAGAAACTCCCTGCTTTTGCACAAGCCTTAGCTGCAAAATAGGGCTGGCTATTACTAAAGCAAAATAGCCTCTGGTCGGAGGTAATCACCCACAAATACATTTGGCCTTCATCAATCATTGACTAGATAAGGCGACCCTCCTGGAACATAAAGGTCATCTCGGTTATCTAGACGGCCATCCTAAATACACCCCCCATTATAAAGGATGATCTTCTATGGAAAATTGGAAATGGAGCTTCTGTATGTATCGAGCTTGATCCCTGGACCATAAGTGGGAACTCTTATCAACTCCCACTCGAGCTTATAAATTACCTAAACAGTAGAGGCATAAAATATATAGAATAGCTCGGTGATCAACAAAACTCCACATTTCTCTCACAAGCTTGGCTTTCCGGACAAAATTGGAACATTCCCATTGAATGGGACAAGACATGGCAAAATTTTATACAAGCACTCATAGAATCACATATCAGATTAAAAAATGAAGATGATGAACTCATTTGGGGTCACTCCAAAAAGGGCTATTATTCCTCTAAACAGGGCTACGATATTATTATTGCGAGTCTAAACTGGAAGGCCCAAGAAGTTGGTGGAAATCCCTTTGGAAACTAAAAGCCCCCATGTGCATAAGACTTCTGATGTGGAGTTTACTTGAAATAAGATCCCCACTGGATCCTATATAAAAAAAAGGGCATTCATGGGTCCTTCCTCGTGTGTACACTGCCACCAAGAGGAGGAATCGACACAACATCTCTTCCTCACCTGTCCGATCACAACTACCATATGGATACAAGTTCTCTCAACTCTCAAGCTAAACATGAGATGGCATGGAGCTGATATATTATCTACATGGGACACTTGGTGGGGAGTAGTAGCGGAAAAAAAAATAAAAAAAAATAAATAAAATAAAATAAAAATTTGCCCCTCGTGGTCTCATGGCATATCTGGCTCAAGCGAAACCTCATAATCTTTCAAGACAAGCTGGTGAACTGGAATCTGGTCCCTCCGAAAATCTGCTCAACTTTTGAAGAGCTACCTGCAGAGGAAAATAACAATAGACCCAGGAATATTAGACAAGAGCAGATAGACAAATCAACCCCTTGGGCCTATTTTGATGGTGCTACTCAGCCACATGGTTGTGGGGATGGAATCATCTTTGACCTCACAGAATCACACTTTTTTTAGCTTAGCATGGGATTAGGCCATGGTACAAATAATCATGAAGAATTGATATCTCTCTGACACTTGATTTATTTTTCCATCCTTCATCATTGCAGGAAAATACAAATATTTGGGGACTCAAAGATTGTGATTGATTGGTTTAACAACACTACTTCTTGTAATGCATACACTCTGAGATCTATAATGGACAAAATTGTTTTTTTTTAAACATATTTTGATCAGATTTCTTACTCTCACATCTACAGGGAGCGAAATGAAAACATAGACAAGCTTTCGAAAGAAGCGACGAATCATCCTCTAGGAGAATGGATGATCATAGAACACACACGAGAAGGAACATATCCGTACTTCCATAGGCCATACATTGACAGGGATCTACAGAGGGGGAATAGCCCCTAATCCTCAGAATTTTTGCTTATATTTTTGTCCATATGCAGTTTTTGTTTTGAACCGACGTAAATAATATATATACTACAGTCATCACCTTTCAGGGTGACATTTTTGATCTCTATTTTGGTCACAGACCAGCACAGTACACCCCTCGGGGTCTTATTGTAATTATTATGAACTATGACAGTGGATTTATGGCCACAATACAACATATGCCCATGGACATCTACAGCATGTAATTTCACCTTAATGAAATTATGAATTTTCTTTTAGAGCAATATATATATATATGTGATATTAAAATAAATAAATTAAAATAAATGTTCAAATAATTTATTTATATATTGTTTTTAAAGAGTTTTAAAAGCTATAAATATTATAAATATATTCACATTTAAAAAGAAAATATAATATGGTTTTTTAATAACAAAAAAATTATAACTAAATACCATTCAACTTTCCTTAAATATATTATAAATTAATTCATAAAATGTTCCACGTTCATAATTTTTATACTATTATAAATTAATTCATAAAATGTTCAACGTTCATAATTTTTATACTATATGCGGGAAGAAATTGAATTTCATTCAACGGGTTTTCGAAAGAAGCATAATTTAGATATCTCTATGGGGTTACCATGTCCTTTTATACCATAATTCATAACCATATTCCTCACTAACAAGGAGTTATGATACAATTTTCATCACAATACGATAATCTGACAGTTGTGTGTAACCTTTGATATCGAAAGCTCTGACCTTTTAACAAATGTTACTGAACGCACAAATCTCACTGATTAAAAATAATATAATTATATAAATCGAATGATTAATACTATTAAAATATTTAACATTACTCAAATTAAATTATATCTCACACAACTAATTAGCCTTTTTTCCATCTAACCTTTTCACAGTAATGATTCCTTTTCACTCTAAATCTCATATTAACCTTACATATTCACATGGATTCACATAACATACAAAGCTAGCAATTGGATGATAGATAACATTTTTTGTCACATTTCACTTACAAGCTGACCACTTGTGATGTAAGTTTTTCAAGGGATTATAAACCTAAGGGAATAATATTAAACCTAATCGATAAATATTATAAACCCAAGTTATATAAACCCTAAGATAAATATTATAAACCCTAAAATAAACATGGTTACCATGGTTGAAAACAGTTGATTTTCATATTGACACAATCTTTGTCACAATGTGATGTTGGACAATGGCTGACCATGGTCGACCACAATTGATCTCCATATTGAGAAAAATTTTGTCACAATGCAACGTTGGACCATGGCTAACCATGCTTGACCATAGTTGTTATAATGTCACGTTGGACCAAGAGACAATCTTTGTCACAATGTAACCATGATTATTGACCATGGTTTACCATGATTGATAATGATTGACCATGGTTGATTTTCATCTTGAGACATTCTTTGTCACAAAAATAAAATCCCAAGGGATTATAAACCCAAGGCAATAATATTAAACCCAAGGTATATAAACCTAAGATAAATATTATAAACCCTAAAATAAATATGGTTGACCATCGTTGATTTCCATATTGACACAATCTTTCTCACAATGTGGCGTTGCACCATGGTTAACAATGATTGATTATGAACCCAAGGGATTTATATTAAATCCTAGGATTAATATTATAAACCCTATCAATAATATTATATTGTAGGAATATGAACCCTTAAATTAATAAACCTAAGAGATTAATTTTATAAACTCATGGCACTAATAAACGCAAGGGATAATAAATTTATAAACCCAAAGCACTAATAAATTATTTATATATAGAGACAAATATTTATAATAATTAACATTAATACTAATAGTAATATTAATATATTAATTGTCATATCCCACTAGCACAACCAATTGAGGATGGGCCTCAGTAGTAGGGCAACCTAGGATCAAATCTCACGAAGGTTGTTACGCCCGTGCTAGGGAGAGGAGACATGATAAAATCTAGTCACCTTAGGATTGGTGGGCTTAGGGTTGGTGTGGCCTAGGCTAGGTGTGATCCTCAGGTAATTTTGACAGCTTAGATACCTTTGGGTCACAATTTCTCAAGCCACAAGTCGAGCCTAAAAAAACACAAATAACTTAACAAAATAAATGTTAAGATATTAACTAATATTAATATATTAATATAAATATTATTAAAATATTTTTTTCTACTTAAAAATAATAATATTACTAAAATATGTAAACATATATATAATCCATTTTTTTATATTTAAAACTATGAGGGAAAGATCTTTTCATAACCATCAAATCCATATTTTCTATATTATATTTTTTTAAATTTTCTTATATGTGTACTCTTTCAAACTCATGTTCACAATATTTGGTTTTATTCAAAATTATAATTTTATCTATTTTTTATATATTATAATGTATTTTGAGAAAAAAATATTAATAATAGTAATAAGATGTTAAAAACAAAATTTCCATAATTAAAATATTGTAATATAATTTTAATAAAAATTATAATTTTAAAACCATATTATTTTAATTTATTATTTTATTGTGTAAATTTTTTTCTAGCCCCTTCAAATCTATCAATTTCAAATAATGTTTAATTTTTAAGTAAATTAATTAATATTTCTTCACATTATTTTGTATTAATACAATGTAAATATTATAATTTATTTTTTTAATAGAATTTAAATTTAAATTATTAATATATTTTTATATTAATAATAATTAATATTTTTTCATACTGTGATTTAATTTTAGTTAAATTATTAATCTTTTTTAATATTATTTTTATATTATTTTATGTAGGAAAAAGCAAATTGCTGAAGCATTTAAACCATGAATTTATGAACCTTAATCAAATACCAAAGTCTAAAAGGACCTTTCTATATGTTGTGGAGAAATTTAAAAACTAATTGACAAAGGTATACAAGCTATTTTATTTTCCAATTTTTAAAACTATTTTTTCCACTAGACTATTATGTAGAATTCAAAAACATCATATATGTGGCCCATCTTACATCAATATGATAAGGTGGATGATCACTGAAAAACAAAATATAAGGTCCTTAATTTCTCTTACAATGAGAGGACTCAATTATTACGACAATGCAATACATAAAAAATACAACCCCAAAATCCAATTGTACAATTGTTCTCTAAAAGAGACCATTGGCTAACTAACATATTTACATTAAAACGATCACTAAAATTATTCCCATAAAGATGCTAATGATCGATTGAGCAAAAACTGTGAAAACAGAAACTTCGTTGTTAGTGCTTGGCGGACTATTCCCCACATTGGATTTGCTATCACTGGAAGGTGTAGACACTGGAAATCCAGAATTTATCGGAATACTTACTGTAGGTGGAACTGTTAGAAATTGTAATTATTTTGGTATGGAAGAGGGTTAAATTTAAGAGAGTTAGTTTACTGAATCAAGTTTTGAGCAAGTCGCTAGTCCAAAAAGTATAATTATCGCTCATCTTGATGCTAGCCTAAGCCGACAATACCCACATTATGTAAATAAAATTTCATGTCATTGGTCCCAGGCCCTAATCACTTGATCCATGGTGAAAACCTTCTTAAACCAAGGTTTAAGGCTTCTTAATTTAAATTTCATGCGGAAACATTATATTTGACTATTCAATATGCTAAACCTTTATTAACCTTTCCAACAAAACTTTATTCACTCTCATAAACTTTGGTTAATTCTATACCCCACGCATATTAACCAAACCCCACTCTTAACTTTGGTTATATGTGAACTTAACCCATAAAACCTTTATCCGCTTTATTTATATTATAATTCTTATATAATAGAAATACACATAAAACACACGTAAGCCTTACCTTTCCACTAATCCATGGCCTTTGCACATTTATCGATGCTCCCTCATCGCGTTCTACCTCCACCGTTGATTTCACTCCATCAGATCAACGACTGTCGCGTCGTATCACAACTTAAACCCATTCATCCGCTGGAACTCAAATCACATAACTCGCATTGATAAACTTATCGGGTCCACTCTTTCCCAATCCTTATCGGCTTCAATCTCCGCTATTGATCTCACCTTCCAATCCGACGATTGTTCGTTTATCCGATCAACAAACCTAATTGGTGACCCTCCACCGTTCATCAAAAACCCATTTGATCCAACAGTTAACAACGATATTAGATGAGCCACTTGCACAAGGATTACCTGCCCGATAAAGTGGTTTCCTCTCTCCTCTGATGTGCTATGTGTTGACTGCTAAATGGAATCGGGTGACCACCCCGAATTACCACTTACCACTTTTTCTCCACCCGATAAACCATTTTTGCCTACGAAACTACTTTTCTCATTCATTAATGCTCACGCATTTTTCCCATGCGATAACCATCAATCTAACGGATTTGTTGATCTAACGATCCAAATCAACTTCCGCGATTCACTTTCTGCATGCACTTGGGTTTAATCTTCTTCGTTCATTTCTTGACTCAATTCTACGCGACTTAATCCTAGCCACTTATCGCAAACAATCTCGTTCATTGATCTCCAAGATCCAATGACTCCTGTGCATCATCACCTCATTTCTTCGTCCTTCCTCTACTTCGTTTTTATGTCATTTCTTCAAAAAAATTTCTGTGGTTTCGGGTTTCTTCCAGGGCTTTTGGTTTTTGGTTGTTCTACAACACAACTCCCTCCTGAGCTTAACTTTGTGTACTCTTATTCACTACCATCCTTGAACTTCACTTGGATCCTTTGATCGGATTCATCGATCAAACCCTGGTCCTACATACTCCCCTTCTTCTTTGTGTTTTTCTCGAACTTCACCTACACACATATACTATGCAGAAACTTCTAATTCATACACAATTTATAACTCCATAAATCAATACACACCACACAATTCAGAATCAAATTCTCTATATTGATAAATAAATATTTAGATACGAGTCTTTCTCTCTCTGGCCTGATATTCTAATCAGTGGCCTCTATTTTCCTACCTGCCCATAGGCTTACAATCAAACCTCTAACTCACACCTCTAACTACTAACTTGACTAACTATCTAACTTGATTATGCCTTTTAGGTTTACATTTATACAAAAGGATTCTACAACCAATTCCTGGTTTAGATCCATAACCTTTTCAACAAAATCCTAAAATTTCTTCCTTATCTCTAAGGATCCTCTCTAATCCACAAAATCATGAACTAACTCCTAATCTAAGTTTTACAATTAATTCTCAAATCTTTCAACTATCCTAAATCTCTAATGTTCTCCTACATTCGAGAACATTTACAAATATGCCTCACTATACTTAATTAAATCCCTATTATAGCTTCTCTCATTAAAATCACTCAAAAGCCTAAATAATTATATTAATTTAACACTTAAGAAACCAACTTCCTTAAAACACAAGACCCCCCTATGTCTACTAAAATACAATGATATTTCTGAGTTGAATGCTCCTACATCACATCTCAACACTCACTATAGGTGGAGCTGTGTTTGTACCTATAGTCTCCCTAGTTATGGGTTGTGGATGGCCAAAGAGAAAGAATAGGAGTTGAAGCTATGGGCGAGGACTCAACCTGAAACATCACAAAAAATGAAAATGATTATTACTGAAGTACAATAAATATAACTAACAATTACTTGAAAAGGTGAAAAAAGGTTTCCATAAAATTGTTAATTGAAAAAAAATATACTTTTATTTCCACAATCAAGCAAATAATAATTAATCTATTAAATTTAAATTATATCCGAACTTATAAAAAAGCATTGCTATTATAACTACATGCATTGGAATTACGGCTACATTTTAGAACATTTAGAATAAAATAGTCAACCAATCGAAAATGTATCTTCATGAAGACCAACCCACAAGTATTCTGCTGGCATTGTCTTTTCCAATTTCACCTTCCCTTTTCGAATTCACAAATAAACTTACATTCATGTAGAGTTAAATTCCAAAAAATATGTATGGTATAATCTATTATCATCTACAAACTTTTGTGAGATTATGGTTCTATTTCAAAAAAACAATTAGATTAAAATAAGTAAATTAACCAACATTTTTTTCAAATTGGAAATTATTCTTTTACAATTTTGATGAGTTATTTTATATCGATAAGCTATACAAACTTCTGTTATTTTATATCGATAAGCTATACAAACTTCTAAAGTGAGATTATCGTTCTATTTCAAAAAAACAATTAAATCAAAATAATTAAATTAACTAATATTTTTTTTAATTATTTTTTTACAATTCATAAAAGTTATTTTATATCAATTAGTTAGACAAATGGAAAAAGTAATTAGAGAGCACGAAAGGGTAGTTTAATTGATTGGCAACAGTCCGGTGTACAAGTCCCAGCTTTTGTTTCATTACCACGAAAAGAGCCATCCTAAACAGGAAAATGCGTTGAAGTTTTTATTAAAAAATATAAAAAGCCTAACTGAATGTGTTGTAACCTTATTTGAAACTGTCACTAAGTTCAATTTTAAACAAAACATTAAAAAAAGACGCAAAAACACCACTAAATACTAGCGTTGACCATATTACTTACGAAACATTACATAGTGCAATTTCGACATTAATAATCCATGCATCTCTTAACTCATTAAATTATCTCTGTTACCTGGGAACCGCTTCTTAGAGGTGGGAAACTCGTTCCATTGGTTCTCACATTTTTGGAAGCTTTGGAATTGTATGGAAACATTCCCTTTGCTGTGGGAGCTGCAATGGGAATTTGGGAAAGTTTCGGGAGCTTTGAAAAAAAAAAAAATTGGAGTTCCGGCGTTCCCTGGGGTTGGGGAATACAAAGCTTGACAAATATGTTGAACTGCCCATAAAACATGAGCCTTTGTTGAAACCTCCCTAGGAAGAAAGCCCAAAGACATCCTTAACACCAATATCCTTAATTGAGACACTGGAGCAATCTCTTGATGAGTTAAGGAAGTGTGTGACAACTCAATGTAAAGGCGATATCTAGGATGTCATGCCGATGAGTATTTATTTTGTTGTTTATGTATATATCTCATAAAAGATTATGTGCATATTGTATGTGGCAATCAATGCTTAACCATTAGAGTTGCTTTACTTTTTCTCATAAGAATAACTAGAGAAACATAGGTAAAAATTTTCCTTTGTATTTTTAAGGTAGATTGTTTCAAAGACTGGTCATGTGTCAGAGAACTCATAATGAACTCGATACTTTAATATTTTATATATATAAAAGGGAGAAACTCAAGGAGAGGGACACCGTACCCAAGTTCCTAACATTCCCACATTCCAGAAACTCATGCAACATAGTAAATTATTGATATCCAAATGGGGCATTCATATATTAAAGTCGTGTGCAATATATAATCTGATGTGTAAAATGAATCTTTGTTTTACCATTTGGTTAGCACAGAGTACCTAAATTTCACGAAAATGGTCCAAGAAAGAATAACAAAATGAAGTTCACTTTCTTGTCGATAGATATTTGCATCTAGAGAGAGTAAAAGTCTATCAGACAAACATAAATTTGTGACAAATGAGGTTACTCTCACATGCTTTAGTAAAATACCTAGTAGCTTCAACCTTAGAGGCTACAAATTTTCTACAAAGCATTTCTTTCTATTGCAGCTTCTAGATATGTTACAGAATAACATCATATTAAACACAGAGACCCACATAAGTCAAATAAATATGGTACTCTGCAGTTTTAAATACAACTTGACTTTTTTTCAGGGCAGTAAAAGTGAACATTCCAATCTGCTTATAATGTGGTTCCAATCTCCAAGGGTTCCTATCAATGAATTATTATCAACAAATATATTAGTAAGAGTGTAAAATGTGATGTGAATATACCAGTTATACAGTTAAAAGGTTCCTAGTGGAGTATACATTGCAAAATTTCACCACAACCCATCTGAGTATCATAGAGTTTTTGGTGCATGCTAATAATGCAATCGACCTTTTTTATCAATTTAACAGTCCAATTGTATTAAAGATAAAGTTTCATGCATTAGACACAATATTAGTATTGGGAAAAAGAGATTAAGGAGTGAAACTTCTATCATTGACATGCTAGGGAAAATATAGATATCAAACGCTTACATGTCCCTAAGAATGGTTGACATAATCAAAACACCATGAATAGGAGGGGCTTGAGTACATTGAGCGAATAACCAATTTCAACTAACTTTCAACTTTAGTTGAATCTTTGAATCTCATCATATTCAAGTTATTTTTTGTTGGCATAAGATACTTGAGTTACTGCATTAATTAGCCTACTGACATCCAAACAAAATCACTAGAGAAGATAAAAACCTCAATGCCATGACCTACCAAAAGTGGATGAGAATAAGTGTGTATCAAAAAATGCTAGGATATTGTAAAGTAGGATAATACTATAATAGTTTTACTATAATGCTAAGAAGGATGTGATGTAGGAGAATGTTTAGAAACAGAGTTTTCACAAATTTAACACATTCTTTAGTATGAAGTCAATTAAAATGAAGGGTTATATACTTTTGTCTAATTTTTATGTTTGTACTTTCTTGTAGGAAAGAAACGATGGAATATTTTTTGAAGTAAAAATGGCATTTTCTCCCTATTAATTTGTTGTGATACCTGAGAAAAAAAAATGAATGCATGAAGGGCTTGAAGGCACAGATTTGAAAGACTTTTTCATTATATACACCAAAAAAAGTTTGCAAGGCCTGGTATTAGACATCATTGAAGGTCCAAGTCTTGGTAACATTTAGCCCATGAGTTGAAACTTGTTGGAAAACAGAGGTAACTTTGTTTGTTTGTGCTGGATCCATTTCCATAGTCATTAGCCAATAAGAGTTGAACCCATTGACTAGCAAAGAGTTTGACACATTGAAAGAAAATTGGGTGCCCTTTGTGTACACAAATGTAGTCCCTCCTGCTTATCCATGTTGAAGAAAACTAAAAAGAAGAGGGAGGCATTAAACTCTGCACATTCACATTTATATTTTCTCTGAAAAGCATTGCATACTTCTTTGGCACATGTATCCTTCAAACTGTGGTGGAGACTAAATGTTGTCATATCAATTTCTCCATAAGGATTGGTATTGAGCAGAAAATATGGAGCATATTGTTAATGAAGCAGGGTCGAAGAAAAAAATTGAAAAATACAAGTATTTAGGTAGACATAAGATCGAAGAGTCATGAACATAACTGAATATTGGCAGATGTAACAAATGAATTTTTGTACCTCCAACTGAACATGTTTGAATATTTATATGAGCATTAAAAAATGGGATTCATTGCATTATATTTCATTTAGAAACAAGAAGTTGAGTTCATTACAATTAACACTTATACATTTACTTTTCATTACGATATAAATCCATACATCAAAGGTGAGTTTGCAATAATATTTTGAAATGAACATCTAACAAGGAAAACATGAAACATAATCTGTAAAAATGCATTTATCTAGGGGATAGATTATTGCAATGACTTTTAGTGTAAGGTTACTATTCAAACTTTTATTGCTACCATTCACTATCAAAATATGTCTTTCCTTTAACATATGGTACATCCACAAATAACTGCATTTAAAATATAGATTTAAGCATGTGAAACAAATTCAGAAATCACCCAATTATAAGAAAAATTGCAAGTTATCTTTTACAAATTGTTAACATACATGTTGATCGGAATGTCATTGCTGCAACAAATAAAAATGAATATATCATTCATATTGCTTGCTTATTCAGGGTTTTCACTTAATCAATTTCTTATTTAGATTCTCTCTGCCTACCAAATAATTCAATTTTTCCATAGGAACAATACAAGGGATAATTCCTTGACCTTTTTGAATAGGGTACGAACTCAAATCATGAACTTGATGAGAGTAACCTGAGTTCAAAGTGCTATAATTGAAAGTAGCAACATTAACACATATTTTTATACAGCAATCAATTAACAAAAGATTAAACATATACAATGTTGATGATCATTATCATAAAAGTAGCAATAATATTCTACATGATCTGTAATGAAATTGATTGAAATTTTACATAATGGTTTAATAGCTCGACAGAACAGGACCTATATACATAGAGATGTATTTGGCATTTAATAACTAAACATATATACAATAAAAGTATGTGTTGTCATATAAATGTATTTGACACTGAGTAACTAATCATATATACATGATGAGGCATGGCATCGACAACACCAATTGATGTTTATTGTGGTGCCAAGATGTGAATTTGATCCTGCTAGTAAGCCTGTATTTTTCTATGTGCATCTCTTTCCTGGATAGTTGGACGCAAACAATAAAGAGGAAATGATTGTCGGAGCATGATCCTCGTTTGTATATCTTGCAAAGTAAGTGCCTGTTGTTCAATTTCTCGGTAATATTCATATAGAATGTATAAGTAGTCTATATCCATATATGTTGGTCATTAAAAAAGAGAAATAGTAAGTGATAATGGACGTGTATGTTGAAAGCAATTTTTTTTTAAAATAAAGTAAATATGAACAGTTTTTTCTAAATAAGAATAAAACAATATGAGGTTAAACGTAATAGCAACAAAGTGTATAGGAAATTTGGTTAAGTAGCAAGTGATGTTTACCATGGGTAAATCTAGAAGATAGAGTGTATGGCTGGCTAGAGTGTATTCTCTTGCATAGATTATGATGTGAGCAGTGATTCCTCTTATTGTCTATGTTTTAGATATAGATTCTCTTGCATGCGTTAAATGTGTAAGAATGGAAATGTTGGATTGATTCGAAGGTATGACAATGACCTTACTCTTAAAATGGCAGTGAATGTTAAACCTTGGCATTCTTTGGTGTTGATGTCTACCGTTGCTTTGTCTAATGTCATTCCTTGTGACTTGTGTATTGTTAAATCCCATGCCATTCGAAGTGGTATCTATTGGCATGCACCCCTCGTGATAGGGGAAATGGGTACATATGGTGGGTGTGAAATTTCCCATGGTGTTGCTTTGTAATGCTTGAAGTCGGCTACCATGAAGGATGGCAATTATGGGAGCTTCGAGTCAAGTGCATAAAATATTGAAACGACTTTGCCAAGTGTGCCATTAACATGGCCTACATTTACACACAAGTTGTTGGCGAGTATAAATTTTTGTTCATTACATAAGAGTACCTTTGCATCTAGATGTTTGTGAAAATGTGAAGTTGGGTTACACTTTTTCCCTTTTTTTAGAAAAAAATATCATTTTTAGAAGTTCTTCAACTTTCGGCAAGTCAAAGAAATTTTTTTGTTTAGAATTTCATTTTACAATAAAAAAGAAAACTTGTCACAAATTTGATTAGCTTTCTATTGCTTATTTTTTAGAATTTGTTTAGTCACATTTGATATGTCAACTTAGTAATTGTTTCACTATCTGTTATTTAAAAATCAAGGGTTCATAAAAAGTCATGTTTTTTGACACTAGTGTTTTCTTTGTCAACCTGGATTTTTTGAAACAAAAAATGTGTTGCAACAATCTAGACAGTCTCTACTTTGATATGGTTATATTTACGAAACCAATTGATGCACATCATAATTACTAGAATGTTTTGAATTTAACCAATATGAAAAAATTGCATATTTTGAAGATGTTTAACATAGCGTCATGTTTCTCAACATAGTAGTTAAAAACTAAAAATCTAAAAACTACCCATTAAAAAAAATAGACCAATGTAATACACCATGAATTTTTCATATTTTTTTACAGTGTATTTTAGAAGATATAAAACTTTGATTTCAGTGAATCATAATGACCTTCAAAATTTTTTGCACACATTTTAATAGAAAATTAATTAAAATTATCAAATATCTATGAAATTCCATAACATTTATATCTACTGAAAGTAGATTTAATTCTGCAAATGCTGGTATTGGTTTTGAAAGTAAATTCAGCATATTTGATGGAGTTTAACCATTCCAAAGTTGGATAAAGGTGATCAAAGTCAAAATGTTACAAAGTTGTAGGTTTTCAGTCGAACAAAGTAATTCGGCCGAATAAAAAAAATTGACCAAAATTTTGTTTGTCGCGGAAGGATGTTAAAATAAACAAAGAAAAAAATTCAGTCGAAGACCTATGCATATTTTCCATCAATTGCAAAATTGAAATAGTGCAACCCTCCAAAAAACCGTTTCATCCAAATGCTATTAATAAACTTGGCCGAAACATTATTTTTGCACTCACATTCCTCTTTTGGGCTGAATTTTTAAAGTACAAGTCTTTTGGGCTGAAATTTTAAAGTGAGTTTTTTGGGCTGAATTTTGAAGTAAGTCTTTAGGGCTGAATTTAAAAAGTGAGTTTTTTGCGCTGAATTTTAAAAGTGATTTTCTTGGGCTGAATTTGAAAGTAAGTCTTTTGTGGTGAATTTTGAAAGTGGGCTTTTTGGGCTGAATTTAGAAGGAGAATTTGTTTTGCTAGATTTTGAAAATGAGTTTCTTTTCTAGATTTTGAAATTGATTTTTTTGGGTTTGATTTTAAAAATCTACATAGATTGAATTATCATGTGAAATCAAAGAAATTGCAAGAGAAACTATGATTGGATAAGAGACATTAAGGCTCGTAGCAAATACTCGGGAAACTATTACAAAAAAACAAGGAAGAACACTTAAATATTGAAAGGGAAAATCAATCTCAACAAGAAGTTGAAGCACGTATGTAAATGTAAATATTATAAATGATATTTAAAATTTAATAGTGTATTATGAAATTTAATTTTTATTTGATGAATTAATTTGAAAAATATTTTGCAATGTAAACAAAGAGATATTTTCCTCATAACATTGATGATGAGATTGAAAATGTTGAAAGACAAAGTGAAAAAGATAATGAACCAATGATTGATGATGTTGTTGAAGATGTTGAAAGAGATTCAAGTGAAGAAGTTGAATCACCATTAGGTATGTATATATATGTCATGTGTATTATTGAAATTATACATATTTATTAGTTTCAATTTCATTCAAACTCTATTTTTTAATTTAATTATTTAATGTATATTTATACCCATTTACATTAAATTCTCATATGTACAGATGAAATCAATATCGATGATGAGATGTTAGAAAATGTTGACACTGGCACATATGGAGATAAAAAATTTGACCATGTTATACGATATTGTGTTAAGATAATTATTGAAAGTTCTTCAAAGATGAAACTGTGACAGTTCAAACTCAAATTTTGAAAGCTCTCTTAACATCAAAGAAATTAAAAAAAGATACAACACTATTGGGTATTCGAAAATCAACAAAAGATAAAAAGATGAAAGAAAATGTGATTCAAAATATAAATAGTGCTCTAAAATCAATTGGAAGATCTAGAAAAAAAGGTGATCTAAATGCACATAGAGCAATACAAATGGAAGTGGTTCCATTAAGTACTAAAGAAAATCATTTGGTAAAATATATGGCAAAAGCATTAGGGACCTCATGAAAAACATTGCACAAGTATAGGAAATTTCGATTGCAATAGATGCAAATGATGAGCTCGCTTGTTGGATAGTTATTTGTTGGCAACCATACAAATATAGACTTGGAGAAGATGTTAAGAATATAATATATGAAAATTGGATAAAAATTTCACGTGTTTCACCAAAAGTAAGGGATGTGATGTGGCGAAGAATAGCACGAAATCTGTATGAAATACATGCAAAACATATCTTTGATACCACTCAGATAGAGTTGTTCAATAAATTCCTAGAAGAGAATCATGGAATTAATGTCTTAGTCAATAATTTGTGCAACAAAAACCATGGTATGTTAAACCTATCACTGCATGTGACACTTGTTGTTGTCATTATCATGTGGAATTTCAATTATATTATGAAACCTTCTTTAATTTTGGTAAAGCATTTTGGAAAATTCACCTCCTCCGTCCACCATCGATGATTTCATATCGGAAATTCTATGTGGAAGAGAAAATCATGAATTATTTTACGAAAATAAATGTGTTGGTGGTAAAAAAATATGATCATTGTGGAAATTTCACTTTGTTTCACGGAAAATATCTTATTGATATGAATGATCAATCACTGTCCAACATAAAAGTGAAATGAAAGAGATATTAATATATCCATGCATCGATTGGTTCAAATAGTAGTACAAGTGTTAAAATGATTGATTTACAAGAAGAAGAAATTTTTGTGAAAGAGTTTTTGAAGAAGTTTGAAACATAAATTTATAAATACGCCAAGCATTCTCATAGATTTCGATGGCAAGACATGCAATTCAAAAAATCTCGTGAAATTTTTCCAACAAGGACCATTTTGTCAATAGTTGATTTTGCAGGAAATTACACATTTGTAGCACAAAATGAAATACAAAGTGAATATTATCATTCTAACCAAGTCTCTATGTGTGTCCATGTTCTATATAGACATGCTAAACAAAATGTTGATCATATAGAAAGTGCCAGTGAGAATTGACATGTTATTAAAGAATATCACTTTTATATTAGTGATGATCGTACACATGATACACATTTTGTAAAACATTGCTTTGATAAGATTTATGACTTATTGAAAAATCATGAAATAAAATTCAATGAACATTGGATATGGTCAGATGGATGTGCAAGTCAATTCAAATCTTCACGATCATTCTTTTGGTTGTGTCATCTTCATATTAAAACCAAAATTAAACATTGTTGGAGTTTCTTTGAAACTGGTCATGAAAAAGGAGAACATGATGGTGTAGGGGCATGTATAAAACGAGCACTTCGAAGGTATCAAATGGACCACTCTGCAAACCTAATAATCATCTACTAACATTATAAGAATGATCATGCAAAATTTTCTAGCTAAATGCAAATTTATTTTGATTGCTACATATTCATTAACTTAAATATGTAAAACCTTTAAGCATCAAACCATGCATCATACAAAGTGTACCATGTTTTATAATGCAATTTTATAAAATGTTTGCATGAACAACTTTACATTAAAAGTTAAATATCAACTGACATTCATAGTAGCCATTCTATACATGAATGTGAAATGTATACCATATTATATAATGCAATTTTAAGTTATTATTGTTTTTAAGACATCTACACCAAATTATAAGATTATTTCAAATGAAAAATGTATCATGTTTTATAATGCACAATTATAATAATCATCATGCAAAATGTACATAAACTCCAAAATTAGCATGTATTAAATCATAATATAGAGTTTTATTTAAAATATGGCCAAAATTTATATCATTATAAAAGTAAATATATGAATAAAAAGTTGTCAAATAAAAATGTGCATCAAAGAGATCAATTCATAATAAATAATTTTATTTAAATATGTCCAAAATTTATATCATGATAAAAGTAAATATAATATAAAAAGACTATCAAATAAAAAGTTGCATCAAAGAGGATCTCACTGAAATATACAATATATCAACATCCTCATGCTCCCATTAGAATCATGTGTTCCCTACACAACATGTGTAATTGCATATATACATAAGATTTTGTACTTTAAAATTAAATGAGAATGTAAGATCATCAAAACAAAATTATAAAAAGTTTCCAATTCCAAGCAATACCTCATGGTATTCCCCTTCTATTGCGCCCTCGTGGTGTTCGCCATGCATTGTACCCTCATGGATAACCTGTACAATATATGTACATGTATATATATTAAAAAATTAAAATTGCACATGAAAATGCATAAACTCGCAATATTTAAAAAATCAAGTATCAACTTCTTCAAATTGTCAAGACATTTCAATGCCTATAACCGACTCAAGTTTCAAATTCCATGCAATATCTCGTGGTATTCCCCCTACACTTCTCCCTCATTGATGCCATGAACAATACATGTACATGTATATATTAAAAATTTAAAATTGTACATGAAAATGCATGAACTCGCAATATTAAAAAAATTGTTAAACAACTTTTTCAAATTATTTAGATGATCATATCCCCATTGCTCAATCCATCGCTAAAGTCCCTGGAGAACAAAAACTGTTTCCACAAACCTAAAATTCAAAAAAATTAAAACTGTAAGATAGAGATCTATTTTTTTAATGAAACTTTCTTCAACTGATGACAAAACAAAAGTGAAATATTCAATATTTGTGACAAGCAACTATTTGACACATCTCTGGATAGGGAGGAAAAGGGTGACACTACGTCGAAAATGTTAGACAAAATCAAAATATGTTAACATTTAATTATATATGTAATTATTTATTTTTAAAATACGTCCTCGCGATACCAATATAATAAAAGTAGAATAATAGTATCAACATGAACTCTTAAAAAAAAAAAAAAAACTAACATCTCTCAACATATCTTGATTGGAACTTGAACCTAGGACTGTGATATTATTAAAATTTCCATTCAACAAACGAGTTAATTGCAAATGGTGAACATATGATACGTTTGTGTTAGATTATATCTGAAAAAATTAACAAAATGTATGTGAATCGACATTAACACATACATTACATTACATTAAAATATACACCCTAACAATTAACACATACTGATCCCATGCTCTCTTCCTCATGACCAATTAGGTCTTTCCAACCATCACGACAACCCTTTACATATGCTTTAAGTTCCTCAATATTCATATTATTTATCTCCTCATTTGTTTTATATACAAAATTAGCACGTGCATTAGCTCGTGCTCTTTGTCGATTTAAACTGACATCAATTCCAGTTAATGCAATCTGGATGTTGTTTATAATGGCATCCCTTCCTTCTCAGCCAATTTGAGAAGTGGCATCCATCTCTAACCGCAAAGTTACCAGATGAGGAGGTTGATGTACCAAAGGTGGAAGAGGGCGAGGCAATTCAGTATCCCATAATGCACCCTGATGTTCATATATCTGACCTCTCCCAATAGCATAAAATTCAAATGGAAGGTCATTATAATCAGGTCTCATACCCAAAAATAATTCTGCATAAAATAATTTTGCAAAAAATTATTGGAACCTCGTCATTCCATAACACATTTCCATATGCTACAAGGAACCTATCATACAAATGGTTGTCTATATCAGGGTGCTTGAAATATTGCACCTTGAGCATCTTTATTTTCGGCCCTTCTTTGAAATTAAACATAGATTTCACATCCTATTTTGTAACCCTTTTACTTACCTCGGCCCATTTATCGAGACCCATTACTGCTTCCTTTATACACCTCGTCATATATATAAAGAAATCAGTGGTTGTCCCAAGCTTCTTGTAAATATCAAGAAATGATCTTAGAGAGTGCACAACCATTTCTAGGCTTTTTCAACTGTTTGCAGGGAGATCCAAACTCCCAAGATCTTTCCTCAATTTTGAATAATGACCTATGCACCTCTATAACATACACTGTTGGAGTTTTTTTCCCAAGGAAACTCATCAAGAATATTAAATGGATAGGTGGTAGTTGGTGTATGGTCTTCTTCTTGAATTGCCATGCTTCGCTTACGTTTACTTTGAGCAACATTTTCACCCCCTAAATCAATATAATTACATAAATATAAAGGATGTGAAAAAATGTATTCATACACATGCAAGATGGACATGTACACATATATGTACATACAATTCATTTACATGTACAAATTTATTTTAACTATATATATATATATATATATATATATATATATATATGTGTGTGTGTGTGTATAATTTACCAAAATGACGAGGATCATTATGACCCAATAGAATCTGTATCCATGAGAATTAGGAGCATCCACAATTGATCCCACCTAATTCTGGGCCTTTCAGATAAGGTACTTTAGTAAAAGATATTGGCGATAATATGATGTTGATGAATAAATTTGTAAATTTTGTTTGGAATGCTAATGTTTTTGGGCATTGGTATTAGCATTTGTTTATTGTTTTCCTAGTTCTTTGGTGTATTGGTTGTAACTATTTACACTTGAATTATTGAGTCTCTCTCTACCCCTCTTTGTCACTAGTTCAATGCCTTGGTATATCTTCATTTTAGTCTACCTCTTGTACTCTCGACAGCAAACAAAAAAAATTCTAATGGTGTGATTCCTAGTGTAGATCAAATTTTAGGTAAGAGTCCTATTTGAATTGGTATTCTAATCATAAACTTAATCTCCAAGTTGGTTTTCTGGTGGCTTTGTCTTATCATTATAGGCCATGGAATTCTAAACATAATTGGCTCTGTATGAGTAAAAATAATGGCTATTTCTTCTTAACAACTATGCCAAACTTTATGTGTGATTTTTATTTTTATTTTGTCTAGTTTGGATTGTGGTTTTAAATACTAGCTATGTAGTTATGGATATGTGATGTCCTCATTTTAAACCTGTCACAATCTGTAACTAATTATGTTTAAAATCATCTCGTTATTGCATGAACATTTATTAACATGTAAGTTAAAGTGGATAAATAAAAAATTATATAATATATATATATATATATATATATATATATATATATATATATATATATATAACTTTGATGAATGAAAAGGCCTAAAACTTTGGTTGAAGCACAAGTAGCAACACAAATTATGATACATAAGTGGGGAATACTAAAGAAATTTTGAGGTTTACCATTCAAATAATTTCTCAAGTTACACAATCAATAAAACCCTAAAATTATATCAAGCAATACAAATTATTTATTTTAGCCTATATATATATGGGAGGGAGATTTGTAATTCCTTCCATATTTAACATGAAATTGACACAAAACATTAATTCCTTGCATGTTCAAAATAGAGTTGATGTATGACATATTTCTCTACTTCTTTTTTCAAATACCATATTTGTAAGGTAAATATCATGTAAATATTAAATTAATAAATTTAAACTTTTTTATTAATTAAAATTATTTTAAAAAAAACCATCTTCCAAAAAAAATAAATTTTCGCTCAATTTAAATTTAAATCTTTAAAAAAACCAAAAACAGAAACATAAAATTTAACATCTGAAATCTCATAAATTTGAAATTAAAAATAAATAAATACATAAATTTAATATAATATGCGTATTTTATAATCACTTAAAAATATCTCTAAAACATCAATATTTGATAATTAAATGTAATGTTAGTCACACCAATATTTTTTTAAATTGCTGTTAAAATGGACACAAATACGCCAAAACGAAAAAAATACCGTATGCAGAGGGCAAAAAATTCAACGCAAAAATAATGATTTGACATGATGCTGACTTACAATGGTTTCTCGCACCAACTCTTACACAAATTGTCGTTAAAGTTGGCACGCATTAAAAAACAGTTTACCAATACAAAGGGCAAGAAACTCTTACAATAAATCAGGGAAATATTCTTAAATTGGAATTACAATTGAAGGATGCCAATAATACTTTTGTGGAAAGGTATGAGGTAGGTGAAAGCAAAATAATAATTACTATGTACTAAGTTAATGATTTGATTATATATGTTTTTTTTATACACAAATAAAATAATATTAGATAAACAAGATGGAAAGGTAATAGGCAAAGCCTTAATGTCTCTATCATGAAATCAATATCAATTACAATAATGCTCAGAAAAAATTAAACTAAATTATTTATATAAAATTGCAAAATAGAAGGAAAATTCAATTAAACAAATCGATTCTCCCACTCAGAATCCCTGCCTACAGATCGATGCCACTTCGTACATTTTTCAAACATGGCAAAGAGACGTTGGATGGTAGGCATTAAAAGACATGATTAAATGTAGCTTTACTGTTTAATGCGTAAATTCATATTCAATTAATTCAATATATATATATATATGAAAATATACTAGCTTGTCAGCCTATTCACAAAAGCTTTCTTTCAAACAGATTATATTTATGAAGATATTTTATGAGAGCAGGATTTTGTCTTTTATATGTATAATGAAAGAGATAAATAGGTTTTGATGTTTAAATCGTATGTTTTTTTAAGATGTAAATATTTGGTTAGTATAGATCCATATTAACTATAAATCAAGCAAGTACCAAGAGGGATCAAATCTCTTTTAAGATATAAACATTTTTAGAGTGGGCAACTTGAAAAAATATTTTTGGCCACTTAAATTATGTAAATTACATAGTTTAACCTTCCTTCATTACTGGATTTTGTACAAAATTAACAAAAAAAAATATAAACTAAAACTACTAAAAAAGTTTTAACATAAAGTTTATTTTAACCATAAAATTTTATTTTATTTTAATTTGCTCTCTCTATATATATATATAACATTATATATAACACATGTTTTGTTATTAGTAATAATTTTTTAATGTTATATTAACTTTCTACTAAAAATAAAATAAATTAGACATATAGTTTTTATTAATCATGATATAAAAATAATTGAATTTTTTAAGTTTCAATTATATCCTTTTCTGTAAATTGAAATATTTTATTATGGTTGATATTAAATTAATTAGTTAATGTTGTTTTAAAATATTTTTAAAAAATATAAGAATTATAAGTCTTACACTCAAAATGAAAATATAATATGGTTTTTTTAATTTTTTAGTTGTTTAATATCTCTAAAGTTAATATAAAATTATGTTACTTCACATAGACATCCAAATAGTTTATTTATGATTGAGAGTGGAAGTGAAATATTTTTACCACAACTGCTACATACTAATCAAGAAAATATTTTATTTTTATTTTAAAAACATCATATATCAACTTAAAGTTAAGCATAGACTAAATCACACATTACTATAATAAAAAATTGTGTTGGGTAGTTTTGCTCATGCTCATTCAATTTTCACAACTCATAGCATACCACATGTCCATTTTGCATAAGGACTCCACCAATTCCTCTCTTGCAAGCATTCGTGCATACTACAAACTCTTTGTCTGGATGTGCAATCTGTAGTACTGGTGCATGTGTCAACAACTGCTTAAGTTGCTCAAATCTAGCCTCACACTCCTTTGTCCATTCAAATTTCTTACCTTTCCTCTGCAATGATGTGATAGGATAAGCAATATGCAAGAAATTCCTAATGAACCTCCTATAGTAGTCTTCCAACCCCATGAAAGATCTCACCTCATCCACATTCTTAAGAGCTACCCACTCCATGATGGCCCTTATCTTCTCTAGATCTACTGCAATGCCCTCCTTGGAGACAACATGTCCCAAGTAATGTACCTTAGTCTAAAAGAAACTACACTTGTTGAGTTTAGCATACAAATGATTCTCCCTCAACAACCTCAACACGGTTGCTAAATGCTCGACATGCTCTTCCTCATTTTTAGAATGCACCAGTATACCATCAATGAACACAATAACAAACTTATTCAAATACGAACGCGACACATTATTCATCAAGCACATAAATGTAGCAGGAGAATTAGTTAATCTGAATGGAACAACAACAAACTCATAATGCCCATACCTGGTCTTGAACACAGTCTTGTAAATGTCCTCCTATTTGATGTGTACCTGATGTTATCTTGATCTCAAGTCAATCTTTAAGAACATTTTTGCTCCCTTCAGCTGATCGAACAAGTCATTAATCCTTGGAAATGGATATTTGTTCTTGATGGTCACTTTGTTCAATTGCATGTAGTCAATCCATAATCTAAGAGTTCCATATTTATTCTTCACAAATAATACTGGTGCGCCCAAAGGTGATACACTTGGCCTAATGTATCCCTTGTCCAACATTTCCTTCAATTGTAGCTTTAACTCAACCAACTCAGGTGTGCTCGTCATGTAAGGTGCTTTTGACGTTGGAGCTGCCCTTGGCACTAACTCAATCAAAAATTCGACCTCCCTGTGCGGTGGAAACTCTATAATGTCCTCAAGAAATACATCCTGAAACTGCTACAAAATTGGGTACCTTCTCAACACATCTCCATCCTCAACCTCCTTACCCTTATCACTAGAAATGTGTACTGCAAACAACATACACCCTTTCCTGCGGCTATGCTTTGCTTACATAGCTGTCACCATCCTAATTAATGTGGATTTATTCTTACCTTGAAAGACTCTTGGTTCCCCATTATCAACAACATGCCCAATAGCTTTGTCATAACAGTCTACCTTCGTTCTATGAAGAAACAACCAATTCATGCCCAACAAAATACTATATGATCTCAAAGGTAGTACATTTATATGTGTTGTTGTAGGCATACCATTCAAATCAAATGCACAAGCTCTTACCTAATTATGAACTCGCTTCTTTGTACCTATAACCAACTGCACTAACCAAGACTCTACATGCAATTCCTTACTCAAACCACACTTATTCACCAAGTCAGTACTAACACAGTTGTAATTAGATCCGGGGTAAATAAAAATAGAAAAAACTTGACACAAAGCTTACCATCCATCTCAATGATAGATGCCTGGTGTTTTGCTTGTCTATTGTCCATTGCTGCATAAATATGAGGAATACTAATCAGGAGCTTAAAATTTGCCAATAAATCAAAGTTTCATAATATTTATAAGATTAGCTTCATATCAAAGAGATCATAATTTTGAATCCAATGGTGTGAACGGCACTCAAATCCGATCTCGTATACAAAAGTTAGAGTAAGTCAAAGTTCAGGTTTGACTTGGACATGTGGCAGGATTGGATGACATAGCAAAGGTCCCAGCAAATCGGGAGGCCCCAAGTGGCAAGCTTCCATTGGCCCCCGCATGTCACAAATCACAATCACAGGTAGGTCGGCATTAAAAATCGGTCGCCGAGTAGTGAAGGGTGTGATGCGATAAAGGCAAGCGGGAAGGTATTTAGAAGTCGGTCGTAGTTGCGATTGCAATGGATCACAATCACACATTGGAGAAGGGAACAGCATGAAGAATCAGCCCCCAAGCAGACAGGTTGTGGTACGATCATAAATCACAATCGTAACTTGCAGGAAAACAAAGCCCCGCATAAACAAAACCCTAGGACATCCGCCGATTGCAATCTGCGATAGGGCGTTGATGTCATAAAGTATGGGTTGCAATTTATAATCCCTGTTACGTCTGCCAATACCGATGCGATAGAGTGTTGATGTGATATGAGATAAAGCGCCAATGCGATATGTGATAGGATTGTGATTGCGATGTTCCGCCGCCGATCAACGATCACAGTTTTTGAAAAGTGTTCTATCCATATCTTCGTTGATAGTCGATTGCGATTATGATATCTGACAAGGTGAAAAACTGTCGTCTTTACCGCCAAGAAAGTCACTCCGCATGTGACCACTTAGCCCTTAACCATGAGATAGGCGAGAAAGTTGGCAAGACCTCCAATTTCGGTGGAACTACCAGTTTTAACTGTGGATAATGAATTTAACTGGTAGTAAGCTAGATTTTGGGAAGAAATTTGTGGAAAGACTTACAAGATTCATAACTAAGGAAATTTTCGACCAAAGGGGATGAAAAAATAGGCTAGATAGCCATTTTTGGATATTTTGAACTCATGGGAACAGGTTTCAGGATCAAAGGAGCACTTCTTGATAGGATTTTTGCAAATTCAAGCCTATGGGTGTTATGTTCAACCAGAGTGTTGATTCAGATTAAGGAGTTTGAAGGTGGAGATGACCTTTTAGGGGACTTCTAGCCTCCATTTTCTATCTGTAGCAGCCATTACAATAGTGTTGTAGCTTTATTTATTCTTATCTCTATATGTGTTTGAAGAAAGAGACTTGTTTATGTACTTTAGGTGGATTGTAGTAAATTGTTTATGCTCTTGGAAGTTGGAGTATGGGGTGTTGGTGTAAGATGCATGTGTTTGCTGAAGGTTTACATGTTTGACTATAGATTAACATGTGTATGGAATGAGAACTTTTACAGAAGTTATTTCTTTGAAGGAGAAACTAGCCATTCCATTTCAGCAGTTTATGTATTCTTCTTTTCTTGATATTGAGCATAATGAGAAGGGGTCATGCCTTTAGAGCTGATCCAAGGAGATGTATCCCAGGAGGGGTGAACTCCTTTAATAATGGTTGGTGTATTACTATTTGATGCATGCTTCCATTCAGTTTTTTGGTTTCATGTTTTAAGTTTTCTTCATGAAACTAACTTAAGTAAACACACATAGAATTCATGCTTTTACTTGCCATTTTGGAGTACAAACCTCAAGCACATTTTTATACTCTGAATGGGGAATTAGCACATCATTACTAATCTACTCCATTATAGATCAAGTTGGTATCAGAGCATAGGTTTTATTTTTCTAAAGAGGAATTGACTATTGTTTGCAAGTGAATGTGTTTTGAAGCTCAAGTGAGGAGAAGGTTTTGGTAAGGAGATAAAGATTGTTACAATCTCTACCACCATGTTCTACCTCAAATTGCAATAGAAGCTTCAAGCAAAGCATGTCCCAAGGAGGAGAGCCTGCAAGAATGTTACAGGATGTGAAGGCTTTTAGAAAGGCTTTCTTACACATGGCATAAATGGTGAAAGTTCTAGACCTCCAAGAGGAGAATGTTCTCCAAGGGAAGAAGGTAACAAGAATGGTGATAAACCACCATCTTTAACACAATCATCATGTTTTTCGACAACTCTTATGAAAAATTCTAGTATAGAAAGTCCTTCAGAGAAGATAGATGGAAAAGTTTGTACATTTTGTCCACATGATGAGGAAGATGAGGTTCTATCAACACCTAAATTCAAGGAGATGAATGAAGAGACCCAAAGATTCCAAGAGGACACATCCAAAATCAAAAGGGATTTCGTAAACATCTTTGTATGTCAGTCAGAAGATGCGGAAAATGGTAATAATTTACATGCTTCTTCCTTATGTGAAAGTGTTAACGTAAATTCATTTGCAGACTTTGAAAAGCACAGTAAAAGCATTGGATCCAAGCTCTTGACCTATATGGGTTACAAGGGAGGAGGCCTTGGAGTAAAGCAACAAGGCATTAAAAATCCAATTGAAGCCAAGGAAAGGCCTAAATACGAAGGCTTAGGCTATGTAGGAAAATAAGAATGGTTTTCTAGCGAAAGCACATGAGCATCTTGTTCCTTTTGCTGTAAGAAAGGACATGAGGAGGCAAGATGTTGGGAGTTTCATCCAGAATTGGTTCCCGCTTGGTTCCTCAAGCATAAGGAGGACTCAAAATGTAAAGATTCTCCAAAGAGAGATGAAGATGTTGAAGAAGAAGGGAAGTTAAATTCTTCTTGCCACATAAGTTCCTCGCGCAATCAGCGTAATTCAAAGGACAACAAACAAACATATATCCATTCTGTTAATCCAAATGTTGTTCATAATGGAAACCAACACGTAGATTTGAATAATGTGTTGAGGAATATGTTTCCATGCATTTTTTTCCTTTCAACTAACCATTATGTAGATAAGTGCGATAAAAGTAAAGTAGTCATCAAGAAGATGATTATGTCTACTGGAATTGAGATCGAAAAGAGAAAATCTCATCCAAGGTTAAAGACAAGTGAGTTGAGAAGATCTCAAAAGAAATTTTGTACTCACTGCAATATCAGCGGGAATTGGGTCGAGAAGTGTTGGAAATTGTTTCCACAACTTCATCCTGGCAAGGAAAGCAAATCATGCAAGCACTAGAAGAGGAAGTGACAAAAGAAAAAGTGGCATAAGATGCGACCATCCCTAAAGTAGCTTCAGAAGAAGAGAAAGTTCAAATAGAGGGTTCATTTACCTGGTTGGGTAAGAAATGGACGAACTATTTGTCTAGCTGAAGTTTGTAAATTTTTTTTTTCACTAGTTTCATATCCCCATAGTTGGGTAACTTGTAAAAGCGATGTTCATAAATAAATCACTTATATGCAACAGTGTTTTTGTTAAGAATTACAATGCTAGTTTGGCTTGTTGATAGCCAATTTGAATGGAAAAACTGGGAGTCAAGTTTATTCCATTTTGTAAAATGATTTCTCAAACCATCGATTTTAAAACTGTTGTATGAGTAGTTGCAGCACATTTGTATGTTCCAAATGTGTTTAGCAATCAATTTATACAAGTATTCACTATGTGAGGCTTGTTTTGGTTCATTTGGAAAAGCATTTTAGGACCTTATCCTTGATAACAATTTTGTAGATGAGCACCTTGGAATTATTCTTAGAAATGATGTTCATGTGGATGGCCACAGAGACATGGACAAGCCGAGAAGAACATCAAACTTGAATTCTTTGGTCAAGTTATATTTTAAGTTCAGCGTGAGAAAAATCCAAGGCAAGTACAAGTCAAGGCACTACAAACATCGATTGGATCGAGTTTGGAAAAATGAAAGAATTGTACCTTAAAATGCTAAAAAATTGAAAGTAAATTTTTGGAGACTAAATTTTTTTCAATGGGGAAGAGTGATGAGGAGCTCAAAATTTTCCAAAAAATCAAAGTGTCAGAATCTCGATAATCTTAGCTTCAGATCAAATAGCTTGCCATTCTAAATCCAATGGTGGTAATGTCATTCAAATCTGAGCTCATATGCAGAAGTTAGAGCAAGTGAAAGTTCAGGTTTGACTTAGACACATGGCAGGATTGGATGACATGGCAAATGTCCCAACGAATCGGGAGGGGCCAACTGGAAAGCTTCCATTGGCCCCTGCATGTTGCAAATCACAATCATAGGCAAGTTGGCTTTAAAAATCGGCCCATGAGCAGGGAAGGGTGTGATGCAATAAAGGCAGGTGGGAAGGTATTCAGAAATCATTCAGAGTTGTGATTGCGATGGATCACAATTGCACATCAAAGAAGGGAACAACACGAAGAATTGGCTTTGATGCTGAAAGGTTGTGATACAATCACAAATCACAATCACAACTCATAGGAAAATAAAGTCTCGCATAAACAAAACCCCAGGACATCTGCCAATTGTGATCTACGATAGGGCGTGGGTGTGATAAAGTATGGGTTGCAACTTATAATCCTCATCGCGTCCGCGGATACTAATGCGATGGAGCGCCGATGTGATATGCAATGGAGTGCAGATATGATATGTGATAGGATTGCGATTGCGATGTTCCATCGCAAATCATCGATCAGTGATCACAGTTTCCAAAAGGTGTTCCATCCATCTCTCCGCCAATAGCTGATTGCAATTGCGATATTCGACAAGGTGCGAAATCATCGCCTTTATTGCCAGAAAATCCACTCGGCCCTTAACTGCAAGATAGGTGGGAAAGTTGGTGGGACCACCGATTTCGACGAAACTGCTAGTTTTAATTGCGGATAATGAATTTAATTGTTAGTAAGCCAGATTTGGAGGAGAAAATTGTGGAAAGACTGACAGAAGTCATACTAAGGAAATTTTAAACCACAGGGGATGTAAAAAGAGGCTAGATAGCCATTTTTAGGTATTTTGAACTCATGGGAATAGGTTTCAGGATCAATGGAGCACTTCTAGATAGGAGTTTTGCAAAGTGAAGCTTATGGGTGATCTGGTCAATGAGAGTGTTGATTCAGTTTAAGGAGGATTTTGAAGGTGGAGATGACCTTTCATGGAACTTCCAGCATCCATGTTCTTTCTGCACCAACCATTACAGCAATGTTGTAGATTTATTTCTTCTTTTCTCTATATGTGTTTGAAGAAAGAGACTTGTTTATGTACTTCAAGTGGATTGCAATATTGTTTATGCTCTTGGAAGTTGGAGTATGGGGTCTTCGTGTAAGAATCGTGTGTTGGATGAAGGTTCAAATGTTTGACTATAGGTTAACATGTGTATGGAATGAAAACTTTTGTAGAATTTGTTTCTTTGAAGGAGAAACTAGCCATTCCATTTCACCGGTTTATGTACTCTTATTTTCTTGATATTGAGCATAATGAGAAGGGGTCATGCCTTTAGATTTAATCCAAGGAATGTAGCCCAGGAGGGGTGAACTCCTTTAAAAATCGTTGGTGTATTACTATTTGATGCATGCTTCCATTCAGTGTTTTGGTTTCATTTTTTAAGTTTTCTTTATGAAACTAACTTAAGTAAACACACATAAAATTCATGTTTTTACTTGCTATTTTGGAGTACAAAGCTCAAGCACATTTTTATATTATGAAAGGGAAATTAGCATAGAATTACTAATCTTCTCCATTACAGATCAAATACTCTGGCCAACATCCCCAACAGTCTGTGCCTCTTGTGCACGGTATATCTGAGGCCTACCACCCTAATTATGTGGACAATCTCTCTTAAGGTGTTCCTTTCCACATGTCCAACACTCCAACCGACCAATACCAACACCTCTATGTTGTTTCTGCAACTCATGTCCCTATCTAGCTACATTAAATCTCTTTTGTTGTGCCACATTCTCTTTCTCATCTACATGCTAAGACCTTGTCCTCTTAGGTTGTCATTTAACTTTACCTTTGTCTTTTCCCTTCCATCCTTGTTGAGATTCATTCTTACGCTTTGATTGTTCATATAAATGCTTCAATTTCCCAATAACTTCCTCAACTGACCGAGGCTGATCATACTCAATCCGATCTCTAAATGCTAATGGAAAACCATTGAAAAACCATTCAACTTTAGCCTTCTTATTAGTAAGATACAGTGCATACCTCAATAGCTCCATAAACTTGGTTGTGTACTCTTCGCCATCATTGATCCCATATTTAGCTTAGAGAAATATTTAGCCTTACTATTGTAGTACCTTTTTCACAAGTACTTCTTCCGTAAAATCCTCTTGAACTCTTGCCAACTCAAGTTATATGTCTTGATGTCTCTGACCCTGATTAACATCTTCCCACCAAATGTCTACTTTACCTTTCAAGCTGAAGATTGCGACTTTGGCCTTCATGTTATCTTTTTACTCATGCAAATCAAAGAATTTTTTCATCCCAAGTATCCAAGGCTTTTCATCTTCCGTCTTCTCCATATCTCCATCAAAAGTAGGTGGCTTCGCTTTCTTAAACTCATCTGGTAAGTATCCCCTATCATTCCCCTTGTAAGGATGATAGTGATGACGATCCTGATGTCTATCAGAACCAAAGCTAGAATAGTACCTGTATGCATCACCTCTCCTATCTAGAGTATCCAACAACCTGCCATCTCTCATTGTATCATATCTATCTAACCTGTGTCTACAAGGAGACCTACTGCCATATTCCCCATTAGTTCTACCCTCATGTCCATGGTTGATCTTAAGTGGCCCTTTTCATTGCAAGTATGAAAAACTCTAAAAAGGTATAGCATTAACTTCTTCTTGTTTCTCTTGTGCGTGTATGATCCACCCATTATCTACCTTACAACTCCTTGTCCCTTCCTTCAAGCTCCTCAATGTATCTTCCAAATCAAAAGTGTGCCTCGCACCACGCTACTTATATGATGCATAGAGAGATTATATGTAGTCTACCACCTTACAAGCCATTTGATCTTTTTCTTGCAATGCATAATATGTCAAATAAACCAAATCACAATAAATCAACGTACCTTAGTATAGCTCGGGGAGGTTACCTCATCTGCAAGATCAACAAATCAGCATGATACATGTATAACATAAACATAACAGCATATAGACATGCAAAAATAAATTCATCAACACATAAACATCATTCTAGGTAGGGTCCAGTCATCAATGCAAGGTCATATCAACATTGCATGTTATGACCTCATGCACGACAACAACCATTAATCCATTGTACACATTGCCACGTGAAACTATCAACATGCATAAGCAATGCCAAATCAACTACACATAAGCATAAATGCATGTAGTCGAGCATAAGCAATCAATTCTTGTAATCAACCTACAAGATTGATACATGTAATCAAATGTACAAGAATGTAGCCTAACATACAAAGATGTAAGCAGGCGACCTAAAATCAACATGTAAGCGACATATAACCATATGCAACTAGTCATGTACTCATGACGATGCATTCCACAAAATCAACATCAAATTCTCCATGACAACCTTACTTCAACCATAATCAATCATCAAGAAAATGTAGCAAGCACATGGAATGCAAGTGTAGGAGACACACATGCAACTAACATGCATGCATGACCAACACACATCGTCCATCCAGTTTGAGGGGTGAACCATGCTCTGATACCACTATGTAACACCCTCCTCACACATCTACCCAAGTAATCAGCCAACCGGGGTAAACATGTGACGAGAGGCTACTATGATTGGATTCAACCTCCTATGTGACCTTAAGGAAGTGGAATTGAAGAAAACATCACACACAGTCATCCAACTTCAGCTTCAGGACCCACAAAAACCAATCCAACACTTCAGATAGTTTTCCCTTGGGTCCTACTGAAGTTTTGACCATCTTAGGCCTCAGTCGCTCCAATGCTATAGGCAAGAGAGTGTCCAGAAACTCAAATTCGCTCTCACAGTCTTGCCTGCTAGTGACCAGAGACTTAATTTCTCAGTGTTATGTCAACGACTCTGGTATTTGAGCCACTTTTTGATACCTGAAGCCAAAGTCACTACTCAGAATGGAATGAAAACTCGAGAACAGTAAAATAACAGGGAAACAATTATGCAAAATAAATAAGTTGAACAAGACATTCATCATACCCCTACTAGCCATGCCCGACATTTGTCAAACATATAATCAAAATGTAACCTACAGGTGTAAACAACAGAATTAAGTGTAGGGATATCATACTTATCTGAGAATCGATATGAACCATTGTTCCCTCATGTCATTTGTTGCATTATCATATATTAGGCCATAGATAAAGTATCCATTCATTTACAAGTAAAACATGTTGAGAGACATACATAGTCATTGTCATAAAACATCCATATTACCAGCATAATAGAGATAGAAATATCATAAGCATATCAGCCATGAAATCCACATATACATTAGTACATTTACACATGAAAATCAAGGGAATAAATTTCTCATTAATAAATACAACAAACCAACCAGAGATGGGACTACCACGTTCCACCCGGCAATAGAATTGTTGAGCCAAATCTCTCTTCATCCATTCACCCCTGTGCCATTTTCCAAACATGAATGTGGGACTCAAACCAAAAGAACCAACCAGGGCATACCAAGGCTAAACCACCCCATCGTCATCAATAGAAACCAGGCTTTATCGTAATCCATCCTGGATCAATAGGTCAACAAAATGAACACATCATAATAGGCTTTACCATGATCTCCACCTGATCACTAGGCTAAACAAGCATGGATTCCACTGGATTTATCCACCTACACCGTGATGAATTTTCCTATCTCCCAGTCTCTCAGGATTTACTGCAATCTAAACCCAAATCACTAGGCCCTAATCTGAGACCCCAGTCTCTCAGGATTTACCACAATCCACACCGAATCATTAAGCCCTAAACTGAGATCCACTGTCTAGGCTTTACTGCATATCCCAATCCCAGGATTACTAGGCCCAATGGAGAGAAAGCTACCTCTTGGCTTTACCATATATCCTGCCATTCATCGGCAAGGATTCCTAGGACATTTGAGGAAACACAAAATCTAACTTTACTGAAACCCACTATCTGGTTCAGAGGTTACTAGGCCATGTGTTCTATCATTTCGGAGATCCATCTCACTCATCTTCGAATCCATCCACCGTCCCATCTCCACCAAAACATGAGAACCCCATCACACTATGGCTATCCAGAAATGGCAAGGCTAGGCTGGAAACACTATTACACCTGGAAAAACCCATGCCACAACAGAAAAGGAATCACATGCAATACCATGCATGCCAAATCTAGCAAGGAAAATACACATGCAAGTTGATACATGCAATGAAGCTTGTTGTAGCTACTTGATCCTGCCTTTCCCTGCTTAATCTTTGCTTCCTCTTTCCTTTTTTAACTTTCTTGATCCAATGCCAAAATGCTCCAAGAAAACTCTAAGTATCCAAGAGTGAGATAGAGAGAGAGAGAGAGAATAATGAGAGAGCTTCAAAACTGAACTGAAAAAGGATTACCAACTCATCCTCATAAGCCTTTTTATGAATGAGGCCTCTATTTTCTTCATTTTCCATTATTTTCCTTAAATTTCCTCCTCACATGCAACCTGTCACCTTTCACCTCCCACTTATCCTAATTTCCATTATTTTCATAAATAAATGTGCCAAAAATGCCATTTTGCCTTTCCAAGGCCTTAGTCATTGCCTTTTCCAATTTCCTTAGCCATAAACAACCAAATGAACACCCCCTAGGATGTATTGCCCAACATTCAGCTTGGAATAAGTGTCCCATCAACCATGGTTATTTTTTTTTCCTTTACTAACTTTTATTACATGGAATTTTCACCAAGGTTGTTATAGAGAAATGGTTATAAAAAAATACATGCACCAAAAATCCATTGTGTGGAGGCCTATTTGTAGGACTTCTTTGAGGAAAATTGTAAATTTTCAATGCATATAGTGCGATGTTAGATGTGGGTTTTTAATTATGTTTTGAATTCTCCATTGGTAATGATTGTTAGAACTAGAGAGAACATTAGTAGGCATAATCATGTGCAAGTCATACCATTTGGAACCCAAAATTATATATAATATATTTTTTAAGGTTATTTCTATATACATGTAAGGGGATCAGGTTTAATTTAAGGAGTTCAATGAAAAAATGGATTTATTTATCAATAAGAAATTTTTTTTTAAGATTAAAAAGAGGAGAGATGGTTTTAAGTGGGAGACTTTGTTTAGCTATTGATTCCAATTTTAACAAGCAAATTATAAATTTTGGGTTATTAATATGTTATTTTGTGGTTATCCAAAATCATGTAATTTAGCAGCCACAAGTTTTAGTGAATTCATAGAAGGATAAAATCGGCATGGATGGGACTATATTTATGAAGATTTCAAAATAAATTTCTGTAAGACAATCTGGTGCATATTAAATAATGATTATTAGGGCATCATGAAGGTGAATACAATTCAATTGCAAATGTTGAGGATGAATTTTGAGAATTCGAAGATGAAAGAGACAAAATCCATGGACAAGGCCACGACCTAAGTCATAAACATTGTCAATTAGCTAAGATGAATTTTAAGAGCTTTCAGATTAGAAAGTGGTAGAGAAGTTTCTCAAAACATTTCCTAACAAATTTGATGAACAGTGGAAGCCATTGAAGAATATAAAGACTTGTCACATATATCAGTAGATGAGCTATTGAGATCCTTGTTATACCATGAATCTGAAATAAGTAGGCATGATTAATCTTTAGAAAAATGCTTTCAAATCGAAAGTTTCTATCCTAAGAGGTATAAGAGGATCAAGGTCAAGAGGTAGGGGTAGGAACAATAGAAGCAACAATTAAAGAGATGATTCAGAACAAGAAAGGAAATCATATCAAAATCCTAATAATTCAAGTAGGTGCAAGTTCACAATCAAATCAGAGGTATGACAAATCAAAGTTAAGTGCTTTTATTGTAATAAGTTGAGACATTATGTACATGAATGTAACAAGAAAAAAAGTTATCTTTGCTGACAAGATGCAAACTATTCTTCTTATAAGTGTGAAAAAATTGTATTCCTTATAAGTGACAACACTTGAGAGTTATCTAATAATATTTATCTTATAGATAGTGGATGTAGCAATCATATGATTGGAAACCAAATCAGAATTACAAATATGGATGAGTCAATAAGGATGAAGTTATGTCGGCTCAAATGATATTCTAAAAGTTATGTGAAAATGAATGTTTAACATCTTCATCAAACAAGGTGAAAAAAGACATACCAAATGTTTACTTTAATCTAGGTTTAAAACATAGTCTATTTAGTGTTGGCCAACCTACTAAAAAGGAGTATAGTGTACTCTTTAAGGGAAATAATTGTTTCATATATGATAAATCTCCTAGTAATATGTTGATTGACAAAGTAAATATGACAGAGAATAAGATACATCCTCTTGCACTAAAGTATGATAGACATGATGACTCATTTGTTTGAAAAGCGTCTTGCTTGAATCATTTTTTGTTATGAAATAATATGATTGTTCATCTATGTTTTGTTGGCCTTATACTATTTCACCAACAAAATATGGTTGAAGGGAATCTTCCCAATCAAGTGCCGACTAGTTCATGTGAGAGTTGAAATCTAACAAAGCAGCATAGGAACAGTTTTCCTGAGTATCTTATAGAGAAAAGGAACTTTTGGAGTTGGTTCATATAGATTTGTGTGGTTTGAGCCACTCAAAGGAAGTTACTACTCCTTAACCTCCATAGATGAATACAACAAAAGGACTTGGGTGTATTTTCTCACAAAGCGGTCCAAAATTCTTCACAAGTTTCAATAATTCAATGCAATGGTTGAGAAACAATGTTTTCATCAGATTAAAGCGTTAAGAATGGAAAGAGGATGTGAGTACGATTCAAAAGATTTTCAAAATTTTTGCAAGCATCATGGGTTCAAAAAAGTTCATAACGAGGTACACACCACAGCAAAATGGTGTAGTTGAAAGGAAAAACATAACCATTTATTAGTTTATGTTTTTGGGAGAAGCAATAGCTTTATTAGTTTATGTTTTGAACAGATCTCCCATTAGAAGTTTGAAGAAAAAAAAATCATGTGAAGCATGGATAGGTATGAGTTGTAGTGTAGCACACTTCAGGGTATTTGGTTATGGAATATTCTCATGTTCCTAAAGAGTTTAAAAGGAAGCTAGGTGAAAAAAGTGAGAAGTGTGTTTTTATTGGGTACGGTGATCACTCCAAGGCATACAAGTTGTAAAATCCAATAACAAAGAAATTAATAATCAACATAGATGTTGATTTAAATCAAACGAAGTATGGGATGAAAGAATTGATAAATCTATAATGGTTAGAGTATAAATACATCAAGTAAAAGATGATGCAGAGGAACAAGTTGTACAAAGAGGTGAACAATATTTGCAAACCCAATAATCAATTACAAATATTCCAACAAGAAATCTATGACATTCTATTCAAGTTGAGTCATCTACTCTAATAATTTAGTCTACTACTCAATAAGGTATTGAATATTATCCTACAATTGATTCCTTAAGGTCTAGAAATACTTGAATTTTGAGAGACATCTATGACTACTTAGATGTGAATTCAAAATTTGCATTGTTTACTTGTCAACCAACATGTTTTTGAGAAGCAATGAAAATTTAAACTCGGGGAAAAGCAGTAGATGAAAAAATGGATTCCATAAATAAAAAGTATACATTGGATCTAGCACAATTACCACAAGATAAAGATTGCATAGTTGTAAAATGAGTTAACAAAAAAAAACCAATGAGAAAGGAGACATAGAAAATTACAAGATTGTATTGGTAGAAAAAGGATTTACACAACAACCTGGAGTGGATTAGGGTGAGACCTTTGCACTAGTTACAAGGTTAGATACATATAGAGCTATTTTAGCCATAACAACTTAGAATAGGTTGAAAGTCTATAAGATGGGTCTAAATTCAGTTTTCTTGAATGGTGTTTTAGAAGAACAAGTGTATGTGGAGAAACCATTAGGATATTTGATAAAGGTCGTGAAAATAAGGAATACATGTTGAAGAAAACTCTTTATGGACTTAAGAACGCTCCTTGATCTTGGTATTGCATGATTGATTCATATAATCAGCAGTAGCTTTAGTAGAAGTAGCAATGGGTCTACATTGTATATAAAGGTTAATGAGTAAGGACAAATTCAAATTCTTTAATTTAATGTGGATGATATGATCTTCATAGGGAATCTATCAATAGAGAAAATTTAATTGTTTTGAAGAAGGATTTGAAATGACTGATTTGGGGTTAAGGAGATTCCTTTTTTTTGTATTGAATTCATTCAAACATATTTAGGTACTTTTGTCTTTCGGGCATGGCATGCCATATATTTTTTGAAAAGATCCAAAATTATGAATTGTAAGTTGACACCAACTCCAATTGCAATAGGAAAAAAATCTCTACAAAGAAGATATAGTATCCAACATATATCCAACTCTATTCAAGAGGTTAGTTGGTAGTCTTTTGTATAGTACTTCCACTATACCAAACATCATGTATGTTGTTAGTTTGGTTTTGAGGTTCCAGGAGCCTCCAAAAGACTAATAGTGGAAAGAAAGAAAAAAAAATAAGATTTATTCATGGAACAATGGGATATGGCATATTATACACCAACACTAATAGTGATATTTTAATTGGATGTGTATATGGTGATTTTCATGTAGCATGGATGACAGGAAGAGTATCTTAGAATATGTTTTTCATCTTGGCTTAGGTGTGATTTCATGAGAATCCAAGCAATATCCCATTGTGAAAATATCATCAGTTGAATTAGAGTACGTAATAGTGATAACATCAACCTTCCAAGCAATTTGGTTACACAAAGTATTGGTTGATCTACAACATGAATAAGAGGGACCAACTATAGTGTATTTTGATAACAACTTAATAGTAGCTTTGTCAAAGAACCATGTTTCTCTTCAGAAAAGAAAGCATATTGATATGAGATATGATTTCATTAGAGAATTTGTAAAGAATGTATAAATCCTCTTTGAATCTTGTAAATCAAAAGAATAAATGACTTACATATTCACAAAGTCATTAACAAGAGATGTGTTTGAGTTTCACAGATAAAACTTAGGTGTTGTAACCCTAATTGATACTTAAGACCAGTAAGAAGTAGTGGTTGTAATTAAGAGGGAGTGTTAGAGATAATTAATCACAATAATTATGAGGTAGCTTGTAGCTTTTGGAAATTTACATTGAGTCTAAATTTAGAAATATTTAATCATGCATCTATGAGTTAAAATTAGCACATCTATTGTTAGTGGTTTTGGGTCTATTTAATCATATACCTTCAAGTAATTAAATCAATCAATTTGCGCTATATAGAAACATCTATATTTTGCTATTGTGTTATTGTGTGATTTCCTTCTTTGTCCATCATTATCTTGGAGAAATTACAGAAGTGATTAACCATGTATGTAATCTTTCATTATCTTGGACCAATTATAGAATTTATTAACCATGTATGTAATCTTGGTACCCAAATTATCGTTAATTTGAAAATGTCTACATTTTACTTATAATTTCAATCATTTTTGGATCCTGGTTATCCCATTAAAACCCCTTTTCTTGTGAAAAACTACCTCCATAGATCATTTCCAATCTCCTTATCTCTATTTGGGTGGTTTTGAATCCATTGCAATTCTCCCACCCTATTATGTTCATAGTTCGTGTATATACCAAAAAGAAGCAATGGATAAATGGAAATGCCCTAAATTATACTCATTATACTCTTCAAATATGACAAAATATTAACTTAAATAAATTATATTTGGCATTCATAAAATGATATGTGACAATTTAATCCCAGAACATTTTTTTAGATTAAAAGAAGAGAAGATTTAATATATAGCAATTAAAAAAAATCTATCCTGTTTTAATTCCCAAAAGAATTTAGTGTTAGATTGTGAAAATTTAAAAAAATATATATTGATTACACATCCTCCCAATTCACTATCCAATATAGAATCTCTCATCTAAAATATATTTATTTATCCACTAAAATCTTTTTTTTATTACAATAATAATCCATATTATCAAAACAAATATATGCATGTTTAAGCTTTATTGATAAAAAAAAAATGGAAAGACACACCTACCTTATTAGAAATGGAAAACGAAAACTTAATGAGAAATGGATAATAGAGAATGGGGAGAGAGAAATAGAATGAAGATAAATGAGAAATGGATAACACTGAATGAAGAGGGAAAAATGGATTTTACCAAAAAAAACAAAATGAAATGAAGATCAAAAAAAAAAACAAAATAATGCAAAGACACAACTACTTTGTTAGAAATGGAAAACGAAAACTTAATGAGAAATAGATAATAGAGAATGGGAAGGAGAAATGGATTTTAAGGTTGAGCATAAAAAGAATTAGAATAAAGATAAATGAAAAACAAAACAAAATGTAAAAAAATGAGGAGATCACCAAACTCTTATATTATATCTTGGATGAGTATTTCTTAATTTATTTTAACCAACTTAATTTGGCCAACATTCCAATATGAGAAAATATTGTGGTCGTGTAAATGTACATTTACATATCAACTCAATTAAAATAAACAAATTTGTTTATTCTAAGTACCCAATTTTCATAAAGACGAGCATCTTTCTCTTGCTTCTTTTCTAGTATATTTCCTTGACCATACTAGTTTCCTCCGGGAACAATGGGTCGGCTAAGTTATAGTAGCCGCATGAGAGAACATGAGCATGACGATGATACAGAGTACCGAGGGCCAACTATCTCCGTAGACAGAGACAATGGATGGCACAGTCGCGGAGCATTGCTAAACGGTGTAATATATCAAACTCAAAAAATTCCATCTCATACATCTAGCATTTTAATATTAATAACTATTAACTAACAAGAAAGGGATATGATCAGGACATCATATCCGGTAGTTGTTATGAGGAGTTGAATATGCTCGCTAAAACATGCGAGTCCCGGTAGTTGTTATGAGGAGTTGAAAATGCTCGCTAAAACATGCAAGTCCTTGGAAATGACCTTGTATGTCTATTTGTAAGGCGTTTTATGTTTTATTAAACTTTATGTTTATATAAAATTTTAAAGGTTATATTTTTTATTAAATTTTATCAAAAGAAAAAGTTAAAATTATATAAAATATTATTCATAAAGTACAGGATGATAATTTTGTTAAGGTATTTTGTAGTGTAAAGATTATTAGTTGAAAATTGTGTGGGAAAAAATCCAACCATGTTAAGGGTTGGTAGTATTGCTGGTGTCGTCTAGGCTAGATGCAATCCCCAAGTGATTTTGACAGTTAAATGCTTCTGGGTCGCGACTACTCAAGTCATAGGTTAAGTGTGCTAGTCATCTCAGAACACACAGAACCTATGTATGTGTGAGAGAGAGAGAGATTACTTAATAATTAAATAATATGAAATTTTTCCCTAAAATGATTTCATAGACATAATAAAACTAGTCTAATTCTATTTAAACTCTAAATCTATCAAGCACCAAAAGAAATACTCACAATCTATCAAATGATAGCGAAATTATTATAATAACATTTTTAATGAGAATTATAATAAAATTTCATCCATTTAGTTTTAGATTATGTAAATGATCATGAAATTGTCATAACATCTTTATTAATAGCTATGATTAGTATGAAATGGTGTGAATGGTATTGAAATTTGGATAGCCTCACCATTTATTTACCCACTACATTTTAAAATATTTAAAATATTTTATAATTTCATTTATTAATTTATTTTTCTTTACAATTATATTAATTTTTTTATTATTATTTATTTTTATGTTAATAATAATAAAATTAATTAATGAATTAAGGTATTTGTTAATATGTAAATTTATTTTAAAGGTGGTAGGAATTGGGAATAAATAGAAAACAAATTGCATACCAAACTATTTTTTAGATTCTTTCACAAATATTATACAAATATATAGTTGGATTGAGATTCAACTAATTCCAAATATTAATATGGGAGTTGAAATATTCTCTCAACCAAATCCCAAATCAATTCTAAATTTACCATGGAAGCATTATCTCCAAGTGCCTCCCTAAATGCTTACACATCAAAATTAAAAGTAACACAAATCACAATATAGAGAATACATATTACAACAATATAAATGGTCTTTGTCTCGCTTATCTCCATCAATGCTCACATCCACTCTGGAATCTTTGCTAACATCACTCTTTCTTCATCCACTACTTCGAGTTGTCACTTGAAACTCCATTTAACACATGCTTGCCTCATTGATGAACTTTGCAAGATCAACAATATTGACAACTCGGCTTGTCAGGGCTTCCATGATAAGAGTTGTCAAGTAATGAACCATCCTATGGACAAATCACTATCTGTCGGATATTTTTATTTCGGCTATCCATCAGTTGTTAGGCAGACAGTTTGAATATTGAATATTTCAAAAATTGATCAAACAACTTGACATGTTTCACACACATGGATCTCATAATGTAACTTGTAGTCGTTATTCAGGGGTTTCCAAGGACCAAGAACAACAAAGTTACAAACCATAACAATATGTAAACACAATTAGACAGATGATATGTACCGGGGTTTCCAAGCGCCAAGAACCATCGATTTGAATTATGTTACGCTGTACAATGATTGGTTCTGCACTAAATATAACTTGCAACAACAAAATAAAAAGGCATATTGATACAAGCTTCTCCTCATGTCAATTCCTCAGCTGGTGCAAACTTTGCAATTTGACGACATCAATTTCTACTCCCTTAGGAGAACAGGCACAATTCTAGTTCTACTCCCTTAGGAGAACAGGCACAATTCTAGCATGGCGTCTGAAAGAGGCTGCAATTTTCAATACTGACAACGTCTGTATTGATCCATAATGATGGATCTGAATGTGGCACAAACTTGACTGGGTGGTGCACAAACCAATACCGTTATAGCGTCGTTGTCCACAACACGCATCTTTGCCATCGTCAATCCCAAATGCTTGAGGATTTATGTATAAATCCATGACAATTGGAAACACTCTAGATATTGTATATATCGGAGCAGAAAATTGAATGTTGAGTCGATCGATTACGGGTCTTAGTCGATCATTAAAAACTTGTGTGACTTCCTGTAGCACCAACACACATTCACCATTTGTGGGCCTCAATGCCCTATCCATAGGAAAACAACCCAAAGGACCCGGCGACAGAATCAGAACCCTATGTGCTCCCAGCTCGTAAAATTTCGTTAGAATCTTTTCAAACTCGGAGATGATAAAATCAATATAGGCAGGTAGAGAGAACTCCCATGATTGCACCATTACATGCAGAAGGTTATTACAAGAAGACATCATTTCCGCAGATTGTGCATACAAGAAGAGCATGTTGGGGGTTTTATGTGAGAAATAAAACCCGAGCACACAACTAATGCATGGATTCAACCAACCACAGGAAATTGACTAATCAACGACATGTCGCTTGGCGTATCGTTTGACTTATGCGTTTGAGATAAAAGAAAAACGCATGCATTTGATAGATCGACATCAAGATGCAAGTGTCGTCCAACTTGTTTTTGCAATGAGTCACCATTACAAAAGTAATAACCAGAAAACCATGAGAATTATCAGGATCAAGGGTTTGATCTAGGTCAAATGTGAGGCGCTGAATTGCGGTAGTGTGTCCTTCTTAAAGAAAAAACTGAAGGAAATAGATGAATTGTAATAGCAATTTAATTCAATATTTACCTGGCCAGCTGTTCTGACCAACGATGGTTACCATAGAATTCATTTTATTTTTATTTCCTTTTATACAGCTCTACGTGACTGAGGTATGCCACGCCACTAAATTAAACATCAGATACAGAGCACCTGGATCGATAAGTACATACAATTATTTTCTAGTCAGCCGCTTATACGCCTAGTTCACATACCAACAGTCTCACAGATTGCACAGGTTTACAAATGATCCAAATCGGTCTGAAAACTTTTTTGTGCAATGGAAACCACTCCCATGGTCTCTTCCTCACAGGTCTGTAACTTTAACATGAGCGCAACCAAAGTCAGCAAATATATCAAATGAATGTACAATCAAAATAACAATCACAACACACTATCTACTCTATCTTTTATCAATTTCCCTCGGCCTCGGAGGGGCCAAGGCCCAGGCACATAAGGTCTCTAATACCAACTAAAAAATCAGATTGCACACCAAATTATTTTTCACACTACATTCCTTCACAAATATTATACAAATATATAGTTGGATTGAGATCCAACTAATTCTAAATATGAATATGTGAATTGAGATATTCTCTCAACCAAATCTCAAACCAATTCTAAATTTACCATGTAAGCATTACCTCCAAGTGAATACTCTATAATTCTTAAAAAAATTAGTAGTAACACGTATTTTGGGTTTTGTTACAACCACTAATAAGTTAGAAAAGCAATATGTTCTTCTAAGGAACATTTAATTAGTTAGGTTAGGTAATAGATTATTAATTTTTTTAGGGAATTCTTGGATAGTAATGAATGCCATGGTTGATGACACCATTTTGACTAAATCAAGGTTAGTAATGGTCCTTTATAAATACAAACAGGGCTCAAATGTTATCCTAGTTCCATTTGAGGTGGTGACATCATCTTGACTAAACCAAAGTTAGTAATGGTCATTTTTAAATCCAAAAATCTATACAAGTGGCCCATGTTATGGATGAGGTCTCCTATTTCCATGTGAGTTCAGAACTCAGAGCAACAAGTTTATATGGCCTCCAACTTAACATTATAAATCTATATTCAAAATGAGGTGAACTCCAATCAAATCATCCCATAATGATAATAAATAACGTGTCATTCAACATTAAATTTCCACATGGTTCAATAATCTATAATCCATTATAGTGGCATTGGGATAAGAATTAGGAGAACATAACTCATACCCTCTCACATGTGAATATCACTCTTAACTCTATGTATTGAATGTAATTGTGCAACTATGGAATCAGTATCCATGAGAATTAGGAGCATCCACAATTGAGCCCACCTTATTCTAGGCCTTTGCCCACCTTATTCTAGGCCTTTCAGATAAGGTACTTTAGTCAAATATTTTTGTTATAATGTGACTTTGGTGAATAAATTTGTATATTTTGTTTGGAATGCTAATGTTTTGGGGCCTTGGTTTTAGTATTTGTTTGTTATTTTCCTATTTCTTTGGTTTATTGGTTGTAACCATTTACACTTGAATTATTGAGTCTCTCTCTACCCCTCTTTATCACTAGTTCACTACCTTGATATATCTTCATTCTAGTCTACCTCTTGTACTCTGACCAACACAAAATATTTCTTAATGGTGTTATTCCTAGTATAGATCAAATTTTAGGTAAGAGTCCTAATTGAATCGGTATTCTAGTCATAAACCTAATCTCCAAGTTGGTTTTCTCGGGTCTTTATTTTATCATTATAGGCCATGGCATTCTAAACATAATTGGCTCTCATGGATATGTGATGTCCCCATTTTAAACCTCTCGCAATCTGTAATTAACTATTTTTGTAATCATCTTGTTATTACATGAACATTTAGTAACATGTAAGTTAAAGTGGATAAATAAAAAATAATATATATATATATATATTACTTTGATAAATGAAAAAGCCTAAAAGATTGTAACACAAATTATGATACATAAGTGGAGAATACTAAAGAAACTTGGAGGTTTGCCACTCAAATAATTTGTCAAGTTACACAATAAGTGAAAACCTAAAGGCAATGCAAATTATTTACTTTTAACATACAAGGAAGGGAGATTTGTAATTCTTTCAATATTTAACATGAAATTGACATAAAACGTTAATTCATTGCATGTTCAAGATAGAGTTGATCTATGGCATATTTCTCTACCTCTTTCTCTCAAATTCCATATTTATCATGTGAATATCATGTAAATATTAAATTGATAAATTCAATTTTTTTTATTAATGAAAAATATTTAAAAAAAAAAACACCTCGAGAATTTTTTTTTTCCTAAATCTAAATCTAAATCTAAGAATAAAAATAAAATTAAAATTAAAAAATACACAAAATTTAACATCTTAAATATAATAAATTTGAAACTAAAAATAAATATATATATATATATAAATTTAATATAATAGGCATATTTTATAATCACTTAAAAGTCTCTCTAAATCATCAATATTTGATAATTAAATGTAATGTTAGTCGCACAATTTATTTTATTTTAATTGCGGTTAAATGGACACATAAACGCCAAAACGAAAAAAAAACCGATGCAGAGAGCAAAGAAATCAACGCAAAAAGAATGATTTGACATGATGGTGATTTACAATGGTTTCTCGCACTAACTCTTACACAAATTGTCGTTAAAGTTGGCTTTATTAAATGAGAACGCAAAAAGAATGATTTGACATGATGGTGATTTAGAATGGTTTCTCGCACTAACTCTTACACAGATTGTCGTTAAAGTTGGCTTTATTAAATGAGATGCGGAGATGTCGGGAAAACGAATGTATCTGACAATAAGTCAGCAAAATATTCTTAAATTGGAATTATATTGGATTCGCGGATAGCAGCCAGAGATGGCTGTCCTCACTGTTGGTTTGACACCTGAGTTGATAGGTTTTACCACCTTCGGAAAAAAAAAATACTTTTGTGGAAAGGTATTACGTAGGTAAAGGAGATCTATGTCTAATTACTATGTACTAAGTTAATGATTTGATTATATTTGTTTTTTTATAAAAAATAAAATAATATTAAATAAACAAGATGAAAAGGTAATAAGCAAAGCCTTTATGTATCTTTCATGAAATCAATATCAATTACAATAATGCTTACGAAAAACTAAACTTAATAATTGTATATAAAATTGTAAAATTAAGTGCATCTGGTCCAATTTAGTCGTATAATATAGCTGAATACAAAGTATGTAGATCCCATTTCATAGAGCATGTCAGGCTGGACAAGCCTCCAAATGACTTTTTTAGTATCTTTTAATATCAGGGGACTGGGTGCCGCCCCTAAATTCCTGGCGCTAAAAGAAACTCTTGCTTCTGCTCATCCTCTCATCATTTTTATACAGGAAACAATGCATCCAAGTTCGGTCTCTCTGGCTTTTTTCAGAAGAATGTTCCCCAGTTGGTATATGGTTGCTACAGAAGCGGAAGGAATGTCTGGTGGTCTGGCAGTTTTGTGGAACCCAGCCTTTGTCAGAGCAAAGGCTTTCAAATGTTGTGCTGGGATTCTCATTTCAGCTTCTATCAGAGGAAGGTCACTGTCTATCAACATCTTGAACATCTACGCGCCCTACAGGGACAGATCTTTTTTCTGGGACAAGCTCTTTGAATCTGAAATTCTAGACATAAAATCCCTATTAATAGCGGGTGATCTTAATTTGACCCTCCATGCTGCGGAGTGCTGGGGCAGTGGTAGAAAACAGGATCGCTTGGCCGATAAAATGCGTCGGGAACTGCTAAATAGGAATTTAGTAGATGTTATCCCTGACCCAATGGTCCCAACTTGGGAAAATGGCAGGACGGGCTCAGCATACATTGCAAAACGAATAGACCGCTTTATTATTAATGTTAGCATAATCGAAAGCTGGGGGATGCCTGTTGCCAGAACGGGTTTGGAGCCTTCCTCGGATCATAGACCCATCTTCCTCGCATGGGAGCACATGAATTGCAAGTTGGGGTACCCTTTCAAATTTAACAGCTCCCATCTTGAGGATGAATCTTTCAATGCTCTCATAGCTAATTCTTGGAGGGATATCCATCTTTCTCAAGATGCTTTCCTACTTACCTTCCGGGAAAAAATTCAAATGCTCAGAAAAGCAGCAAAGGATTGGCAGATCAAGAAGAGGCGTTTGGACAAACAGGAGCTATCTGTCATCAAAGAACAAATAAGTTATCTCTCTAATTCGGCTCAAGATGGTCTAACTTTTGAACAAAAAGTCCTCATTAGGTCCCTGGAAAAAAAGAAAATCGAGCTGTTGCAAAAGGAGGAAGCATTATGGAGGCTTAAAAGTAGAGCGACATGGCTCAGGGAGGGTGACCGAAATACTAAATTTTTTCACAACTTCGCAAATGCACATCGGGCCAAAAACTCCATCTGGAAGATTGAGGATGGCAACGGAGGTTTCTTCCATACTCAATAGGATATCTCGGCGGAAGCCTCCAGATTTTTTCAAAACCTTTATAAAAGGCAGGACAACAACGCATATGACTCTTTATGGGCCGTGGATCAGCTGCCTGTAATGTTTGACGAGAACGCAAATGAACAGTTTTTTAAGCCTATCATGGAGGAGGAACTTCTGGACACCATCAAAAAGTTCAAAAGGGACAAAAGCCCTGGGCCCGATGGCTGGCCGATAGAGTTCTTTAGTCATTTTTATGATCTGTTCAAAAAGGATTTGCTGGGAATGGTGGATGCCTCTCGCATGTCTGGGAACATTCACAGTGCGCTATCTGCCACCTTTATAGCACTTATTCCCAAGAAGGACAAATCGGAATCGTTCTCCGACTTCAGGCCGATAGCCCTTTGCAACACTCTATTTAAAATCATATCTAAGATCATCGCCGAAAGGCTGAAGGCGGTTCTTAATTCCTTCATTACAAAGGAGCAGCATGCCTTTTTAAAAGATAGGCTTATTCTGGACGTTGTTGCTATGACGCAGGAGTGCCTATTCTCAATTACAACAAGAAATATAGATGCCGCAGTCCTGAAGATAGATCTCAAAAAAGCCTACGATTGCGTAGACTGGGGCTTCCTTCGAATCCTTCTTGCAAAAATTGGATTAAATGCTCAAGGTATTCGATGGATCATGGCGTGTGTCGAAAACGTCAATTACTCAGTTCTCATCAATGGCATTCCATCTTCTTTCTTTCCTGCGGAGAGGGGCCTTCGCCAAGGCTGCCCTCTATCCCCGCTTCTTTTTATTCTTGTAATGAACTCCCTTAGCACACAGATCAATCGGGCAGTTGCAGATGGGAGATGCAGGCCGATCAAAATCTGCAAGGACATTTCCCTCTCACATAACCTCTTTGTAGATGACATTCTCCTTCTCGCGATGCTATGTAAATCTTCATGGGTTTGCTTATATGTGATTTTCCAGAAATTTCACTCGGCATCGGGCCTCTCTATCAATAAAGATAAATCCACTTTGTATCACAATGGAACAAATCCGGACATAGCACAATGGATCGCTGCTCGTTTTGGCATAAAACTGGCATTGATAAAGGACGGGTTTAAATATCTCGGCTTCCACTTAAAAGCAAAAGCTTATCATGCAAAGGATTGGCAATGGCTGGTCGAGCATTTTTACAAGAAAATCTCATGCTGGTAGATGCGCTTCTTATCCTTGGCAGGCAGATACATATTGGTTCGCTCTGTTCTTTCCCAACTGGCGGTATATTGGGGCCACCTCTTCTTACTTCCTGCATCTATTACAAGAAAAATGGCTTCTCTGGCGGCTTCTTTTTTATGGGGCGGCAGAACTTATCAGTCAAAGATCCATCTTGTTAAGTTGGACTCCATCACAAGGCCAAAGGTTCTGGGCGGTTGGGGCCTTCTGCACATGCCGACTTTCGGGAAAGCCTTGCTATGCAAATCCCTCATCAGGGAAATGTTAGTGGAGCACTATCATAAATCAGAAATACCTCAAACGAAAATCTATGGTTTTTTGGTACAGAAGGCGCTCTCTGGGCATCAGTAGAGGCTCCACCATCTGGAAGAGTTTTAGAAAGATCCAGACACTCTTCCTGATGAATTTAAGATGGAAACTATTCACGGGCTCCAGCATTTTTATTGGCATGGATTCTACTGTTTTCGATTTGGAATCAAAGATTCCCCCGGCTTTGCTTTCTTTCTTCTTCCAAAGGGGCTTGTTCACATGGGACAAATTAATAAAATATTGGTCATCTCAGTCCCCTGTGTGGAAGGATGCGGCTGATTTATCTTTGCCCCTCCCTCTTCGTCCCTCTTGGTCATCTACTATCAATGGTTTTTCCAGTAGGGGTTTCTCTCGATCGGGGTCCAAGGATGAACTCATCTGGTCGCTCAAGAATTCAACACAATCTATTACTGTCGGAGATCTTTATGCTGCTTTTCTTCCACAACAGTCACCTCCCTCTCCCATCTTTCCCCTCAAATTCTGGAAAGCCTCCTGTCCTCTCAAGATGATTCTTTTCTCATGGCTCCTCTTCTCGGATAGGAATCTCACCTGGCAGGTTCTCCAAAGAAAGGGATGGAAGGGTCCTGGTAGATGTCAAATGTGCCTTTCAAAAGTTGAATCCAATGCACACATGTTCTTCAGCTGCGCCTCATCTTCAACAATCTGGTATGAATTATCTTTGATATATGGTTTTCCTCATCAAGTTTTTTCATCTGTACAGGAAGCTTTCAACTGGTGGCGTACTCAGATCCCCTCCTGGCGCACATTGTTTATCCTCACTTGCTGGTACCTTTGGAAATGGAGGAATGAATGCATTTTTCAGAACTCCAGACGGGCCCTTGATTCTATCCTGATCCAAATCACGGGCAATTTGCCTCTTGCAGATTAATCTCCTATCCAGCTCTGGTTTTTCATATACAGCATATTTCAGCTTTTCTCTTTCAATGCTGATGTATTTTCTTACTGGACTGATTCTCTCAATCTTTTTTGGATGGTCTGTTTCTGTTTGAAGCGACAATGTGTTTTTTTGGTTCATGGCTTTTATCTTGTCTATGTGTTGCGCTTCTTTGCTCCAGGCGGGACTCAATGTTTCACACTGGTTTTTCTCTATAAAATCAGTGATAATGTATATATGTTGCATCATCAGTACGCTCTAATGAAACAGCAGCTTTCTTCCTGTTGTTTTCACTCAGATATGATATGTATTTTGACCTCTATATTTTCTTAATATAACTATCCTAATTTTTCTCTCTGAAAAAGGATTTTAGTGTTCAGAATTATATGTTTGAGACAGGTGCAAGTTTAGCTAAAAGGACAAGGTCAGTGACTCTTATTTAAAAAAAAAAAATTAAGACTGGACGATTTATGTGGTGAGAGAGAATTTAGCTGGGACTTTGATACAGAGTATAATATATGCTGTTTTCCATTGTCAGCTGTACTGGTTTGAGAAATGGGTTTTTTTTATGTACCAGATGTTCTACAATATAGCTTGAAAATGTATCGTCTTCCAATTACTTTGTTGTTTGTAAGATTGTTTCTACACTTGGAAACTAATCATAATTACCTGGTTCGAATTTGATTGCAATAATTCGATTGCAATCCTAATTACCTAGTTAGAATTTGAATTCGATACAATATGATATCGAAAAAAAATTGTAAAATGAAATATTAATTTAGTAATTGTTTTTAACCATTCTAGTTTTATATATCAATAATGAAAAAACAATTTTATAATCATAAGAGACCTATATCTTATATCTTTTTATTGTTGGTGAAATTCGTGTATAGGATATATTTTTGTATAGATCAAATTCATTAACATTACAAAAGACAAAGGCCGGTAGATTCATTAAAATTACAGGACATTAAAAATTGTTAGAATATTAATCACTAAATTTGTAAACTTTATTCTTATGATAGTTAGTTGATGACAAAAGTCAATAATAGGTATATATCTTTTTATTGATTATGATCTTTTTATTTTTGATGAAATTCGTGTATAGGATATATTTTTTTATAGATCAAATTCATTAACATTATAAAAGACAGGCCGGTAGATTCATTAAAATATTCATTAAAATTACAGGACATTAAAAAATTGTTAGAATATTAATCACTAAATTTGTAAACTTTATTCTTATGATAGTTAGGTGGTGACAAGAGTCAATAATAGGTAGATTTAGGTAAAGAATAAATTGTAGTCTGTAAAATCTATTATTAAATCTTTGATTGGTATAATTATATTACCGTAAATGAGAAATATAAACATTATATAATATAATAGAAAACAAAAAAAAACCAAAAAAAAAACAAAAAACATTAATCATAAACTTCCAATATTCAAGTTTCAAAAATTTAAGAAAAAAACCATTTATAAATTGTGATTTAATTTTTAAAAACAAGTGAAAAAAAACATTCATAAATAGTGATTCAGTTTGAAAAAACAAGTGATAATTTAATTCAAACAAAAGTTGAACCTGAAATTGTATATTAATTAGATACAAGAGGTTGGTGATGTTAAGTAGTATGGATGTTGTTCAAAGATAGTTCATGTTCGAAAATGAGAGCATTTTGCTGGCTTTTTTTTATGAAAAGTTGGGAGAGCATGAATTGGATTAGCTTGTTTTCATTGTTTGGGATGTTGCCTTGCATCTCAATTCGGAAGAGATTAGTGATGTTAAGTATATAAGCAATGAGCAGTTGAAGTAACACATAAAAAAGAATGAACAAACTTAAACCCTTTAAAGAATGCAAAAATGAAAATCCTATTATCAAGTTTTTTAATATATTGTTGTAACCCTAGCTGATAGTGAAACCAGCAGGCATTTTAACGTTTAAGTTGTGACCAAAGAGAACGGTTTGAGTATTAATCACTAAATAGGCAAGCCATGTTCCCATGATAGCTAATAGGTGACATAAATCAATAGTCAGTAAATTTAAGTAAACAATAAATTACAATCGGTAAAATCAACTATTAAATCTCCAGCTAAATTTTATATATAAATAACCATACTGAATGCAATCTACAAACTCAAAAATGTTGAATGTAATCGACAAGCTCTTTTGAGGAGTCTTCATTTCCAATAAATATACATCTTAATTCTGGTTTATTATAATTACATAAAACAATGATAGATTCATGAGTTCTTATATGAACAATCAGGTATCTATATCAATTACGGAGGAAGGAGAATATGTATGCGGAGACACGTATTTGGTATCAAAACTTGATAGGCTGAATAGGACGAATTTTAGAATTTATTTGATAGATAGGGCCGTATTTGGGCTGGTTACATTATCACAAATATTATTGAAATAAATAAAATCATACATTCTAAAATATTATGGAAATGAATAAAATATTTTGATTATCATTGCATATTTATTTTGATAATTTGTAATATAATGTAATTATAAAAATTAAATAATTAGTAATGCATAAATATTATTGAAATAAATAAAATCATACATTTTAAAATATTATGGAAATGAATAAAATATTTAATTTATCGTTGCATATTTATTTTGATAATTTGTAATATAATGTAATTATAAAAATTAAATAATTAGTAATGTTTGATAGCCTCAAGCTAAATTGTATCCTACTGCAACTACAATTTAAACTAAAAAACAAAATAACTTTCATCGTTTTAACGTTTTCACACAGTTTCACGCGCAGAAACCCACCACTTTTGTTTTTTCGTGCTGAAAAAGAAACCCACCACGTGTGGTGCAGGCCTGTGAATGAAGCACATTGAAAAGTGAACGCACTTAGAACATAACCCATAAACGATGACGTGGCCCGTGGTAACTCCAAGCTAACCACGGTTAACTTGACGGCCAGCTAAAATCTCTGTCCGGAGCTCCGTCAAAGTAACCACGTCTATGTGGACACAGTGTGACGAGTGTTTTTCAGTGGGGGAGAGAATCCCCGTTGAAGAATCATAATACAACATATATCGTGGAAGCGAGCAGATTCATCATACAATATCGCCGAAGCGCGCTGAATACGTCATCATCGAGCAGAAGAATACGGCATCATTACGACACCATCAATCAGATTACGGCACCATCGAAACTGTTTCATGCTGCTGCAGCAACCACAGCGCGCGCAGGAATCGAACATGGCTAGAGGTGCAAAAGCCAACCGCCCCAATCGAACATGGCTAGAGGTGCAAAAGCCAACCGCCCCAGCCAACACATCATGGACATCACGTGCATTATGAATCCGGATTTCTTGATTTGCAAAGTATGCAAAAAAAAGAGCTCTTATAAGCAATATCGGTGTAATTACGGAAGGAATTAAACTAGAAATATACTAGTTTATGAGCTTAATTATGAATATATATATTCAATTTCAATATATATATAGAAATATACTAGCTTATGAGCTTAATTATGGATACATTAGTCTATAGGCTACAAAGAATAACATTCTCGCAGTATTTATCGAGCATTAAATAAGGTCCAAGTATGTGAAATTTCAATAATAAATTTAATTAGATGTTTTAAGTTATCATTTAAAATGATATAGTTAATTTCAAATTCTACTTTGTTAATTTAAAAGAAGCATAAGAATTCAGGACCCTGTGAAACTTGTCTATAGATTTCACAAGGTTCTGAATTCTTATGCTTTTTTTTACCAGAAAGGAGTTTGGAACTGGTTTCTCAATTTTGGATAGACTTATCTTTTCAACTTTATTTGTCAAACCAATGATAATATGTTGTGTCTAAGTGACCAACTAACTTTTCTTCTACTCCTTCTATTTTATTTAATGACTCTCTTGCATAAGAATGAATCATGCTGGATTCAAACTGTACATTGCTCAAACATTTACTTACATTATTTAATGATACTTGGACAGTATCAATTTGTTCCTTGACTTCTGTAGATTTTACAACATTCATTTCCAAGCCTTTTATTGCAGTATTTGTCCAATTTAGCTGTTCACTAGCCTTTTGAATTCTTCCATCAATACCTAAGGCATTTTCATCTTTCTAGACTAACGGGATAGCCTTGGCTGCATTTGCGTTTTCTCCTATAATAATTCCTTTGTAAAGAGGAAAAGTAGTAGGAGTTTCAACTTTGGATTCATCAAGTGCAATCCAAGCATGCTTGCTTGTTGAGGTGTTGGTTGAACCAGTGAAGACATTTAATGGAGCAATATTATCTTTCCATGAATAGAAAGATATCCAAGTGTTATTCATTTCCATATAATGCTTCCAATCTTCAGCAAACTGTTTCTTCTCTGCAGAAGTATAGTTCTGGACAAATTCATTTGCTTGAGGATTAGTGTACAGATCCCAATTTAACATGGCTTTCATCCATTGGGCACTAATCTCAGATTTCAAACATCCATCCATAAGAGAATAAAACTTATGAATCTCCATTACTACAGGCTTTTTACAGTCAAAAGGAACAGGGCGAAATCTGTAATCTGGGATCAGGCCTTGCTCCTGCTCGAGGTATCCCAAACCATATCTGGGTTTGGCTGGTCTCATTAAACACATCATTTCTGTCTGCCTTGGATCTTCTCCTTTGAGAGTGGTAAGTTCATGCATCATGAGCACATGATCAGGGTCTGATTCATGTGGGAAAGGAATATCTATGCATTTGGGATTTGGGCATGAATTTACAGATGTAGTAGGATGAGCGGTTCCAGTTCTGGGATTATGGTTTGAATGGAGGTTAGACTCAACCAGAGTAAGCATATTAACAAATTCTTGGCACTCCAGGCATTTGACTTCTAAAGAAGAATAATTTACAAGCTGGGTTAATTCATACAAAGAATTATGTTTACAAAAGGATGAAGAGGAACAAGTTGTATCTATAGTGGAAGGATCTCTGTAATACTTGGATTGTTTACAGGCTAACTCTATTTTTCTCCGATCAATGGTAGATCTTCTGGGAAATGAAATAACTGCAAAAGACAGATTTTATGTAATATTAGTAGAGGTAATAACTTTAGGAATGAGAGGTTTAGGATTATTCACAACCTAGTGTTCTGGAAATGTCAAGTCTTCCCATCTGATGGTCTGATGCTCAATTTTTTGGTTTTTGGCATCAGTGAGGACAACTATACTTGACTTTGAGTCTCTGTTGGGTGTATGGCGGATGGCTAGCCAAAGGGTATTGGTGTGACAGAAACAACCCTTGGTCTAGATGGCGACATTATTTCTCTTCTTCTTCATGTCGAAACCAGTTGTTTGAATCTACAATTGCTGAATCTGATCTATGGTTTCGTCAAAGGTATACACAGAGAAATTAGGGTAACAATCAAAGTAGACTGGGCCATCTGATAGTGGAGCAACAATCCCGCCTATTAGGGAATCTGTATATTTGTTGTGCGTCATATCCTTGACAGTAGCAAGCACAAAAGTATTTAGGCCTTTGTGGGTTAAGGCATTGATCCCTACTGGGATACATCCTAAGTGCAAATAATTTGTCTTTAATCTTTTTGCCTCTACCTGTAATTCTTTGGGTTTTAACCATAGAAAATTTTAGGCGCGAATGTTTGCCCTTTGGTGAAATTAAGGGGTTTTAAATTTTTAGTGGGCGAATATTTTGTATCATAGTACATTTTTACAAATCACCTCAAATAGCCCACCTTATTTTAAGGGAGAGGGTGAAAAAGGTAAATTTAGCCCTTGAAATTAGGAGTTACAACCTTCCATTCGCCCATTTTCAAGAATAGGTTTTATTTAAGTGAATCCTATGGGCTAAAGGCCCAAATACCATATTTATAAAAGAGGTATGGTAAATTACTAAAATATAAATAAATGAGAGGTATGGTAAATAAATAAAACATTTTTTATATTTAATCCATAAGTCACCTTATATACATGCAAGGGTGCAAACAAATAAAAATATAAGTAAAGTGGAGGTATGGTAAATAAATAAAACGTCTTTTTATACTTAATCAAAAGGTATGGTAGGAGAGCGATGGCTGCGAAGAGCGTTCGGAGAGCGAGAGGAGGGTTTGAAGGTCTCGTGATCGACACCCGGGCCCTCAATGAAACCCGTCTCAGCAGTAAAAGGAAGCGGCACAGAAGGAGCTGCGTAGGGGGGATCAGAGCGCCATGGAGGACATTACGAGTGTGGCCTGGCACATTTGTTGCAGCCGAGGAGGCTCCCCAGGCTTGCTATGAGACCGACTGGGGATTGCAAGGAGAAAAAGGGGAGGCATACCTCGCTCCCGCCACCGATGACGGGGCCTCTGCTGCGCTGGCTCGGACACGCTACCCCCGTTGGCATCGATCGTTGCACCCTCAGCAGCTGAAGCTTAAAGAACCCCAGGCCAAGGCTCTGGCTTTGCTACCTTCCGTGCAGTCCTTGGAATGGGGCAAAAGGGAGCCGGTAAATGATTCATCAGAAGGGTTTATGTATGGATCTGAGGTAATCACTTGCCATACAAATCGCAGTCCCAGATTTAGATCGGACAAAGATCTGCCAGATCTGATCTTCCAGAAGGCAGAAAAACCTGTGTACTGGCCAGATTCAGAGATCTGCATAGGGTCAAATCCCTTATCTGAATCCTTTCAGATCCAGATTACTCAACCTGCAGGCAGAACCATCATGCAATGGGTTCGCCCTTCAGACTTGGTGCAGGACCTCATACTGAATCTAGAGCGCAGAATGGGGATCCCATCCAGCCTGCTGCGACTTCTCTTTCAAGGTAAACAACTTGAAAACCCTCTACCCCTCTCTGCTTACAGCATTTCCAGAAACAGCTCGGTGGTGGCGACCTTCCGTTTGAGAGGAGGTGCAGCAGGGCAAGCTTCCTCTGCCCGGCCTTTCTCATACAAGGACGCTGTTCATTCGGAGATCCCCAAACCCCCGGAAGCCCATAAATCTAAGGCCTTCTTGGTTGAAAAAATTGATGAAGTTCCTTCTGTTGAACTCATGCATGAAGAACTGGCTTCCCAGCATCAAGTATTTGCAGAAAGAGCCATCATTTGCAGATTTAATGGACTGTGGCCTCGAACTCAGGATCTCTATGCATGGATCCATGCAAACTGGACACATCACTGTAAGATCTTCTTTTGCTCGAAAGGTTATTTCATTGTTCTCTTTGATAACATTAAGCACTATGAAAAGGCCTTCGCAGAAGGCCCTTGGTTCTTGGGAACGGCAGGGCTTTTTTTGACTCCCTGGTTTCCAGACTTCGATCCAGCCACTGCAGTCATTACCAAGACACCGGTATGGATTCGGCTTCCAAACTTACCTGCCCATCTATGGAATACTCGTGTCTTCAGAGCTATAGGAGACACATTGGGCAGCTTCATCCATGGAGATTTCTGGAGGGAATCCAAAGGCCTCTACTCATATGCAAGAATGTGTGTGGAGTTAGATCTGAGCAAGGGCCTTCCAGAGCAAATCAACCTCAAGATAAATGACTTCGTCTGGACCCAGACGCTAGATTACGAGAACACCGCTTTTCGATGCCGCCATTGCCAACAATCTGGGCATTTGCAGAATACTTGTCCTTCTCGCCCGGCAAAAAAGAACAAGGCTAACGACTCCAAGCCCAAGTCCAAACGATGGGCTCCATGTTCTCCTCCTCCAGTCGAGGATTCAGATTCCTCCAGTTCTGAAGAAGAAGATAGCGATGAAGAATTGAAACAGGCCCCTCATTCTGTTGCCCCTTCCACCGAGGGCCTGGTGCCTTCCTCTGATTCAGCCATTGCTCAGAAACGTGTCCATTTGTCCTCTTCCTCGGACTCAGAAAAGGAGGGCTCCCCGCGGGAGGACCCCAAACTGCAAGTTGTAATCGCCCATACACCCCAAAGTGGTTGGGTTGAAGTTAAAAATAGGAAAGGGAAAAAGCTTCGTGTTGAAAGCCCCACTCTGTCAGGGTAGCATCCATTGCTTCTTAAGCTTTCAGTGACTAGTTGTAGCTCCTTGTTTGCTTATCTCATTTCCCGGAACCGAGGTTGATAGTCCTATCATTTCCGGTTGCCGGTATCCTGCATCTCTGAAATGTATTCTCTTGTACAATATTTTACTGCTTAATAGAATTAGTCTTATCGAGAAAAAAAAAATAATCAAAAGGTATGGTAAATAAATAAAAATATAAATAAACTAGACCCATGGTAAATAAATAAAACCTCTTTTTATATTTAGTCCATAACCCTCGTTCTATTTATAAAGGCTCAAGAAAGAGGTTTTATTTAAGTAAATCCTATAGGCCAAATACCATATTTGTAAAAGAGGTATGGTAAATTAATAAAAATATAAATAAACTAGAGGTATGGTAAACAAATAAAACATTTTTTTATATTTACTCCATAAGTCACCTTATATTTACGAACACTCAAAAAATGTGTTATGTTTAGGCGAAACCTATGGGACAAATACCATGGACTAGATTGTTATTAATACCATGCAAAAAAAAACATTATTAACCCTAATATTAGTATTAATAAAATTAAAAATAGCACATGGTATTGACCCATGGTATTCACCAAAATGGAACATGGTATTGACCCATGGTATTCACCTGGAATGTAACCTATTTAAATGGGGGAATTAAACCAGCATAGATCCATCTTTACTCTGGATCTACTAACCTCCGAGAGGTATCAAATATCGTGATATGCAAACTAGCATAGAGTGAAAAATATTTGATCCGATCAAGAGTAAAAATGGTTGTTGTAATTTAATGTATGTTAAACATTTTATCTTGGTTAAAATAAAAAATAAAATAAAAATCAACTATTAATTTTATTAATTTTTAAAAATTACTAATAGTAATTTTTAAGCTCCAGGTTTATGATAACCCATGGTATTGACCCATGGTATTCATGTGAGCATAGACTATTTAAAGGGGAAATTCTATCATCTTAAATCCATCTTAATTCTGGGTCTACCAAGTGCTCAGAGGGATAAATAGATTTCATCCCCCTAAGAGTGGTAGATGTGGAGTTAAGATGGATATAGGTTGGTTTTTATGATAATGAAGATATTAAATAGACTTAGGAAATTATATTGTAAAAACATTTTAAGGTGAATGGTTAAAGCATAGATATTGGACAAGTATATTTGTATACTTCTGTTTTAAACTGAAACAAATCCAAGGCTAAAAGGAATGGATTGATTGCACTAGTCATCCTTATAACTTTCCAACATACGCTGGAGTAAACAGATTGTAATTTGGGTAATTTTTCTAATTGTAAATAGGAACATATTTGTGTATTGGCAGGGTGGTTAGGAGGTCCCTAGAAGTGATGCATTTGAAGTTTTCCTGGTTTTATATATAGTATTAGGTTTTTTCTCATGCTTTCTATGAATGGCACGGGTGAATTTTATCCTACACCCATTAGGTTATCGATATGTAATTTCGGTAATTTTGATTTCAAAAGATATTTTAAAGAAATGCAATGATTTCATTTGTGTATTCAATAAACACAAAATTTTATAATTGAGTAAAATATTCGCCATGCCTGGTGAGAGATTCGCCAAAAAATATATATATACTTATCATATTAGTGATAAAATTGCATTCCATTTTTCCTATATACCATGGAGATTCGCCCATTTATTATACATGTAAATTTAGGGGGGGTTCTTAACATTTTCCCTAGTTTTAACAGAGATATAGTATGTATATTATCTGAATTCTCCTGGATCTAGCTTACAGACTCTTTAATGATTATTCTAGTGGATGCTATTAAATGAAAAGCAGAAAGGTCACTATACACTTCTGAGGGAGCTATCTGGGGTAGTTCCCATCGGGCTAATGGCTGGGTTTCTTCATAAGACAGTTCAGCAGAATTCAAAACTCTGCTAGAGCTACTAGCAAACATCTCCCTTAACGGGTTTTCCTCAGCCTGTGAATCTCTCTCTTCAAGCTCTTGGAAAGAAACAGACTTTCTGAAAGATTCCATTCTTAAATGAGTACTTTTAGTTTGAATACCAACCTTAAGAACCAGACGTTACTGGCTCTGATAGCAATTTTAAGCAGGGGCTCCTGTCACGAGCTTGCTACTGCTGCGTCTCTTCGTATGACTTTGACAACCAAATCCTGGTGAACCAGTGGTGAACCTACTCAGAACTTTCACGCTCTTATGGCCTCAACAATGGCTTTCTTGCCTAACAACGACCTTGGCATCCCTTCGTTCCTTTGGTGAACTTCCTGTGAACTTCGAATGAAGGCACAAAGACAACTACTACCGCAAAAGACTATATTAATGCGCAGACAATGTATTCAGATACAGAATGGTGTACTCATTTTATTTCAGAATGGATGAATTGTTTACAGAGAGAAATTCCTTACAGAGATAGACTATCTTCGCATTTATCGGGCTTTATGCTATTCACAGGGAATAAGCAATACCGAAGGCTACCTAGCGATAGATAGGCTTTGCCTCAGAATATGACATAACAACTTATATACAGACTGGAAGACTCTCTAATTGATTCATCCACTTTAGGTTCTCACCAGTGCCGAGCACACTGATGCGCAGGCTCCCAAATCACCTAAGGACTTGAGTTCTTCTCATGTTGCAAGCAGATCAGACAGAATGTCCGCAGACGCAGAGCAGGAGAGGAACTCGACTAGACTCAAACACTCAAAGACTTAGACTCACTCCAAATGTGAATGCCTTCGTAATGGGCCTTACCCTCCTTATATAGGAAGTGAGGGGGGACAAACATCACTGTAGGTCATCCGTGAACTGACCTAAAGGTGGATGGAATCATTACTTTCGGATAGTGCTAGGGCAACGTCCGCACAAAGATTCCAGTCCGATGGATGGAATAGTTGCTTTCGGGTAACGCCAAAGTGACATCTGATCGTAGATTCCTGTCCGGAAAAGTAAATCTTACGGAAGATAACAAAGTGGATGCTTTTCGTAAAAGCCCATGGCAAAATATAGACCATAGATTATTTACACTGTGAATGCTTTGGTGCAGCAAAGCTCACGAGAAATCTGGTCACAATTAAGCCCTTGTGACTGGTACTCATTATTACATCATGGATTAGAAAATAGTAAGGTCAGGGAATCTGTCCCTTTTATACTGCATTGTGTCCCAGGCTTTTGTGTAGATCCTACGGACAATCATCGGCTTCCCTAGTACGATCTGGTACTAGACTTTGGTTAATACAAGCCATTCCATGTGTTCTCTCATATATTCTTCAAGGGAATTATTATATGGAGATGACCTGTATATTGACCAGTCACCTTCAGTCATTTGTTTAACAGTGTTATAAATAGGGTGATTACAATCTGTACTACATTGCTCAATACATGGTATGCAAAGATTTTTGCAATATTTTTCATGTTCTACAGGATCCATGGCAGTTCTATTTATTCCATAATCAGTCCACCAGTCTCTAAACCATTTACATTGCTGATATCCTTGAAAATGACCAGTGGCACTGAATCTGAGTCTGGTGTAGTAGGTTTCAACCTTGTCGTCGAGGTTGAGAAATTCCCACCAAAGCTGCTTGTAGTCTGCAAAGTTGTACACTGTATTTGAAAATATGATCTTGGGATCATTTCTTGGCCATCTGGCAGCTGGTTGAGTTCTAACATGGCCTGGCTCATTCCAGAGATCTCTTGTCCTATATATGCAGACATATCTTTCATATATTCCTATGCTACGTTCACCATGGCACCAGATAGTGGCAATGTCGTGAAAATTTTGTTCGAAAGCCTGTCGTGCAAGATCACCATCCCGTCTTGCTTTATATATATCATATCATGAATCCACTTACCTCCTTTAGGGTAAAATTTTCTTTCTGGAACAAAGTGTTGGAGGTCGGTATGTGGCTGCAAGTTGGCATCTAGCACCTTCGTATTTCAGAGCTGCCAAGTGGGTTTCCAGTTTCTTTTATAGGTCTACTAGTGTTTGTCATCAGGGACGATTCTCAAGACTTCTTGTTTCTGGTGCTGGTCCCACTCTGTGATAATCATCATGACATGATCTTTTGATTCAATGTATTCTCCGCTTAGAAAATCAGGCAGATTATTATCTTTTCCTTTGATGTGCTCTACCTAAAAATCAAAGTTTGCAAATAAATCCTACCATCTGGCAAACTTGCCTTCTCCAACCTTCTTGATGTCTTTTGTTAACACCTTCTACAGAGTAGATGCATCAGTTCTCAGAAGAAAAGGTTTATTAATAAGATAAACTTCAAACTTACTGATACAGTTCCATGTTGCCTTGACCTCTTTCTCGATCATGGAGTAGTACATTTCGTCTGGATTCCATACTCCTGATGCAAATTGTACAACTTGTTCTTCTTTTCCAACCTTTTGCTTTAAGACTCCACCCCATCCAATATTACTTGCATCTGATTCAACAATTTTGTATGCAAGATCATCAGCAATATACAGAATAGGCAAAGATTTTACCTTAGCCTTGATATTCTGAACTGCTCTTGTATGGACTTCTATCCATCCAGGAGGATTCTTCTTCTTCAGTCTCTGGTTTAATATCCTTCTATCACTAGTGCAGTCCTGATAAAAGTTGTTGACATAGTTGAGACAGCCTAAGAACCTTTGCAGCTGGTTCTTGTCTGTGATGACATCTGGAAACTTATCTGCAAACTCTAAATCATGTTTTTGCAGAGAAATCTACCCAGTGTAGATCGTGTGACCCAAAAATTTGATAGTGGTTTGAAATACCTCTATCTTCTTTTTTCTAAGCATCAAGCCATTGTGCTTAACCAAATTCTTAAAAATATTTACATGTTTAAAATGTTCCTGGATGTTCTTGGAAAATATTAATACATCATCAATATATACAATTAGCCAATCAAAATATGGCTTGAAAATACCATCCATTACCTTTTGAAATTTTGATGGAGCATTCTTGAGTCCAAAAGGCATGATGTTCCACTCATAATGTCCTGCTGGGATACTGAAGGCAGTTCTAAATTTATCTTTCTCAGTAATGGCCACTTGCCAAAATCCTGCTTTCAGGTCAAACTTGGAAAATATCTTGGCACCTGCTATCCTTTTGATGAAGTCTCCTTTATGTGGGATTGGATAGGTGTCATCAGCTAGGACTAAATTTAGAGGCTTATAGTTTATGGCCAGTCTGGGGATGCCTCTGATCTGTTCAGCTCTTTTGTTGACATAGAACCCGTAACAGTTCCAGGGACTGTTGGATTCTTTGATCAATCTTCTACTAAGGAGCTGTTGAATCTCCTTCTGGAAAAGATCTCAGTACTATGTGTTCATCGGGATGGCTCTGCTCTTACAAGGTTTTCCAGTGTATCCTTCCTTGTAAGGGAGTTCGACTGTGTGCTGCTTCCTATGCCAAAAGGCATTGGGTTCCTCTGAGCAGCATTCTTCTTCTAATTGTTTCTTCAATTCTCCAATTTTGTTTTTGATCTGGGGCAATTTGAGTTGTTCTTCTATTCTCAAAGTTGACTTAAGATCTTTTAGATTTGTTAGTCTAGCTTCAGCTCTATCCAGATCTTGTACAGTGTGTACCATTGTAGAAATTCTAGAATTGGAGACATATGGAAGTTCAATTTTCTTTCTTGTCCCTTTTGAAGTGGGGACAGAAATAAAATATCTAGCTTTGCCTCCTTTGAGTCTGAGTGACCCATGAGGTTCTACTGCTGCAAGAAAGACATTACCAAGTATGCAATCTACTAGAATGTCAGCTACTGCAAACTTCAACTAAACATAGTGGCTATCAAAGAAAACAGATGCTTTGGGTACTTCATATCTAAGCTTTTTATTACCCAATCCTACCACTTCTCTTTCTACAGTCACCCAATATCTTGGTGGGATATTTTTAATATTAAAAATGTTAATATCTACTCCAAAATCAATAAGAGCAAACATTTCAAACATTTGCCCTTTTATGCAGATATTGACTAAAACATGATGTTGCTGGTATGAGATGGTTAATAGCCTCATATCTCTGAAACCAAAATTTGGATCCTTCATACCTTCAGCGATTTGAACTTCTTGATTACTACTATGAGAAGCAGTATGCCATGCTTGATCATTATCTTCTTCTCTTGCCATCTGTTTCCCTTTCTGTATTTCTACCATTTGAGATTTTAATGCAGAAATTTCAGTCTTGAGGATATGAATTTCTCGACTGACTTCTCCTAAAGAAAGGGACCTTACTCTTTCAGGCTTCTGTTGATGCCTCTGAAACGATTTTGTATTTTTCTCATATGATGCATCAACAAAAAGATATTTCTTACCTGAGTTGTTCGAAGCTTTTGCTTTTAGCTGATCCATAAAAGCTTCCGTTAGTCGATTTTTCATCTCTCCATCCTCCATGGCACGAATTTGTGACAAGATCTTCAATTCTTCTTCTTCTGTTGCGGCCATAAGGAATTTTTCTTTTAGGGGCTTAGGCTTTTCTCCTTCTTCTTCACTTGAGTCACTAAAATATTCAGAATCAGAAATACGTTGAACATGGCAAGCACATTCTTCAGAATCAGAACATAAACAGTCTAAAGAATTTGAATCTGAACATGCCCCATATGAGCATGAAGTTCTTCTGCAGATGAAGAACTGAAAGAATCATAAGAAGACTCTTCTATTTGGTGCTGCTGAGCTCTTTCTTTGATGGTGACATTCGGGCAGCGTTCTGTGTTGTGAGCATGAGAACCACATTTCATGCACACAATTGGTCTTCTTCCTTCTTGCTTTACTTGTTTTTTTCTTTGGGCAAAGACTTGGGACTTCTTTCCCTTGTTTAGTTTTGATTCTTCACCCTCTGGACATCGGGAGGAAGTGTGTCCAGTTTTCCCACACAGCCAACAAGTAATTTTATTCCATATGTCTTTCTTATGAGTATGCAGATGGATATCAGAGGGATTGTAGTAATGAGTTTTGGGAACATATTTATAATACTCTCTTTTTGTTTCAGAGGCTTGACCTCGCCTCGGCTTTGAATATCTGCCTTTGGACTTTGGATAATTTCTTCGGTTTTTGTAGAAAGTTTCTTTAAACTCTCTTTTGGCTCTTTTCTTAGCCTTCCTTTTCTTTACCAAAGGATCATCCAATGTTAATCCATATTTACTGCATATGGATTTTTTGTCAGGTAGTCTGGAAAGCTTTTCCAGAGACTTATTTACCTTTAAGCTAGTGCATAGGCTAACCAGTGTCTTTGTAATGAGAGAATAGATCTCTCCCCATGTATATGACTCAAAAGGTAATTGAAAGACTTCCTACATTCTTATATAATCAAAAAATTTAGATGGCAGAGCTGCAAGATATACCTGTTTCCATAATAGGTTCTTTGAGTCTTTGACTTCATATATACTCTGCATCCAATCTCTGTGGAATTCATCATATTGAGACATTTTGTGGCACTTTAAATTCATTAGAATGACTTCATTTTTATCAGCGATCTTTGTTTCACTTCCACACCAATGTTCCAAGATCATTGATGTAGGTGCCCCTATCATGTTGCTGATAACTATGCCATCAGGATTATGTATCACATCTCCTTTCTCATCTTTTATCACTTCTACGTCCATTGTTTCTATGAGCTTTGGAGATGATTTTGTCTCCCACCACCTGAGTGTCCCTGTAAAACATTGAATAATTGTCCTGCAAGCATCAATTTCAGATTTACCTCGCAGACACATGAGTTTATATTCTGTATACATGATATCAATCATCTACCTTATTTGACCTACACTCATGTTATCTATATTCCACTCTCTGTGGGAATCAGGGAAAAATGTGTGTGCTTCAGGAAGTTTTCCTTTGCCTTCTATGTCAGGTGTAGGATATTTGTTGAACCTATGTTCAAGAGGTTCATATATGGGAAAGATCTGGTTTGTCTGTTATTTCCCTTTTTCTGCTTCTTCATCCTTAAACAAGGATGCAATTGTGATTTTATTTGTAGCCTCAGTATCTAATGAAGACATGGCTACTTTTTTAGGAAATAATGCAGGAAACCTGTCTACAAATTTCATAGGGTCCTGAATTCTTATGCTTCTTTTTACCAGAAAGGAGTTTGGAACTGGTTTCTCAATCTTGGATAGACTTATCTTTTCAACTTTGTTTGTCAAACCAGTTATAATCTGTTTAGTTGTGTCTAAGTGACCAACTAACTTTTCTTCTACTCCTTCTATTTTATTTAATGACTCTCTTGCATAAGAACGAATCATGCTGGATTCAAACTGTACATTGTTCAAACATTTATTTACATCATTTAATGATACTTGGACAGTATCAATTTGTTCCTTGACTTCTGTAGATTTTGCAACATTCATTTCCAAGCCTTTTATTGCAGTATTTGTCCAGTTTAGCTGTTCACTAGCCTTTTGAATTCTTCCATCAATACCTAAGGCATTGTCATCTTTCTGGACTAATAGGATAGCCTTGGCTGCATTTTCATTTTCTCCTATAATAATTCCTTTGTAAGGAGGAAAAGTAGTAGGAGTTTCAACTTTGGATCCATCAAGTGCAGTCCAAGCATGCTTGCTTGCTGAGGTGCTGGTTGAACCAGTGAAGACATTTAATGGAGAAATATTATCTTTCCATGAATAGAAAGATATCCAAGTGTTATTCATTTCCATATAATGCTTCCAATCTTCAGCGAACTGTTTCTTCTCTGCAGGAGTATAGTTCTGGTCAAATTCATCTGCTTGAGGATTAGCGTACATATCCCAATTGAACATGGCTTTCATCCATTGGGCACTAATCTCAGATTTCAAACATCCATCCATAAGAGAATAAAACTTATGAATCTCCATTACTGCAGGCTTTTTACAGTCAAAAGGAACAGGGCGAAATCTGCAATCTGGGATCAGGCCTTGCGCCTGCTCGAGGTATCCCAAACCATATATGGGTTTGGCAGGTCTCATTAAACACATCATTTCTGTCAGCCTTGGATCTTCTCCTTCGAGAGTGGTAATTTCATGCATCATGAGCACATGATCAGGGTCTGATTCATGTGGGAAAGGAATATCTATGCATTTGAATTTACAGATGTAGTAGGAGGAGCGGTTCTAGTTCTGGGATTATGGTTCGAATGGAGGTTAGACTCAACCAAAGTAAGCAGATTAACAAATTCTTGGCAATCCGGGCATTTGACTTCTAAAGAAGAATAATATACAAGCTGGGCTAATTCATACAAAGATTTATGTTTACAAAAGGATGAAGAGGAACAATCTGTATCTATAGTGGAAGGATCTCTGTAATAATTGGATTGTTTACAGGCTAACTCTATTCTTCTCTGGTCAATGGTAGATCTTCTGGGAAATGAAATCACTGTAGAAGACAGATTTTCTGTAATATCAGCAGAGGTAATAGCTTTAGGAATGAGAGGCTTAGGATTATTCACAACCCGGTGTTCTGGAAATGTCAATTCTTCCCATCTGATGGTCTGATGCTCAATTTTTTGGTTTTTGGCATCAGTGAGGACAACTATACTTGACTTTGAGTCTCTGCTGGGTGTATGGCGGATGGATGGCCAAAGGGTATTGGTGTGACGAAAGCAACCCTTGATCTGGATGGCGATATTATTTCTCTTCTTCTTCATGTCGAAACCAGTTGTTTGAATCTACAATTGCAGAATCTAATCTATGGTTTTGTCAAAGGTATACATAGAGAAATTAGGGTAACAGTCAAAGTAGACTAGGCCATCTAATAGAGGAGCAACAATCCCGCCTATTAGGGGCTCCTGATTTATATATTGATATGTCTGGTTGGTTTAGAATGTGTTTGTAATTAAAATATTGATATGATGGAGGACATAACTTTTTAAATAATTCTATTCATAGAAATCTCTATTGAAACAGATTATATTTATGACATTTTATGAGGGGTTTTGTCTTGTATATGTATAATGAAAGAGATAAATAGGTTTTGATGTCATTATTTTTTAAGTTTTTACTCTTTTAAACTATATTTTTTAAAGATGTAAACATTTGGTTAGTATAGTTCTATTTAATGACAAATTTAGCAAATACCAAAAATGATAAAATATCTTTGAGGTACAAACATTTTTAGAGTGCATAACTTGAAAAAAGATTTGAAGCACCGGTGTGTTTATCAATTTTCATTGTTTGAATTGCATTTTTGAATGCATAAATAGTTACACATGTTAAAAATCTTTCTAGCCACTTAAATTGCGTAAATTACACAGCTTAAACTTTCATTGCTAAATTTTATACAAAATAAACAAAAAAAAATATAAACTAAAACTAAAATATTTTAACCATAAAATTTTATTTTTTTCATTTTTTTTATATCATATATATAATTTTTTAACTATATATAATTTTTTATCATCGGAGGGAGCCAAAGGTATGGTTTTGAGGCAAGGAAGCAGGTGGGAGTAGGGGCAGGAAGGCCTACAGGTGGAGGCCTTGGGGCCTAGACAAGGATAGGGGCGTGTACGGGGGGTAGACGACTGGACGCTGCTCAGAAAGGGATGTTAGAGTACGGCACAAGGAAGGAGACAGCTGGAAAAGGACGGCGGATGAGCCTAGCCCGAAATAGAGGAAAAAAATCCATGCGCGGTTTAAGGAAAAGGACATGGGAACCAAGACGGGGTTAACCAATAAGGCTAGTAGCGCTGCTGCTCTCAGCCCGCACCACGCAAACAGTAAAAGCTCGAACAGAGGCAAATTTTACGGCCAACAGTTACCAAGGTGAAACCAGCAGTTACCAAGTAGCAGCCGGCAACAAGATGGTCAACCCGAACGAAACAGTTGATTTGGACCCCGAACTCGGCGACATCCTATCGGTCTAGGGTCTAGAGGTCACAGATCAGAACATAGAACCGTATATTCATCCAGCTGGAAGATTTGGGAAGGAAACTCAAGGTTCAAAGGAGGCCTAGGATTTGAAGCGAACCCTAGGGCGACTAGAGGACAACCTAAGTCTATCATTTCTAAACAGTCGGAAAGAATTCCCTTTCATCCAAGAGATGCAAACTTAGGAAGAATCGACAGCAGCGGCATCAAAAAACTCGCAAGTAAATCAAGGAAACCCCCATCCCCTTAGCCTATTCTTTCCTAGAGGGTTAGAAGACGTCGTGATAAGTTGTGGTCTGGGAAGCATTGAAGGAAATAATGTAGGCTTGAAGCCAGGAGCGACTCAAGGAAGAAATGCACAGCTACGTTGGAGCCTAGATCAGGCTACAAAACCCAAAAATCCACCCAGCCGTATGCAGACAAAACAACAAATTATGGTCTTGGGGTCTGGTTTTGCGAGGATTCTGAACCTAGTAGATGGGGTTGAGGAAAAGGGGAAGACAGCAGAGAGGGTCTGAAGCAAGGGGAGGAAGTAACTCTCAAAGGGACAGAGGGAAGAAGCAAAGATTATCAAGTAGAAGGCAGATCAAAAAACAAAAGAGGGCTCTCCCAAGAAGAAAGGAGAACAAGAACACTCCAAGTAGAAGTTGCAGATGTGGAAGAAATTGCTTAGGGCAGGGAGGAAGGGATAAGGCAGAGGCAGACGAGGAAGAAGAGGAAAAAGCCCAAGATAATTAAGAGAAAAGAATCAGTTGCAAACCTTATCCTGGGAATGAATGTGATAATCGACAAAGCCATGGAAGTGAAGGATCTGATGTTGGTTGGAAGGGAAAGAGGGAAAAAGCACTCAGCAAATTTCATTCAGGAGTGGGCTTCCCATCACTGGAAGGAAGCCCCAGACTCAACCTTCCAAATCTCGACACTCGCAAAGGGATGGTTTATGGTTAAATTTGCAAAAAAAGAAGCAGCAGACTAGGTATTGGGAAAAAATTGGGCATTTGGAAGGAACCTGATCCTATTCAAATGATGGAACCCTCTGTTTGACACTCAGAGGGAAAGAGTCGATGAGTTACCAATTTGGGTCCGCTTGCCAAGGCTCCCGCCGTTCCTCTAGGTTGAATCAGTCTTCAGGTCTATTGGGAACTACTTAGGGAAATACATGGGAATGGACATCTCCTTTTTACAAAATAGAGATCTGGGGATGGCTCACATCTTGGTAAGCCTCACCCCTCGGGCAGGATTGGCAGAAGAAATCCAGCTGCATTACAAAGAGTTCAAATACCTACAACAACTTGACTATGAACACCTGCCATTTTGATGCCACAGGTGTCACATTTATGGACACTTGGAAAATGAATGCTCGCTAGCTCTCAGACGTCGAGGAAAGAAAAAGAAGGCTGAGACAGGGGGATCAGCAGTGGAAATGCAAAGAACCAACCCACCGGAAGGAAATAAGGGGGAAGAGTCGATGGACATGGACAAACCCCAGAAGGACCCAGATGGGAAAACGGAAGAGCAGAAGAAGGCCTACCAAGAGAAGCAGCCTCCCATCTGCCTTGAAGGGAATGCAACGATCCAGGACTCTTAAGCAGACATTGAAGAAAGACACACTATTGACAAAGAGGGTATGGGTCTAGCCTTAGACCCACCTTCTGTTTCTCTTGTAAATTCTTTAAATATAGTTGAATTAGTGCATGGTCCCTCCAGACATCAGAACATTGTTGCTCCTATTCTTCAATCAAAAAATATGCAAGTTGAGAGTATAGTCACCTCCATTCCCAAAATAGATCTAAATCATGAATATGCCCTAACCAATGTTGATGCTCTAAGAGAAGAAATCCTCACTGCACCTAATCCTTATAACCTTAGACCTAGAGAGAGGAAACATCCCCCGTGAGGAATGTTGGAGGTAGTGGGAGGAATCGACATGCAATCCTCCCAGCCAGGAGACAGAAAGACAAGAGGGAGAAAAACAAGCATATCCAAGGCTCAGCTAAGAGCCAAGATAAACATTGCAGATGACAAGAAAATGTCCATTTATGCGGTGCTTAGAGTAGCAAAACCCCTCCCGGAGGTTAAGAAATGATCATTCTCTCCTGGAATTGCAGAGGTTTAGCCAACAAACCAAAAAAGCTCACCTTAAAGGAAGTAATCTTGAACTCCAATCTAGATATACTCCTCCTTCAAGAAACCCTGGGAGCAGGCGATGAAGTCTCAAAATTATTGAAAATAGCAACAAGAAATGCTAAAAATAGAATTGCTAAAAATAGTACTGTTATAAATAGCAGTTCAGCCAGTGTTGATCTTAGCAATAATGGATGGAAAAATGGAAGTGCTAAAAATAGCATTCTATAAATAGCATTTCAAGATACCTTCCTATTTTAGTCAGTCCCTAAACTAAAATAGAGAAGTAAAATTCGAATTTGATCTTAACAGCAGTTTGTAAAATAATTAATTAATTCATCTTGAGTTAATTAGTTAAGGAAAATCAAACTTGAAGTCTATGTCGGGACATGCAACAGTTTATCCATTAGTTGAGGAATTTATCCATCAGTTAAAGAGATAAGAGTGAGTTGTAATTTGAGTTGTAATTAGTTGACTTAGTTAACTGAGTCAAGTCCAGTGTTAGCCTCCTGTTGCAACAGGTTTCATATTTCATGATTGACAGTGGAAGTGCCAAAAATGTTCATCTTTTTCATGCTACAAAAGTTCCATTTTTGAAGATTTCTCAGTCAAAGGAAAGCCAAACAGTCTAAGCTTGGTTTCCCTAGGTTTAAATTTCTTGCTTTAGAATATAGAGAGTTAATCTGTCTAAACAGTTTAAGCTTGGCAGATTAGTATCTAGGTAGAGAATGAAGGAGCCCAACAGCTTAATCTGGGCCCTTGGAAGAAATAAGGCTAGCTTTAAATAGGAAGGCAGTTGAAAAGAAAAAAAAAGGCAATCAGGGTTTGCAAGTCTAAGTGCACCCTTCCTGAAGTAACAAAAAATGCTAGGTATATTAGGCTGGGTAGGTAGCCTAGGATTGCAGGAGCAAGATCATCTTCAGTTGGGCATTGTCAAAGAAGGCTCACCTCATCAGTGGCAGAGGTATCAAAGCAGTGTTTTTCTGGCAGAATGTTGAAAAGCATGTCTAACTTCCCCTCACCTCCCTCTCAAAGTTCCTTACTAACATCCCCCTAAAGGACCTTGGGATCTACCCAACAAGTCCTAGTCTTACTTCATCTCTTTGTATAACATTAAGTCAAGGTTTTGGCTTTCTTCATGAAAAGAAGCCACATTTCTTGTGTAAAAATCATGTTTTCATCTTCCACATAATCTCTATGTCTATCTTCACTTCATAGACTTACCATTGTTCCCCTTCCATTTCCACCCCACAAGCCATATTAACTCCTAATTATACTATATAGTTCCCTAACTACCCCCCCCCCCCCCAATTCCCATTTACTATTAAAAATCATATAAAATTCCCAAAAATAATAATATTCCCACCCCTTAGCAATATAGCCATATGTTGTTAGTCTGAGAAATGGTAGTCTATCTGGGACTACTGTTAACTCTTCGGCGTTCTAAACCTGGGATTGCTTTAACCTCTGGTTAAAACAATAACCATGGTCTTCCCCTTTTGCATACACATTTAAACCTTCAGGCGCTCATTATTAACGTTTGGCGTTTAAACGTTTGTTTAAAACATTGCCCGCGCGCATTAAACCCATATAACCCAAAGTCTAAGCCCGCAGCGTTGTATAAAGATTTAACATTCGGGCGGGCCCCGTACGTTAACCCCCCATCTAATCACTGTTCAGTCCACCGTCGGATCGGGCCCTCCCCATCCGACGGCTCTCGGCAATTTCGGAGGCGCCCCGCTGCTCGGCCGTTAGCTTCCGATGGCGAGGCGGTTTCTCCGCCGTATAGATGACACATGTCTGCTTTCTATTGCATCGGAAGCGCTCTGACGGATACCACTCCCGTACAGAAAGCGGTCCGATGAAACCGCTTTCCGCCTTCTGTACACGCGCCGCATCTTCCCCGATGATGTCATCTCTTTGCCTCCGTTGTTATGCCACGTTGCCGCCACCTTAACCCCTTTGTGCCCGCGCCCTGCCACCGTGTCATCACCACATTATCGGCCCAGTCGACTGCCACGTCACCCTCCGTACCCAGCCCGCCGATGACATCATAGTAAAAAAGTGCCAAAAATGCCAAATTTTCATAAAAACGCGCAAATCGACTGTTTTATGTCATTTTCACTGCTCAGTTGTGGGAGCTCTTTGCATGCTATTTTTATGTTGTTTTCGCCCAAGTGCAAAATTCAGTCAAACGAGGCGCTGCCACCCGCAAATTTGTCGCCATTGCACCTGCTCATCTGCTGTCGGCGCCTTAAATCCAAGTATTTACCCGAAGAAACGCCCGTAACCCTGTTTTTTTATACTTTCTCTGCAAAAATTGCCAGTACACCTAGGAACTCACTTGAAACCCATTGGCATTCACCACACTTTCCTCTCTGCTCCACTGTATAACCTGTTTTACGACCAAATCCTGGAAACTCGGTTGTCCACTGATAAAGTTCCATTTAGCTCAAAATCCAGCTCCAATTTGTCCGCAGAACCATTGAAGACAGTCTGCTAAAGCCCTCTGTTTGTCTCCCCTTCAATATACTTATTGCAGAACCTTGCACGGGTTTCATTTCACTAAGCTATGCTCATCAAACATCTCTGCACAAAGCTTAAAGCTCTAAGTTCCTAGCCCAGGAAACCATTATCAGAATTCTATTTTCTGCTGGAATACGGGTCTAATCCAACTCTAGTCATCGTCGAAACATGGAGACCCCAGTTGCCCTGAATATTGCACCACTGAATGCTCCACATAGGGACTTGGAATGGCTGCCCCTCGCTGACAGGGATTATCAAATGAAGGAAACAGTTGAAATAAGCAACAAATATCATATTGAAACCTTTTGTGAGCTAAGGAGGAAACACAGAAGTGGTACTGATGACCTGGGTATCTGCGAGTCCAACTTGCCCATCTATTATCTTCCACAAGTGAATGTATTCCCAGACTTCATCCATCAGTGTTGTGAACACTATGAACCCACTCAAAGAATAGTTTTGGCTCCATCTGGGACTGTTTTGTTTCACATCACTCCTCAATCCATAAATTAGATGCTAAGCTTTGAGCCAACTAAGCCTCTGGTGCCCCTTTCTATGAATTTTCTGCTTAACCAAGGTACCAAACTGCCCAACTCAGAGGTCACAAGGATTGGCCAATTGTTCATGCTCCCAGATTACCAGCCCCGGCAATCTCCTCCTTATCTACATGTCTGGTTCAATGAAACAGGGAGACTGCTAGTAGACATGATATCCTGCATCTTAGGATTCAATACCAGTGAGTTTGTTGATGAGGTAATCTTGGTAATGCTATCCATGTTTACTACAGGGCGGCCCCCTGCTGTCCAGTATGATTATGCTACCTTCATAGCTGACAAAATTCATGAGCAATTCATGAACCTGGAGAGAGAAAGAGTGTTCAAATATACCTCCTATATATATCATTTTTTGTTGTACTATCAGCCTGATAGTTTCCCAGTCTTCCTTAGGAAATTGGATGCTAAAGGGAAACAAAGGTCTGTAATATTTTGGTCATCAGTCTGCCACCATATTCATTACTCTCCATACACCTACTGTGAGTTTAGAGACCTATTTATATACCCAGCTTCCTCCTTACTGGTGAGCACTCCTCTCCCTAGACTCACTGATGAAATGCAAAAGATCCTGCAACTTTCCAAGGCCTACAGTATTGGAGACTGGTATTTTTATCAACACCACACAGTAATCATGATTTACGGCTGTGAGTTGGCCCTTTACAGACTACCCAAATATGTCCCCATGAGACTCTTTGCCTTGGAATACTTTCGACAATTTGGTAATGCAGATATGATCCATTTCTATGGCAAAAGCAAAAAGGCACAGCTAAAAATCAGACATCAATTGGGCCCATTTATTTTCAATAAAAGAGAAGAAGCCTGGAAGGAGGCAGACAAGATGTTGAAAGACTTTTTGTTATTGAAAACAAGCTTTTATTGGGCACCATATGACCCCAATCACTTTATAAGCCTTAGAAGAGTCAAGTACAGACTTGCATCATATGAACACTGTGATATCCCCCAAATTGAACAATTTTCCAACCAGCAAGAATGGGTAAAGGGCACACTAGTTGAAGAACTGTCTAAGGAAGAAATAGCAGAAAAAGCAATGAAAAACCTTGAAAAAGCAGTTGACTTGGAATCTTTTGGACAGGTGTTCTTTACAGCTCCTCGGCACCTTGGAGAAGGCACCTCATCTGCCACGGCCCCCCAACAACCAGCCCAAGAAACTGTCCCACCAGTAGCAACAGACAAAGGTAAAGAGGTGCAGCATTCAGAAGAGCAAGTGCACACTTTGGGACAACAAGAGACAATGGCAGATCAACCGGTTTCTACTGATGAACAAAATGAAGGGCAAGACTCTTCTACACAAACAAAGGTAACAAAAATTCTTGTGTTTCAGACACCTCTCAATGAGGAGAGATCAAAGAAAAGGGACAGACAGCAAGAAACACCTCCAGGCACATCCACAGGGCAGCAAGGAGAGAAGAGACAAAGGTTAAATCATTTTTCAGAAGAAGAAATGCCAGAGACAACCACAGAACAGCAGGTTCCTCCTAGCATGGAGACATCGGCCAGCTCATTTCAGCAGGAGCATGAGAGACAACGTGGCGTGGAAGTATCATCCACAATACAACATGGCCGACAGCCCTCTAACATCAAAAAAACATTTACTGACATCAAGGCTAGGAATGAGCCAGTGAGAATCCAATTGTATAATCAGTTAATAAGGATGGCTCCCACCAATCAGCAAAGACTAATGGCTGCCTATGACATCCAAGAAGGGAAAATGACCCTTGGTCACTTCAAGCCTACAACTCAGCAACCCCAATCAGCTGTTGATTACATTAGAACCAATCTGGAGGTGTTTGCCAAGGATATACATCCGATGGACCAGATTGAATTGCACAAGCAGACAGGGGAAATGCTATATTCCACTCTAGCAGATAAGACCTCGTTAGCCCACAAATTGCAAAATTCTTTGCACAACACTGCTGCCCAACTTGAGTTGGAAAAGGCTTCTTCACAAGCCAAGGACAATAGAATCAAGACCTTGGAGGAGATTATCATAGAGATGGGACATGATCCCGCAAATCCCAAGGGCGTGAAAGCTCTATTAAAAAAGAGGGATGAAGACATAGCTGCCCTTAGGAAACATATCAAGCTGTCATCTACGTTGCATCCTCAGACTTCGGAGGTAGCTCAACAGAAAGAAGAGAAGGATGTAGTGGCTTTACTCATGACCTTGCATAAAAGGTTGGTAGAAACAGAGATTGCCTTGGAGGCAGCATTACAGGGAAGATAGGGAGAGTTGGCCTCTCAGCCAATTCAAACAGCTCAGATTCTCACAGCTGCTCCTCCCATGGCCAGCACAACAGTCCCTCCTACTACTCCAGCAGCAGAAGCAGGTACCTCAAGTTCAGCACCAACTACAGCAACTACCTCAACACTGACAGATAAATATACCAGCTTAAAAATGGACAATATGATGAAGGAAGCAGAAGCTCTGGAATTGCAAATGACAGAGTTGAGAAAAATCAAGGAAAAGCTGGCTACAATTGAGACAAAATATGACAAATCAAAGCAGGAGGTAGCTGAGAAGACAAGAGAGGTCAAGGCTTTAGAAAAAAGAATAAAGGAGCTAGAGAAAGAGCTCACTTTTGATAGAACTCTAGCTGATATAAAGAAAATTCTATGGGCCAAAATTGGCCAATCCATTACAGATCAATGGCAAGCCATTGAAACCATTCACGAGCAAATGGAGTTGATAAATTTGGCTCAGTTTGAAAACCAAAAGGCCAGAGCATCTTTGAGAAATATGCCCGAGGAAGCAAATATAATGATCCAATTCTTGAATACTCGCACCAAGGGGCAGCTGGCAGCATTAGGAATCAATAACAGGACTGAAACTATCTTGTTAATTAAAAAGGTGTTAACCCTTAGGAACTTTGTGCAGGCATTGGACAGAAAATGTCAAGAAATGCAAGCAGAGGTGGATGAGTTCAAGACAAAGATCATGGCATTACATAGTAGAGGACTGCCAAGTTTGTTAACCAGTGCCGGAAGACTGCTGTCACGTGACCTTTATGCTAACAGAGTCAATAATTTTGCTGCCAATCAAATCACAGCCTCTTCCAGCACTTCAGAAGGAACAGGGCCTCCATCAGGACAGAGTGTTTTTGATAAACTAGAAAATCTATTCTACATTTCACACGAGATAAATCACCTGTTCGAATTCCAACCTACCTTCCATAGGTACACAGAAGCCGAGGAAACATTGATAAAGATACAAAGGCATCAATTGCCTACGGAGGAGTGGTGGAAATGGATAAAAGAGTTATTGCTCAGATGATTTTGTTTATCAGTTATTTTTTATCAAGTTACAGTTCAGCATATGCAAATGGCACGATGCACCTGTCAAAGATAAATCAGCACAAGGCAAAATGGAAATGATAAATACAGCTCATCAAATGCTAAGAAACCGAGCACGCAGGTTGAAGACCCAGACAGCAGCAGGTAGCACACCAACATCAAGGTGACACACGCTAAATAAATGCACATCAGGCAGCCCACTCACTCAGCCCACAAAGTCAAAAGTTTTCTGACAAAAACAGACAGCTAGCAAGCCAATATTAACTGCAGCTTTAAATGTTTCATTTACTCCCTGGCAGGAGTTGGTGATGTAATTTATTACTTGAAGACTCATCACCTAGATATTTTGTAACTTCTTTTTGTATATATACGACCTCCTGCATTGTTAAAGGGGTTGGTCGACTAATGTATCCAGGAGAGACTCGCACTATATTTCTGATATTTTTCTATAATCAAAGACTGCATACAAGCTTGGAGAATGGACAGTTGATGTGCTATTAATGTTTCTGAAGAGTTAAATGAGGAATTCGTGTGCTGCAATATGATACAATAAGTATTCCCTACCTCTGTTATTTCATTTTCATACATGCTCAAGTCACATAACAAAGGATTGGTATAGAATTTGCTTTGCTGCACTCTATGCCCAGTTTTTGTGGCTTCTTAATGTTTTTCTTCTTGATCTAGACATAAATATGAATTCTGTTATGGCTCATGTTTGATCTATTTCACATATGAATGACTGTCATCTAGGAATTCTTAGCTGCTCCCAGATAGAGTTTATTCATCTTCTTTCTGCTAACCTGTTTGAGAGATTCTTTGCTGCCTCTCATTCCTTAGCCCTTTTTCATCCTTTTAAGCTCAAAAGTTGTTTCATGAGCAGCTACCTTGCTCCTCATCTTTCTTGTGACCAAGAAAATGCACCAACAGTCTTACTCCATGACTCCATGCCCAATGGTTTGAAACATACCACAATATGCCTTGCCTCTCTACTTGAAGCATCATCCTTCCCACCAAAACACAAACAAAAACCCCTGAACTCAATAGCTAGCCTAAAATCATCATCAACAAAGCTAAATCAAAAGGAGAGAGCCCTCTCTGACTGTAGGTGGGCTAGAACCTGCAGTCCAAAGTTGGTCTGTGGTTACCTCAGTCGTATCCTTTCTGGAGCTTAAGGACAACCTGAGTGATAACACCCAGTTAGATTAATTCAAATAGTTTGTTGAATTAACATAAGTTCAGTTAGTTAATGCTTGCATGCATGTAACTAGTGCACTTCAGATAACTGAGTATTCTCTCATAAATAACTCATGCATGTCAATTCATTCAGTGACCCAGTTGAGATCAGATGGAGGGGAAGTGTACTATCAGTTGCTAAAATATTCCATTGTGAATATTCCTTGCATGCAAAAGGAATTCTTTCCTTGAGGATTGCGTGGTTACTTCTTCACGTTTAGTGAGTGTGATGAGGCCAATTCACACTTGTGACATCATTGGACCCCAAGAAAAATTGAACAAGGAAATAGGAGGCTTGGAGGTCTTGAGGAGGACATATACAATGTATATCTAGTCTGTGAGTTGTATTGTTTGATTGCAGAGAGAGCAGGATAGCTTGAGAGTTGATTCGTTTTGTAACTTGAACAAGATTTCCACTTATATGATAATACAGAGTTGGGGTTTTAGGTTGAGGCTTTCCCTGGGTTATATCTTCTCTGTTATGTGTGATTGATTTCTCATTCTCAGTTATATGTGTTCTCTTGATCTTGCTCAATTCGATTAAGATTCGCAAAGTGTTGTAGAAGTAGATATTGTATTGTGTTTTAGTATATTGCATAATCTATTGATCTACAGTGGGAATTTCTACATGGCATTAGAGCGAAGGTGATCAAGGTGAAGAACAGTATACAAAAAGGAGAAATTCGAAGTTTGGTTCCTGAATATAGAAATCGAGTTCTTATCACATCTCTATTTCACCTATGGCGTTCAGTGGTTTAAGACTCGAGTATGCCCTTGATGGCAGCTCAAATTATATAGCCTAGAAGGATTGCATGGAGGCAGTATTAGAGGATAATTGTCTAAAGGACTTCATTGATCAAGAAGTCCCCAAGTTGACTGATGCTACTCAACTGGCGAAATGGAAGAAATGTGTGGCTAGAGTAAGGAGAATCCTCTTGGAGGGAGTTCGAGACCACATTGTCTCGAACCTCCATGGGAAGGAGACACTGTTTTCGATGTGGAAAACATTGAAAGATTTATATCAGAACAGCAGCGATCAGAGGAAGCTAGCATTGAAAGACAAGCTTCATAAGATCAAGTGTGAAAATGGCAACACAATCTCTACATATCTGAACAAGCTCACCACCTGTAGGGATGGGCTTGGAAGTGTAGGGCTCATGATTGCTGATGATGACATGGTGAGTCTTACACTCCTCGGTCTTCCTAAGAGCTGGCATAGCTACCAAGACTCGGTTAATGGAAGAGAAAAATTGCCAGATTGGGAACGACTTTGGTTGGATATGATGCAGGAGGAAATAAGAAGAAGCACCAGAGATGGATTCTCATCGAACCAAGTTGATGAGGAAAATATAGCCTTAGCGAGTAAGCCAGATATGGATCCTCATCGAAGAAAGATGATGAGGAGAATATAACCTTAGCGAGTAAGGCGAGGAAAGGGAAAGGGAAGGCGTCCCATCCCAAATCCAGTTCTTCCCATGGTGGGAAGAATATTGACAAATTGAAAGTGTGATGCTTTCATTGTCATGAAGTGGGCCATTATGCTACGAATTGTCCACAAAAGAAATCAAAGAAGGGTTCCTCGAAGGGATCTGATGGTGAGGCACTGGCCTCACAGTTTGAGCTAGATTTCTCACTTATCGCATGCATGGTTTCATCCATGGTGGGATTTGTGTGGTACCTGGACAGTGGAGCTTCATTCCACATGTCAGGTGACAAGAATCTTTTCATTACTTTGGAGGAGAAGGATCTCTAGATGCGGATCGAGATGGGTGATGATGGAAAGTACCATGTTTCAGGTGAAGGTACGGTTGTGTTTCAAAGGGAGCATGGAGCTCCCCTCACCCTGAATTATGTAAAGTATGTACCAGGTTTGAAGAAGAATCTTGTTTCTATCGCTATGCTAGAATATAAAGGCTATGATGTAGTATTTAGTCAAGGAAAGGTATTACTGAGGCATATCGGTATTGGACGGACAAAGCGAATAGGGATTCAAGTCAAGAATATCTACAAGCTGGAGGTAGATGACTATGCTATTTTGAGTTCCAAAGCTAAGATGGTGCAGATCCAAGATGTTGGCAAGCTATGGCATAGAAGACTGGGCCACTTGCACCATGGAACCCTGAAGATCATGCAGCAGATTTCTACCAGATTACCCAAGGGAAAACTTGAGTAGACGACAACATGCAAAGGTTGTACCTTGGGTAATTATGTGAAATCTTCCTTTTTGGATCGAGACAGTAGAGCTAGAGAAATCCTAGGACGAGTTCACTCAGATGTTTGTGGACCTTCCTCTACAACCTCCACTGCTAAACAAAGGTACTATGTTATTTTTATTGACAATTTTTCTCGTAGATGTTGGATCTACTTTATGCAAAAGAAGGATCAGACCTTCTTGAGGTTTTGTGAGTTTAAAGCCTTAGCAGAGAAAGAATATGGAAAGAAAATAAAAGCCTTGTGTAGTGACAATGGTGGAGAGTATATCTCCCAATAGTTTAAAGATTTATGTGCTACAAAAGGTATTAAACGGGAATTGACGGCACCCTATAACCCACAGCAGAATGGGGTGGCCGAAAGGAAGAACAGATTGATTGTGGGAGCAGCTTGAGCGATGTTGCATGGCCAAAGCATACCATTGCATTTGTGGGCTGAGGCATGCAATACAACAATATACTTGCAGAACAAAAGCCCGCACCGTATACTGGGGATGAAGACACCTATGGAGGCTTATTCTGGGAAGTGACTTGATGTAAGTCACTTCCAAATCTTTGGATCATCAGTTTACTGTCATGTGACCAAAGATGCTAGGAAGAAGCTAGACCCAACAACTAAGTTAGGAATACTTGCGGGGTACACGGATACACCCCACAACTATCGAGTGTACCTGCCTTCCACTCAGAGGACAGTGGTACGCATGGATTTGAAGTTCGACGAGAAGAAAGACATGTGCTTATCACTTGAGAGGGAGCTCGAGTTGCATGTAGATGAGGAAATTTCAGTTCCTAAGGATGAGGAGCCTCAGATTAATGTGAAGCAACCGCATGAAGAGGATCCGGGAGTGGAGACATCCACTCATGTTGATACTTCCAGAGATGGGTGGAAACGCTCAAGTGACGCTGACAGGTTGATGCTGGATGCGCGGGAGAATGTGGGAAAACCATCTTCTCAGCACAGATAGAGGAGGTCACCCGAGCAGTACACTAGGTACATGGCCCTAGTTGGAGAGTGCATAGATACCGAACCTTCTTCATTCGAGGAGGCAGTGCAGTAACCAGTCTGGATTGATGCAATGGTAGAGGAGTACGACTCTATCATTTAGAATAGTGTGTGGGATGTTGTCCCAAGGCCTCAGGGCAAGTTAGTGGTGAGTTTCAGATGGCTTTACAAGGTAAAGCAAGAAACTGATGGCAGTGTTGAGAAACATAAGGCAAGCTTTGTTGCCCAGGGTTTCTCATAGGTCGAGAGGATTGACTACGATGAGACTTTTGCTCTTGTAGCAAGGTACTCATCGATTAGATTGATGTTGGCATTATCAGCTCAGATGGGGTGGAAGATCCACCAGATGGATGTGAAGACAACATTCCTCAATGGGAATATTGAGGAGGAGGCATACATTGAGCAGCTAGAAGGTTTCGAAACCTTCAATCGTGAGTTGCATGTGTATAGACTCAAGAGGCCTCTGTATGGGCTAAAGCAAGCACCCCGTGCTTAGCACACTAGGATCGACATCTATTTCACCGATTTGGGCTTCACCAAGAGTGAAGCAGATGTGAATATTTACCACATCATGGTAGAAGGTAAACCATTGATCATTGTTCTTTATGTCGATGATCTGATTTTGACAGGTGATGATTCGTTGATACAGTCTTGCAAGGAGGACCTTGCAAGAGAGTTAGAGATGAAAAACATGGGCCTTATGCACTACTTTCTAGGCATGGAGGTGTGCCAGAAAGATGGGGAAGTATTTGTGTCTCAAGGCAAGCATGCCAATGAGATACTCAGGCTCTTTCACATGGAGAAGTGTAAGCCCATGCAGACTCCTCTAGCTGGGAACTAGAGGAAGGAGAATGCTACTTCAGGTGAAGTAGTAGCTGCTACTATTTATCGGCAGCTGGTGGTTTCACTTATGTATCTGGTGAACACACGACCTGAATTATGCTTTGCTGTGAACCAGCTGAGTCAATCTATGGTTCAGCTTACCAAGCAGTTTTGGAAAGCAGCGAAGCATGTGCTGAGATAACTCAGAGGCACATCTCAATTCGGATTGTGGTACAGACGGACAGAGGGAGTGAAGCTTCAGGGCTTCACAGATGCGGATTAGGAAGGGAGTCCATTAGACTGGAAGAGCACTTCTAGAGGAATCTTCAACCTTGGTTCAGCTGCAGTTTTCTGGTACAGCAGGAAACAGAGATCAGTTTCACTTAGCTAAGCAGAGGCTGAATACATGGCTGCTAGTTAGGCTGCATGTGAGGCCATTTGGATGCAGAAGATTCTAGTGGGATTGTTTGGTCAGATGATGGATCCTACAGTGACTTACTGCGACAACCAAAGTTGTATCAAACTCTCTGAGAATCCAATTTTTCATGACAGGTCCAAGCACATAGATATCCGGTATCACCATCTTCGAGACTGTGTGGTCAAGAGGATCATGTTGTTGATGTATTTTTCGACCGAGGAACGGGATGTAGATATCTTGACTAAAGCATTGTCAAGATGCAAGTTTGAGTTCCATAGAGACAGGATTGGGGTTACTGATAATCCCTTTCTTGTTGAGAGGGAGTGTTGAAAATAGCGACAAGAAATGCTAAAAATAGAATTGATAAAAATAGCACTGCTATAAATAGCTGTTCAACCAGTGTTGATCTTAGCAACAATGGATGGAAAAATGGAAGTGCTAAAAATATAATTCTATAAATAGCATTTTGGGATACCTTCCTATTTTAGTCAGTCCCTAAACTAAAATAGAGAAGTAAAATTCGAATTTGTTCTTAGCAGTTTGTAAAATAATTAATTAATTCATCTTGAGTTAATTAGTTAAGGAAAATCAAACTTGAAGTCTGTGTGGGGACATGCAACAGTTTCTCCATTAGTTGAGGAATTTATCCATCAGTTAAAGAGATAAGAGTGAGTTGTAATTTGAGTTGTAATTAGTTGACTTAGTTAACTGAGTCAAGTCCAGTTAGATTAATTCAAATAGTTTGTTGAATTAATGTAAGTTCAGTTAGTTAATGCTTGCATGCATGTAACTACTGCACTTCAGATAACTGAGTATTCTCTCATAAATAACTCATGCATGTCAGGTTAGTCAGTGACCCAGTTGAGATTGGATGGAGGGGAAGTGTACTATTAGTTGCTAAAATATTCCATTGTGAATATTCCTTGCATGCAAAAGGAATTCTTTCCTTGAGGATTGCGTGGTTACTTCTTCACGTTTAGTGAGTGTGATGAGGCCAATTCACACATGTGACATAATTGGACCCCAATAAAAATTGTGCAAGGAAATAGGAGTTTTGGAGGGCTTGAGGAGGACATATCCAGTGTTTATTCAGTTTGTGAGATGTATTGTTTGATTGCAGAGAGAGCAGGATAGTTTGAGAGCTAATTCTTTTTGTAAATTGAACAAGATTTCCACTTGTATGATAATACAGAGTTGGGATTTTAGGCTGAGGCTTTCCTCGGGTTATATCTTCTTTTTATGTGTGATTGATTTCTCATTCTCAGTTATATGTGTTCTCTTGATCTTGCTCAATTCGATTAAGCTTCCGCAAAGTGTTGTAGAAGAAGATCTTGTATTGTGTTTTAGTATATTGCATAATCTATTGATCTACAGTGAGAATTTCTACAAAAAAAATTATGCCAAGCTGGATCATCCAAGTCTTGGACGCCAAAGGCCATTTTGGGGGCCTAGCCATGGCATTTAAGCAAGAGAAATTCAAAGCCCTAAACTCCCGGGGGATGGACCAGGTAATGGGGATGGAAGTCTACTCTCAAGAACTCTGCACCTCTGTTGATAGTAAACATTTATGGGCCCTACCACGGAAGAGCCCTCTTCTGGAAGACCCACCTCTCCAAATCCTCAATGAACAATCCCAACTTTGTTATCAGGGGAGACTTAAACTTCTCCATAGGCTCCTCTGAAACCTGGGGCCCCTCAGCCAAAGAAGATCAACTATCAAACTTTTTCATCAATCCTTTCAGAGACAATAAATTGTTGGACAATAAATTGCTGAAGGTAAGACCTACTTGGAGAAATAGAAGAATAGGGGATGGTCGTGTAGCAAAAAGACTGGACCGTTTCCTCCTTCGGAAGGAAGTAGCAGCAAAGATCCCAGCTTTTCGTTAGTGGGTGGGTGAAGGGTGGAACTCGGACCATATGCCAGTCTTGCTGGAACTATCCAAGCTCCCCAAAAAACTAGCAGCCCCCTTCAAATTCAATCTTGCCTCGCTTCAAGAGGATTCCTTCAACTGCCTCTTTGAGTCCACTTGGAGACCTACAAGGACCAGAGACACCGATGATAAAGCCTTCCTCTTTATGGAGAATCTAAAACGCCTTAAAGAAGCCACAGTGAACTGGGCCAAGGAAAAGAAAGTAAAAGAAGATGAAGACCTCATCCAAATAGGAAGGAATCTTGAATGGCTTGAAAGCCCTGAAGCTGATGGCTATGAAACTCAAGAGAAAAGGGAAAAAATCATGCAACAGGAAGCCCAAAGGAATAAAATTCTCTTGGCAAGAGAAGAACAATGGCGAATGAAAAGAAGAGCCATTTGGCTAAAGGCAGGGGATAAAAATACCAAATTCTTCCAAAATTATGCCAAAGGAAGGAAGAACACAAACACCATGTGGCACCTAAAAGAAGAAGGAGGCAAAGAGGCCTGATCCTTCGAGGATCTATCTTAGATGGGCATAAGACACTTTCAAAATCTTTTCTCAGACCAGGGCAAAATCTCCTTGGCAGAAGTAAACCAAATAGCCCATAATTTTCCTCATTATGTGGAAGAAGAGGATTCACTGGATCTAATGGGAGAAGTCACCAGGGGGGAGGTGGAAGGAATCGTAAAAGCAATGCCAAGAGATAAAATCCCTAGCCCAAACGGTTGGATAGTTGAATTGTTCCAACATTTCTTCGAGCAATTAGCGCAAGACCTTACCGAAGTTGTTGAAGAATCAAGAAGAAAAGGGGTAATCTATCTGCCCTTCAACTCAACCTTCATAGCCCTCATACTGAAAAAGGAAGACCCTTCCTCTTTCAACGACTTTTGACCGATCTCCCTCTACAACTGTATCTATAAAATCATAGCAAAGGTGATAGCCCTCTGGGTCAAGCCAATTTTATCCAGGCACATGTTAAGAGAACAGTTCGGCTTTCTGAACGGGAGGCAGATCCATGAAGCTATTGGAGTAGCCTAGGAATCCATTCATAGTATCATCCAGAAAAAAATCAAAGGAGTTGTAGTGAAACTAGACCTATCTAAAGCATTTGACAGGGTCAGTTGGATGTACATTCGGATGCTTTTCACGCACATGGGGTTTCATTTAGACTTCATAAACTGGGTAATGGGATGCTTAACCAGTGTAAACTTTACAGATCTCATCAACGGAGCAGCCACCTAATTTTTTCAAAGTCAAAGAGGATTATGACAAGGATTACCCCTATCTCCCCTCCTCTTCCTTCTGGCAGCAGAAGGCCTTAGTCAATTGCTCCTTGATGCCTGAAGGAAAGGAAATATCCAAGGGTTGGAAGTGGCAGTCAATCTAAAAATACCTCGCCTCCTATTCGTGGATGACATCCTGCTATTCTCTAATGGAAGAAGATCTTAAACTCAAGAACTAAAAAGGATACTAAATATCTTCTTAAAGGCAATAGGCCTGCAAGTTAACAAAGATAAATCACAGCTTTTGCTGGAAGGATTCAACAGGCAAGAAGTAACCCAAATCACAGAGGATTTTCCCTTCAAAGACTGTAGAATTTCGTAGAATTTTTCTACAAATCAACTAGCTCTGATACCATGTAGAACTTTTTCTACAAATAAGCTAGCTCCAATACCATGTAGAAATTTCCCACTTGTAGATCAACCTAGTAATGCAATGTACTAAAGCAAAAAACTTGATCTACTTCTACAGCCAATTTAGCGGAAGCTTAATCAACCATGAGCAACATCAATAAGAACACATATAACTGATAAGAAGGAATCAATCACACATAACACAGAATATATCATTCGGGAAAGCACCAGCATAAAACCCCAACACTGTATTATCAATCAAGTGGAAATCCTCAACAACATACAAAAAGAATAAGCTCAAAAGCTATCTTGCTCTCTTTGTACTCTGATGATCTTCAATCAGAAGATATGAAGATCATGGACTACCTAACCTCAATATATAGGCCACAAGTCCTCCAATCTCCTATAATAGATCCTTCTCCATGCAAGGAATACTTACTAGAAATATCCAAGCATCTGATAGTACACTGTCCCACATCTAATCTCAACTGGGTCTCTGACAAAACTAACATGCAACAGTTATCCATGAGTGAATTCTCAGTTATCTAAGATAATAGTTGTCACATGCATGCAAGCATTAACAAACTATATTTTATTATTTTAACAACTTGTTAAAATAATCTAACTGGACTTGACTAGTTAGAACTAAGTCAACTGATACTCTCATTATGGAACTCATACTTATTCCCTCAATTAGTGGAGGAAATTAAGAATAAATTCCTCAATCAGTGGGACAACTCATGTGCATGCTCACAAAGACTTCAAATTCGAATTTCCTTAACTAATTAACTCAACTGAATTACTTAATTAATATTTCCAACTATTGTTAAGGCCAAAATTAATTTTACTTCCTATAGATAGACTAGGGACTGCTATAAATAGGAAGGGACCCAGAAATGCTATTTTGAGAACTTTCTATTTTTAGCAGTTTCACCTCTCACCCAATGTGGCCAATGACCTCACTGGCCAAACTACTTTTTTTAGCAGGTCTATTTTTAGCACATTCTAAATTTAACATTTCTTGTTGCACATTTTTCAATACTCCCTCTCAACAAGAAAGGCTTCCTCTCGAACTTGATCCTGTAACTCTAGAATGTTCTGCATGCAACACACCTACCCGGTCCACTTGCTCCAACAACACTTGGAACAAAAACATTCCCAACTGACCACTCTGTTGGGCTAGGAACATACGCTATTGTTGAAGCTCTACCTGCTACCGACAAGTGCTCCCTCTTTGATATCTGCGCTACTGCAACATCTCCATGCATCTCGCACCATTTCACACCTCTCTGTGCCACCTAGCACTGTCACTCTCACTGCCACTCCAACTGCATCTGTCTCTACCCAATCAGTCAGTTCCTACTACTCCATATCAGGGCTCCCGTAGCAAGGTTGAATCAAAGAGGTTCGGTACCTCAAGGATCCTGCCCCTCCTCCTTGGGACGATCACTCTATATCGCCCCACCTCCTACTTGGAGGTATGGCTGCATGTGATCCCTTAGCCCACCTCGCTTGAAGTTTCCCCCTACTGGAGGTCTCTGCATGAATAGATATCTCTACTCGATCTCCACTCAGCTTCCCCTATTGTGGTTGTTCGACAACCTCCTGAAGCTGTTACACCAATCGTGGCTTCTCCATAATTGTCTGAGACTTCTTCTGGCGCTGCATGTTGAGAGGTAATATACTCTCCCTCTCAACCACCAAGTCTCTAACCTTTGCCTTGCTCTTCAAGGCTTTGCATGCATCTTGTACCTCAAGTGCATATAGGTTCTTGGTTAGCACACCAATCTATTTCCACTTTCCCGCCGTCATGAAATTTTCTAGAAAAGAAGCTGATTTTAAATCAGTGATATCTCCCTCATCCAAACTCTGATTCAGCCGTTTTTTTTTTGCTTTTGGGTATTTTTACCCAAGGAATCCAAATCTGCTATTTATTTCTGAAAATTTTGTACAGAAATTTCTAGATCTTCTCTGCAAACTCTCGGCCCAAAACTCAAAACTTTGAAATCTCCTCTCAGTATATTGTTTTTGCTTGATGACCTGTGCTCTGATACCATGTATAATTTTGTAAATTTTTTTTACAAATCAACTAGCTCTGATACCATGTAGAACTTTTTCTACAAATCAGCTAGCTCCGATACCATGTAGAAATTTCCCACCTGTAGATCAACCTAGTAATGCAATGTACTAAAGAAAAACACTTGATCTACTTCTACAACCAATTTAGCAAAAGCTTAATCAACCATGAGCAACATCAATAAGAACACATATAACTGATAAGAAGGAATCAATCACACATAACACAGAATATATCACTGGGGAAAGCACCAGCATAAAACCCCAACACTGTATTATCAATCAAGTGGAAATCCTCAACAACATACGAAAAGAATCAGCTCAGAAGCTATCCTGCTCTCTCTGTACTTTGATGATCTTCAATCAGAAGATATGAAGATCATGGAATACCTAGGCCTCAATATATAGGCCACAAGTCCTCCAATCTCCTATAATAGATCCTTCCCCATGCAAGGAATACTTACTAAAGATATCCAAGCATCTGATAGTACACTGTCCCACATCTGATCTCAACTAAGTCTCTGACAGAACTGACATGCAACAATTATCCATGAGTGAATTCTCAGTTATCTAAAATAATAGTTGTCACATGCATGCAAGCATTAACAAACTATATTTTATCATTTTGACAACTTGTTAAAATAATCTAACTGGACTTGACTAGTTAGAACTAATTCAACTGATTCTCTCATTATAGAACTCATACTTATTCCCTCAATCAGTGGAGGAAATTAAGGATAAATTCCTCAATCAGTGGGACAACTCATGTGCATTCTCACAAAGACTTCAAATTCGAATTTCCTTAACTAATTAACTCAACTGAATTAATTAATTAATATTTCCAACTGCTGTTAAGACCAAAATTAATTTTACTTCCTATAGATAGACTAGGGACTGCTATAAATAGGAAGGGACCCAGAAATGCTATTTTGAGAACTTTCTATTTTTAGCAGTTTCACCTCTCACCCAATGTGGCCAGTGACCTCACTGGCCAAACTGCTATTTTTAGACATGCTATTTTTAGCAGGTCCATTTTTAGCACATTCTAAATTTAACATTTCTTGTTGCACATTTTTCAACAAGGACAAGAGGCTCCAAGATTACTTCAAATACCTTAGGTTCTTCCTAAAGCCTTGCTCATACAGGAAGCAGGATTGGCACTGGCTAATAGCAAAAATCGAATCAAGAGTCATCCACTGGAGTTTCAAATGGCTATCTAGAGCTGGCAGACTGACACTAATCAAATCATTCCTCCTGGCTATACCGGTATACTGGGCTGCATTAACCTGGGTTCCGAAAGGGATTCTAGAGAAAATCAGAAGAGTCTGCAGCAATTCTTATGGGAAGGATCAAAGGAAGACTTGGTACTCCCATGGGTGGCCTGGGAAAAGGTGCCAAGGCCAAAGGATTGGGGAGGATGGGGAATTAAAAATTTAATCACCTTCGGACCATCGCTAGAAGCAAAGTTGGGATGGAGGCTTATGAAAACGGAGAACCTCTGGACTATGGTGGTAAAATGAAAATATATTGATCCAATACCGTTAGAAGACTGGATCAGAAGCCCAACCAAAAAGAAAGGCAGTGCCTCAGTGGTGTGGAAAGCAACACTAGAAGGCTTTAAGATCATTGAACGAGGCCTATCCTAGCAGGTTGGGAATGGAGAACATGTTCAAATAGGGAAGGATCCTTGGGTAGGATGCAATGAAGATTTCATACTATCTTCGAGTCTCATCAACCATCTCAATACAAGAGGCATTAATAACCTTAGTCAGTTTGAGAACCATGGCCACTCCTCCATCTGGGGCCAAGCATGGCTTACAGGATCAGACCTAAATCTCAACCCTCAATGGAGAGGGGAATGGATCACTTTCACCTCATAGTTGTCTCGATCAAATGTTCGACTAAGAGATAGACCAGATCAATTAGATTGGGCCCATGCAAACTCAAACAAATACTCCCCAAAAGAAGGTTACAAGTATCTAATGACAAAGAAAGGTTGGGGAAACCAGGACTGGTGGGTAACCTCAATTTGGAAAATGCAATGCCCGGCAAAAGCCCAAATGTTCTTTTGGTGCATCCTAAAGGAGAAGGTACCAACCTGGGACATCCTACAGAAAAGATACAAGTCAGGTCCAAGGAGATGCACCCTCTTCAAAATGGCCTCTGAGTCAATTTTTCACCTCTTTATGGATTGTCCCTTCTCTAAAGAAGTCTGGCAAGCTGTCAGGGATCTGATTCACGAAAGAGTTTCATGGAATGGGTGGACGATAGTTGAACTCTGGAAATCTTGGTGGATCCATCATCTTGAAGAAAATCTAAGGAACCTTCCCCTTATCATCTCCTGGGGGGTTATGGCTTGTAAGGAATAAAAGTATATTTCAAGATCAATTTCCCTCGGTGGAGAGCACAACTGTCGGAAGTGCATCTATCTTCACAAGCATTCCTGAGCCCATTCACGAGGATTTACCACGCCCGGTCAAAGAAGAGAGTATAAAGGAAGGGGTTCCATGGGCATATTTCGATGGGGCCTATAGCCAAGACAACAAATGCGATGTTAGGCTGATCATTCACCTAAAACCCCATAGATGCCTCAAAGCCTCAATGGGTTTAGGGACCGAAACTAATAACTTCGTCGAGCTGACAGCCTTAAAACTCCTTCTTTGTTGGCTCATCCAACTGGGCATATCCACGATTCAGATCTTCGAGGACTCTCTGAATATTGTCAAATGGTTCAATGGAACAAGCAGATGTCAGAATTACATTCTATCTCCATTATTAGAAGAAAGCTTGCATTTAAAATCTCATTTTAACATCATTTCTCTATGTCATATATATAGGGAACACAATGACTCTGCAAACCAGTTTTCTAAAGTAGGTCTGCAACAAAATATGGGCAGTTGGCGGATAGAGGAGACAGATATGGACGAGATCCATGTGTCGGATCATCCACCCTATGCTCAAATTCAATCTCTCTAAGGCTCAGGCACCCTCCTTCCTTTTCAGTTTTCTTTTCTTTTCAGTTCAAAATAACAGCTACTTGCACAATTAAACTCCTTAACAATTTAAAAACTCTAAAAATTTTCAACTGACTCATTCCTGTTTGGGTTGTTTTCCCTTCTGAGGAGACCTAGGAATGATTCAGCCACATCAGTTAAGTTTTACAGCTAAAAACAGAGACCAATGATGTTGTTGAAGATGTTAAAATAGATTCAAGTGAAGAAGTTGAATCATCATTAGGTATGTATATATATGTCATGTGTATTATTGAAATTATAGACATTTATTAGTTTCAATTTCATTCAAACTCTATTTTTTAAGTTAATTATTTAATATATATTTATGCCGATTTACATTAAATTCTCATATCTACAGATGAAATCAATATCGATGATGAGATCTTAGAAAATGTTGACATTAGCACATATGGAGATAAAAGAGTTGACCATGTTATACGATATCGTGTTAAGCTCATTATTGATAAGTTCTTCAAAGATGAAAATGTGACAGATCAAGCACAAATTTTGAGTGGTCCCTTAACATCAAAGAAACTAAAAGAAGCTACAACACTGTTGGGTGTTCTAAAATCAACGAAAGATACAAAAATGAAGGAAAATGTGATTCAAAATATAAATAGTGCTCTAAAATCAATTGGAATATCTAGAAAAAAAAAGTGATCTAAATGCATGTAGAGTAATACAAATGGCAATGGTTTCATCAAGTACTAAAGAAAATCGCTTGGTAAAATCTATGCAAAAGCATTAGGGACCTCACGAAAAACATTTCACAAGCATAGCTAATGATGATCTAGCTTGTTGGATAGTTATTTGTAGGCAACCATTCAAAGATAGACTTGGAGAAAATGTTAAGAAAATAATATATGAATATTGGATGAAAAATTCACGTGTTTCACCAAAAGTAAGGGATGTGATGCAACGAAGAATAGCATGAAACAAGTATTAAGAACATGAAAAACATATCTTAGACACCACTCAGATAGAGTTGTTCAATAAGTTCATAAAAGAGAATCATGGAATTAATGTCTCAATCAGTACTTTTGTGCAACAAAAACCATGGTATGTTAAACCTATCACTGTACGTGACGCTTGTTGTTGGCGTTATCATGTGGAATTTCAATTATATTATGACACTTTAATTTTGGAAACATTCACCTCCTTCATCCACTATCCATGATTTCATATCAGAAATTCTATGTGGAAGAGAAAATCATGAATTATTTTACCAAAAGAAATGTGTTGGTGGTAAAAAATGTGATCATTGTGGAAATTTGACTTTGTTTCACGAAAAAAATCCTATTTATATGAATAATCAATCATTGTCCAACATAAAAGCGAAATGGAAGAGATATGAATATATGCATGCATCGATTGGTTCAAATAGTAGTACAAGTGTTAAAAGGATTAATTTACAAAAAGAAGAAATTTTTTGTGACAGATTTTTTGAAGAAGTTTGAGACAGAAATTTATAAATACACCAAGCATTCTCATAGACCTTTATGGCAAGACCTACAATTCAAAAAATCCCATGAAATTTTTCCACCAAGGACCATTTTGTCAATAGTTGATTTTGCAGAAAATTACACATTTGTTGCACAAAATGAAATACAGAGTGAATATTATCATTCTGACCAAGTCTCTATGCTTTTCCATGTTCTATATAGACATGTTGAACAAAATGTTGATCATATAGAAAGCACGAGTGAGAATTGACATGTTATTAAAGAATCATTTTTATATTAGTGATGGTCGTACACATGATACACATTTTTTACAACATTGCTTTGATTAGAATTATGACTCATTAGAAGGTCATGGAATAAAATCAATGAACATTGGATATGGTCGGATGGATGCGCAGGTCAATTCAAATCTTTATGATCGTTCTTTCAGTTGTGTCGTCTTCATATTAAAACCAACATTAAACATTGTTGGAATTTCTTTAAAACTGGCCATGGAAAAGGAGAATATGATGGTGCAGGGGCATGTATAAAAGAGCACTTTGAAGATATCAAATAAACCACTCTGCATACCTAAAAATCGTCTACTAACATTATAAGAATGATCATGCAAAATTTACCAACTAAATGCAAATTTACTTTCATTGCTACATATTCATTAACTTAAATATGTAAAACCTCCAAGCATCAAACCATGCATCGTGCAAATTGTACCACGTTTTATAATGCAATTTTATAAAATGTTTGCATGAACAACTTTATATTAAAAGTTAACAATCAATTGACATCCATAGTAGCCATTCTATACATGAATGTGAAATGAATACCATATTTTATAATGCAATTTTAAGTTATAATTTTTTTAGAAATCTACACCGAATTATGATATTCATTCAAATGCAAAATGCACCATATTTTATAATACACAATTATAAGAATCATCATGCAAAATGTACATAAACTCCAAAATTAGCATGTATTAAATCATAATAAAGAGTTCTATTTAAAATATGTTCAAAATTTATATCATTATAAAAGTAAATATATAGAATAAAAAGTTTTCAAATAAAAATGAGCATCAAAGAAATCAATTCATAATAAAGAGTTTTACTTTAAATATGTCCAAAATTTATATCATGATAAAAGTAAATATAATATAAAAATATTGTCAAATAAAAAGTTGCATCAAAGAGAATCTCGTTGAAATATATGATCTATCAACATCCTCGTGCTCTCATCAGAATCATGGGTGCCCTGCACAACATGTGTAATTGCATATATACATAAGATTTTGTACTTTAAAATTAAATTTTAATGTTTTAAAATTAAATGAGAATGTAAGATCATAAAAACAAAATTATAAAAAGTTTCCAATTCCATGCAATACCTCATGGTGTTTCCTCTCCATTGCGTCCTCGTGGTGTTCGCCATGAATTGCATCCTCATGGATAATCTGTACAATATATATATATATATTAAAAATTTAAAATTGCACATGAAAATACATAAACTCGCAAAATTCAAAGAAGCAAGTATCAACTTCTTCAAATTTATTAAAAATTTCAAATTGCACATGAAAATACATAAACTCCCAAAATTCAAAAAAGCAAGGATCAACTTCTTCAAATTGTCTAGACATTTCAATCCCTGTAAGCGACTCAAGTTTCAAATTTCATGAAATACCTCATGGTGTTCCCCCTACATTTCTCCCTCATGGATGCCTTGTACAATAGATGTACATTTATATATTAAAAAAATTAAAATTGCACATGAAAATGCATAAACTCACAATATTAAAAAAAATTGTTAAACAACTTTTTCAAATTGTTTAGATGATCCTATCTCCGTTGTTGAGTCCATCGCTAAAGTCCCTGGAGAACAGAAACCATCTCCACAAACCTAAGATTCAAAAAAAATAAAACTGTAAGATAGAGATCTCATTTTTTAATGAAACTTGCTTCAATTTATAACAAAATATGTTATAGCTCTGATACTACTTGTTATAGCTTTGATACCACTTGTTATAGATCTGATCCAAAAATATAAGATAATAGAAATAAACTCAGAAATAATAAGATAGAAATAGATAGAAATGCTTCTTTATTGATATCAAAACCCTTAAGGTAGGGCAACACCATACATTCACTCCTTAAGGAAGGAGAACACTCCACAAGCCATATGCATGCTCATACAATAATCTTTGACATCTCTCCATGTGGAGTCTCTAGCCTCTATATAGGCTTCATACATATAATACCATGGGTCATTACCATGGTTCTCTCATACCATCGAACTAATACCATGGGCCCATTACATTATTACTAACTACTTGTGGTCTCTTACATGATACGGGTTAACCACCTAATTTATTACTATGGCCCATCCCATTATTATATTATTACCTTGGGTACCTCCCTTTGTACCCCATATTATCCCCCTTAGGTATATAACATTCCACCCCCCTTAGCATGTTTCGTCCCCGAAACGTGGGAAGAACACAAATAATAAGATCTACTCAAAAGAGTAGTCCACTGGTACCATGCACGTGCATCTAGCCATCCAAGAGAAAGGTGAACCCTTGATCTCACTGGTGCCTCGCTCACTTGAGATGGAAGTTGACCATGGCAGCTCTTCTGTGTTGATGTGTAGTAGGTGGATCTTTGCTCCTCTTTATCTGTCCTACGGGGGTTGTTGTCCTTGTTGCTAATTGGTTGCCATCTTGTTGGTTGTTTTCTTGCAGAGTGATGTGGGTGATGATATGTTGAAGTTTTAACCCACGGTGTCTTTTTCTTTAATTCACCCCTTACTGGAGCCTGACTGTTATGTTTTGGTGCCTGCTGTGGTGTCTTATCTTCCAATATTACTTCAACCACTGAGCCCTCATCTGATGTATCAGCACCTGTAAACTTTTCTGCTTTAGCCTATGTTTGTGTTTGATTGTCAATCTTCACTGGCTCATCATCTGATATGTCAGTCCCTAGAAAATCTTCTGCTTCAGCCTCCTTGGACTCTACCTGTTTATTAATGGAAATATCCTGTAATGTAATTTTCTTCTATTTATACCAGAGCTTCAGGAATTTCTTATGCACATTAATATTGATAGTACCCACTGATTCCATCCAAGGGTATCCCAAAACAACATCCATGTTATCCATATCTAAAGTATAAAAATCACCATGCAACACATACTTATCCATAGAAATCTTCAAATCCTTATACACTTGAACATCCTCATCATCCACCTGTGTGTTTTCAATGTCTTTTGCTGGAACTTGCAATTTTTTTGCCAAATTAACATTGATAAAATTATGCTTGCAACTAGGATTTATAGAAACAATGATCTTCTCCTTCTGAATCAATCCATGAACCTGCAATAAGGAGATACTATCAGAAAATAACCCTTTAGGTTTCTTGGTTTCCTTGTTTCCTGTAAAAATAAAATCTATCTGTGTGAACTTAGATTTACGGTCAAAGTGGTCAAAAATAGCTTTTGCGAACATCTATGAAGTAGTTGTCCTTGGATGGCATTGTTGATGACACTGCCACCATTGCCATCTTTCATGGTCCAAGTACATTTTTCCCACTCTCAGCTGAGTCGCATCATCATATATGTAATTCAATTTGAAATATTTTTCCATTTGTGCTAGCCATCTAGTCGGATTAGAGCCATCAAATTTATACACATCCCTCAAACTCTGATCTAAGCCCACCATCACAACAAAATTTTGGCGAAAATTTGAAATGGGCACAGTTTAGTCAATATTGCTCAGAATCTTTATTATGACCTATTTTTGGAAATGGAACAACCATTTTGAATCTGCCCATGTGATAGAAATCCTGATCCAGGCACTTGGAATTTCAGATCCACGTTGCAACTCTCCAGCCGTCACCCAAAATTCTGAAAAAAAAAAAAAAAAAAAAAAAAAAGACGCTGATTTTAAATCAGCAATATCTCCCTCATCCGGACTCCGATTCAACTGATTTTTTTTTGAAATTAGGTAATTTTTCTCAAACAATCCAGATCTGCAATTAGATTTTGTAGATCTTGCACCAGGACATCCAGATCTGCGCCGCAAACTTGCTGCCCCGAAAAATTGTCTGCAACGCCACTGATTTTTATATCAGCGATATCTCCTTCATCTAGACTCCGATTCGGCTTATTCTTTTTGAAATCAGGTATTTTTTCACAAGGAATTTAGATCTGTAATTAGATTTTGCAGATTTTGCCCCAAAACATACAAATCTGATCTGCAAACTCGCCGACCCAAAAAATTCCTGCAAAAAAAAAATCTCCACTTTTGCCTAAGAAAGTGCTCTGATACCACTTGTTATAGATTTGATTTAAAAATATAAGATAATAAAAATAAACCCATAAATAATAAGATAGAAATAGATAGAAAAGCTTCTTTATTGATATCAAAACCCTTAAGGTAGGGCAACACCATACATTCACTCCTTAAGGAAGGAGAACACTCCACAAGCCATATGCATGTTCATACAATAATCCTTGACATCTCAACATGTGGAGTCTCTAGCCTTTATATAGACCTCATACATACAATACTATGGGTCATTACCATGGTTCCCTCATACCATCGAACTAATACCATGGGCCCATTACATTATTACTAACTACTTGTGGTCCCTTACATGATACAGGTTAACCACCTTATTTATTACTATGGCCCATCCTATTATTACATTATTACCTTGGGTACCTCCCTTTGTACCCCATATTATCCCCGTTAGGTATATAACATTCCACTCCCCTTGGCATGTTTCGTCCCCGAAACATGGGAAGAACACAAATAATAAGATCTACTCAAAAGAGTAGTCCACTGGTACCATGCACGTTCATCTAGCCATCCAAGAGAAAGGTGAACCCTTGATCTCGTTGGTGCCTCACTCGCTTGAGATGGAAGTTGACCATGGCAGCTCTTCTGTGTTGATGTGTAGTAGGTGGATCTTCGCTCCTCTCTATCTGTCCTACGGGGGTTGTTGTCCTTGTGGCTAATTGGTTGTCATCTTGTTGGTTGTTGTCTTGCGGGGTGATGTGAGTGATGATATGTTGAAGTTTTAACCCACGGTGTATTTTTCTTTAATTCACCCCTTACTGGAGCCTGACTGTTATGTTGTGGTGCCTGCTGTGGTGTCTTATCTTCCAATATTACTTCAACCACTGAGCCCTCATCTAATGTATCAGCACCTGTAACCTTTTCTGCTTTAGCCTCTGTTTGTGTTTGATTGTCAATCATCACTGGCTCATCATCTGATATGTCAGTCCCTAGAAAATCTTCTGCTTCAGCCTCCTTGGACTCTACCTGTTTATTAATGGAAATATCCTGTAATGTAATTTTCTTCTTTTTATACCAGAGCTTCAGGAATTTCTTCTGCACATTAATATTGATAGTACCCACTGATTCCATCCAAGGGTATCCCAAAACAACATCCATGTTATTCATATTTAAAGCATAAAAATCACCATGCAACACATACTTATCCATAGAAATCTTCAAATCCTTATACACTTGAACATCCTCATCATCCACCTGTGTGTTTTCAATGTCTTTTGCTGGAACTTGCAATTTTTTTGCCAAATTAACATTGATAAGATTATGCTTGCAACTAGGATTTATAGAAACAATGATCTTCTCCTTCTGAATCAATCCATGAACCTGCAATAAGGAGATACCATCAGAAAATAACCCTTTAGGTTTCTTGGTTTCTTTGTTTCCTGTAAAAATAAAATTTGTTATGGTCAAAGTGGTCACAAATAGCTTTTGCAAACATCTGTGAAGTAGTTGTCCTTGGATGGCATTGTTGATGACACTGCCACCATTGTCATCTTTCATGATCCAAGTACATTTTTCCCACACTTAGCTGAGTCGCATCATCATAGATGTAATTCAATTTGAAATATTTTTCCATTTGTGCTAACCATCTAGTCGAATTAGAGCTATCAAATTTATACACGTCCCTCAAACTCTGATCTAGGCCTGCCATCACATTTGAAATGGCCACATTTTAGTCAATATTGCTCAAAATATTTATGATGACCTGTTTTTGGAAATGGAACAACTATTTTTCATTTTCCCATGTGATAGAAATCCTGATCCAGGCACTTGGAATTTTAGATCCGCGCTACAACTCTTCTGCTGTCACCCAAAATTCTGAACAAAAAAAAGGAGTTGATTTTAAATCAGTGATATCTCCCTCATCCGGACTCCAATTCGACTGATTTTTTTTATAATTGGGTAATTTTTCTCAAACAATCTAGATCTGCAATTGGATTTTGTAGATCTTGCACCAGGACATCCAGATCTGCGTCGCAATCTCGCTGCCCCGAAAGATTGTCTGCAACACCACTGATTTTTAGATCAGCGATATCTCCTTCATCCAGACTCTTATTCGGCTGATTTTTTTTTTGAAATCGGGTATTTTTTCACAAGGAATTCAGATCTGCAATTAGATTTTGTAGATTTTGCCCCAAAACATACAGATCTGATCTGCAAACTCGCCGACCCAAAAAATTCCTAAAAAAAAAAACTCCACTTTTGCTCAAGAAAGTGCTATGATACCACTTGTTATAAATCTGATACCAAAAATATAAATATACCCAAGAATATACTCTGATCTAGGCCCGCCATCACAACAAAATTTTGGCAAAAATTTGAAATGGCCACAGTTTAGTCAATATTGCTCAGAATCTTTATTATGACCTATTTTTGGAAATGGAACAACCATTTTGCATCTGCCCATGTGATATAAATCCTGATCCATGCACTTGGAATTTCAGATCTGCGCTGTAACTCTCCCGCCGTCACCCAAAATTCTGAAAATTTAAAAAAAAAAAAAAACAGAGCTGATTTTAAATCAGCGATATCTCCCTCATCTAGACTCCGATTCGACTGATTTTTTTTTGAAATTGGGAAATTTTTCTCAAACAATCCATATCTGCAATTAGATTTTGTAGATCTTGCACTAGGACATCCATATCTGCGCTGCAAACTCGCTACCCCGAAAAATTTCCTGCAACACCACTGATTTTTAGATCAGCAATATCTCCTTCATCCAGACTCCGATTCGGCTAATTTTTGTTTTAAATCAGGTATTTTTCACAAGGAATTCAAATCTGCAATTAGATTTTGTAGATTTTGCCCCAAAACATACAGATCTGATCTGCAAACTTGCCGACCCAAAAAATTCCTGAAAAATAAATAAATAAAAATAAAAATTCTCGACTTTTGCCCAAGAAAGTGCTCTGATACCACTCGTTATAGCTCTGATACCACTTGTTATAGATCTGATCCAAAAATATAAGATAATAGAAATAAACCCAGAAATAATAAGATAGAAATGCTTCTTTATTGATATCAAAACCCTTAAGGTAGGGCAACACCATACATTCACTCCTTAAGGAAGGAGAACACTTTACAAGCCATATGCCTGTTCATACAATAATCCTTGACATCTCTCCATGTGGAGTCTCTAGCCTCTATATAGGCCTTATACATACAATACCATGGGTCATTACCATGGTTCCCTCATACCATCGAACTAATACCATGGGTCCATTATATTATTACTAACTACTTGTGGTCCCTTACATGATATGGGTTAACCACCTTATTTATTATTTTCGCCCATCCCATTATTACATTATTACCTTGGGTACCTCTCTTTGTACCCCATATTATCCCCCTTAGGTATATAACAAAACAAAAGTGAAATATTCAATACTTGTAACAAGTGAATATTTGACACATCTCCTAATATGGAAGAAGAGGGTGGCGCTATGTCGAAAATGTCAAACAGAATCATATTTTGTTAACATTTAATTATATATGTAATTATTTCGTTTAAAAATATGTCCTCACAATACCGATATAATAAAAGTAGAATAATAGTATCAACATAAACTCTTCAAAAAAACTAACATCTCTCAACATATATTGATTGGAACCTGAACCTAGGACTGTGATATTATCAAATTTTTTGTTCAACAAACAATTTAACTGCAAATGGTGAGCATATGATACATTTGTGTTAGATTATATCTGAAAAAATTAACAAAATGTATGTGATTCGACATTAACACATACATTATATTACATTAAAATATTCACCCTAACCATTAACACATATTGATCCCATGCCCTCCTGCTCATGACCAATTAGGACTTGCCAATCATCATGACAACCCTTTGCATATGCTTTAAGCTCCTCAATATTCATATTATCTATCTCCTCATCTGTTTTATATACAAAATTAGCATGTGCATTAGCTCGTGCTCTTTGTCAATTTAGACCGACGTCAATTCCAATCAATGCAGTGGGGATATTGTCTATAATGGAATTCATTCCTTCTCGACCAATTTGAGAAGTGGCATCCATCTTCGACCACGAGGTAACTAGATAACGAGGTTGATGTACCAAAGGTGGCAGAGGGCAAGGCAATTCAGTATCATGTAATGCACCCTTATGTTCATATAGTCGACCTCTCTCAATACCATAAAATTCATATGGAAGGTCATTATAATCAGGTCTCATACCCAAAAATAATTTTGCGTAAAATAATTTTGCAAAATAAATTAAAACCTTGTCATTCCATGACATCTTTCCACACGCTGCAAGGAATCTATTATATAAATGGTTGTCGATATCAGGGTGCTTGAAATATTACACCTTGAGCATCTTTCTTTTCATCTCTTCTTTGAAATTAAACATAGATTTTGCATCTTCTTTTGTAACCCTTTACTTACATCGGTTCATTTATTAGGACCCATTACTGCTTCATTTCTACACCTCATCATATCTATAAAGAAATCAGTGGTTGGTCCAAGCTTCTTGTAAATATCAGGAAATGAGCTTAGAGAGTGAACAACCATTTCTAAGCTTTGTTGACTCTCTGCAGGGAGCTCCAAACTCCCAATATCTTTCCTCAATTTTGAATAATGACCTATACACCTTTGTAATGTACATTGTTGGAGGTTTGGTTCCCAAGGAAGCTCATCAAGAATATCATATGGATAGGTGGTATTTGGTGTATGGTCTTCTTCTTCAATTGCCCTACTTTGCTTATGTTTACTTTGAGCAAGATGGACATGTACACATATATGTACATACAATTCATTTACATGTACAACTTTCTGCAGCATAAAAATAAAATAAAAATAAATAAAGAATAAAAAATAGAAATAAAAATTATCTAATTTACCAAAATGATGAGGATCATGATGATCTGATTGAGATTGATGACCACCCGGAGATGGTTGAGCACCATCACACCCAATTACATGAGTTTATTGAACTTGTTGACCACCGGGAGAATTTTGACCACCCTCATACGACAACATAGTGAGAGAAGCTTCTAAAAAAATAGAAAATCAATTCAATATATATGTATGTACATATGATTCTACCTATTTATCATTTAAGTAAATTCTTATATATATATATATATATATATCATACCACAATGATGTGAACAATGGTCCTCCATTGATTGAATAGATACTCTCTTCGACCTAGTTTGAGATGCTCCTAAAAAAATGAAATTTATTATAAATTAATAAAGCTAAATTGAAAAAAATCAATTTCATATGTATGTACATATGATTATATTCAAATATCATTTAAAAGCTTGCACATAAACATATATATACCACGATCATGATGTAATGAATGATGGACCTCCCCCAATTCATTTGATAATCTCATTGATCCATGACCTCCCCCTCTAATAGATGCATGAGACTCAATTGATGCCCACCTCGAAGAATCAAGTGGAAAATTCTCATCCATGAAATTGATATATATATATATATATATATATATATATATATTTGATCTTTAGAAAGTTACCTCGTGCATTTACAAATCTTTAAAATTCCTATTTAAAAAAATCAAGAATTCAAAAAATTATATATAGATATATGATCTTTAAAAAATTACCTCGTGCATTTACAAATATTTAAAATTGATATTTAAAAAGATCAAGAATTCATAAAATTTATGTAACCCTTGAAGTTACCTCATGCATTTAATTGATGTAACCCTTCAAGTTACATCATGCATTTAAAAATCTTAAATTTTCTATTTAAAAAGATCAAGAATTCAGAAAATTGATGTAACTATCTAAGAGTTTCTTCAAAATTATTTGGTGTAAATTCTTTATTTAAAATATGCTCATGACTAAAAACAAAAATGTTGAAGTGTACATTTTGAAAATTAAATACAAAATTTTCTAAAAACATGTCATGTTCACCAAGTTGTTCTTACATTGTAGGGGCACACTTAGTATAGAATTGAAAAAAACACATGGTCATTAAAAACAACACATTTATAACTAAAAACACACACATATCAAAGATATCTTACAATGTCCATCAATAAATTTTGATGGAGAGCTTCTTAACACCAATTCATCTTTCACACACAAATCTTGAATTGGCATTGACCTATACAATAGATCACTAGACATCTTATTAACATTTGCCTAATGTCTTATGCTAAATGATTGAAATTGACTAACAATATTTTTTGCTTCTCCATGCAGTTGTTTTAACCTCTCCTTTTTAACTTGGTACATGCCTTTCATCTGGTTACACACAAGTTCAGAATTGGTGAAGGCTACAATTCCATTGGATCCATACTCCCTAGTTGTTCCTAAGTCTTCTATCAAGCAATATAATATGATTCATTGTTTGTTGTTCTTCCAAGTATATTCATGTTCCTTTGGAGGACTTTGTTCATCGCAATATTGCATAGAACATAAGTAATCATTGCTCACCCTAGATTGGGGTAATAAGAAACTTCTATGAAAAATGTCCATTTTTCAACCATGTTTAATGGGTTTTCTGATCCCTGTAAAAAAAAATTAAATAAAATGAATGTAATATATTTATTTATTGCAAATGCCTTAGTTTATGGGAGAATGATAAAAATAAATACTTATTGTGATTGAATAGTGGAATACTCCAAGGATTTAGCCTAGTTTCAAGATCATCTTCTATGTTCTCCTTCGGAATTTATACATGTGATTAATAGTTTCATCAAGCAATTATAAATTATGATGTTAGCAATTTATTGATTCTAAGAATTGGGTCTATATAAAATCATTGTTTAAATGCATATGTGATAGATTATTTACACCAAGGGTGTATGCAAACTTGTTGTGATTGCCATTCTTCCCTTTGGTTACTCTGCATAAGTTGATGGGAAACACTTGTAATGACGAATATAATGATGTTTTGTCTCTTTTAATTAGAAGATTGTATTCTTATTATGAAGGATGATTCCCACACTTCCTGGCCTTATAATGAATTTATTGACATATATAAGAGGTTGTTGACATCATATAGCATCCCAGTGCATATAGTAATATTCTGCATTTTGGGTTGTTTGCCTTTCCCTTTCTCTTCAGTAATTTTAATCGTAAACTTATTTTGCAATTTTTTTTCAATATCTCCTTCCACTTTAAATATAAACAAAATGTATATCTAAAAACTTCCCAAGGATATTCATACTCATCTCACAATTTGATAAATAATTCTTGAGAATATACCTGACTTAATAATCTCAATCTAACTAGAGAATTCTTATTCTAGTTGATATATATATATATATATATATATATATATATATATATATATATATATATATATATATATATATATATATATATATATATATATAGATATATATATATATGTATATATATATATATATGAAATATTGACATGATTTCTAGATATATATATGAAATATTAACATGATTTCTAGTTGATAGATATATATTAAATATTAAAAAGAAGGTAGAGCAAGAAAGAGATATTTGTAGATTGCCCTTTGTTGATATTCAAATATTTTTGTTGAGCAATCCTCAATGAAAACAGGTTACATTTTAATTGGTGCCAATTTCAGATGAATATATTTAGATGATGAGAAATGTTGAAGACAAATGATGAGCGATGTTGAAGATAAGCCACACAACCCATTTTTATCCTTTGCTTTCCACGATCATTGTAAGATGGAGCAGAAAGAATGTTTGGATAGTAGCCACTGTGGGTGTTACTCCTTTCTGGTGGAGCAAGCCCAGCTGGAAGAAAGCATGAAGGATTGTTGGGTTCTATTCATGCTAATCATGGATAATTTTAAGGATGAAAAATCATTTTAATGTTTAGAAACCTTGGCAAATATCACTAGTTCATAATATGCAACAAATCAAAAGTTTAGCAATATTTTTGTAAGAATATTCAAATTTCTAATAATTTTATGCAATCTCTATACAAAATTTTGGCGATTTTTACAGCAAAACAAGTTTATACTATAAATTTCAGGAGAATAATTTTTAGAAAAAATGGAAATTAATGAATCTTTTTCTTGGAAAAAAACATGGAAAATTAGCCCAGTTGCGAATATTAGCCCCTAAAATTTTCTCTAATGTTAATGCTAGCATTTGCTATAACAGTTGCTACAAATTCTGAAGGTGGCCAACAAAACCAACTCCTCCTATTGTGTTTTTTCTGTGTTATCACCTGAACATATATACAATGCAGTTTGTTTTATAGTTTCGTTATGTAATTCAACCAATTTGGAGGACTTCAGCCTGTAATAGCTGCTATGAACGTTTAGTCCTTGTACATATTTGTGTTGGGATTTTTACAAATTAGTGATCATAGGTGTGTTTGCAGGTGATGTTGTATATGCTCTCAGAAGAAACTTGCATGGCCTAGGTAATATGATACAGAGCTGGATCTGACTTTGGTGAATCCTTGTACTTGGTTCCACGTTACATTTGACATGGTCAACCGTGTTACTAAACTATACATTAACGAAATCAAGAACTCTATTTTATTACATTTCTTTTGGATTAGCAAGTTAATGTTTTTATTTTGCAGGGACCTTGGAAATGCTAGACTGCCTCGATCTTTAGTTCATGATGTGGGAAGTGATGGGGCATTCTTTTTTAATTTTGAAGTTTTGCAAGAACCAAGGCGGAGAATAGGTGGCAGGAGAAACGGTTGAGTTGCGGTGATGACAACTAGGGATGGAGACAAGGACATACAACAAATAGGCAGTTGCAGCAAGGTGGTGAGCACAAACAAGAACAATCAAGTAGACAAGATGGAGGGCAAAAAGAATTCGAGGGTAAGGGCAGTCGAACAGAACTGGCAGTGGGGCCGGTGGAAGAAAAGGTAAAAGCAGAAGACAACAAGGGAAAGGTGTTGGTATTCGTTAGAGGTGAGGAATTTAGAAGAACAGGGCCTTGAGGACTTGAGCAGTCGCGGAAGGGCACGAGATAGACTCGACCAGAGAGCTGAGGCATCCCGTGTTTATGTGATTCCATGTATTTGATGAAAGGCTTCGTGCCTTATGTATTTTGTATTGAACCCTCCTTATTCTAATGTTAATGAATGAATTGGATAGTTTGGATGTCATATTATGGTCAGGTGTATTGTTCTAATTTATGGACCTGCTCAAATATTAATTAATGGGTGTGTGTTTGATGAATATAGTGATCGTAATACTATGATGTTGTGATGAATGATCTCTTTGAGATATTTATGGTTGATGTTTGGATCTCCCTTGATACCCCTCCAATCCTTCCTATATTTGGTCATGGCACAACTCGAGTGAGACTCCTTACCCCTTGGGTAAGGTGAAAATGTCAGTGTTGTCCTAGACTATAGCGGAGCCTTGTTGGCCCCTTGTGCCTGAACCAAGGGTCTCTTCCCTAATAACATTTTTTATCCAGATTTAAGCAAGAATGCAATAAAGTACAGAAATAAACACAAATACAAAGATACAGCAGAAATAATGCTTCATTTCATTAATGGAGAATACTAAAATATGCTTACAAACAAAAATGAAAATAAACTAGCTCGGGTGATGGTAGGTTATCTTCGAGAAGAGATGTGGCGGCTACATGCCTCTGAACTGCCTTACAATGAGGCTCAAGGGCCTTTTTATTATTGACCAATAAGAGCAAACCCTAAACAACCAAAACCCTAACCCGAGGATATGTAACACCAAGAGTTTATGGGCCCCATTGGGGTGAGTTGGACAGCTAACTTCCCAAGGTCGCGACTTGGTCATATTATCTCTGTTTGACGCGCATGATAAACCATTGGAAAGATCTCTTCGAGGACTTCGACAAAAAATATGATTTTTAAAAAAATTCACTGGCAATCTATATCCAAAAAAATGTCGTTTAGGGCCTCAAAACAACTCTTCTGGAAGTTTAGGACCCGAAAAAGCTGCTAAAAATAGTAAATTGTGCTACAATTAAGGAAACTAAAAAACTGAAAGAAGCAATGGTGGGGGTCCAAATGGAATTGGCGAGTGGCCACCAATATCCACCTAGATCATTCCTCCCCCTTTAGGAAGCAATGGTCCCCATTGCGTTGAGTTCCTCCATGAGATGAGGAAACTTCTACTGAACTTTGTCCCTGGTGAGCCACCTGCCCTGGTGAAGGAGTTAGCATGCTTTGAAAACTCGATACAGTTGGATCTTCTGCTAGCGAGTGTGCTTGACCCGCGTGTCCATGATTTGATTAGTTGCAGCTTGTTCCATCCAATCTGGATTTAACTCTATTAGTGTGAATTGTTCTGCAATGTCGGATGTGTCTAGTAATGGTGGAAAGTATCGCCGAAGGCAGTCCACATTGAACATTGGGTGCAAGCCAAGGAATGGGGGAATGATGAGCTCAAATGCATTGTCCCCCACAGCCTTGGTAATGGTGTAAGGACCATATCAAAGTGGTCTAAGTTTCTGATAGGCTCCATTAAGGGGTTCCTTTTGCAAATGCAACCAAACTTTGTCATCCACCTTAAAATTATGTGGCACCCGATGTTGATCATGTCACTGCTTGTACTTGGCATTTGATTTCTCCAGAATGTTGTGGACCTGCTGGCGGATATGTTAGATGTGCTCAATGAAGTTGTTTGCCTTATCTGTTTCGAACTGGACATGAGCCGAATCTGCCTGAGTAGCTACAAATGGCATGGCCACATCAATGGGACATAGTGGCTAGAATCCAAGCCCACCTAAAAAAATTTGTCGCCAGTCGAGCTGTGGAGAGCCTCGTTATAGTTGTGCTAAACATAGGGGAGGCTCTCATCCCATGTGTGTGGATGCTTTGAGTTGTACATGCGCAGAATATGTATGATCATCCTATTGACAACCTATATCTGGCCATCAGTTTGGGGATGGAAGGCTGTGGACTTAGTGAGTTTGGTGTCCAGCATCATCCAGAGACTAGACCAAAATGTATTGAGGAACCTGTTGCCCCGATCTGAGATGATAAACTGTGCGATCCCAAAGTGTACCCACACTCGTTCAAAGAAGAGTTTAGCAGTAGCTTCTGCTATGATATTCTTCTTGTAGGACGCCATAATGGCCATCTTCAAGAACCTGTCGACGACCACAAAAACACAATCGTTTCCATGCTTAGTAGAAGGAAGGCCTGCCATGTAATCCATTGAGATGGATTCCCAAGGTCGACTAGGGGTAGGAAGCGGGGTATATAGGACTTGCTTCTTGATGGTCGGTTTGGCAATGGCGTAGGCAATGTAGGATCTGATGTACTTCCCATCATCTTATTGAAGATTCGGCGAGTAGAAATACTTCTATGGTACTGCCACCATTTTCTCGACCCCAAAATGCCCTATAGCCCGATTGTAGTGTGCTTCCCAAATCATCTTGGCACGCTCGCTTGATGGAACACAAAGGTGACCTAGGTCACATAACAGGGAATCCTAGAGGTGAAAATATGGAACATGTTGACCCTCCAAGAGTGTCTGGTATGTGTGGCCAAATTCTAGGTCGCTTTCATAGAGAAGTGGCCAACCAGAAGTCTCATACCCATAAGAGTTGAGCACGGTGGTTAACACCATGATCGGTGGTCGACTGAGGAAATTTGAAACATTAGTGGTGTTTCCCTTCTTATACTTGATATTCAAATGGAACTGTTGCAGGTATGTTGACCACTTCTGATGGCAATCATTCTGCAACTTCCCTTGGGTCTGTATGAACTGCAGGGGCCGATGGTCTATGTGGATGACTATTTCCTTCCCCAAAATGTCATGCTTTCATTGTCAGCAAACCTACACAATGGAATACATCTCTTTTTCATAAGTGGGATACTTCCGGATTGTGTCTGAAAGTGTCTCACTATGATATTCCACTGGATGCTTGTTTTGAGTAAGGACTACCCCAATAGCATAGTCAGAGGCATCTGTCTCCATCTCAAATGGTTGTTGCAAGTCTGGTAATCCGAGCACTGGTGCCGAGTAGAGGCGATGTTTCAACTCTATGAATGCCTTCTGTTGAGGTTCAGACCAAAAGAATTTTTCTTTCACTCCTCCCTTGGTGACTTGACTCAAGGGCCAAGTGATATGAGAAAATCCCAACACGAACCTGCGGTAGAAGTTGGCGAGACCCAGAAAGCTATGGAGCTCTGTTAGAGTGGTTGGAGATGGCCAATCCCGAATGACTTGGATCTTGGTTAGATCCACATGCACCCCCCTTTCATCAACAATGTATCCCAGATACTGAACCTAGGTCATTCCAAAATTTCATTTCTCCAAATTGGCACATAACTTATGATGCTGCAGTGTTTGGAGAAACTATCTGATGTGGTGGAGGTGCTCTCACCAACTCTAGCTGAAGATTAGGATGTCATCCAAGTATACCACTACAAATGAGTTGATAAATGGCCGCAAGATGTCATCCATTAGCCTCATGAAGATTGCAGGAGCATTAGTCAACCTGAAAGGCATAACCAACCATTCGAAAAGTCCCTCCTTGTCTTTGAAGGCAGTCTTCCACACATCGGAGGGTTCGATTGGTACCTAGTGATATCCTAACTTCAAATCGATCTTGCTGAAATATTTTCCCCCTTCAGTTGGTCTAGAAGGTCATCAATCCGTGGGATCGGGTACCTATTCCAGACAGTGATCTTGTTTAGCACGCGATAATCAATACAGAGTCTCCAAGTGCCATCCTTCTTTTGTACCAACATGTTTGGTCTCCCACAGGGAGATGAACTCGGTCAGATGTGACCTTTCTGCAGCAGCTCCTGAATCTACCTCTTGATTTCATTGTTCTCCATAACATAGTGCTGATAGATTGGTCCATTGGGCAGCGGCACACCTGGGGTCAGGTTGATGGAGTGCTTGACCTGACAGCGCAGAGGAACCCCTATGGAGGAGGTGAAGATGTCCTAGTACTCCTCCACAACCTTGTCCATCTGTAGTTGTCGTGTGGAGGGGCCCTGTCTGGAGGTCATGGCCACCGTCTTCTTCTTTCCTTGAGGGCGTATCATCAAGAAAACAAATTTCCCTGTTTTGGAAATGAGCTTACTGCATTGTTTTGTAGTAACCAAAGAGATGGCGGTAGGCGGTGCTACCTCCGGTATCCTGTACAACTTATTTCCCAAAGTAACAATAAAAGCATGAGGCCTTGATTCATACACAGCATGTCACTTGCACAAGTATGGTTGGCCTAATAATACATCATAAACATCAAGGGGAGCAATGTCACACAATACCTCATCCGTGAAGGGATTGATGTTGTATGGAAGGCGACACTGCTAGCTCACGCGAAGAGCTCATCCTTAGTGAAGCCACCCAATGGTGTACATTTTTGGATGTGTTATGATCAGTAAGCCCAGGTGATTCACAACCTCTGCTGAAATGAGGTTCTTTTGACTCCCGCTGTCGACAATGAACTGTAGTGGGGAGCCCTTTACCCACATCTGGGAGTGGAAGAGGCGCTCCTCCTCCTTTGGATCTTCGTGGTGGAAACAGTGGCATTGGGCTCCCCATAAATAATCTTCTTCCATTTGTCATTCCCCTTGTCAGGTTCTAACTCTAATTCGAAACATGCATCTGATTCTGAAGCCTTTAGCTCAGCCACTAGTGACTGCTTGGTCCGACACTCACTTGTGTTGTGAGTGGATCTCTTATGGAACTCACACCACTTTCCCATGTCTTCTTTTGGCATCACAGAGCTGTTATTTGCTTGCGGATTTAGCGGGTTGTCCTGGGCCACCCCGTCTTAGCTTTGTCCTTTGTTCTGCAGTTTGGGGGCACCTTTCCCTTGCTTCAAATTCGCAGATCCAAAGTCTCGCTTCTTCTATTTAAACTTTTTCTTGATCTTGATAGCATATCGGTATGTCGTGCCAAGCGAGGCGATGTTTAGGAATTCTATTTCGTCTTGGATGTACTTGTGCAGGCATTCATGATATTTGAGTACCAAATGCTACTCGGAATCCTTGATACCCAACTTTGTGCGAAGGGTATGAAAAATATTGGTAAACTCTGGAATGTCTTGGTCCCTTCCCTGTCGCAACATGGTCCACTTCATGTATTAATCCTCATAGCTTTCGATAGGGTAGTATTGCTCCTTGATGGCAGCCCGGAATGAATTCCAAGTGGGAGTGGCTGAAAACAGTGAGGCTGTACTTTCATCCTTCTACTCGTAGTAGGTTTCCCACTAGTCCTTGACGTGAGGGGCGGTTTTGAGAAAAGCGAAAGTAATATTTTCCTGGCTGGAAAAATCATGAACAAAAAAATACCCTTCTAGCATATTTAACCATTTATCTACAATGTCTGCATCTATCTGACCCTCAAATATGGGAATGTCAAATTTAACTTGTACCTTAAAGGGTGTGGCGCTTCCAGAGTAGCTACTAGAATTAGATGTGTCGCCCCTGGGTAGCCGTTGAAGGATCTAGGCAAATTTGTCCATCATCGTGTTCCTTTGTCGCTCGAGGGCCTCTTCGAGCAAGATATTGATAGGATCTCCTGCCCCCTCATCTTTTTTTTCATCTGCCATGGGAGGTCGTCGTGATTTGCGAGGCTAGTCTTGTAAAGGTTCGACCAGTTCAAGACCTAACTCCTTATATCCCGACCTCATTAGGGACATACAAGGAAAAACAGAGAAAGAGCAGACCACTTTGATACCATTGATCCGGATTTAAACAGTAACGCAATAAAGTACAGAAATAAACACAAATATAGAGATATAGAAGAAATAATACTTCATTTCTTTAATGGAGAATACTGAAATATGCTTACAAACAGAAATAGAAATAAACTAGCTTGGGTGATGGTAGCTTATCTTTGAGAAGATATGTGGCGGCTACATGCCTCTAAACTACCTTACAATGAGGCTCAAGGGCCTTTTTATTATTGAACAATAAGAGAAAACCCTAAACAACCAAAACCCTAACCCAAGGAGATGTAACACCAAGAGTTTATGGGCCCCGTTGGGGTGAGTTGGACAACCAACTTTCTGGGGTCGCGACTTGGTCATATTATCTCCGTTGACGCGCATGATAACCCGTTGGAAAGATCTCTACAAGGACTACGATGAAAAAGACAATTTTAGAAAAACAAATCTGGCGATATATTTCTAAAAAACTTCGTTTAGGGCCTCAAAACGGCTCATCCGGAAGTTTAGGACCCGAAAAACTGCTAAAAATAGTAAATTGTGCTAGAATTAAGGAAACTGAAAAACTGAAAGAAGCAATGGTGGGGGTCCAAATGGAATTGGCGGGTGGCCACCAATCTCCACCTAGATCATTCCTCCCCCCTTAGGAAGCAATGGTCCTCATTGCGTTGAGTTCCTCCATGAGATGAGGAAACTTCTGCTGAACTTGGTCCCTAGTGAGCGACCTACCCTGGTGAAGGAGTTGACCTGATTTGACAACTTGATACAGTTGGATATTTTGCTGGTGAGTGTGCTTGACCTGCGTGTCCATGATATAATCAATTGTAGCTTTTTCCATGCAATCTGGATTTAACTCTGTTGGTGTGAGTTGTTCTGCAATGTCGAATGTGTCTAGTAATGGTGGAAAGTATGGCCAAGGAATGGGGGAATGTTGAGCTCAAATGCATTGTCCCCCAAAGCCTTGCTAATGGTGTAAGGACCATATCGGAGTGGTCTGAGTTTCCGATAAGCTCCAGTAAGGTGTTCCTTTTGCAAATGCAACCAAACTTTGTCTCCCACCTGAAACTTGTGTGGCACCTGATGTTGATCATGTCGCTGCTTGTACTTGGAATTTGATTTCTCCAGAATGTCATGGACCTAATGGCAGATATGTTGGATGTGCTCAATGAAGTTGTTTGCCTTATCTGTTTCGGATTGGACATGAGCCGAATCTACCTGAGTAGCTGCAAATGGCATGGCCACATCAATGGGACATAGTGGCTAGAATCCCAAGCCCACCTAAAAAGGGTTGTGGCCAATCGAGTTATGGAGAGCCCGGTTATAGCTATGCTAAACATAGGATAGGCTCTCATCCCATGTGCATGGATGCTTTGAGTTGTACATGCGCAGAATATGTATGATCATCCTATTGACAACCTATGTCTGTCCAGTTTGGGGACGAAAGGTTGTGGACTTAGTGAGTTTGGTGTCTAGCATCGACCAGAGATTGGACCGAAATGTACTAATGAACCTATTTTCCCAACCTAATATGATAGACTGTGGGATCCCAAAGTGTACCCACACTCGTTCAAAGAAGAGTTTAGCAGTGGCTTCTGCTGTGATATTCTTCTTATAGGCCGCCATAATATCCATCTTGGAGAACCTGTCGACAACCACAAAAACATAGTTGTTTCCATGCTTAGTAGAAGGAAGGCCCGACATGTAATCCATGGAGATGGATTCCCAAGGTTGACTAGTGGTAGGCAACAGGGCATATAGGCCTTGCTTCTTCATGGTCAGTTTGTCAATGGCATAGGCAGTGCAGGATCTGAGGTACTTCCCGACATCTTGTAGAAGATTCCACTAGTAGAAATAATTCCGCAATACTGCCACCATTTTATCGACCCCAAAATTCCCAGCAGCCCAACTGTACATATAAAATATTGAAACGACTTTTCCAAGTGTGCCTTTAACAAGGCATGCATTTACCCACAAGTTGCAAGTGAGTATAACTTTTTGTTCATTACGTAAGAGTACATTTGCGTCTAGATGTTCATGAAAATGTGAAGTTGGGTTACACTTTTTGCCATTTTTTGAGAAAAAATATCATTTTTAGAAGTTCTTCAACTTTCGACAAGCCAAAGAAATTTTTCTATTTAGAATTTCATTTTACAACAAAAAAAGCTTGTCATAAATTTCATTAGATTTCTATTGCTTATTTTTTAGAATTTTTTTATTCACATTTGTGATCCAAGTGGATATTAGCGGCCACCCACCTATTCCACTTGGACCTCCAACACTGTCTCTTTCAGTTTTTCAGTTTCCTTAATTGTAGCACAATTTACTATTTTTGGCAGTTTTTTGGGTCCTAAACTTCCGTAGCCGTTTTGAAACCCTAAATGAGTTTTTAGGGAAAACAAGGAGACTGAAAACATCCCAAATGGGTATTCCCATTTGTTTTCAGATTCTTCTTTGAGATCTTCAAAACGAGTTATTATGATAGAAAAACAGAGATTATATGCCAAAGTTACAACCCAGGGAAGTTGATGTGCCAATTTACCCAAACAGGGACCACAGTTTTGGCACTTCATCTCCTAGGATTAGGTTTTTAGATTTTTACGGTTTTCCATTATTTCTCATTAATAAATAGGCTATTTAGTCTCATTGTAACACAGTTCAGAGGCATATATCTGCCACATCTCTTCTCAAAGATAAGTTAGCATTGCCTGAGCTAGTTTATTTCCATTTTGTTTGTAAGCATATTTCAGTATTCTGATATTAATGAAATTAAGTGTTATTTTTGCTGCATTTTTGTATTTATGCTTATATGTGTAATTTTTTGCATTCATGTTTAAGTTCAGATCAATTTGATATGTCAACTTAGCAATTGTTTAACTATGTGTTCTTTAAAAATCAATGGATTCATAAAAAGTCATGTTTTTTTGCACTCATGTATTCTTTATTAACCTGGAGCTTTTGAAACAAAAAATGTGTTACAAGAATCTAAACAGACTCTACTTCGATATGGTTATATTTATGAAACCAACTGATCAACATGATAATTACTAGAATTTTTTAAATTGAACCAATATAAAAAATTGCATATTTTGAAGATGTTTAACATAGTGTTATGTTTCTCAACATATTAATTAAAAACTACCCATTAAAGAAGACAGGCCAACGTAATGCACAATAAATTTTTCATATTTTTTCACAGTGTATTTTGGAAGATACATAATTTTGATTTCACTGAATCATAATGAACTTCAAAAAAAAATTGCACATATTTTATTAGAAAATTAATTAAAATTAACAAATATCTATGAAATTCCATAAAATTTATATCCACTAAAAGTATATTCAATTATGCAAATGTTGGTATTAGTTCCGAAAGTAAATTCACCATATCTGATGGAGTTTAATCATTCTAAATTTGAAGAAAGGTGATCAGAGCCGAGTTGTTGTAGAGTTGCAGGTTTTCGGCTGAACAAAGTAGTTCGGCCAAATAAAAAAATAAAAAATCGGCCGAATTTTTGTTTGTCGCGAACAGACATTTAAAAAAAATAAATAAAAAATAAAAAATTTCGGAAGTTCAGCCCAAAACCTATACATATTTTTCCGTCGACCACAAAATTGAAATGGTGCGACCCTCCAAAAAACTATTTCGGCAAAAAGCTATTAACAAACTTGGCCAACACATTATTTTCGCACTCATATTCCTCATTTGGGTTGAATTTTTAAAGTACAAGTGTTTTGGGTTGAATTTTTAAAGTAAAAGTGTTTTGGGCTAAATTTTTAAAATGAGTTTTTTGGGCTGAATTTTAAAAGTAAGTCTTTTGGGCTGAATTTTTAAAGTGAGTTTTTTGGGCTGAATTTTGAAAGTAAGTCTTTTGGGCTGAATTTAAAAGTGAATTTTTTGGGCTGAATTTTAAAAGTGAGATTTTTGGGCTGAATTTGTAAAGTAAGTCTTTTGGGATAAATTTTGCGAGTTTTTTGGGCTAAATTTAGAGAGATAAATTTTTTTGCTTGATTTTGAAATTGATTTTTTTGGGTTTGATTTTAAAAATCTACATAGATTGAATTATCATGAGAAATCAGAGAAATTGCAAGAGAAAATATGATCGAATAAGAGATATTAAGGCTAGTAGAGAATACTCGAGAAACCATTACAAAAGGAAGAAGGAAGAACGCTTAAATATTGAAAGGGAAAATCAATCTCAACAAGAAGTTGAAGCAGGTATGTACATGTAAATATTATAAATGAAATTTAAAATTTAACACTATATTTTGAAATTTAATTTTTATTTGATGAAAAAATTTGAAATATTTTGCAATGTAAATAGAGAGAGTTTATTCATAACATTGATGATGAGATTGAAAATGTTGAAAGATATTGAAAATGATAATGAACCAATGATTGATGATGTTGTTGAAGATGTTAAAATAGATTCAAGTGAAGAAGTCGAATCATCATTAGGTATGTATATATATGTCATGTGTATTATTGAAATTATACACATTTATTAGTTTCAATTTCATTCAAACTCTATTTTTCAATTTAATTATTTAATGTATATTTATGCCCATTTACATTAAATTCTCATATCTACAGATGAAATCAATATCAATGATGAGATCTTAGAAAATGTTGACATTAACACATATAGAGATAAAAAAGTTGACAATGTTATACGATATCGTGTTAAGCTCATTATTGATAAATTCTTCAAAGATGAAAATGTGACAGTTCAAGCACAAATTTTGAGTGGTCCCTTAACATCAAAGAAACTAAAAGAAGCTACAACACTATTGGGTATTCTAAAATCAACAAAAGATACAAAAATGAAGGAAAATGTGATTCAAAATATAAATAGTGCTCTAAAATCAATTGAAATATCTAGAAAAAAAGGTGATCTAAATGCACGTAGAGCAATACAAATGGCAATGGTTTCATCAAGTACTAAAGAAAATCGCTTGGTAAAATCTATGCAAAAGCATTAGGGACCTCACGAAAAACAGTGCACAACCATAGGAAATTTCGATTGAAAATAGATGCAAATGATGATCTGGTTTGTTGGATAGTTACTTTTAGGCAACCATACAAAGATAGACTTGGAGAAAATGTTAAGAAAATAATAGATGAGTATTGGATGAAAAATTCACGCATTTCACCAAAAGTAAGGCATGTGATGCAGCAAAGAATAGCATGAAACCAGTATGAAGAACATGAAAAACATATCTTAGACACCACTCAGATAGAGTTGTTCAATAAGTTCATAGAAGAGAATCATGGAATTAATGTCTCAATCAATACTTTTGTGCAGCAAAAACCATGGTATGTTAAACCTATCATTATACATGACACTTGTTGTTGGTGTTATCATATAGAATTTCAATTATATTATGACACTTTAATTTTGGAAAAATTCACCTCCTTCATCCACTATCCATGATTTCATATCAGAAATTCTATGTGGAAAAGAAAATCATGAATTATTTTACCAAAAGAAATGTGTTGGTGGTAAAAAATGTGCTCAATGTGGAAATTTGACATTGTTTTATGAAAAATATCCTATTTATATGAATCATCAATCATTTTCCAACATAAAAGTGAAATGGAAGAGATATGAATATATACATGCATCGATTGCCTCAAATAGTAGTACAAGTGCTAAAAGGATTAATTTACAAGAAGAAGAAATTTTTTGTGATAGATGTTTTGAAGAAGTTTGAGACAGAAATTTATAAATACACCAAGCATTCTCATAGACCTCGATGGCAAGACCTGCAATTCAAAAAATCCCGTGAAATTTTTCCACCAAGGACCTTTTTGTCAATAGTTGGTTTTGCTGAAAATTACACATCTGTTGCACAAAATGAAATACATGGTGAATATTATCATTTTGACCAAGTCTCTATGCTTTTCCATGTTCTATATAGACATGTTGAACAAAATGTTGAACATATAGAAAGCACGAGTGAGAATCGACATGTTATTAAAGAATATCACTTTTATATTAGTGATGATCGTACACATGATACACATTTTGTACAACATTGCTTTGATCAAAATTATGACTCATTAAAAGGTCATCGAATAAAAATCAATGAACATTGGATATGGTCAAATGGATGCATGGGTCAATTCAAATCTTCATGATCGTTCTTTAAGTTGTGTCGTCTTTATATTAAAACCAACATTAAACATTGTTGGAATTTCTTTAAAACTGGTCATGGAAAAGGAGAACATGATGGTATAGGGGCATGTATAAAAGATCACTTTGAAGATATCAAATGGACCACTCTGCATACTTAAAAATCGTCTACTAACATTATAAAAATGATCATGCAAAATTTACCAACTAAATGCAAATTTACTTTCATTGCTACATATTCATTAACTTAAATATGTAAAACTTCCAAGCACCAAACCATGCATCATGCAAATTGTACCATGTTTTATAATGCAATTTTATAAAATGTTTGCATGAACAACTTTATATTAAAAGTTAACAATCAACCGACATCCATAGTAGCCATTCTTTACATGAATGTGAAATGAATACCATATTTTATAATGCAATTTTAAGTTATAATTGTTTTATAAATCTACACCGAATTATGATATTCATTCAAATGCAAAATGCACCATATTTTATAATGCACAATTATAAGAATCATCATGAAAAATGTACATAAACTCCAAAATTAGCATGTATTAAATCATAATAAAGAGTTCTATTTAAAATATGTTCAAAATTTATATCATTATAAAAGTAAATATATAGAATAAAAAGTTTTCAAATAAAAATGAGCATCAAAGAAATTAATTCATAATAAAGAGTTTTACTTTAAATATGTCCAAAATATATATCATGATAAAAGTAAATATAATATAAAAATATTGTCAAATAAAAAGTTGCATCAAAGAGAATCTCATTGAAATATATGATCTATCAACATCCTTGTGCTCTCATCAGAATCATGGGTTCCCCGCACAATATGTGTAATTGCATATATACATAAGATTTTGTACTTTAAAATTAAATTTTAATCTTTTAAAATTAAATGAGAATGTAAGATCATAAAAACAAAATTATAAAAAGTTTCCAATTCCATGCAATACCTCATTGTGTCCCCCATCCATTTCGTCCTTGTGGTGTTCGCCATGAATTGTGTCCTCATGGGTAACCTGTACAATACATTTACATGTACATATATATATTAAAATTCTAAAATTGCACATGAAAATACATAAACTCGCAAAATTAAAAAAATCAAGTATCAACTTCTTCAAATTATCTAGACATTTCAATCCCTATAACCGACTCAAGTTTCAAATTCCATGTAATACCTCATGGCATTTCCCCTACATTTCTCATGCATGGATGCCCTATACAATACATGTACATGTATATATTTAAAAATTAAAATTGCACATGAAAATGCATAAACTCGCAATATTAAAAAAAATTGTTAAACAACTTTTTCAAATTGTTTAGATGATCCTATCCCCATTGTTGAGTCCATCGCTAAAGTCCCTGGAGAATAGAAACCATCTCCACAAACCTAAAATTCAAAAAAAATAAAATTGTAAGATAGAGATCTCATTTTTTAATGAAACTTGCTTCAATTTATAACAAAACAAAAGTGAAATATTCAATATTTGTAACAAGCGAATATTTGACACATCTCCTAATAGGGAGGAACAGGGTGGCTCTATGTCGAAAATGTCAGACAGAATCAAACTTTGTTAGCATTTAATTATATATGTAATTATTTATTTTAAAAATATGTCCTCATGATACCGATATAATAAAAGTAGAATAATAGTATCAACATGAACTCTTCAAAAAAACTAACATCTGTCAACATATATTGATTGGAAACTGAACCTAGGAGCGTGATATTATCAAAATTTTTGTTCAAAAAACAATTTAACTGCAAATGGTGAGCATATGATATATTTGTGTTAGATTATATCTGAAAAAATTAACAAAATGTATGTGAATTGACATTAACACATACATTACATTACATTAAAATATTCACCCTAACCATTAACACATATCGATCCCACGCCCTCCTGTTCATGACCAATTAGGTCTTGCCAACCATCACAACAACCTTTTGCATATGCTTTACACTCCTCAATATTCATATTATCTATCTCCTCATCTATTTTATATACAAAATTAGCATGTGCATTAGCTTGTGCTCTTTGTCGATTTAGACCGACATCAATTCCAATCAATGCAGTGGGGATATTGTCTATAATGGAATTCATTCATTCTCAACCAATTTTAGAAGTGGCATCCATCTTCGACCACGAAGTAATTAGACAAGGAGGTTGACGTACCAAAGGTGGCAGAGGGCAAGGAAATTAAGTATCATGTAATGCACCCTTACGTTCATATAGTCGACCTCTCTCAATACCATAAAATTCATATGGAAGGTCATTATAATCAGGTCTCATACCCAAAAATAATTTTGCGTAAAATAATTTTGCAAAATAAATTAAAACCTTGTCATTCCATGACATCTTTCCATATGCTGCAAGGAACCTATCCTATAAATGGTTGTTGATATCAGGGTGCTTGAAATATTACACCTCGAGCATCTTTCTTTTCGGCTCTTCTTTGAAATCAAACATAGATTTTGCATCTACTTTTGTAACCCTTTACTTACCTCGGCTCATTTATCAAGAACCATTACTGCTTCATTTCTACACCTCATCTATAAAGAAATCAGTGGTTGGTCCAAGCTTCTTGTAAATATCAAGAAATGAACTTAATGAGTGCACAACCATTTCTAAGCTTTGTTGACTCTCTACAGGGAGCTCCAAACTCCCAAGATCTTTCCTTAATTTTGAATAATGACATATGCACCTTTGTAACGTACATTATTGGGGGTTTGTTTCCCAAGGAAGCTCATCAATAATATCATATGGATAGGTGGTATTTGGTGTATGGTCTTCTTCTTCAATTGTCCTGTTTCGCTTACATTTACTTTGATCAACATTTTCACCCCCTGCATCAATATAATTACCTAAATATAAAAGCATGTGAAAAAATTTATTTATACACATGCAAGCTGGACATGTACACATACATGTACATGCAATTCATTTACATGTACAAATTTCTCTAACATAAAATTAAATAAATAAATAAATAATAGAAATAAAAATTATCTAATTTACCAAAATTATGAGGATCATGATGATCTGATTGAGATTGATGACCATCCGGAAATGGTTGAGCACCCTCACACCCAATTACATGAGTTTATTGAACTTGTTGACCACCGGGAGAATGTTGACCACCCTCACGTGACGACATAGTGAGAGAAGCTTCTAAAAAAAATAGAAAGTCAATTCAATATATATGTATGTACATATGATTATATTCAAATATCATTTAAAAACTTGCACATAAACATAGATATACCACGATCATGATGTAACAAATGATGGACCTCCCCCTATTCATTTGATAATCTCATTGATCCATGACATCCCCTTCTAGCAGATGCATGAGACTCAATTGATGCTCGCCTCGAAGAATCAAGTGGAAAATTCTCATCCATGATATATATATGATCTTTAGAAAGTTACTTCGTGCATTTACAAATCTTTAAAATTCCTATTTAAAAAAATCAAGAATTCAGAAAATTATATATAGATATATGATCTTTAAAAAATTACCTCAAGCATTTACAATATTTAAAATTGATATTTAAAAAGATCAAGAATTCATTAAATTGATGTAACCTTTGAAGGTACATCATGTATTTAATTGGTGAATCCTTGTACTTGGTTCCATGTTACATGTGGCAGGGACAACCATGTTACTAAACTATACGTTAACGAAATCAAGGACTCTATTTTATTACATTTCTTTTGGATTAGCAAGTTAATTTTTTTATTTTGCAGGGACCTTGGAAATGCTAGATTGCCTGGATCTTTGGTTTGTGATGTAGGAAGTGTTGGGGCCTTCGTTTTGAATTTTGAAGTTTTGCGGGAACCAATGTGGAGAATAGGTGGTGAGAGAAATAGTTGAGTTGCAGGGATGACAGTTGGGGATGGAGGCAAGGACATACAACAAACAGGCAGCTGCAGCAAGGTGGCGAGAACAAACAAGAACACCCGAGCAGACAAGATGGAGGGCGGAAAGAAGCCGAGGGTAAGGGCAGTCGAACAGAATTGGCAATGCGGACAGTGGAAGAAAAGGTAAAACCAGAAGACAACAAGGGAAAGGTGTTGGTATCTGGTAGAGGTTAAGAATTTAGAAGAATAGGGTCCTGAGGACCTGAGCAGTCATGAAAGGGCTCGAGATATACTCGACTAGAGAGCTTAGGCATCCCGTGTTTATGTCATTCCATGTATTTGATGAAAGGCTTCGTGCCTTATGTATTTTGTATTGAACCGTCCTTATGCTGATGTTAATGAATGAATTGGACAGTTTGGATGTCATATTACGGTTAGGTGTATTGTTCTAATCTATGGACCTGCTCAAATTTTAATTAATGGGTGTGTGTTTGATGAATATAGTGATCGTAATACTATGATGTTGTGATGAATGATCTCTTTGAGCTATTTATGGTTGATTTTTAGATCTCCCTTGATACCCCTCCAACCCTTCCTATATTCAGTCATGGAATGCCTTGGGTGAGACTCGTGAAAATGTCGGTGTTGTCCTAGACTACAGTGTATCCTTGTTGGCCACTTGTGCCTGAACCAAGGGTCTCTTCCCTGATAACATTTTTTGATCTGGATTTAAGCAGGAATGCAATAAAGTATAGAAATAAACACAAATACAGAGACACAACAGAAATAATACTTCATTTCATTAATGGAGAATACTGAAATATGCTTACAAATAGAAATGGAAATAAACTAGCTCAGGCGATGTTAGCTTATCTCTGAGAAGAGAAGTGGCGGCTACATGCCTCTGAATTGCCTTATAATGAGGCCAAAGGACCTATTTATTATTAAACAATAAGAGAAAACCCTAAACAACCAAAACCCTAACCCGAGGAGATGTAACACCAAGAGTTTATGGGCCCCGTTGGGGTGAGTTGGACAACCAAATTCTCGGGGTCGCGACTTGGTCATATTATCTCTGTTTGACGCGCATGATAACCCATTGAAAATATCTCTCCAAGGACTATGACAAAAAAGACGATTTTAGTCACAAAATCGTTGGCGGTATATTTCCAAAAAAAACGTCGTTTAGGGCCTCAAAACGGCTCCTCCAGAAGTTTAGGACCCGGAAAACTACTAAAAATAGTAAATTGTGCTACAATTAAGGAAAATGAAAAACTGAAAGGAGCAATGGTGGGGGTCCAAATGAAATTGGCGAGTAGCCACTAATATCCACCTGGATCATTCCTCCCCCCTTAGGAAGCAATGGTCCCCATTGCGTTGAGTTCCTCCATGAGATGAGGAAACTTCTGGTGAACTTAGTCCCTGGTGAGCCACTTGCCTTGGTGAAGGAGTTGGCCTGCTTTGACAACTCAATACAGTTGGATCTTCTGTTGGCGAGCGTGCTTGACCTGCGTGTCCATGATTCGATCAGTTGCAGCTTGTTCCATGCAATCTGGATTTAACTCTATTGGTGTGAGTTGCTCTGCAATGTCGGATGTGTCTAGTAATGGTGGAAAGTATGGCCGAAGGCGGTCCACATTGAACACTGGGTGTAGGCCAAGGAATGGGGGAATGATGAGCTCAAATGCATTGCCCCCCACAGCCTTGGTAATGGTGTAAGGACCATATCGGAGTGGTCTGAGTTTTCGATAGGCCCTAGTAAGGCGTTCCTTTTGCAAATGCAACTAGACATTGTTGCCCACCTGAAACTTGTGTGGCACTCGATGTTGATCATGTCGCTGCTTATACTTGGCATTTGATTTCTCCATAATCTCGTGGACTTGCTGGCAGATATGCTAGATGTGCTCAATGAATTATTTTTCCTTATCTATTTCGAACTAGACATGAGCTGAATCTGTATGAGTAGTTGCAAATGGCATGGCCACATGAATGGGACATAGTGGCTGGAATCCAGCGCCCACCTGAAAATGGTTGTGGCCACTCGAGTTGTGGAGAGCCCGGTTATACCTATGCTGAACATAAGGGAGGCTCTTATCCCATGTGCATGTATGCTTTGAGTTATACATGCACAGAATATGTACGATCATCCTGTTGACAACCTATGTCTAGCCATCAGTTTTGGGATGGAAGGTTGTGGACTTATTGAGTTTGGTGTCCAGCATTGACCAGAGACTGGACCAAAATGTACTGAGAAACCTGTTGTCCCGATCTGAGATTATAGACTATGGGATCGCAAAGTGTACCCACACTCATTCAAAGAAGATTTTAGCAGTGGCTTTTGTTGTGATATTCTTCTTGCAAGCCACCATAATGGCCATCTTGGAGAACCTGTCGACGACCACAAAAACAGAGTTGTTTCCATGCTTAGTAAAAGGAAGGCCTGACATGTAATCCATGGAGATGGATTCCTAAGGTCGACTAGGGGTAGGCAGCGGGGTATATAAGCCTTGCTTCTTGATGGTCGGTTCGGCAATGGCGTAAGCAGTGCAGTATCTGATGTACTTCTTGACATCCTGTCAAAGATTCGGCTAGTAGAAATATTTCTACTGTACTGCCACCACTTTCTCGACCGCAAAATGCCCAGCGACCCGACTGTAGTGTGCTTCCAAAATCATCTTGGCACGCTCGCTTGAAGGAACACAAAGGTGACCCAGGTGGCATAACAGGGCATCCTGGAGGTGAAAATCTAGAACATGTTGACCCTCCAAGAGTGTCTGGTATGTTTGGCCGAATTCTGGGTCGCTTTCGTAGAGAAGTGGCCAACCAAAAGTCTCGTGCCCACAAGAGTTGAGCACGGTGGTTAACACCATGATCGGTGGTCGACTGAGGCAATCTGCAACATTATTGGTGCTGCCCTTCTTATACTTGATATTCAAATAGAACTGTTGTAGGTATGTTGACCACTTCTGATGGCAATCATTCAGCAACTTCCCTTGGGTCTGTATGAACTGCAGGGGTCGGTGGTTTGTGTGGATGACTGTTTCCTTCCACAAAATGTCATGCTTCCATTTTTTGCAGGCCTACACAATGGGATACATCTCTTTGTCATAAGTGGGATATTTCCGGACTGTGTCTGAAAGTGTCTCACTGTGATATGCCACTGGATACCCATGTTGAGTAAGGACTACCCTAATAGCATAGTCAGAGGCATCTGTCTCGATCTCAAATGGTTGTTGCAAGTCTGGTAATGCGAGCACTAGTGCCGAGCAGAGGCAATGTTTCAACTCTGTGAATGCCTTCTGTTGAGGTTCATACCAAAATAATTTTGCTTTCGCTCCTCCCTTGGTGACTTGACTCAAGGGCCAAGTGATATGAGAAAATCACAACATGAACCTGCAGTAGAAGTTGGCGAGACCCACAAAGCTGTGGAGCTCTGTCAAAGTGGTTGGAGATGGCCAATCTCGAATGACTTGGATCTTGGCTAGATCCACATGCACCCACCGTTCATCAATAATGTATCCTAGATACTGAACCTAGGTCATGCCAAAAGTGAATTTCTCCAAATTGGCACATAACTTGTGTTGCCGCAATGTTTGGAGGACCTGTCGGATGTGGTGGAGGTGCTCTTCCCAACTCTAGGTGAAGATCAGGATGTCATCCAAGTATACCACTACAAATGAGTTGGTGAATGGTTGCAAGATGTCATCCATTAGCCTCATGAAGGTTGCAGGAGCATTCGTCAACCCGAAAGGCATAACCAACCATTTGAAAAGGCCCTTCTTGGCTTTGAAGGTAGTCTTCCACACATCGGAGGGTTTGATTGGTACCTAGTGATATCCTCACTTCAAATCGATCTCGCTAAAATATTTTTCCCCCTTCAATTGCTTCAGAAGGTCATCAATCTGTGGGATCGGGTACCTATTCCGGACAGTGATATTGTTCAACGTCGGATAGTCAATACAGAGTCTCCAAGTTTCATCCTTCTTTTGTACCAACATGTTTGGGCTCCCATAGGGTGATGAACTCGGTCGGATGTGACCTTTCTGTAGCATCTCCTGAATCTACCACTTGATTTCATCGTTCTCCATAGCAGAGTGCCGATAGATTGATCCATTGGGCAGCGGCGCACCTGGGGTCAGGTCGATGGAGTGCCTGACAAGGCAGTGCAGAGGAACCCCTGCGGGGGAGGTGAGGATGTCCTCGTACTCCTCCATGACCTTGTCCATCTGTAGTTGTCATGCGGAGGGGCCTTGTCTAGAGGTCATGGCCACCGTCTTCTTCTTTCCTTGAGGGTGTATCATCAGGAAAACAAATTTCTCTGTTTTGGAAATAAGCTTACTGCATTGTTTTGTAGTTAAAGAGATGGCGGTAGGTGGTGCTATCTCCGGTATCCTATACAACTTATTTCCCAAAGTAACAATAACAGCACGAGGTCTTGATTCATACATAGCATGTCGCTTCCACAAGTATGGTTGGCCTAATAATACATCACAAACATCAAGGGAATCAACATCACACAATACCTCATTCGTGAAGGGATTGATGTTGTATGGAAGGCAACACTACTAGTTCATGCGAAGATCTCGTCTTTGGTGAAGCCACCTGCTGGTGTACGGTTGTGGATGTATTGTGGTCGATAAGCCCAGCCGCTTCATGACCTCTACCGAAATCAGGTTCTTTTGGCTCCCGCTGTCGACAATGAATTGTAGCGGGGAGCCCTTTATCCACATCTAAGAGTGGAAGAGGTGCTCCTCCTACTTTGGATCATCAGGTTCCTCCTTCTAGATCTTCGTGGTGGCAACGGTGGCGCTGGGCTTCGCATCGATAATCTGCTCCCCTTTGTCATTCCCCTTGTTGGGTTCTGACTCAGAGTTGGAACATGCATCTGATTCTAAAGCCTTTAGCTTGGCCACCAATGACTGCTTGGCAGGAAACTCACTTGTGTTGTGAGTGGAGCTCTTATGGAACTCACACCACTTTCCCGTGTCCTTTTTTGGCTTTGCGGCGTTGTTCTTTGCTTGTGGCTTTGGCGGGTTGTCCCGAGTTGCCCCGCCTTGGCTTTGTCCTTTGTTCTGTAGTTTGGGGGCACCTTTCCCCTACTTCAAATTCGCAGATCCAAAGTCTCGTTTCTTTTGTTTAAAATTTTTCTCAATCTTGACGACATATCGGTATGTCATGCTAAGCGAGGAGATGTTATGGAATTCTATTTCATCCTAGATGTACTTGTGTAAGCAACTACGATATTTGAGTACCAAATGCTGCTCTGAATCCTTGATACCCAACTTTGTGCAAAGGGTATGAACAATATTGGTAAACTCTGAAATGTCTTGGTCCCTTCCCTGCCGTAGTGTGGTCCACTTTATGTATTGATCCTCATAGCTTCCGACAGGGTAGTACTGCTCCTTGATGGTAGCCCGGAATGATTTTCAAGTGGGTGCGGCTGAAAACAATGAGGCCGTACTTTCCTCCTTCTACTCACAGTAGGTTTCCCACTAATCCTTGATGTGGGGGGTGGCTTTGAGAATAGTGAAAGTAATCTTTTCCCGACCAGAAAAATCATGAACAAAAAAAATACCCTTCTAGCAGATTTAACCATTTATCTACAGTGTTTGCATCTATCTGACCCTCAAATATGGGAATGTCAAAGTTAACTTGTACCTTAAAGGGTGTGGTGCTTCTAGAGTAGCTGCTGGAAGTAGATATGTCGCCTTTGGGTAGCCGCTGAAGCATATGGGAAAATTTGTCCATCATCACGTTCCTTTGTCACTCGAGGGCCTCTTTGAGCAAGATATTGATAGGATCTCCTACCCCCTCATCTTTCTTTTCATCCGCCTGTTGGGCCTCCAAAATGTCTTTAAAATGACATCCACTTTCACCTTTATCGCCACCATTTTACTCACATGTCGTAACTCCATAACCATATAATCTTTCATTAGCCACCATTTTCATAAATTTATGGGTTATGATCCTTATTTACCAAAGTTATTTATTTTATGTGTTTAAAGTGAATTTATGATTAAAAACTAGGAAATTAACATGGTTTCATGTATCTATATATGTGGGTTGAGTTTCATGACATGTGTAAGTTATTTGGAAGCTTCCAAAGCACCCTTACGTGGCCTCCAATGCTCAAATTCGAATTCCCTTCAAAGGAGATTTGGATAAAGGTCAAAGAAGGATATGTGTCCTATTTGGATTGTAACTCTATGAGGTGTCTCACCATTTCTTATTTGGATTAGAACTCTATGAGACACTTGGGGGATATGTGTCTCATTATGAGCTATTTGGTTGTAACTATATAAGATTTTAGTGGATCCTCATTAAATAGGGTAGCTTCTTATGTTTTTGTATAAATAGCAGAGCCTTCTCCTTTGAAAGGCATGTGTAAAGTTGGAGAAATGCTCATGTTTTTAATAGAGAATTTGGAGCTTATACTTGGAGATTTGAAGATTTAGTTTTGCTTGCATATGGAGCTTCTTCACTTGCCATTCTCATACACCATTAGAATGGCCATCTAATGATTGTGAGATTTTTAATTGCTTTTATAGATTAAAGTTCATTTGCTTTCTTAGTATTAGTTTTAGAATGACTATGTAATCTTTTCTTTTCTAAAAACATTTCAATAGGGAAGATTTATGTATTTTATAATTGGATTAAGTTTGAGGCAAGGGCTCATAGTTATTTAGTTTCCTTTCATGTTCTGTTATTTACTTTCTTATATCAAACCATCAATTCATTGTATAATTGAATAAAGGATCAAGCCAAGAAGGTGACTTCAAATTGGGTGATTGAATGTTCAACCTATGCAATCATTGAGCTTTACTTTTTCATGTTTCTAATTTTTTCTTTTAGGATCCTCATTTAATTGCATTAACTGATATTCCTAAAGATCATTTTAAGAAATTGATTTAATCATATTTCAAGATTGGATGATTGAATATTTAATACATGCAATTACTGAGTTATTTTCTGCACACTTGTTTTTTTTAGGACATTAGAAGTTAAAGTATAAATAGTTGTTTACGCATCATCTCAAGAAGGTAACACTTCATAATTGAATGCTAGTGTAACTAAGTATACATTAGCTATTTTTGATTTCACAGGTTAATTGAATTTCATTTTCATTATTTTATTTCATAGATTAGATGAATTGGTTTTTGTTATTTTGTAGTTAGATTTATCTAAACTGAAAGACAATTTCTAGCACATATAGTGCATGCATGCTTCACAAGTTTACGAAACCCCCGGGTTGACAAATTAAATGATAGGCAATCACTTTGTCCCAACATTTTGGCGTCGTTGCCGGGGAAGTGTGCATAGGAACTAACTTCTAGTTTAGAGTGTATTTTATTTGTTTTTGTTTTTACTAACCATTTATGGACAAAGGATCTAGAATGCAGCCCAAAAACTACATTGAGGAATGGTATCAAGAGGCAGTTACGCCACAATATTCATCAATTCTTCAAGAGATCCTTGCGGCAAATCTAAACGTTAAAACGATTTCTCATGTCCTCATGCACAATCAAGTACATTTTGCAAATTTGGATATGAACATTTTAGAAAGTTTAATCCATAAATGGCTCCATTGGAAACATTCATATACTTAAAATTTAAAAAAAGAAATCTTTCAAGTAGGATAAACTAGGAAATAAAATCAAGCTTGATTGCATTTTTTTAGAGTTCTTGATTGCATTTTTTTTAAGTTTTTAGACTTTAAAATCTTCTAGAATTTTATTTTATTTTTGCATTTCTTCATTAACCTCACAAAAATATTTTCAAAAAAAAAAAAAAATCATGTTTTGATTCTTAAAAAAAAATAAAAAAATTCACGTTCGATTTTCAATAAAAAAATAAAAATAAACATAAATAAAAATTTAAAAAATAAAAATAAAAATTCTTCATGTTATTGAATAAGGGAAATGTAGAATTTTAAATAAAAATGATCATTTTTTTTTTTGTTTTAAGAGAATTGACAAATTGATAACTGGCTCTAATGAGACCTGCAAAGAAAAAATTTGTTAGCTTGGAATCCAAAATTCAAAAATCCATCATAATAAAAAATAAAAAAATAAATCATGCTCGAAGAGGCGGCAGTTTGTGCAACATAGCTCAAAATCAGTTCTAAATTCTAATATTCTTTGCATCTGTTCTGAACTCTGGTCGTTCACACTAAAAAGGAGTTGAATTATATTGGTAGGGTGGTTCTGTTCTTATCCAACTGCTTTGGTAGGTTCAGCCGGCCAGATTGATTGGTTATGGTTTGTAGTGACCTTCAAAACGCTGTGTCCTGTTTATGTTTTTTCTATTTGAATAAGTCTTTATAAATTAGCTACGGAACGCAGCCTATTATGCAACTAACTGTGTGTTCCATAGCTAGTTCCATGGTTTAGCAGGTTACAGGTGTCAAAAGAAGAAACCGGCCACATGGGCATCTACGGAATCGTCTCGACATGGATTCTATCCTAGTCACCCAGCCCAGATCAATAAAAAAGCCAGCTCAAGACCACAGTCAAAGGTGGAGTCAAACATATGAAACCCGGAAGCAATAGGACTCTTTGTCTACCCTTTCGTCCAGATCTTAGTTTGACACTTGCTTGTTGACAGCGCTGTTTTCAAGTTCCAGTACATTCACTTTGAAGCCTTAGTTGCCTGAAATTGAGAACCATTAATCATTTCTATAAAAATTCACAATTTTAGAAAAAATAATCGAAGCTACCATAATCTGTTTAAAGAATAACAGTCAAACCAGACGCTAGGGAGAAGTTGATCAAGCTCTTCATAGTGGATCTACTAGACAGTAGTTTCGTGGCTTCCATTCATCGCTTTGATGAAGTTTTTCATGTGGTTAGTGTTATCGACTTCATCCCTAAAGATCCTGAGGTAAGTAACTTGACCACTTCAATTTTCCCAAACAAGATGCCATTCATATATATGCATCTAAGTATTAATACTTAGCAACTTGAAATGATGTCATCTAGCAGGAAGTTGACAAAATGCTAAATGTTCTGAAGGCTTGCATAGAGGCATCTGTATCCACGCTTATGGAAGAAGCAGAATTAGTGCATTGATGAAATCCATTAGATTTGGATCCCATTATATTTGTATCTCCTTACTAGATAGATACATAAATAGCCTCGAGAGCCACCACACAGCAAATTGGACCCAGAAAGCCCGCGTGCAATACTTGTAGAGGAAATGCGTAATAACTGAAAAAACATCATTTTTAAAACATAGATTACGAACAAACCAAGCAAAATTAGAAAAATCAAAGACATGGGTTTTTTGGGAATAGGATGAATTTAATAATCCAGAAATCGTTTCCTCAGATTCCTAACCATTTGGGAGAAATTTAGGGTTCATCAGAGATCCATTTTGCATATTGCATGAGGGAAAAATGATTTGTTTTGAATTGTTTTAACATGGCAAGTTGAAAGCAGAAAAATCCAAGTGAATAACAAACTCTGCTCCACATGGCATGTGGTCTAAGAGTCCAATTAGATTTAATAAATTTGATTTTAAAAGAATCCAAGTGAATAACAAACTCTGCTCCACATGGCATGAGGTCTAAGAGTCCAATCTGATTTAATAAAGTTGATTTTAAACACATGTGTCTCATTCCCTATGTGTCTCATGATTAAAAACACAAAACAAAAACAAAAAAAATCATTTTCTTTATTATAATTTCTTTTTGATTTAAAAAAAAAAATGAAAGAGGCATTGCAATTATCACTAAATTTTGGCTTCAGTAAACCACAACATTGTTTCTTGCTCTTTGAATTCATTTTTGGTTATTTACTGACTTGGGTTGTTTGTTCAGGATTTTAGCTACAGAAACTGTGCACATTCTGCAACTGGAAAACAATTCTGCAGCTATGCATTTAACTCAATGATTTATTTGTCAAACAATGAATTCTAACCAGAAATTCATGATCAACATGCCATTTCATCTGCTTACATCATATTTCACTGTAGCATCATGTTCCCATGCCACATTTTTCATGACAATTTTCACTGTTTCATAAAAATTTCAAAACATTCTAACTTTCTCATACAACATCAAAATTCGATGATTCAAGCATTGTTGGAAAGATCTCGACGAGATCTACAAAATGAGAAAGCTACTATCAGATTTTGAAACAGTAAATAATGAAGAAATTGCTGAAAAAAACAATAGTGATGCACTACTTTCGACACAGGTATAAACTCTTTTGGTTTTCTTTCATGAACTTGATTAATAGTACCGAGTCTTATTTTTTTATGTAAATGTTATTAACAGAGAAATTGATCACTTCTCTAGTTTTGATAACTTACAATCCATTGGAGAAGAAGTACTAGCTTTTTGCAAGTTCCAGGAGGAATAACAGATGACCATAAGCAAATAGTGTCTCTCAAAGACCACATTTATTTCACAACAAAATGATCAGAGTAGCAACAGAGATGAAACATCAATGCATGAGCACATGCTAATGCATATCAGATCCAACAGTTGCAAGCCTTTCAGTGTTTCCATTGCATCCATACTCCTTCAGTCAATAAAACCTTCATCTCATTTCCTTTGTAGTCGCATTGCATTTCACTTAGTCAATCAATAAAATTCTCATCTCATTTTCCTTCACTGCTCATTTTTATTCATAGAAACTATATTTTCCTGCCTTGCTTTCACTAACTCATAACCCATTTTCATAAAGACATTCAGCTCGCTTACATGCTAATTTGTCCTTTTACTTTCCGTTCACTTGTCATTTTCCTTTCCGTTAAATAAACCTTGATCCACTGCAAAAGTTTCCATTCATGGTCCTTCAAAATCATTGTTTCATGCTCGCATTAGATGATGGAGGATTCCTTAAGGCCTTCCTTCTAACAAGCCTTGGCTTATTGACATCAACACATTATCTAGGTTCAGGGCTAGAGTCCTCATTTGTACCTTGAGGCCTGTATGCCTTAATGACAGGCTCTCTCACCAAAAATCATGGGAATACATCAATGTCCCTTGATCATTGGATCTTTCAAGTGGCTCGACATCAGCTCATTTATTTTCCCTTCACAAGATGTACTTAGGTACCTTAGCACTCGTTGACATTAATGGTGATTTTGCCTCGCATTGGTTAACGACATTCATCGATGGTCGGTAATCCAATGACCTCTCTTCATGCTCGACACCGACACATTTATTCACATGACTAGAGTTGTACCATCAGTTTTATAGCAATTGAAGACTATATCATTTCAGCATTTTGCAGCAAATACAACAGATTTAGCAACAGAAATAAGGAATCCACTTCACAACCTCATCCACCATTTATGCAACCAAGAAGCAGATGAATTCTACATTTCATTCCATGATCCAAAAGTAGCCACTCTTCAATTTGCATAACTCATGCACATTGAAGGTAAGTGAAGGTATGTGGTTTTCTAATTTTTAGTCATGCAAGTCCTTAAAAAACTAAAATTGTAACTTTGGGAAATTCCTCACTTCCTCTTTCACATTTTCATATCTTTAGTTGAGGGAAGGGACATCATTTCATATTCATATATCATACGCCATCACACATTTTCATTTCATCCTAAAATACTTGTCGTAATAAATTATGATTGCATTATGGTTCAAAAAGTTATATGATTTGAAAATAATGTCTAAATTAAGAGCACACTATATGGTTGATTTTAAAGATGCATTCTTAAATATGTTCAATGAATCTTGCTGCACCAAAAAGAAACAAGATATTGAAACACAAAAACCAATACCAATTAGAATTTGGTTGAAACACAAGAACCAACCAAACATGTTGCAATTCAATGTATGACAAGGAATACTTTGCAAAAATAAATAAAATTGTCAAATGCAAAGTTTAAGGACATATGATATAAGCCAAGCTCATTCAAAAGCAAAGACGTCGTGAGCAAATCAAAGGAATTAATGCAATATTTGCATGAGGATATGCAATTACTCTAGTTGGGGGGTATGTTGGGCCTCCAAAATGTCTTTAAAATGACATCCACTTTCACCTTTATCGCCACCATTTTACTCACATGTCACAACTCCATAACCATATAATATTTCATCGGCCACCATTTTCATAAATATATGGGTTATGATCCTTATTTGCCAAAGTTATTTATTTTATGTGTTTAAAGTGAATTTATGATTAAAAACTAGGAAATTAACATGGTTTCATGTATCTATATATGTGGCTTGAGTTTCATGACATGTGTAGGTTATTTGGAAGCTTCCAAAGCACCCTTATGTGGCCTCCAATGCTCAAATTCGAATTCGCTTCAAAGGAGATTTAGATAAAGATCAAAGAAGGATATGTGTCCTATTTGGATTGTAACTCTATGAGGTGTCTCATCATTTCTTATTTGGATTAAAACTCTATGAGAGACTTGGGGAATATGTGTCTCATTATGAGCTATTTGGTTGTAACTATATGAGATTTTAGTGGATCCTCATTAAATAGAGTAGCTTCTTATGTTTTTGTATAAATAGGAGAGCCTTCTCTTTTGAAAGGCATGTGTAAAGTTAGAGAAATGCTCATATTTTTAATAGAGAATTTGGAGTTTATAATTGAAGATTTGAAGATTTAGTTTTGCATGCATATGGAGCTTCTTCACTTGCCATCCTCATACACCATTGGAATGGCCATCTAATGATTGTGAGATTTAATTGCTTTTATAGATTAAAGTTATTTGCTTTCTTAGTATTAGTTTTAAAATGACTTTAATCTTTGCTTTTCTAAAAACATTTCAATAGAGAAAATTTATGTATTTTCTAATTGGATTAAGTTTGAGGCAAGGGCTCATAGTTATTTAGTTTCCTTTCATGTTCTGTTATTTACTTTCTTAGATTAAACCATCAATTCATTGTATAATTGAATAAAGGATAAGACCAAGAAGGTGACTTTAAATTGGGTGATTGAATGTTCAACCTATGCAATCATTGAGCTTTACTTTTTCATGTTTCTAATTTTTGCTTTTAAGATCCTCATTTAATTGTATTAACTGATATTCCTAAAAATAATTTTAAGAAATTGATTTAACCATATTTCAAGATTGAAAGATTGAATATTTAATACATGCAATTACTGACTTATTTTCTGCACACTTTACTTGTTTGTTTAGGACATTAGAAGTTAAAGTATAAATAGTTGCTTACACATCATCTCAAGAAGGTAACATTTCATAATTGAATGCTGGAGTAACTAAGTATACATTAGCTGTTTTTTATTTCACAAGTTAATTGAATTTCATTTTCATTATTTGATTTCATAGATTAGATGAATTGGTTTTCGTTATTTTGTAGTTAGATTGATCTAAACTGAAAGACAATTTGTAGCACATACAGTGCACGCATGCTTCACAAGTTTACGAAACCCCTGTGTTGACAAATTAAATGATAGGCAATCACTTTTCCCCAACACTGCCATGAGAGGTCGTCGGGATTTGCAAGGCTGGTCTTGCAAAGGTTCGACCAGTCCAAGACCTAACTCCTTATATCCCAACCGCCTTGGGGACATGCAAGGAAAAACAGAGAAAGAGCAGACCGCTTAGATACCACTGATCCAGATTTAAATAGGAATGCAATAAAGTACAAAAATAAACACAAATACAGAGATACAGCATATAATACTTCATTTCATTAATGGAGAATATTTAAATATGCTTACAAACAGAAATGGAAATAAACTAGCTCAGGCGATGGTAGTTTATCTCTGAGAAGAGATGTGGCAGCTACATGCCTCTGAACTGCCTTCCAATGAGGCTCAAGGGCCTTTTTATTATTGAATAATAAGAGTAAACCCTAAACAACCAAAACCCTAACCTGAGGAGATGTAACACCAAGAGTTTATGGGCCCCGTTGGGGTGAGTTAGACAGCCAACTTCCTGGGGTTGCGACTTGGTCATATTATCTTCGTTTGACGCGCATGATAACCCGTTTGAAAGATATCTCCAAGGACTACGATGTAAAAGATGATTTTAGACAGAAAATCATTGGCGTATATTTCCCAAAAAAACGTCGTTTATGGCCTCAAAACAGCTCTTCCAGAGGTTTAGGACCCGAAAAACTACTAAAAATATTAAATTGTGCTACAATTAAGGAAACTAAAAAACTGAAAGAAGCAAAGGTGGGGGTCCAAATGGAATTGGCAGATGGCCACCAATATCCACCTGGATCATTCATCCCCCCTTGGGAAGCAATGATCCCCATTGCGTTGAGTTCCTCCATGAGATGAGAAAACTCATGTTGAACTTGGTCCCTGGTGAGCCACTTGCCCTAGTGAAGGAGTTGGCCTGCTTTGATAATTCGATACAGTTGGATCTTCTGCTGGCGAGTATGCTTAACCTACGTGTCCATGATCGATTCAGTTGCAGCTTGTTCCATACAATCTGGATTTAACTCTGTTGATATGAGTTGTTTTGCAATGTCAGATGTGTATAGTAATGGTGGAAAGTATGGTTGAAGGCGGTCCACATTGAACACTGGGTGCAGGCCAAGGAATGGGGGAATGTTGAGCTCAAATGCATTATCCCCCATAGCCTTGGTAACGGTGTAAGGACCATATCGAAGTGGTCTGAGTTTCTGATGGGCTCCGGTAAGGCATTCCTTTTGCAAATGCAACCAGACTTTGTCGCCCACCTAAAACTTGTGTGGCACCCGATGTTGATCATGTCACTGCTTGAACTTGGAATTTGATTTCCCTAGAATGTCTTGGACCTACTGGCGGATATGTTGGATGTGCTCAATGAAGTTGTTTGCCTTATCTGTTTCGAACTGGACATGAGCCGAATCTACCTGAGTAGCTACAAATGGCATGGCCACATCAATGGTACATAGTGGCTGGAATCCCAAGCCCACCTGAAAAGAGTTGTGGCCAGTCAAGTTATGGAGAGTCCGGTTATAGTTGTGATGAATATAGGGGAGGCTCTCATCCCATGTGCGTGGATTCTTTGTGTTTTACATGCGCAAAATATGTACGATCATCCAATTTACAACCCATGTCAGGCCATCAATTTGGGGATGGAAAGTTGTGGACTTAGTGAGTTTGGTGTCCAACATCAATCAGAGACTGGACCAAAATGTATTGAGGAGCCTGATGTCCTGATCTGAGATGATAGACTGTGGGATCCCAAAGTGTACCACTTGTTCAAAGAAGAGTTTAGCAGTGGCTTTTGTTGTGATATTCTCTTTGCAGGTTGCCATAATGGCCATCTTCGAGAACCTATCAATGACCACAAAAGTGCAATCATTTCCATGCTTAGTAGAAGGAAGGCTTGACATGTAATCCATGGAGATGGATTCCCAAGGTCGACTAGGGGTAGGCAGCGGGGTATATAGGCCTTGTTTCTTGATGGTCGGTTTGGAAATGGCGCAGGCAGTGCAGGATATAATGTACTTCCCGACATCATGTCGAAGTTTTGGCTATTAGAAATACTTCTATAGTACAGCCACCATTTTCTCGACCCCAAAATGCCCAACAGCCCGATTGTAGTGTGCTTCCCAAATCATCTTGGCACTCTCGCCTGAAGGAACACAAAGGTGACCTAGGCAGCATAACAGGACATCCTGGAGGAGAAAATCTGGAACATGCTGACCCTCCAAGAGTGTCTGGTATGTGTCACCAAATTCTAGGTCGCTTTCGTAGATAAGTGGCCAACTAGAAGTCTCGTGCCCACAAGAGATGAGCATAGTGGTTAACGCCAGATCGGTGGTCGACTGAAGTAATCTGCAACAATATTGGTGCTGCCCTTCTTATGCTTGATATTCAAATGGAACTGTTGTAGGTATGTTGACCACTTCTGATGGCGATCATTCTGCAACTTCCCTCGAGTCTGTATGAACTGTAGGGGCCGGTGGTCTATGTGGATGATCGTTTCCTTCCCCAAAATGTCATGCTTCCATTGTCAGTAGGCCTACACAATGATATACATCTATTTGTCATAAGTGGGATACTTCCGTACTGTGTCTAAAAGTGCCTCACTCTGATATGCCACTAGATGCCCATGTTGACTAAGAACTGCCCCAATAGCATAGTCAAAGGCATCTATCTCGATCTCAAATGGTTGTTGCAAGTTTGGTAATGCAAGCACTGGTGCCGAGCAGAGATGATGTTTCAACTCTTGAATGCCTTCTGTTGAGGTTTATACCAAAACAATTTTGCTTTCGCTCCTCCCTTGGTGACTTAACTCAAGGGCCAAGTGATATGAGAAAATACCAACAAGAACCTACGGTAGAAGTTGGCGAGACACAGAAAGCTGCGGAGCTCTGTCAGAGTGGTTGGAAATGGCCAATCCCGAATGACTTGGATCTTGGCTAAATCCACATGCACCCCCCCGTTCATCAATAATGTATCCCAGATACTGAACCTGAGTCATGCAAAAAGTGCATTTCTCCAAATTGGCACATAACTTGTGTTGTCGCAGTGTTTGGAGAACCTGCCAGATGTGGTGGAGGTGCTCTTCCCAACTCTTGGTGAAAATCAAGATGTCATTAAGTATACCACTACAAATGAGTTGGTGAATGGCCACAAGATGTCATCCATTAGCCTCATGAAGGTTGCAGGAGCATTCATCAACCCGAAATTTGAAAAGGCCCTCCTTGGCTTTGTAGGCATTCTTCCACACATCGGAGGGTTCGATTGGTACCTGGTGATATCCTAACTTTAAATCGATCTTGCTGAAATATTTTGCCCCCTTCAATTGGTCCAGAAGGTCATCAATCTGTGGGATCGAGTACCTATTCCATACAGTGATCTTGTTCAGCGCCCAATAGTCAATACAAAGACTCCAAGTTCCGTCCTTCTTCTGTGCCAACGCATTTGGGCTCCCATAGGGTGATAAACTCGGCCGAATGTGACCTTTCTGTAGCAGCTCCTGAATCTACGTCTTAATTTCATCGTTCTCCCTAACAGAGTGCCGATAGATTGGTCCATTGGGCAGCGGCGCACCTGGGGTCAGGTCGATGGAGTGCTTAACTTGATAGTGCAGAGGAACCCCTGCGTGGGAGGTGAAGATTTCCTCGTACTCCTCCACGACCTTGTCCATCTGTAGTTGTCGTGCAGAGGGGCCCTGTCTAGAGGTCGTGGCCACCGTCTTCTTCTTTCCTTGAGGGCGTATCATCAGGAAAACAAATTTCCCTGTTTTGGAAATGAGCTTACTGAGTTGTTTTGCAGTAACCAAAGAGATGGCGGTAGACGGTGCTACCTCCGGTATCCTGTACAACTTATTTCCCAAAGTAACAATAACAGCACGAGGCCTTGATTCATACACAGCATGTCGCTTCCACAAGTATGGTTGGCCTAATAATACATCACAAACATCAAGGGGAGCAACGTCACATAATACCTCATTCGTGAAGGGATTGATGTTGTATGGAAGGTGACACTGCTAGCTCACACGAAGATCCCATCCTTGGTGAAGCCACCTGATGGTGTATGATTGTGGCTGTGTTGTGGTCGGTAAGCCCAGCCGCTTCACGACCTCTACCAAAATGAGGTTCTTTTGGCTCTTGGTATCGACAATGAACTATAGCAGGGAACCCTTTACCCACATTTGGGAGTGGAAGAGGCACTCCTCCTCCTCTAGATCTTTGGATTTCTCCTTCTGGATCTTCGCGGTGGAAACAGTGGCATTGGGCCCCGCATCGATAATATGCTTCCCTTTGTCATTCCCCTTGTCAGGTTCTAACTCAGAGTCGGAACATGCACCTGATTCTGAAGCCTTTAGCTCAGCCACCAGTGACTGCTTGGCCCAAAACTCACTTGTGTTATGAGTGGAGCTCTTATGGAACTCACACAACTTTCCCTTGTCCTTTTTTGGCTTCGCGGGGCTGTTCTTTGCTTGCGGCTTTGGCAGGTTGTCCTGGGTCACCCCGCCTTGGCTTTGTCCTTTGTTCTGAGGTTTTGGGGCACCTTTCCCCTACTTCAGATTCGCAGATCCAAAGTCTCGTTTCTTCTATTTAAACTTTTGCTTGATCTTGATGGCATATCGGTATGTCATGCCGAGCGAGGAGATGTTCAAGAATTATATTTCGTCCTAGATGTACCTATGCAGGTAGTCGCAGTATTTGAGTACCAAATGCTGCTCTGAATCTTTGATACCCAATTTTGTGCGAAGGGTATGAAAAATATTGGTAAACTCTGGAACGTCTTGGTCCCTTCCCTGCCACAGCGTGGTCCACTTTATGTATTGATCCTCATAGCTTCCGACAGGGTAGTACTACTCCTTGATGGCAGCCTGGAATGATTTCCAAGTGGGTGCAGCTGAAAATAGTGAGGACATACTTTCCTCCTTCTGCTCGCAGTAGGTTTCCCACCAATCCTTGACGTGGGGGGTAGCTTTGAGAAGAGCGAAAGTAATCTTTTCCCAATTGGAAAAATCATGAAAAAAAATACCCTTCTAGCAAATTTAACCATTTATCTACAATGTCTGCATCTATCTGACCCTCAAATATGAGAATGTCAAAGTTAACTTGTACCTTAAAGGGTGTGGTGCTTCCAGAGTGCTGGAAGTAGATGTGTCGCCTCTGGGTAGCCATTGAAGGATCTGGGCAAATTTGTCCATCATCGTGTTCCTTTGTCGCTCAAGGGCCTCTTCGAGCAAGATATTGATAGGATCTCCTACCCCCTCTTCTTTCTTTTCATCCGCCATGGGAGGTCATCGCGATTTGCGAGGCTGGTCTTGCAAAGGTTCGACCAGTTCAAGACCTAACTCCTTATATCCCAACCTCATTGGGGACATCCAAGGAAAAACAGAGAAAGAGCAGGCTGCTCTGATACCACTGATCTAGATTTAAACAGGAACGCAATAAAGTACAAAAATAAACACAAATACAGAGATACAACAGAAATAATACTTCATTTCATTAATGAAGAATACTAAAATATGCTTACAAACAAAAATGGAAATAAACTAGCTCTGGTGATGGTAGTTTATCTCTGAGAAGAGATGTGGCGGCTACATGCCTTTGAATTGCCTTACAATGAGGCTCAAGGGCCTTTTTAATATTGAACAATAAAAGCAAACCCTAAACAACCAAAACCCTAACCCGAGCAGATGTAACACCAATAGTTTATGTGGCCACCGTCTTCTTCTTTCCTTAAGAGCGTATCATCAGGAAAACAAATTTCCTGGTTTTGGAAATGAGCTTACTGCATTGTTTTGCAGTAACCAAAGAGATAGTTGTAGGTGATGCTACCTCCAGTATCATGTACAACTTATTTACCAAAGTAACAATAACAGCATGAGGCCTTGATTCATACAGAGCATGTCTCTTCCATAAGTATGGTTGGCCTAATAATACATCACAAACATCAAGGGGAGCAACGTCACACAATACCTCATCCGTGAAGGGATTGATGTTGTATGGAAGGCAACACTGCTACCTCACATGAAGATTATGTCCTTGGTGAAGCCACCCGATGGTGTACAGTTGTGGATGTGTTGTGGTTGGTAAGCCCAGCCGCTTCACGACCTCTACCGAAATGAGGTTATTTTGGCTCCCACTATCAACAATGAACTGTATGGGGAGCCCTTTACCCACATGTGGGAGTGGAAGAGGCACTCCTCCTCCTCTGGATCTTCGGGTTAATCCTTCTAGATCTTCGTGGTGGCAATAGTGGGGTTGGGCTCCGCATCGATAATCTACTTCTCTTTGTCATTCCCCTTATGGGGTTCTGACTCAAAGTTGGAACATGCAGTTGATTATGAAGCCTTTAGCTCGGCCACCAATGACTGCTTGGCTCAACACTCACTTGTGTTGTGAGTGGAGCTCTTATGGAACTCACACCACTTTCCTGTGTCCCTTTTCGGCTTCACGGCACTATTCTTTGCTTGCGGCTTTAGCGGGTTGTCCTGGGCCACCCTGCCTTGGCTTTGCCCTTTGTTCTGTGGTTTGGGGGCACCTTTCCCCTGCTTCAGATTCGCAGATCCAAAGTCTCGCTTCTTCTATTTAAACTTTTGCTCGATCTTGATGGCATATCTATATGTCGTGCCAAGCGACGAGATGTTCAAGAATTCTATTTCATCCTAGATGTACCTATGCAGGCAGCCACGATATTTGAGTACCAAATGCTGCTTTGAATCCTTGATACCCAACTTTGTGTGAAGGGTATGAAAAATATTGGTAAACTTTGGAACGTCTTGTTCCCTTCCCTACCACAGTGTGGTCCACTTTATGTATTGATCCTCATAGCTTCCGATAGGGTAGTACTACTCCTTGATGGTAGCCCAGAATGCATTCCAAGTGTGTGCGGCTGAAAGCAGTGAGGCCGTACTTTCATCCTTCTACTCGCAGTAGGTTTCCCACCAGTACTTGACGTGGGGGGCGGCTTTGAGAAGAGCGAAAGTAATCTTTTCCCGGGAGAAAAAATCATGAACAGAAAAATACCCTTCTAGCACATTTAACCATTTATCTACAACATTTACATCTATCTGACCCTCAAATATGGTAATGTCAAAGTTAACTTGTACCTTAAAGGGTGTGGCACTTCCAGAGTAACTGCTGGAAGTAGATGTGTCGCCCTTGGGTAGCCACTGAAGAATCTGGGAAAAATTTTCTATCATCGCATTCCTTTGTCGCTCAAGGGCCTCTTCAAGCAAGATATTGATAGGATCTCCTGCCCCCTCGTCTTTCTTTTCATCTACCATGGGAGGTCGTCGGTATTTGTGAGGCTGGTCTTACAAAGGTTCAACCAGTTGAAGTCCTAACTCCTTATATCCTGACCTCATTGGGGACATGCAAGCAAAAACAAAGATAGAGCAGGCCGCTCTGATACCACTGATCCGGATTTAAACAGGAACGCAATAAAGTACAAAAATAAACACAAATACAGAGATACAGTAGAAATAATACTTCATTTCATTAATGGAGAATACTAAAATATGCTTACAAGCAGAAATGGAAATAAATTAGCACAGGCGATGGTAGCTTATCTCTGAGAAGAGATGTGGTGGCTACATGCCTCTGAAGTGCCTTACAATGACGCTCAAGGGCCTTTTTCATTATTGAACAATAAGAGCAAACCCTAAACAACCAAAACCCTAACTCGAGGAGATGTAACACCAAGAGTTTATGGGCCCTGTTGGGGTGAGTTGGACAGCCAACTTCCTGGGGTCGCGACTTGGTCATATTATCTCTGTTTGACGGGCATGATAACCTATTGGAAATATCTCTCTGAGGACTACGACGGAAAATATGATTTTAGACATAAAATCGCTAGCGATATATTTCCCAAAAAACATCATTTAGGGCCTCAAAACGACTCCTCTGAAAGTTTAAGATTCGAAAAACTACTAAAAATAGTAAATTGTGCTACAATTAAGGAAACTGAAAAACTAAAAGAAGCAAGGGTGGGGGTCCAAATGGAATTGGCGGGTGGCCACCAATATCCACCCAAATCATTCCTCCCCCCTTAGGAAGCAATGGTCCCCATTGCATTGAGTTCCTCCATGAGATGAGGAAACTTTTGCTGAATTTGGTCCATGGTGAGCTACTTGCCCTAGTGAAGGAGTTGGCTTGCTTTAACAACCCGATACAGTTGGATCTTCTGCAGGAAAGTGTGCTTGACCTGCGTGTCCATAATCTGATCAGTTGCAGATTGTTCCATGCAATCTGGATTTAACTCTGTTGGTGTGAGCCATTCTGCAATGTCAAATGTGTCTAGTAATGGTGGAAAGTATGGCCAAAGGTAGTTCACATTGAACACTAGGTGCAGGCCAAGGAAAGGGAGAATGTTGAGCTCAAATGCATTGTCCCCCACAGCCTTAGTAATGGTGTAAGGACCATATCGGAGTGGTCTGAGTTTCTGATAGGCTCCGGTAAGGCGTTCCTTTTGCAAATGCAAACAGACATTGTCGCCCACCTAAAACTTGTGTGGCACCTGATGTTGATCATGTCGCTGCTTGTACTTGGCATTTGATTTCTCTAGAATGTCGTGGACCTACTGGTAGATATGTTGGATGTGCTCAATGAAGTTGTTTTCCTTATCTGTTTCAGACTGGACATGAGTTCAATCTACCTGACTAGCTGCAAATGGCATGGCCACATCAATGGGACATAGTGGTTGGAATCCCAAGCCCACCTGAAAGGGTTGTGGCTAGTTGAGCTATGGAGAGCTCAGTTATAGATGTGTTGAACATAGGGGAGGTTCTTATCCCATGTGCGTGGATACTTTCAGTTGTACATGTGCAGAATATGTACGATCATCCTGTTGAAAACCTATGTCTGGCCATCAGTTTGGGGATGGAAGGCCGTGGACTTAGTGAGTTTGGTGTCCAGCATCGACCAGAGACTGGACCAAAATGTACTGAGGAAACCTGTTGTCCCGATCTGAGATTATAGACTGTGGGATCTCAAAGTGTACCCACACTCGTTCAAAGAAGAGTTTAGCAGTGGCTTGTTTTGTGATATTCTTCTTGTAGGTCGTCATAATGGCCATCTTCGAGAACCTATCGACGACCCAAAAAACATAGTCGTTTCCATGCTTAGTAGATGGAATTTCGGGCATGTAATCCATGGAGATGGATTCCCAAGGTCGACTAGGGGTAGGCAGCGAGGTATATAGGCCTTGCTTATTGATGGTCGGTTTGACAATGGCGCAGGCAGTGCAAGATCTGATGTATTTCCCGACATCCTGTCAAAGATTCGGCCAGTAAAAATACTTTGCAATACTACCACCATTTTCTTAACCCCGAAATGCCCAGTAGCATGACTGTAGTGTGCTTCCCAAATCATCTTGGCACGCTCGCTTGAAGGAACACAAAGGTGACCTAGGTGGCATAACAGGGCATCCTGGAGGTGAAAATCTACAACATGCTGACACTCCAAGAGCGTCTGGTATGTGTGGCCAAATTCTGGGTCACTTTCATAGAGAAGCGGCCAACAAGAAGTCTCGTGCCCACAAGAGTTGAGCACGGTGGTTAATGCCATGATCGGTGGTCAACTGAGGCAATCTGCAACATTATTGGTGTTGCCCTTCTTATACTTGATATTCAAATGGAACTGTTGCAGGTATGTTGACCACTTCTGATGGCGATCATTCTGCAACTTCCCTTGGGTTTGTATAAATTGCAGGGGACGGTGGTATGTGTGGATGACTGTTTCCTTCCCCAAAATGACATGCTTCCATTGTCGGCAGGCCTGCACAATGGAATACATCTCTTTGTCATCAGTGAGATACTTCTGAATTGTGTCTCACTGTGATATGCCACTGGATGCCCGTGTTGAGTAAGGACTACTCCAATATCATAGTTAGAGGCATCTGTCTCAATCTCAAATAGTTGTTTCAAGTCTGGTAATGCGAGCAATGGTGTCGAGCAGAGGTGATGTTTCAACTTTGTGAATGTCTTCTATTGAGGTTCAAACCAAAAGAATTTTTCTTTCGCTCCTCCCTTGGTGACTTGACTCAAGGGCCAAGTGATATGAAAAATCCCAACATGAACCTGCGGTAGAAGTTGGCAAGACCGAGAAAGTTGCGGGGATCTATCAGAGTGGTTGGAGATGGCCAATCCCGAATGACTTGGATCTTGGTCGTATCCACACGCACCCCCCATTCATCAATAATGTATCCGAGATACCGAACCTGGGTCATGCCAAAAGTGCATTTCTCCAAATTGGCACATAACTTGTGTTGCCACGGTGTTTGGAGAACCTGTCAAATGTGGTGGAGGTGCTCTTCCCAACTCTTATTGAAGAACAGGATGTCATCCAAGTATACCACTACAAATGAGTTGGTGAATGGCCACAAGATGTCATCCATTAGCCTCATGAAGGTTGCAGGAGCATTCGTCAACCCAAAAGGCATAACCAACCATTCGAAAAGGCCCTCCTTGGCTTTGAAGGCAGTCTTCCACACATCGGAGGGTTCAATTGGTACCTGGTGATATCCTGACTTCAAATCGATCTTGTTGAAATATTTTTCCCCCTTTAGTTGGTCCAGAAGGTCATCAATTCGTGGGATCAGGTACCTATTCCAGACAGTGATCTTGTTCAGCGCCCGATAGTCAATACAGAGTCTCCAAGTCCCATCCTTCTTTTATACCAACACGTTTGGGCTCCCACAAGGTGATGAACTTGGTCAGATGTGAACTTTTTGCAGCAACTCCTGAATCTACTTGTTGATTTCATTATTATCCATAACAGAGCACCGATAGATTGGTCCATTGGGAAGTGGCGCACCTGGGTTCAGGTTGATGGAGTGCTTGACCTGATAGTGTAGAGGAATCCCTATGGGGGACGTGAAGATGTCCTCGTACTCCTCCACGACCTTTTTCATCTGTAGTTGTCGTGCAGAGGGGCCCTGTCTGTAGGTCGTGGCCACCGTCTTCATCTTTCCTTGAGGGCGTATCATCAAGAAAACAAATTTCCCTCTTTTGGAAATGATCTTACTGCATTTTTTTGCAATAGCCAAAGAGATGGCGGTAGGCGGTGCTACCTCTGGTATCCTGTACAACTTATTTTCCAAAGTAACAATAACAGCACGAGGCCTTGATTCATACATAGCATGTCACTTCCACAAGTATGGTTGGCCTAATAATACATAACAAACATCAAGGGGAGCAACGTCACAGAATACCTCATCCGTGAAGGGATTGATGTTGTATGGAAGGCGACAGTGCTAGCAGGCGACCATATCGGAGTGGTCTAAGTTTCCAATAGGCTCCATAAGGTGTTCCTTTTGCAAATGCAACCAGACTTTGTCACCCACCTGAAACTTGTGTGGCACCCAATGTTGATCATGTCGTTGCTTGTACTTGGCATATGATTTCTCCATAATGTCGTTGACTTGCTGGCAAATATGTTGGATGTGCTCAATGAATTTGTTTTCATTATTTGTTTCGAACTGGACATGAGCCGAATCTACCTGGCTAGCTACAAATGGCATGGCCACATCAATGGGACATAGTGGCTGGAATCCCAAGCCCACCTAAAAAGGGTTGTGGCTAGTCGAGCTGTGGAGAGCCTGGTTACAGTTGTGTTGAACACAGGGGAGGCTCTCATCCCATGTGCATGGATGCTTTGAGTTGTACATGTGAAAAATATGTACGATCATCTTGTTGAAAACCTATGTCTGGCCATCAGTTTGGGGATGGAAGGTTGCGTACTTAGTGAGTTTGGTGTCCAACATCGACCAGAGATTGGACCAAAATGTACTAAGGAACATGCTATCCCGATCTGAGATGATAGACTATGGGATCCCAAAGTGTACCCATAATCGTTCAGATAAGATTTTAGCAGTAGCTTCTGTTGTGATATTCTTCTTGCAGGCTGCCATAATGGCCATCTTTGAGAACCTGTCGACGACCACAAAAACACAGTCATTTCCATGCTTAGTAAAAGGAAGGCCCGACATGTAATCCATGGAGATGGATTCCCAGGGTCGATTATGGGTAGGCAACGGGGTATATAGGCCTTGCTTCTTGATGGTCAGTTTGGCAATGGCGCAGGCAGTGCAGGATATCATCTACTTCCCGACATCCTGTCGAATATTCAGCTAGTAGAAATACTTCTGTAGTACTACCACCATTTTCTCGACCGCCAAATGCCTAGCAACCCCACTGTAGTGTGCTTCCCAAATCATCTTGGCACGCTCGCTTGAAGGAACATAAAGGTGACCCAGGTGGCATAACAGGGCATCCTGGAGGTGAAAATTTGGAACATTCTGACCCTCCAAGAGTGTCTAGTATGTAGATTTTAATTCCATATAAAAATTACCTGCATACGAATTCTAAAACACAGAAAATAAAATCCGAGAGCATAACACATATACACAGAGATTTTCCCCTGGATCCCAAAATCGGGACTACCAGCTTGATTTTTCATTATTTTCCTTTCAATGTTACAATACATATTTATACATGCCGAAGCATCCAATATCATGGACCGAAAACCATCGCGTCCAAAACCATGCACAAAACCATAGGTAGGTCCGCCCAACCTAATATAGGGTCCAAAAAAAAAAATCTCGGGGCGCTACCTCAGACACCATAGAGGGGGGCTACCCACCCCCCTCAAACCCCCCTGTGACCCCCTGCTACGCAATCGGCGCAATGAAGGGGGGGTTCCACGCACCCCCCCCCCCCCTTCTAACCCCCTAGTTAACTACGTCAGCTAGTCATGGAAAGAATATAACACAACCCAACATTCTCCCACTTGTTGTTTTCTTTCCACAGGAGAGCTTAGTCATTTATCCAACCCTGAAACACCCATTGTTTCTCTACACCAAGAGAACTTCTCAGAGCTCACAGATTTTTTCAATTCATCTGCAGTATTCTTCAAAGTGTCCACCTTTACCAGCAACACCTTTTTGTCTTCTAACATATCCCTCACAAAGTGATACTGAACATCAATGTGTTTTGTCTTTCAATGATAAGCAGGGTTCTTTGCCAAGAAAATTGCACTTTGGTTGTCATAATCTATCCTTATAGCTCCCTGTACTAACCCCATACTTGAACACAATCTCTACAACCAAACTACTTCCTTGCTTGCATGAGTGGTTGCCATGTATTTTTCCTCTGTAGCTGATAGTGCCACTACAGATTGTTTCTTACTCATCCAACTGATCGCACCTCCAAATAGGTTAAACACATACCTACTTGTAGATCTTCTCTGATATAGATCTCCAGCCCAGTCTGCATCAACAAAGCCATGAATATCCAACACTTTGACCAATCTTGGTCTTCCTTGGTAGCACAAACCATAATCACTAGTGCCATGCAAATACCTGAAAACCCGCTTCACTGTTGTCCAATGCTCCTTTCCTGGTTTTGACATAAACCTGCTCAATACTCCCACTGCATGTGCAATGTATGGTCTAGTACAGACCACTGCATACATCAAGCTACTGAATGCATTTGCATATGGAACACAGGACATGTCCTCTTCCTCTTCTTGTGTCTTGGGACATTGTTCAGCAGATAACTTCACACCTACAAAAATAGGAACCTTCACTGGTTTACTATCCTACATATTAAACCTTTGCAGTATTGTCTCAACATACTTCCTCTGGTTTAACCAGAGCTTCCTCTTTGCCTAATCCCTTTTAATTTCCATGCCCAAAATATAGTTTGTAGCACCAAGATCTTTCATGTCGAATTTGGAGGACAACTGGGCTTTCAAATCCTGGATAATTTCTTTGTCATTTCCAACCAGCAACATATCATCCACATACAAGACTAGATAAATAACACGGTCACCAATTAATTTAAAATACACACAGTGATCTTCTTTTCTTCTGGTGAAGCCAAGTCCCCATATAAATGTATCAAATTTATGATAACACATCCTTGGTGACTGTTTTAACCCATACAAAGACTTCTTTAACTTGCATACCAGTTCTTTCTTACCTTTCACCGCAAAGCCTTCAGGTTACTTCATGTAGATCTCCTCTTCCAGATCCCCATGAAGAAATGTTGTCTTCACATCCATCTGTTCTACCTCAAAATCAAAAGTAGTAGCAACAGATAAAAATAATCTAATAGAAGCTACCTTGGCAACAGGAGAAAAAATATCACCAAAATCAATTCTCGGCACGTGGGAATAACCTTTTTCTACCAATCGAGATTTATATTTCTCCACCTTTCCTTCTAAATTTGTCTTCTTCTTGAACACCCATTTGCTGCCAATGGGTTTCCTTCCAACCAGCAACTCCACCAGATCCCATGCCTCATTTTTTTGCAAAGATGCCATTTCATCAACCATGACCTCTTTCCATAGTTTGCCATCCTCTCAATCTATTGCTTCCTTCACAGTTCTGGGATCATCATCAGTAATAGATAAAGCAAAATTTGAACAGAAAGCAGATGGACTATACCTTTCTGGATGCCTTCTTTCTCGAACTAATCTTCTCACACCCAGAGTTTGTGGCTCTTCATCTTCTGATTCCTCCTCTGTTGTAGAGTTTGATTCTTCCTCCTTAAGCTCAAACTCTATCTTCTCAAGTTCCTTTGGTTGGACTTCATGATTAATAACATCTTTCACCTCTCTTAACACCATATCTCGGCTGCACACAACCTTTCTTGTTACTGGGTTCCAAAACTTATAACCCTTTAAACCATCCTTATACCCAATAAAGATGCACATTTCAGATTTACTATCCAACTTGGTTCTTTTCTCCTTTGGAACATGTACATATGCATCACATCCAAATACCCTCAGATGTGAAAGAGAGGGTTTCTTACCAGTCCATACCTCTTGTGGAGTCTTATCCTCCAATTCCGATGAAGGTGATCAGTTGACCAAGTAACATGTTGTCTCCACTGCCTCTGCCCAGAATTCTTGTCCTAACCCGGCACCACTGAGCACGCTTCTTTTCCTTTCCATCAACGTCTTGTCATTCTTTTTGCAACTCCATTTTGCTCAGGTGTGTATGGATTAGTCTTCTACTGTGTTATACCACACTTCTTACAGAATTCTTCGAATTCCTTACTGCAAAACTCTCCACCGTTATCTGTCCTTAATTCCTTTATCTTCTTCTCTGTCTGGTTTTCCCCCAAAGCCTTAAATTCTTTAAACCTATCAAAGACTTCAAATTTCTTCTTAAGGAAATATATCCATGTATTCCTTGAGAAGTCATCTATAAATAATACATAGTACACAGACTTACCCAGTGATGGAACCTTCATAGGTCCAAACACATCACTGTGCACAACCTCTAATATCCGTTTCGCACTCTTACCACCAAAGGGGAAACTCACCCGATTTTTATTCCCATATACATAATTTTCACAGAAATCAAAATACAAAGAGCTATTACTCATACCTTCTACCATACCTCTACCATGAAGTATTCAAAGGCACTTCTCTCCATTATGTCCAAGCCTTTGATGCCACAGCATGGTCTTCTCTCCAGAAACCACTAGATTTTCTGCTCCACTTTCAGGAACCACATAACTGTTGCACCCATCAACATAGTGCTTCCTTGTAGCTTGTACAGAGTTCCAATCCGAACTCCCCACATCAATACCAGTGCTCCCCAAACCATCTTGCAAGTATCCTTCTCGAACATTGTTTTTACACCTGCATCATCCAGCTTACTTACAGAAATCAGATTTCTGGCTAATGCAGGAATATGCAGAACACCCGGAAGTGTTCTAACCCTTCCACCTTAAAACTTCAACTTTACTTTTCCAATACCAACTATTCTAGCCTTCCTATCATCCCCTAAGAATACATCACCACCATCGTATTTCTCATACTCGCAGAACCACTCTCTATGGGGAGTGAAGTGAAAGGATGCACTTGAGTCAATCAACCATGCTTCATGATCTACATGTGTACTTGAAGAAGCCAAGTACACATCCCCACCTTCATCTGAGGTGGTTTTCACCTCTGGAGAAGGAGCATCATTGGATCCCTTTCCTTTGTCAAGAGCTTTAGATTTATAGTCCCTTTTTTAGTGCCCTTCCTTTGCGCATTTCCAGCACACCACCTTTACAGGTTTTCCTGGAGATTTAGATCTCTCATTATATTTAGATCTCCCACTAGATGACTTATTTTTGTTTTTGTTCTGGGACCATCCTCGTACAGACAAAGAATCACCATTCTGGCTCTCCATATTTTCCCGTCTCATATCCTCTGTCAGCAAGGATGAGACTATTTCATCAAACTACAAGGCAGTTGCATTGCTACCTATTGCAATAACCAGACTATCCCATGAATCTGGTAGAGAACACAACAAACTAATGCACTTATCTTCATCTGAAATTTTAATATCAATAGAAAATAACTGCCTTACCATAGTATTAAATGCATTCAGATGCTCTATCATCGAGTCTCCACCTTTCATCCTTAGGTTATATAGATTTTTCCATAGGAACAGTTTATTCACCAGAGACTTAGATTGGTACAAAGTCCCTAACTTATCTCACAAAGCCTTCGTCATAGCTTCCCCTAATACATTCAGAAATACTGAATCCGAGACACACAATCATATTGTGCTCTTTTCCTTCCGATCCAACTTCTTCCATTCTTCATCAGACACTCCCGTTGGTTTAGTACCTGGATCTACCATGATCCACTGATATTTATCCACCAACAGATCCTCCATCTTGAGTTTCCACAGCTCAAAACTCTGACCATTAAATTTCTCGATCTCTATCTTTCCACTGCTCATCATCTTCTTTCACCACCAGAATCGATCCCGAAGATCTCCCACTGAACAGGTTCTACCACAGGTCTGAGCGAAACCCCTCAACAACAAAGGCATTCCCTTGAAGCCAAAATAGCTCTGATACCAAATGTAGGTTTTAACCCTGTACAGAAATTACCTGCATACGAATTCTAAAACATATAAAATAAATAATGTGAGAGCATAACACATAAAACACATACACAGAGATTTTCCCCTCGATCCCAAACCGGAACTACTAGCTTGATTTTTCATTATTTTCCTTTCAATGTTACAATACATATTTATACACATCGAAGCATCCAATACCATGGACCGGAAACCATCACGTCCAAAACCATGGACCGAAACCATCGCATCCAAAACCATGTGTGAAAACCATGCACAAAACCATAGGTAGGTCCGCCCAACCTAATATAGGGTCCAAAAAAAAATTCTTGGGGCAGACCCTGTAGAGGGGGGCTATCCACCCCCCTCAAACCCCCCTGTGACCCCCCCGCTGCGCAATCGGTGCAACGAAGGGGGGGCTCCGCCCCCCCTCTAACCCCTTGGTTAACTACATAAGCTAGTCATGGAAAGAATATAACACAACCCAACATGGTATGTGTGACCGAATTTTGGGTCGCTTTCATAGAGAAGTGGCCAACCAGAAGTCTCGTGCCCACAAGAGTTGAGCATGGTGGGTAACGCCATGATTGGTGGTCGACTGAGGAAATTTGCAACATTATTGGTGCTTCCCTTCTTATACTTGATATTCAAATGGAACTGTTGCAGGTATGTTGACCAATTCTGATGGCAATCATTCTGCAACTTCCCTTGGGTCTATATGAAATTCAGGGGCCGGTGGTCTGTGTCAATGACCGTTTCCTTCCCCAAAATGTCATGCTTCCATTGTCGGTAGGCCTGCACAATGGAATACATCTCTTTGTCATAAGTGGGATACTTCCGAACTGTGTCTGAAAGTGTCTCACTTTGATATGCCACTTGATGCCCGTGTTGAGTAAGGGCTACCCCAATAGCATATTTAGAGGAATCTATCTTGATCTCAAATGGTTGCTGCAAGTCTAATAATGCGAGCACTGGTGCCGAGCAGAGACAATATTTCAACTCTGTGAATGCCTTCTATTGAGGTTCAGACCAAAAGAATTTTCCTTTCACTCCTCCCTTGGTGACATGACTCAAGGACCAAGTGATATGAGAAAATCTCAACATGAACCTGCGGTAGAAGTTGGCAAGACTCAGAAAGTTGCGGAGCTCTGTCAGAGTGGTTGGAGATGGACAATCCCAAATTACTTGGATCTTTGCCGGATCCACATGCACCCCCCGTTCATCAATAATGTATCCCAGATACTTAACCTGGGTCATGCCAAAATTGCATTTCTCCAAATTGGCACATAAATTATGTTGCTGCAATGTTTGGAGAACCTATCAGATGTGGTGGAGGTGCTCTTCTCAACTCTGGGTGAAGATCGGGATGTCATCCAAGTATACCACTACAAATGAGTTGGTGAATGGCCGCAAGATGTCATCCATTAGCCTCATGAAGGTTGCAGGAGCATTTGTCAACCCAAAAGGTATAACCAACCATTCGGAAAGGCCCTCCATGGATTTGAAGCCAGTGTTCCACACATCGGAGGGTTCGATTGGTACCTGGTGATATCCTGACTTCAAATCAATCTTGTTGAAATATTTTTCCCCCTTTAGTTGATCCAGAAGGTCATGAATCTAGGGGATCGGGTACCTATTACGGACAATGATCTTGTTCAGTGCCCGATATTCAATACAAAGTCTCCAAGTCCTGTCCTTCTTTTGTACCAACACTTTCAGGCTCCCACGGGGTGATGAACTTGGTCGGATGTGACCTTTCTGTAGTAGCTCCTGAATATGCCTCTTGATTTCATCACTCTCCATAACAGAGTGCAGATAGATTGGTCCATTGGGCAGCAGCGCACCTAGGGTCAGTTCAATGGAGTGCTTGACTTGATAATGCAGAGGAAACCCTGCGGGGGAGATGAAGATGTCCTCGTACTCCTCTATGACCTTGTCCATCTGTAGTTGTCATGGCCATCGTCTTCTTCTTTCCTTGAGGGTGTATCATCAAGAAAACAAATTTCCCTCTTTTGGAAATGAGTTTACTGCATTGTTTTGCAGTAAGCAAAGAGATGGTGGTAGGCAGTGCTACCTCCAGTATCCTTTACAACTTATTTCCCAAAGTAACAATAACAGCACAAGGGCTTGATTCATACACAGCATGTTACTTCCACAAGTATGGTTGGCCTAATAATACATCACAAACATCAAGGGGAGTAACGTCACACAATACCTTATCCGTGAAGGGATTAATGTTGTATGGAAGGCAACACTGCTAGCTCACGCGAAGATATCGTCCTTGGTGAAGCCACCCAATGGTGTACAGTTGTGGATGTGTTGTGGTTGTTAAGCCCAGTCGCTTCACGACCTCTATCGAAATGAGGTTATTTTGGTTCCCGCTATCAACAATGAACTGTAGCAGGATTCCCTTTACCCACATCTGGGATTGGAAGAGGCGCTCCTCCTCCTCTGGATCTTTAGGTTCCTCCTTCTGGATCTTCATGGTGGCAATGGTGGAATTGGGCTCTACATCGATAATCTGCTTCCCTTTGTCATTCCCCTTGTCGGGTTCCGACTCAAATTCATAACATGCATCTGATTCTGAAGCCTTTAGCTCGGCCACCAGTCACTGCTTGGCCCGAAACTCACATGTGTTGTGAGTGGAGCTCTTATGGAACTCACACCACTTTCTTGTGTCCTTTTTCGGCTTCACGGCGTTGTTCTTTGCTTGTGGCTTTGGCGGATTGTCCTAGGCCACCCTGTCTTGGCTTTTTACTTTGTTTTGCGGTTTGGGGGCACCTTTCCCTTGCTTCAGATTTGTAGATCCAAAGTCTCGCTTCTTCTGTTTAAACTTTTGCTCGATCTTGACAGCATATCAGTATGTCGTGCCAAGCGAGGAGATGTTTAGGAATTCTATTTCATCCTGGATGTACCTGTGCAGGCAGCGGCGGTATTTGAGTACCAAATACTGATCTGATTCTTTGATACCCAACTTTGTGCAAAAGGTATGAAAAATATTGGTCAACTCTAGAACGTCTTGGTCCCTTCCCTACCGCAATGTGGTCCACTTTATGTATTGATCCTCATAGCTTCCGACAGGGTAGTACTACTCCTTGATGGCATCCTGGAATGAATTCCAAGTGGGCGCGGTTGAAAACAATGAGATCATACTTTCATCCTTCTGCTCGCAATAGGTTTCCCACCAATCCTTGACGTGGGGGGTGGCTTTGAGAAGAGCGAAAGTAATCTTTTCCTAGCTGAAAAAATCATGAACAGGAAAAATACCCTTCTAGCAAATTTAACGATTTATCTACAGTGTCTGCATCTATCTGACCCTCAAATATGGGAATGTCAAATTTAACATGTACCTTAAAGGGTGTGGCGCTTCTAGAGTAGCTACTGGAAGTAGATGTGTCACCCTTGGCTAGCCGTTGAATGAACTGGGTAGATTTGTCCATCATCGCATTCCTTTGTCACTCGAGGGCCTCTTCGAGCAAGATATTGATAGGATCTGCTGCCCCCTCGTCTTTATTTTCATCCGCCATGGGAGACCGTTGGGATATGTGAGGCTAGTCTTGCAAAGGTTTGACCAGTTCAAGACCTAACTCCTTATATCCCGACCTCATTGGGGACATGCAAGGAAAAACAGAAAAAGAGCAGACCGCTCTAATACCACTGATCCAGATTTAAACAAGAACGAAATAAAGTACAAAAATAAACACAAATACAGAGAACAGCATAAATAATACTTCATTTCATTAATGGAGATTACTAAAATATGCTTACAAACAGAAATGGAAATAAACTAGCTCGGGCAATGGTAGCTTATCTCTGAGAAGAGATTTGGCGGCTACATGCCTCTAAACTACCTTACAATTAGGCTCAAGGGCGTTTTATTATTGAATAATAAGAGCGAACCCTAAACAACCAAAACCCTAACCCGAGAAGATGTAACACCAAGAGTTTATGGGCCCTGTTGGAGTGAGTTGGACAGCCAACTTCCTGGGGTCGTGACTTGGTCATATTATCTCCGTTTGACGTGCATAATAACCTGTTGGAAAGATCTCTCCGAGGACTACGATAGAAAATATTATTTTAGACAGAAGATTGCTAACGGTATATTTCCAAAAAAAAGTTGTTTATGGCCTCAAAATGGCTCCTCCGAAAGTTTAGGACCCGAAAAACTGCTAAAAATAGTAAACTATGCTACAATTAAGGAAACTGAAAAAAATGAAAGAAGTAATGGTGGAAGTCCAATTGGAATTGGTGGGTGACCACCAATATCCACCTGGATCATTTTTGTACCAACAAATTATTTCCTTATCGGGACCAACAATCACAAGAAGTGGTTCGAAATATGGTATCGAAGATCTTTAAGAAGGAAATTAGGACCGGTGGGATAATTGAGTGGATTGGTTCATGTCAAAGCAGGCCACCCTTCGAAACTGATCTACCTCTAAGGTGAACGAAGAAATATTTTACTCAGAGGCTGCAAGCAATCAGTATGAGATATTCTGGTGCAAATTATTGAAGGAGCTGTACAACTGGTTACGGAGACTAAAAGTAAGAAACCAGCCAGAAGGACCGACATCAGTACGTCACGATTAGGTCCCTACAGATCTCACGGCGCTCCATAGCTTGGATAACAACCTGACGAGGGTAGTAGATTTCTAGGTACAAACTACCATATAGGGGTACGTGGTCGATTTTGCAATAGAGAGCTACCAGCCCTTCTCGAAAGCAGATGTAGTGTTCAGATTGGGGTTAAGAGGAAAACTATTGAAAGAGGTACCCATTTGGATTCAGATGTTGATGGTGGAGGAAGGTTTGATACCTTTCTAATGATTGAGAATGGTAGCGTAAAACTCCAGTACTGGGGGAAGGACCTAAGGTGAAGAACGCTACCATTTGGGGAACTCGGATGTTGCTTAAGGAATGGATATAGAAGGATCATGAAGAGCTAGAGATGTCAGAATGCAAAGGAGAGCGATGATAGTAGAAAGGTGGCAGGAAAGAGCGGTACAGGTGCTGAAAGAGAGAGTCAAGGACCCCACCAAGAAGGAGCGGTGTCGGAGGCTTTGAAGGAGATAAGTAAGATGGAAAAAGACCCAGAGCATGAGAGGTATGTCGACAGGACAGACGGAAGCCTAGAGAACGGTAGGAGTCCTCCCTCCTAGGTCGCAGGGAAGGTGTCAAAAGGAAGTGATTACAACAATCCCGAGGAAGAAATGGAAGATGTGATGTGCGATATGATAAGGCGATTGTTTATGGAGAATGATACTCCAGATAAAATCCGGCAGCCGAATCCCTAGTGTTCACCTCGACCTTCCCCTGGTGGTTTACAATAGCACTAGTAAATTTGTTGCTAAGTTACTTAAAGTGATACATGTACACATTGTGCATGTCAGATATAAGATGGGTTTTGGCACATCTAATAGTAGTGGGACTAGAAGTATTAGTAACATGGGATTTCAAGGATCTTAGTAGCCTCGAGCCCAAGGATCTGTGATCCTAGCATGTACTTTAACCAACATGAAAGGATCCTTTACTAGATATCCTGAGTTCTCCAGTCAGGGGAATGAGGATGTGGAACAACATTGGTACCTATGTGAAGCAATATGGGGAGCTCGCCAAACACCGAACAATGTGAAGTTGATTGAATTCCAGAGTACCCTGAGGGAGAGAGATTTAAGGTGGTTCATCAAATGGGCAGAGATAAATTAGAATCCCTCCATAGATGACATCAAGAAGAGCTTTGTGCAAGAGTTCAAACTACTGTAAACATATCAGCAAGGACTGTTGGAATTGTGGGATATCAAGCAGAAGGAAGGAGAGACTACTTGGGAATTAATGTAGAGGTTCAAATATGCAATCGGCAAGTTAAGCTATACAATAGACCCCAATCACTAGAGGGATTGGTTTATTAAGGTGATCCTACCCCTTACTCGGACCCCCTTAACACAATAAAAGATAGAAACTCTCCAAGATACTCTGGAGCAAGCAATGCGCATAGAGGCTATAGCAAGGTACCCCCATGAGTATCGGGGAGTGTTATAGATCCATTTGGGCACATCAACCCAACCTACAGATCAGTACTATTAGGGCCCATCAAACCCTAATTCAGTTGTTACATTCCCTAAATAAGTAAACCATCATAATGCCTAGCTTCCCAAGAAGTTTCATGACTGAAATCATCCAGAAACTGCCTCTAAGAAGATCAGCGCAGGCAAGCCTTCATTAGGGTGCATTGGGGTTTGGTAATATTCTTATCCATTGGATGCATCTAGAAGTTTCCCAAGTTTATCTACTCCTTTGAGCTCGTATTTGGATGAGGTAGGGAGTTAAGGAACATCAATCCCTTTATCCCTTCCTCCATGGAACTAAATCCTAATTTTGGGAGGGCATTCATTATCACCATTTATGGCATAACTTCCTTCATTCACCTATAAAAAGACCACTCATATAAGTGATCAAGGGCTGGAAATTATTGAATTATAGGGAGATGTTATTAGTATGAGACTTGAGTTGATTTCAAGTATTGTAATGATGTCAAAATGTCTTGCTTGTTATGAGGAGAGGATGGGATTGAACTGGAGGAGTGATTCTGAATCAAGCAAATTGGGTTATAACTCTTCCTTTTACTAATAAAGTGTTCAAAGCTTTTTCCATATGCTTTTGTTATTCATTTATGATTTCATATGTGTATCATGTACTTGATTCCATGCTATGTTTAATCAATAGATCATTATCATATGCTTTGATTGGTTTTTGTCTTCTGTCTGTGTGCAGGTACTCTTCAAGCGGATTAAGTACGGAGAGGAGTGACAGAATTGATAAAGGGAGATAAGGAGTAAGCGAAAGCTACAGGTAGGCTTCTTTATCTCTTATTTAATTTGTTGATCATAGAAAAAGTAGAGAATGCTTTTCACTATTTTTCTAGACTTAGCTACTAGTCTAGGGGTTTAAGAATTTATCCGTAAACACTAAAACTTCCCAAAACAAGGAGGAATGGGATCTCAGGATCCATCAATCATTGGCCTCCAAAACTAGATTGTCAGTCTGACGAAGAAGTTAAAGACTTACAATCAGTTTGGCTGGTGAGACCCAATGTATGGTGCACTCACTGCCTAACAAAGGGTCATGTAGCGATTGAATTCCCAAGACTGAGAGGCACATGTAGTTTAATGGGCCTTGTAGGATCATTAGGGGCCCCACCAACAGCAAGTGTTGCGGTGGTAGGATCACAAGGAGCCTTCCTAGGCTGGAATCCACCAGACTACTCTGAGGTTTGTAGAAGTTATGGACACATTTCGTGACTACGTCCAATATTACAGAAGTACTCCAATGTACCTAACAACAACTACTGTGAGTTTTGTGTATCCACAACTCACCACACCAACCAGTGTCATGCGTTGGATGCCTTAGCAGAGCGATTGGATCAGTCAACATTCAGGATTAATGAAATTGGTCGTGGAAGACAGAGAGGAGGTATGAGAGGAGGAAGAACATGGTATAGAGGACCCGTGAGGTGCTACAACTGCGACCAAGAGGGACACGTCGCAAGGGACTACCCACTCCTAAGAAGGCCTTGGTGCTCTCAATGTAGGGTCAATACACATGCCACAGAAGATTTCCCCGAGCTGATTGCAAGATGGGTTGAAAGGGCTAGGCAACAGGGAACTAACTTGATCAATGCAGAGCCAGGGACTGTTTACATCACCCCACTGTCCAATATAAACATAGTCACCTGAGGAGGTAAGAAGATAGGGGATGATCAAAGAGCATCATACCAACCCTCAATTGTTGGGGTGGCACCCCCAAAGCAGTCATACAACCCTACACAACAGAAGAAATACTATCAAGAAGCAGCCAAGTTGTTTGAGAACTTAACAGAGTCTCAAAAGGAAAAGGTACTGGACTCAGGCCCAGATGTGAGTTCTTGACAAATTAAGGAATGGTTCAGGCTATTCCTATGAATTGTTGATAACGAACAGATGCTAGGGGAGTTGCGCAGGAATCTAAAAGTAGTGTTACCGGAAGAAGAAGCAAGAGAAGGAGCAATCTTAGAAAATCTTCTTGAAAGACATACGAGGAGAGTCCAGAGGAACAAGAAAAGGATCAGTAGGGAATTTTGGATTGATGCTCAAGTTGTAGGATTCCAGATTAAAGATACAATGCTATATCTAGGGTCATATGTTAACATCCTACCCAGAAAAATGTGGGAAGTGTTGGGGAATCTGTAACTGAAGTACTCACCAATTCAACTGCGGATGGAAAACCAATACTGCATCTTACCCATCGAGAGGCTAGAAGATGTGGAGGTAGATCTGGCAGGGGTAAAGACACATGCCAAATTTGAAGTGATAGACATATTGGGCAACAAAGACCCCTACCCAACACATCTTAGTATCGACTAGGTATACGAGAACTATGCCATCATTGACCTTAAAAAGGAGTTTATGGTTTTTGAGGTAGAAGGGGTGTGGGTGATACAACCACTAGATCTGTACCAAGGTCCAAGATTCACTAAACTCGTAGATGATCGAGATGATCTTGGAATGCTAGATCAGTTGTACTGGTTAACTATAGGAAAAAGAGAATACTACATCAATCCCACAGCAGGAGGATCAGTTAGTTAGAGAAGCATACAAAGCTCACAAGTTGGCTCGAAAGCTTCTTGGGATGCTTGGCAGCAAGGAGGATATGAGGTTGATATTATACACTATGCCAAGATATGCCGAGTAAACTAGATTGGAACAGAGGTAAGTAATTATCCAACCTTCCATAGTATAGAATCAGTAAATGTTTTCCTAAATATAGTTCTATAAGGGAAAGCCACAAGGTCCCATTGTTGGACATTGCATTGCAAGACACCCCAGTGTGATGGTGGGGAGCACATCACAACACCCTTCATGACTGGGATAAGATCAAGCAAGCCATGAGGGAAAGGTTTAGGCAAGAAGGAGACCGCCCGCGGGAGATTGTGAAGTATAGGGGGAACTCTGATCCTGAGAAACATCTAGAGAACTGCATAGAGAGATGGAGAAAGGAGTGAGTCCCAAAGGATTTATGGGTACACATGTTCATACATACCTTGGGTATGATTCCCCAAGCATGGTATATATAGGAATAACTTCGAAGGCGAACCAGAGACTGGGACATTATGGCTAAACAGTTCAGTAGCAGTTTCTCATTCAGAGACAGTGATCGACCATTCACTGAAGCCCTACATGCCATCAAAAGAATTATTTTCACTGCAAGATAATTGTGGGAAGGGTGCATCAATGAGAGGTTCTTACAACACTTCTATGAATCAAGGTATCTGAAGTTCATGGCTTGCGGCAACGTTAATGCAAATCCATATGAGGATTACTTGGAAGGACTCAGGCACTTGATGTTTCAAGAAACTGAAGGAGAACGAGACATTCAAGAGGGAATTGCAATGGATGCCTCTCACTTGCTCCTAGAAAAGATGCAGAAGAAAAAAATTGGTTCAGAAGATAGACCTAATATGGTGTCCATTAGGGATTATTGGGATGAGAAAACAACTAAAGAAATTTTTTATTTGTTGTGTGAGTATGAGGACCTATTCCCAACTTCGGTCGCTGAGTTGAAAGGAATAAAAGGGGACATTGGGGAAATGAAGATTATGTTTAAGTCGGACACATGACCAATAAATCATAAACCATATAGGATCAACCCAAGGGTAAAATAGAAGGTCAAGAAGGAGATTGATAAGATGTTAGAAGCAGGACTTATATTCCAAGTAGATGAGGCAGAATGGATTAGCCCCATTGTAATACAAAATAAGAAGGATGCCATAGAAATCAGGGTCTATGAAGATTACAGGAGCCTAAAAAATGCATGTGTACATGATCCATTCTCGACGCCTTTTAGCAATGAGGTCTTGGATAACGTTGTGGGGAATGAAGCATACTCCTTCACCGATGGGTTCTTTGGATACCATCAAGTCCGCATAAAAGAAGAAGAAAAGAAGAAAACAATGTTCACCATAAAATGGGGATCTTACGCATATCATGTCATGCCATTCGGTCTGAAGAATGCACCTGTTGTTTTCTCCCTAATTGTCATAGATTCCTTCAGGGACTACATCCACTGATTCCTAGAAGTATACATGGACAATTAGACAATCTACAGTTTGTTGAAGAAGAATACCAACCTACTTCGAGTGATGTTTAATTGATGCAGACATCTGCAAATCTATTTAAACTTGAAGAAATGAATCTTTGCAATTCCATTCAGAACACTACTAGGCCATATTGTTTGCAAGGATGGTGGTTGCATGGACCCCGCAAAGGTTTCAGCAATCAAAAATATGGACCCACCAACCTTTGTGAAGCAGTTTCAATCAGCACTAGGCCACACAGGATATTATGGGTGATTCATCCACAACTACGCATCCATTACCTCTCCCATAGAGAGGCTGCTAAAGAAAACATAATCATTCAAGTGGACGGAGGTTTGTCAAGTAGCACTAAACATGCTAAAGGAAAAGCTGGTGAGCTCTCCCATTTTGGTATATCCAAACTGGGATAAATAGTTCCATGTACACATTGACGCATCAGGAATTGCATTAGGTGTATTATTGGCGTAAGCAGGAGAAGGGAACTTAGATCACCCAATCTACTTCACCATTTGGAAGCTACCAACCAAAGAAAATAACTATACTAGAACAAAAAGAGAAGCATTGTTCATGGTATACTCATTACAAAATTTCAGGCACTATCTACTGGGAGCTCCATTCAAGTTCTTCACGGACCATTCATCTTTGAAATATCTGGTCAATAAGCCAGTCCTGGAAGGAATAATTTGCAGATGGTTGTTGTTATTCCAAGAGTTCACGTTTGAAGTTGTTATCAGACTAAGAAGATTAAATGTGGTGCCATATCACCTTTCAAGACTGGATTCAAGGGAGAATGCAGGGTCACAGCATGACCAACTACCAAATGTTGATTTTTTCTGCATAGAGACCATACTAGATTACTTGGAGGAGATCGTTGCTTTCCTGGCGACAAGGCAGTGCCTAGAAGGATACACAGTAACGAAAAAAAGGTACCTAGTAGTACGAGCAGCAGACTATCAGCTAATTGTTGGGCATCTATACAAGCTAGGAAATAATCAAGTCCTGTGACATTGTCTCCTTCAGCACAAAAGGCACGAGGTGCTATGGGAATTCCACGTTGGGGTTGCGAGGGGGCATGTCGGCGAAAAGGCTACTGCAAGTAAAGTCTTATAGGTAGGGTTGTGGTGGCCCACCCTCCAAAAGGAAGCTAAGGAATATGTAAAGGAATTTGATGTTTGTCATAGGGTCAACAAGCCATCGCATCGGGATGAATTACCTTTACATCCAGTACACACAGTACAGATTTTTGAAAAATGGGTAGTAGACTTCGTCGTTTCGATTACGTCACCAACACATCATTCTCACACAAGAAATATTATCATAGCTACCGTGTACCTCACTCGGTGGGTAGAGGAAGCGCTAGTAAAGGACTGTACAGCTGATACAATTGCGAGGTTCATCTTCGAAAACATAATATCCAGGTTCAGGTGCCCAAAGATCCTAACCAGCGATCAAGAGACTCACTTCATAAATTAAACAGTTACATCTCTCCTGAAGAATTTATTGGTCCAACATCATAAGAGTAGCCCTTACCATCCTTATCCTAATGGCACAGTCGAGGCTTTCAACAAGATACTTGAGAAGGGTCTAACAAAGATTGTTTCAGCAAATCGAGATGACTAGGATGAGTGGGTGTCAGCCACGTTGTGGGCATACAGGACGATGGTAAAGCGGTCACAAAAACAAACACCATTCCAATTCGTGTACGGGAGAGAAGCGGTAGTAACAACGGCATTCACTGTACCAAGCATCTTCATTTCTCAGGCTACTAGAATGACAAACGATGCATCCTTACAAAAGAGGTTGGAGGAGCTAATGGAGTTAGATGAATCAAGGTTTTTAGCTTAATTCCACCAATCAGTCGAGCAATGCAAACAGAAGGCTTGGAATGACAGGCACATTAAGAAAAATCCTTTCGTAGTTGGAGATCATTTTCTGTTATATGACAGAAAATTTCAGAAGTTCTTGGGCAAGTTGCAAATGCATTGGTTGGGTCCATTTATATTTGTGAAGATCAAAGAGTCTGGTGTGGTGAAGTTAGCGCAACTAGACAGAATATTGTTACCAGGATGGGTGAATGGTGCATGCCTGAAACCTTTCCACAAGTCCAGAGTCATATCATCAAATTGAAGGGGTCTCAGAAATGGGCCCATAGGTAGGTTTAGATTCAATAACACTTAGTCATTCACATTTTCATTTCTTTTCCAACAATAAATCACGCATGTCAATTCGGTGGCGACATCAATGTCATGACACCGCAACCTACTTATGGTTAGGGTAGGTGGTCACACACTTTATGAGTCTTATCCGTTGTACTCAGAGTCTTTTCCATAATAAGTAGGAAATAATACACCTGTCAGATAAATTTCTGTAGGATCTTTTCCCGTTATGGAAGAAATTAACTAATAAGTATCTGCCATTCTGGAAACTTTGTTACCCATACGCTCCACTTTTTCCTTTCCCGTGCTACGTCATCTGAGTTAAGTCCAGGTCAAGCGACGAAAGAGTAACATGATTGAGTCTGCATAGGGAAAGTTTTCATAGTAATTAGTTAGCTATTCTAGTCAGAAACATTATGTCGAAGCTAGTCTACTTGATCTGCATGGCTACAAAGAAGTTCCAAAGTTTCAAATGTAGGTGGTAGAAGAGTATGAATTTTAATCTTAGCATCAGTAGCAGTAGAAGTGCAGTAGTTATCAACCTCTAGTAACCATAATTTATCAGAGGCATAGCAAAATGAAAAAGGCCATCGTATCAATCCCTGAGGATAAATTGGATGAACACAGTGAAAATCTCGAAAATCTATATGGCAAGTATGATAAGGCAATAGTAGTGGATAATGATCTTTTCGACTGTTTCCAATTCCCAACCTTAAAATGAGAAGTCTAGACAGAGAAGGTTCCCAAGGGGGATGGTACCAAGGTCACAAGAGTTACATATACATTCAAGGGGCTTTAGCACTCAACATTGACCAACCTCAAAAGTTTACAAATTTTTGGGACACAATTGGCTGCAATGAAGTGTACCAACCTCCTTGTAAGCAGGATGCATGGCGGGTCATTGTGGCTAGATAAGAAATACCCAATTCATGTAGATGAAATCCATTGATTAACAAGACTCTCGGTACCCGAGTGGCCACAGAAGAAATGGAAGTCGACTCAATAGAGTGGTACACCAGGTCACTCCAGGGTAATGGCACTCAAATGTCCTCAGGGGTATCCTTACTCCTAGGGTCAGGCCCACTTCCAAGTGAGGATCCGATCACCTCCACACTACAGTCTACAGGAACTGAACCCTTCCAGCCCACTTTTTATATAAATTTCCTTGTAGTCCCAGACCCCGTTATTATTCCACCCACTCCTTAGTTCACCACAACATCCCAGCCAACCACCTCACCCTGCACCCACTATAAAAAATCCATTGCCAGCTGCCTACCCTTTTAAAGTAACTTCCCATATCCACACAACATGCATACAAAGACTCTCCAACATTGGTCATCCTTGGAGTTGTTTGGATTCATCCAAGAGGTTGTGTAGCAAGCAGAGAGAATACACAACGACCTCGTCCAAGAGCATAAGTAGCAGAAACAACAGTTGCAGGTGCTCATAAAGGAAAGAAATCAGCTCAAATAGGTAAACCAGGACCTCCAGTCACAAGTAAGCCAAGTCACTGATAAGCTTCAAGTTCTCTGGCCAAAAAAATTTTACCTTGTTATCGAAGATCCAGAAGATTTTTCATCCTGCACATTGGTTGACTGCTGCGACCACATTTAGGTAGTGTGCTCGGGCTTGCTAGCCATAAACACTGAGTTGAATAAGAACTTAGAAACAGCCAGATCGTCACTACCTAATTTGACTGCGAGCTCCACCTAGGAAATTGACCAGAATCTCACCACTGTTGTCGCAATAAAGTAGTCCCTTACTGAAGCCCTCATTGATGGATATGACCTAATGGACCGGGTACATGATTGGTCGAGAACCCTGGCTCAAAAGAATCAACTGGTCTACCCTCTTCATGAGCAGCTACAAAAATACATCGCAGATAGAAAAAACTACATGGACTCAGTTCGACCGTAGCAGATTGATGAAGAGATCGCCTCCATCGAGGCCAAGTCCAGCAAATAGAGGAAGAATCTGCAAAGACCAAAATGAAGGAATGTGCCCTCTGACCACTGGTCCACTGCCATGTTCTTGCTCTACGGGAGGTCTGCAACAACATTGAAGCACAGTGGAGCACACTACACAGCAGTAGACCAGATCAGCCAACCTCCATCACGACGGACGATTTCATTCAACAATCCAACCCCATCACGACTGCATGGCAAGCAGCACTTGATGATTACACCTGCTTCCAGTAAGAAATGGCCATGGATGTCCCTAAATTGAGGCCTTCATTTGGAAAACAAGTCCAACCTTTGATTGAAAAAGAAGGCCAACATGTAGCAGAAGCAGCCAAAGTAGTAGCCCCACAAAAGGAAGGACTCGCACAATAGTAGGCAGGAACAGCGGAAACATCAGCAGCACTAGAGACCGGACCCATGATACTCGAGATATATTGACTTGGGGACAATTCAAAGAACTGTGGTCGGGCTTGTTAGGGCCTTTGTTTTGAATTTTGAAGTTTTATAGGAACCAAGGTGAAGAACAGGTGGCGAGAGCAATGGTTGAGTTGCGGAGATGACAACCAAGGATGGAGACAAGGACATATAGCAAATAGGAAGTTGCAGCAAGGTGGTGAGAACAAACAAGAATAGCTGAGTGGACAAGAGGGAGGGCGGAAAGAAGCCAAGGGTAAGGGAAATCGAACAAAACTAGCAGTGGGGACGGTGAAAGAAAAGATAAAAGCAGAAGATAGCAAGGGAAAGGGGTTGGTATCCGATAGAGGTCAAAAATTTAGAAGAACAGGGTCCTGAGGACCTAAGAAGTCATGGAAGGGCCCGAGCTAGACTCGAGTAGAGGGCTAAGGCATCTCGTGTTTATGTCATTCCATGTGTTTGATGAAAGGCTTTGTGCCTTATGTATTTTGTATTGAATGCTCATTATGTTGATGTTAATGAATGAATGAGATAGTTTGGATATCATATTATGGCCAGGTGCATTGTTCTAATTTATGGACTTGCTCAAATTTTAATTAATGGGTGTTTGCTTGATGAATATAATGATCGTAATACTATGATGTTGTGATGAATCATCTCTTTGAGCTATTGATGGTTGATGTTTGGATCTCCCTTGATACCCCTCCAACCCTTCCTGTCTTCGATCACGGCACACCTCGGGTGAGACTCCTTACCCCTCAGGTAAGGTGAAAATTTCGGTGTTTTCCTAGACTACAGCGAAGCCTTGTTGACCCCTTGTGCCTAAACCCAGGGTCTCTTCCCTAATAACATTTTTGTGCCAACAAGAAGGCTTATGCACCTCCAATATCTGTAAGGAAAAATTGTGTCATGGTAAATAGAATTTGAAAGACTATTTTTTCTTCTTTTGCAGATGCATAAATCAAAGGTAAATTTTTGCCAAATCTGTGGATGACCAACTAAGGATTGCATCCTAGAAGGTGATGAAAAACTGAGAGTTGTGTGCATGCTTTGTGGCAATGTTTTCTATGAGAACCCTAAAATGGTTAAAGTCTTTTTAATTTTTTTGATAATTCAAAAGATTTTTTTATTAGTGGGCATCTATCCAATATTTCAGAAAATATTATATCAAAAAATAAATTGCTTTTATTTTTTAGTGCACCCATCGTTAACCGTATAAAGCGTACCGATACTCATGCATGTGCAGGAAGGAAGGTTTTATCTCCATGACTTTATCACTTAACAGCTGGAATATAGGAATCAAAGCTACCATCACTCTGCAGTTGCAATAGAGCAATCACATCTACTAATTCTTAGGACTTAGAGTAGCAAGGGTGCATCACGTGAATTTCCCTCTACGCGCTTACTGGTCCCGAAGTCATCAATTTGAACTATCCCAACCAATGTGCGATAATTAAATCAGCGTGGAGAGTAACTATATTTGTAACTAAATAATAACAACTAATAATAATGTAGGAATATAGATTTTGTCAAAGTGAGCTTAATAACTAGCCTTAGTTTTAATATTATCTGAATAGAAACCCTGTAATTGCTCATGTAAAATGTAGTACAAAGGTCAGTTCAAATTTCACTCTCGTGTTTAAAAATGTTAAGAATAACTATTTTTTATTAATGGGTTCATCACTGCCTATTTAAAAATTTTCTCAGAACTTTGTTTTGAACAGTCAACAAATAGTGGACTATGGCAAAATATAACCTTCCTAAACTTTAATATGTATTGAACAGCGAGGTGGTAAGCATTCATTTCCTAGTAAATTCACATTAAGACCAATATCATTCAATAAATGATTGGCCATTCGGCAAAGGATATAATACAAATGAACATGCCTGGTTCAAATGAGGAGGCTAAGGACGCTGACAGAGTTCTTGTAGCAGCGACAAGGTGCAACCAACCTTGGCACCAACCAACTAACATTGTGTAGAAATCCTGCAAAACCTCCTCTAGCACCAACCAACCCTGCAAAATAACCAACAAAAAATTAACAAGTCTGCAAAAAACCATAAATTAAAAAAATTAAAAAATTAAAAATAAAAAAAAATAATAATAATAATAAATAAATAAATAAAAAATAAAAATATGGAAAAAATAATAAGTCATGCACATACGTGTACTTGATCGTTTCCTCCAATGCACTGATGGGCCAACCGAACTAACAGCGCAATAAAAAAAAATAACAATAACAAACTAACAATACAGAAAAATTTTCAACGGCATCAGGGCCCTCATATATATAGACTTTTTTTGGCTGAAAAAATAGTTTGGTCGAATATATAGTTCGACCGAATTATTTGTTCAATTGAATTATTTGTTTAGCCGAAATAGATAGTTTGGTCGAACTATTTTATTGCCGATTTTTTCACCTCCGAAAAAAAATATGTTTAAGGGTTGGTGTTAATCTAAACAACCAATTGTTAGGTCGAATGTTAGTATAATAGTTCAGCTGAATAAATATAGAAAATTCGGCCAAAGAAAATTTTGGTTCAACCGAACAATTGAGATTGTGAATTTTTCAGGGCCATTTCTCACAAAAGTGTAACCCAGCTTCATGTTTTCACCCTCATCTTTTGTTGTAGTAGAAGTTTGTTTCCTTTGTTACTTTGCAGAGAAAAGCGCTACTGGCATGTTCAATTTTTTTAGCATTGTCTTATTATGCAAAGCATCTGAGTTTTTCGTTTCGTATAGGTGCATGGAGTCTTGAAATGTTTGTAGCTCTTCATGTGTAAGAGAGGAATTTGTCCTTGACATTAGGATTTTCCAATCTTCAAGTGTAGGTGTTCCATTTCTAAGGTATGTGAGGATCTGGCATAAAGAAAACTGGGAAGGGTTAGCACCTTGCTGGCAAAGAGTAGTTGAAAGTGTTATGAATGTGTTGAAGTTGCGCCAAAGCAAAATGCCACATGATGTGCCAACATATAGAGGAATTTACTTCATAGGTGGTAGTTGGCCTAAATCTCCAACAAGGATAATCGAGCGATTACTGAATGGTGCATTTCGATGAAGGGGGAATGCCTCTCTTAGGCAATAGTCAAAGCGGGAAAGCATTTTTGGACTGATGAAGCTCATCCACGAATGAGGATGGACTCTACATGGCAGAGCTTCTCTTGCAAGTGTAGGAGTGACTGTCCTTCAAGAGGATTCATTGATTGGATAGGGATATGAAGGGCAGAGTGGATTTAAAAGGAAATTTATGTTGAAAGCTGCAACACTGGTGGGTGCAAGTAACAAGAAATGGTTTGCGCTTGTTGGGGAGTTTTCCACAAATGCACATTGCAGAGATCTAATTAAATGAGATTTTCTTGTCCCAATTGTCCGTTGTATGATGATTTTGAATGGGGGTTTTGGTGAAGGGTTTTTGAAGTGAGAAAGAACAATGGTAAAAGTTTTTTTTGAGTGGGAGAGAAGGTGTGATATTGGGGAAGGTTTGAAAAAGGATGATGTTGGTTTTAAATGTTTGAGCGGTTGAATTCAATGAATTTTATGGTAGTTTCTTGCAAGTGGAGAGGGATAGAAGTATGCGACCAATTGTGGTTAGCATCGAAGTCACGATGGCCAATCATTTCAAGGTCATCAATTTCAATGTTGTAGCCTGGGTGGATGTGAGAGAGGATTTTCCATTCATTCATTTACATGGGGTCAGGAGGGGGATTGGAAGGAGTAGCCATAGGAGTAGATTTATCTTCAAGCTATGGGGTTTGTGGGTTTTCATATTCTTGATGAACATGCCATGGTGTATATGTCCCATTATTTTGTTCCCAGTGTGCAATTATTTCCTCATCGATGGAACCAGTGTCATTTGGAAGTGTGCGGAAAGGGAAATACAATAGTATTTCACTCCAAAAAAAAGTGGCATAACAAGGATCATGAGAAGAAGGGATGGAAATGTATCATAGAAAAACATGTACAATCATTGGAGGGAATATTTGTTTCCATTAGCTTTTCTTTTGGAAAACATAAAATAACCAAGAGCGTGCATCTTTAAGGAGGGGCAACAATTCCAGTGAAATAGGTCTATTCATGTATGCAAGGATAAAAGTTGGTGTCAAAAGGGGATTCTCATAATCATGAGAAACACATATGAAAGCAGTGATGTTAACATTCAAAGGAACAAATGTATGACTACAGAGTGAGAGGGGTAGTTTTTGTAACATATGGCATACTTCTTGTGCACCAATGTCTCTATCTGTAATGGTTTTTGTAAGGAGTTTCTCGACTATAGTAATAGTAGGTTCTTCTAGAGTAGCATTTTGCGAGAGACATGATAACATTTGGTGGTAGCTCTCTAATCTTGTTTATTCTTTTGCTAAAAACTTTGAAATATAGCTTAACACAACATGGCATGATAGAACGGGTTCACAATCAACATTTTCTCTCTAGATAGAAAGTATATCGGCATTGTGGATATTCAATCTATCATCATTGCAAGAAGGGATATAGGTTTTTCTACCTTTATCATCAATCAAAAGTGAAGATGTGGAGTTTAAGTCCCACGGTACTCCATATCAACAACTAAGAACATTGTCTTTTTTGCGAAGGCGGGAAGATTCATGACACTTTGTGTGACATAGAACACAGTTGACAAGCTCTTCATAGTCTTCAAATCGAGTCGACGTGAAGATTGATGTTGTGTCAAGAAGACATGGGTTATGAATTGTTGATTGGTGAAGAACAAGATTGTGATGTTGGGGTGTTGTGGATTCCAATCAATTACGTAGTGATCAAAATATTTATGAGCATCAGCAACTTTTGTTTCATTGTTCCAATCGAGAGTGTCCATATTTGGTGCATCTTGCAACCAAAGGAAGCCATGTATGTGTGTGGATCCTCTATGTTTCCATTCGTACCTAAATATGAGATGAAAGTCAAAAATGGTTCAGACATTTTTGTAATGTATAAATTAATGCAGAGAGAATGTAACACCCTCCTCACACATCTACCCAAGTAACTAGCCAACTAGGGTAAACATGCGATGAGAGGCTACTATGATTGGATTAGACCTCCTAAGTGACCTTAAGGGAGTGGAATCGACGGAAACATCACACACAGTCATCCAACATCAGCTTCAAGACCCACAAAAACCAATCCAACACTTCAAACAGCTTTCGCTTGGGTCCTACTAAAGTTTTGACCATCTTAGGCCTCATTCGCTCCCATGTTATAAGCAAGAAAGCATCCAGAGACCCAAAGTCGCTCTCAAAGGCTTGCCTTCCAGTAACCAGAGACTAAATTTGTCAGTGCTATGCCAGCAACTCCAGGATTTGAGCCACTTTTTCAGGCCCATAGCCCAGTCACTGCCTAGAATGGAATGATAACTCGGGAATAGTAAAAGAACAAGGAAACAATGATGCAAAAGTAATAAGTTGAACAAGACCTTCATCAGAACCCTACTAGCCATGCCCGACATTTTGTCAAACGTATCATTAACATGTAACCTACAAGTGTAAACAACATAATTAAGTGTAGGGATGTGATACTTATCCGAGAATCACTATGAACCATTGTTCCCTCATTTCATTTTTTGCATTATCATCTATTAGTCCATAGATACATTATACATTCATTTACAAGTAAAAACATGCTAAGAGCCATACATAGTCGTTGACATAAAACATACATATAACCAGCATAATAGTGATAGAACTATCATAAGCATATCAACCATGAAATCCACATATACATCAATACATTTGCACATGAAAATCAAGGGAATGAATTTCTCATTAATGAATGCAACAAAACCAACAGAAGATGGGAATACCACATTCCACCCAACCATAGAATGGTTGAGCTAAATCTCTCTTCATCCATTCACCCCCGTGCCATATTCCAAGCATGAATCTGGGACTCAAATCAAAAGAACCAACCAAGGCATACCAAGGCTAAACCATCTCACCCTCATCAATAGAAATCAGGCTTTATCGTAATCCATCCTAGATCACTAGGTCAACATAATGAACACATCATAACAGGATTTATTGTTATCTCCACCTGATCACTAGGCCAAAAAAGCATGGATTCCATTGGATTTCTCCACCTAAACCATGAGGAATTTTCCTATCTCCTAGTCTATCAGGATTTACCATAATCCAAATTCAGTTCACTAGGCCCTAAACCGAGACCCCAATCTCTAAGGCTTTATCGCAATCCATAGTGGATCACTAAGCCCTAAACCGAGACCTACTCTCCAGGATTTACCGCATATCCAAATCTCAGGATTACTAGGCCCAACGGAGAGCAAACCACCTCTTGGCTTTACCGTATATCCTGTCATTCACCAGCAAGGATTCCTAGGCCATCTGAGGCAACACAAAATATGGCTTTACCGCAACCCACAATCTGGTTCAGGAGTTACTAGGCCATGTGTTCTATCATTTCGGGGATCCATCTCACTCAAATTCGAATCCATCCGGCAATCCATCCCCACCAAAACATGAGAACCCCATCACACCATGGTTATCCGAAAATGGAAAGGCTAGGATGAAAACACTGTTACACCTAGAAAAACCCATGCCACAACAGCAAAAGAACCACATCCAATACCATGCATGCCAAATCTAGCAAGGAAAATACACGTGCAAGTCGATACCTACAATGAAGTTTGTTGTAGTTACTTGATCCTGCCTTTCCCTGCTTGATATTTTCTTCCTCTTTCCTTCTTTCCCTTTCTTGCTCCAATGCCAAAATGCTCCAAGAAAACTCTAAGTATCCTAGAGTGAGATAGAGAGAGAGAGAATAATGAGAGAGCTCCAAAACTGAACTAACAATAGGCTACCAACTGATCCTCAGAAGCCTTTTTATGAATGAGGCCTCTATTTTCTTCATTTTCCATTATGTTCCTTCTATTTCCTCCTTACATGCAACATGTGACCTTTCACCTCCCTTTTCTCATAATTTCCATTATTTTTGTAAATAAATGTGCCAAAAATGCCATTTTTCCTTTCCAAATCCTTAGTCATTGCCTTTGCCAATTTCCTTAGCCATAAACAACCAAATGAAAACCCCCTAGGATGTATTGCCCAACATTTAGCTTGGAACAAGTGTCCCATCAACTGTGGTTATTATTTTTTCCTTTATTAACTTTTATTACATGGAATTGTCACTAGGGTTGTTACAAAACCCTCCCCCTTGGGGAACACTGTCCTCAATGTTAGTCCACACCAAGACCTCAGCAAAACTGCTGAAAAGCAAACATACTGCCCATGGAAATTTATAACATAGCTTAATTCAATATTTACAATGATCACCCTACTGAAATCAAACCAACATAACAACATAATTACATGACATCATAATGACATGATACCCATACGGCTTATTCGAGCTTCATAACTTAGCTCATGGTGGTATTTACATCCATATACATATGTACATATAGCAATATCATCAAAACATATACCAAAACATATACTAAGACATTATGAAAATCACACCAAAAGACCATGCCAAAACTGCTTTCCCTCAACCGAAAAACAAGGAAGGATACATAGACCGCATCTCATCCGCCATCTCCCATGTAGCTTCATCAAGCCCGAAGTGCTTCCACTGCACTTTAACTTGCTCGATTTCTCGATTCCGAAGCATGAGCACCTTTTTCTGCCAAATACACTAAGGCTCCGGTTAGAATTCTCCATCTAGTTCCAACTGTAATACAAACCAGTCAATCACATGATCAAGATCTTTAACATACTTCTTAAGCAATGATTCATGAAAAACATCATGGAATTTCATTGTCAGAGGTAGTGCAAGTCGATAGGGTACTGGCCCAATCCTCTCAGTGATACTGAAGGGTCCACAAAATCGTGGTGCAAGCTTAGCACAAGATCCAATCTGCAAGGAGATCTTCTTCGGTTTGATGCGTAATTACACCTAATCCCAAACTTGGAACTCCTTGAAAAACATGTTATGATTTGCATAGATTTTCTGCCTATCCTGTGTTGCCTTTAGATTCTTCTTTATAACCTACATTTCTTGTTCCATGTCTGCCAACATCTCTGTTCCAATCAACACCCTGTTAACCGGATCACTCCAACTGATGGGAGTATTGCAACTCCACCCATACAATGCCTCAAAATACTCATCCTCAATGACTCTTGATAACCATTGTTGTATGCGAACTCTACTAATGGAAAATACTCCTCCCATTTCCACTGTTGATGCATCACATACATCCTCAACATGTCCGCCAATATCCTGTTGACCCTATCTGTCTGCGGATGATAAGTTGTACTGAAGGCCAACTCTGTGCCCAAATGTGCAAATAACTCTTTCCAAAACTTGGAAGTGAACTTTGCATCCTTGTCTGACATAATCTTCTTTAGAACACCATGCAACCTGACCACATCTCTAATGAATACCTGTGCTACTTCGCTAGCTGAGAATTTTGACTTCACTGGAATGAAATGTGCAACCTTTGTCAACATGACCTTGATAACCATGATGGAATCATGATGTTTCACTATTTTCGACAACCCTATAATGAAGTCCATGGAAATGACCTCCCATTTCCACTCTGGAATTGTGATCGGCTGTAGCAGTCCACCTGGATGTTTGAACTCTACCTTCACTCATTGATAATCAAAACACCTAGCCACAAACTTTGCTACATCCCTCTTGAGATTCGGCCAATAAAAAAAAAATCTCCACTGTAGTCAGCATCTTTTGATAACCCGGATGACCTGAATAAGGTTTCACATGAAACTCTCTGAAGATCACCTTCTTAAGCTCGTTGTTATCTGAGACATATATCTTGTCTCTAAATTTGACCAATCCATCTATTGTAAGATAATGATCCATAACCAATGAACTTGCACCTATACCTGTACTTGTACATGTGCCTGTACTTATACTACCACTTGTACTTGTACCACTACATGTAACTATACTTGCACTTGTACTACCACTTGTACCTATACCAGTACCCTACTGCAACCTGTGCACAGCTCCATATACATGACATCCTACTGACCTGCTTGCAAGATCCTATCTTGTAGATCTATCCCATAGGAGCTCATAGTTGCCAAGTGATTTACATGTACTTTCCTACTGAGAGCATCTACCACCCTGTTCTCTTTTCCTTTGATGTAGCTGATCTCAAAATCAAACTCACTAATCGTGGCCAACCATCTAGCCTGCCTGGCGTTCAGATTTGGCTATTCAAATAAATACCTCAACCCAATATGATCACTCATCAATACAAGCCTCCTGCCAAGAAGATAGTGTCTCCACATCTTCAATGCATGTATAATCGCTACTAACTCAAGATCATGTGTCGGGTAGTTCTGCTCATGCTCATTCAGTTTCTGCGACTCATAGTATACCACCTATCCATCCTGTATAAGGACTCCATCAAGTCCTCTGTTGCAAGCATCCGTGCATGCTACAAAATCTTTGTCCAAATCTGCAATGGTGCATGTGTCAACAACTTCTTAATTTGCTCAACGTTAGCCTCACACTCCTCTATCCATTCAAGCTTCTTACCTTTCCTCTGCAATGATGTGATAGGATAAGAAATTTGTGAGAAGTTCCTAATGAACCTCCTATAGTAGCCTTCTAACCCCATGAAAGATCTCACCTCATCCACATTATTAGGAGCTACCCACTCCATGATGGCCCTTATCTTCTCTGGATCTACTACAATGAACTCCTTAGAGACAACATGTCCCAAGTAATGTGCCTCAGTTTGAAAGAAATTACACTCGTTGAGTTTAACATACAACTGATGCTCCCTCAGCAATGCTACTAAATGTTCGGCATGCTCTTCCTCATTTTTAGAATAGACCAATATATCATCAATGAACACAATGACAAACTTATCTAGATATGGATGCAACACACTATTCATCAAGCACGTAAATGTAATTAGAGCATTAGTTAATCCAAATGGAACAACGACAAACTCATAATGCCTATACCTGGTCCTAAACGTAGTCTTGTAAATATCCTCCTCTTTTATGCGTACATGATGGTATCCCTATCTCAAGTCGATCTTGGAGAACAATGTTGCTCCCTTCAGCTGATCGAACAAGTCATTAATCCTCGGCAACGGATATCTGTTCTTGATGGTCACTTTTTTCAACTGCCTGTAGTCAATGCATAATATAAGAGTTCCATCTTTCTTCTTCACAAACAATATAGGTGCACCCCAAGATGATACATTTGGCCTAATGTATCCCTTGTCCAACATTTCCTTCAAATGTAGCTTTAACTCAACCAACTCAGGTGTGCTCATCCTGTAAGGGGCTTTTGATGCTGGAGTTGCCCCTAGCACTAACTCAATCAAAAATTCTACCTCCCTGTGTGGTGGAAACTTTGTAATGTCCTCAAGAACTACATCCTGAAACTGCTGCAAAATTGGGTACCTACTCAACACGTCTTCATCCTCAACCTCCTTACCCTTATCACTAGAAATGTGTACTGCAAACAACATACACCCTTTCCTGTGGCTACGCTTTGCTTGCATAGTTGTCACAATCCTAACTAATGTGGATTTCTTCTTACCCAACAAGACTCTTGGTTCCCCATTGTCATCAACACACTCAATAGCTTTGTCATAATAGTCTACCTTGGTTCTATGAAGATACAACCAATCCATGCCCAACAACATATTGTATGATCCCAACGGTTGTACATTTTGATGTGTTGCGGTAGGCATGCCATTCAAATCAAATGGACAAGCTCTTACCTAATCATGAACTCGCTTCTTTGTACTTGTAGCCAACTGCACTAACCAAGACTCTACATGTAATTCCTTACTCAAACCACACTTATCCACCAAATCAATACTAACATAGCTATAATTAGATCCAGGGTTAATCAAAATATAAATAACTTAAACACAAATCTTACTATCCATCTCAATGGTAGATGCCTAGTGTTCTGCCTGTTTTTTGTCCATTACTACATAAATACGAGGAATACTCTGGCCAACATCCCTAACAGTCTGTGCCTCCTGTGCATTGTATATGTGAGGCCTACCACCCTAATTCTATGGAAAATCTATCTTAAGGTGTTACTTGCCACATGCCCAACACTCCAACTGACCAGTACCAACAACTTTATGATGTTGTGACTCATGTCCCTATCTAGCTACATTAAATCTCTTTTGCGGTGCCACATTCTCTTTCTCATCTTCATGTTGAGGCCTTTTCCTCTTAGGCTTCCATTTACCTTTGTCTTTTCCCTTCCATCCTTGCTGAGATTCTGTCTTACGCTTTGATTGTTCATAACAATGCTTCAATTTCCCAATAACTTCCTCAAGTGACCGAGGCTCATCATACTTAATCCGATATCTAAATTCTAATGGCAAACCATTGACAAACCATTGAACTTTAGCCTTCTCATTAGTAAGATACGGTGCATACCTCAATAGCTCCAGAAACTTGGTCATGTACTCTTCGTCTGTCATCAATCCCATCTTTAGCTCATATTACGCTTAATCCTTACTATCATAGTACCTTTCTAACAAGTACTTCTTCCTGAAAAGCCTCTTGAACTCCCTCCAACTCAAGACATCTGTCCTAATGTCTCTGACCCGCTTAACATCTTCCCACCAAATGTTTGCTTTACCTTTAAAGTTGAAGAGCGTTACTCTAGCCTTTATGTTATCTGTGTACTCATGCAACTCAAATAATTTGTTCATCCCAAGTATCGAAGCCTCTGCATCTTCTAGTTTATTCATATCTCCATCAAGAGTAGGTGGCTTCACTTTCTTAAACTCATCTGGTATGTATCCCCTATCATTCCTCCTATAATGATGAAAATGGTGATGATCATGATGTCTATCAGAACTAGAATTAGAATAGTATATGTATCCATCACCTCTCCTATCCAAAGTATCCAACAACCTGCCATCTCTTACCGTATTAGATACATCTAACCTATGGCTACCATGAGACCTACTTCCATATACCCCATTAGTTCTATCCTCATGTCCATGGCTAATTCTAAGTAGCCCTTGTCACTGCAAGTCTGACAAACTCTGAAGAAGTATAGCATTAACCTCTACTTGTTTCTCTTGTTCTTGTATGATCCGGTCATTATCTGCCTTACAACTCCTTATCTCTTCCTTCAAGCTCCTCAATGTATCTTCCAAATCAGAAGTGTGCCTCGCACCACATTGTTGATCTGATGCATAGGGAGATTCTATGTAGTCTACCACCTTGCTAGCCATTTGATCTTTTTCCTGCAATGCATAATATGTCAGATAAACCAAATCACAATAAATCAACATACCTTAGTATAGCTTGAGTAGGTTACCTCATCTGCAAGATCAACAAATCGACGTGACACATGTATAACATAAACACAACAGCATATAGAAATGCAAAAATAAATGCATCAACACATAAACATCATTCTAGGTAGGGTCCAGTCATCAATGCAAGGCCATATCAACAATGCATTCTATGACCTCATGCATGACAAAAACCATTACTCCATTATATACATTGTCGCATGCAACTATCAACATGCATAAGCATTGCCAAATCAACTACACATACGCATAAGCACATGTAGTAGAGCATAAGCGATCAATTCTTGTAATCAACCTACAAGACTGATACATGTAATAAAACCTACAAGAATGTAGCCTAACATAAAAGGATGTAAGTAGGAAAAATAAAATCAACATGTAAGCAACATATAACCATATGCAACCAGTCATATACTCATGACGATGCATTCCACAAAATCAACATCAAATTCTCCATAACAACCTTACTTCAACCATAATCAATCATCAAGAAAATGTAGCGAGCACATGGAAGGCAAGTGTAAGAGACACACCTGCAACTAACATGCATGCATGACCAACACACACTGCCCATCCAATCTGAGGGGTGAACCATGCTCTGATACTAATCTGTAACACCCTCCTCACACATCTACCCAAGTAACTAGCCAACCAGGGTAAAAATGCGATGAGAGGCTACTATGATTGGATTTCACCTCCTATGTGACCTTAAGGAAGTGGAATCAACGAAAACACCACACACAATCATCCAACATCAGCTTCAGGACCCACAGAAACCAATCCAACACTTCAAACAGCTTGCTCTTGGGTCTTGTTGAAGTTTTGACCATTTTAGGCCTCAGTCGCTCCCATGATATAGGAAAGAGAGTGTCCAGAAACCCAAAGTCTCTCACAATCTTTCTTTTCAGTGACCAGAGACTAAATTTGTCAGTGTTATGCCAGGGAATCCAGGATTTGAGCCACTTTTTCAAGCCCAAAGCCCAGATCATTGCCCAGAATGGAATGATAACTCGGGAGCAGTAAAAGAACAGGGAAATAATGATGCAAAAGCAATAAGTTGAACAAGACCTTCATCAAACGCCTACTAGCCATGCCCAACATTTTTTCAAACATATCATCAACATGTAACCTACAAGTGTAAACAACAGAATTAAGTGTAGGGATCTCATACTTATATTAGAATCGTTATGAACTATTGTTCCCTCGTATCATTTGTTGCATTATTATCTATTAAGACATAGATACATTATCCATTCATTTACAAGTAAAATCATGTTGAGAGCCATACATAGCCATTGTCATAAAACATACATATAACCAGAATAATAGGGATAGAAATATCATAAGAATATCAACCAGGAAATCCACATATACATCAATACATTTACACATGAAAATCAAGGGAATGAATTTCTTATTAATGAATGCAACAAACAAACTGAAGATGGGACTACCACATTCCACCCGACCATAGAATGGCTGATCCAAATATCTCTTCATCCATTCACCCTCGTTCCATATTCCAAGCATGAATGTGGGACTCAAACCAAAAGAACCAACCAAGGAATATCGATACTAAACCACCTCACCCTCATCAATAGAAACTAGGCTTTACCATAATCCATCCTGGATCACTAGGCCAACACAATGAACACATCATAATAGGTTTTACCATGATATCCACCCGATCACTAGTCTAAACAAGCATGGATGCCACTGGATTTTTCCACCTACACCGTGAGGAATTTTCATGTCTCCTAGTCTCTCAGGATTTACTGCAATCCAAACCTAGATCACTAGGCCCTAAACCGAGACCCCAGTCACTCAAGATTTACCACAATCCCCAACAGATCACTAGGCCCTAAACTGAAACCCACTCTCCAAGTTTTACCACATATCCCAATCCCAAGATTACTAGGCCCAATGGAGATAAAACCACCTCTTGGCTTTACCCTATATCCTGTCATTCACCGACAAGGATTCCTAGGCCAGTCGAGGCAACACAAAATCTGGCTTTACCACCACCCACAATCCAATTTAGAGGTTACTAGGCCATGTGTTCTATCATTTCATAGATCCACCTCACTCAGCTTCAAATCCATATGACAATCCATCTCCACCAAAACATGAGAAGCCCATCACACCATGGCTATCCATAAATGGAAAGGCTCGGCTGAAAACATTGCTACACCTAGAAAACCCATGCCACAACAGTAAAAGAACCACATGTAGTACCATACATACCAAATCTACCAAGGAAAATACACATGCAAATCGATACCTACAATGAAGCCTATTGTAGCTGCTTGATCCTGCCTTTCCCTGCTTGATCTTTGCTTCCTATTTCCTTCTTTTCCTTTCTTGCTCCAATGCCAAAATGCTCCAAGAAAACTCTAAGTATCCAGGAGTGAGAGAGAGAGAGAATAATGAGAGAGCTCCAAAACTGAATTGACAAAAGGTTACCAACTAATCCTCAGAAGCCTTTTTATGAATGAGGCCTCTTTTTCTTCATTTTCCATTATTTTCCTTCAATTTCCTCCTCACATGCAACCTGTGACCTTTCACCTTCCTTTTCTCCTAATTTCGTTATTTTCATAAATAAATGTGCCAAAATGCCATTTTGTCTTTCCAAAGCTTTATCCATTGCCTTTTCCAATTTCCTTAGCCATAAACAACCAAATGACCACCCCCTAGGATGTCTTTCCCAACATTCAGCATGGAATAAATGTCCCATCAACTGTGGTTATTATTTTTGCCTTTATTAACTTTTAATACATGGAATTTTCATGAGGGTTGTTACAGAGAAATTGTTATAAAAAAATATATGCAACAATAATCAATTGTGTGGAGGTCTATTTGTAGGTCTTCTTTGAGTAAAATTGTAAATTTGCAATGCATATAGTCAGATGTTAGATGTGGGTTTTTAATTATGTTTTGAATTCTCCATTGGTAGTGATTGTTCGAAATGGAGGGAACATTAGTAGGCATGATCATGTGCAAGTCATGTCATTTGGTATTAGTTGCACTAAGAGTGAAGAAGAATGTCGGGCTTCAAATTTGCATGATCATGTTAGTTAGTTCACACCATTGCCTATTCCAGAAAGAGCACGTTCCTTTTAGGCCTGAGCCGAAGCGCGTGACTTGTTCGGGAAATTTTGAATCTAGGAAGTCACAAAGACATTGTCGTAGACCTGAAACAGTTGATGGCAACTTGTTCTCAATGCATTTCTTCACAAAAATAGTAGCAGTTTCTTGGTTATGGTGGTGCATTAGAATGTTATACAAGTAGTAGCGAAATCTTAGATGTTGGCTGAATTGGTTATCATGGTAATGCAGCAAATTCAAAGCATATTCATTCATTTCAACTTTTGTAATTCTTAGTTGCATGATCATGGCAATGCCTGTAGGAAAGAGTGTGTTGAATTCCATAGCAAAGAGTCCCTCGGTTGTGTATTCATTCATAGCCAATAGAGATATTGCAAGTTAGTCAACCGAGCTTATTGAATTTGGATGGGTTGATTGCAAATAAGCACAAATGTGCTAAATTTCCATACATGAATTTGGGAGAATTGGAACTAAAGAAGGTTGGATATCTAATGGACTTAGCATGACATCAAAATTGTAAGTAGAATCAACTATGGTTTGATGGGGTTCAAAAGAGGAGGTGGTTACATTATGAAGAAGAGAAGAAATATATGTAGGTTGATCTAGCAAAGCATAAATTGCAGATGGGTTGAGTTGGACATCCTTGTAGTAGGGATCATTAGTTAGTTTGTATTCAAGTTCTGCAAGTACACATGACTTGCAAATGAAGAATTCATAATCCTTTTAAGAAGGATTGTGCCTTTTCACAATGAGGATGTCCAATTCAAAAACCATTTGAGGTAAGTATTTGGAAATAATAATGATGTCTTGATGGAAGTTGATTGTATGGCCACTATATTTGTATTGACCACCACAGGCATGAGTGACTTGTAGAATGGGGTTCACATGTGCAATGAGCATTTCCTCAACTTGCGTTAAATTTTGAAGGACACATCATTGTTCACCAAGGTCCATGTTGTTCGGATGAGAAAACGATTGGTAGATTTAGATGATGGACAACAAAAACAAGAAAGGATACTACGTAAAAGCTTTACTTGGGTATGATTCTTTGCATATTGTGAAAACATGCATGGTAGAAATTTTATCTATCCTTTGTCGAAAGTGACAGTGTTCATCATTAAGGGGGGGTTATATTGGTTTTGATGAAGGTGAGGTGAATAGTTTGCATAGTTGGGAGAGAACTTGAGGTGGGAAGGGATGTAGTGGAATTAGTAGGTTTTTTGTGGTTTTTATAAAGAATTTGTCGATGTGCATTTATTGTATCTTTGTTTTGTGCATAAAGAAGATGCCTTCATGTGTTTTTATCCGCATTTTCATTGTTGCATGGCATATCCAAGCAAGAAGAAATAATTTATCGCTAGTTTGGAAACATAAGCAACTTAGAGTGAATCATAAATGAGTTATGTATGCATATAATATGTGTTACAAGTTTTAGAATTCCATCTTTTTATTTGAACATCATTGAACGATAGAAGCAGTAGGTAAACAGACAAACATTAAATTTATAGACACATAAATGGCGAAGAATGAATTGACATTTCTACAGATGTTGATATATAGGTTATGTAAATTTTAAAGGGGCAAGCATACATATGTTGGAATTATTGAACAAGAGTATTGTCAAAATATATGCTATTGTAGCATTAAACATTGATAGAAAAAGAGCAAGATAAGCAAATTTCCAGCTTTTTTTAATTTGAAAGTCATTAAATGATAGCATGAATAGATAAACAAGAAAGCATTCAATTTATAGACATATAAACGATGGAGGAAAAAAAATGAAATGAATTTTCTACAGATGTTGATATGTATATTATGTAAATTTTGAAGGGGTAAACATACATATTTTTGAATTATTGAGAAATAGTCTTGTCAAAGAAAGTGTGTAGCACAACAACATGGATGTATTTTACAATATTATGGAACAATGATATATACAAAGATGATACTTCATGTACAAAATAGTAGCATTCCTTGCAACCATGAAGAAAGTTTAAAGGCAGCGTATAACAGGTCGTTGTGTAATTGACATTGCTTGAACGTCCTTGAGGACTTCTTTGCATGCAAATACATATTGAAATTCTTATGAATTAACTAGTATTGTTTGCAAGTGGTTGACTCAATTGAATAAGTTTGTTTTGATGGATAGTGTGAGCAGGAAGAGGCAGCCTGAAATTCGTCCACAAATTTCTCGAAGATCAGCTGGTTCGATAGAAAGAATGAACGGGTATTTTGTTGTGATGCCCATGAGCTCATTTCTTGTGTCATTGAAAGCTATGACATTTTCTAGGTGCCCGATGTGGTCATGTAACACAATTTTAAGTTTGTAATGGTAGTCACATTCTGGGAAGTCGTCATTACACTTTGTACAATGCCAAAGATTGTTAGAATGGTGCATCACTTTTTTTATGCATTGCTTTCCGTTGAAATCTAATGGACATGCAAGAAAATAAAAGTTGTCCATGTGAAGAGCAGTCACAATTACATGAACCAAAACCCATATTGCTTTCTCGGAGGCTTGTATGCAAGTAATTTCATGAATTTTCTTTTGTGCTAGGGCTCATTTAGAAGCAACATTGTATTTTCTACTCAAAGATGGAGAGGAAGAGTTATAGCTTGTTTCACAGAACCCTGTATGGAGTTGGTGAGTTTCTAAAATTTTTGGATTTATGATGAGAGTGCTAGCGGAGACTGTCCCTATGGTGATTCCATTGAATTCAAATACATGACCTCCTTTGATTGCAAGGATTAAAGGGTTAGTAGAAGAGCACAGTTCATAAAGGTTATGTCCTATAGAGTCACAGTGATCTCCCCACAATGTCGCATCAATTCTAAAACCCGGCTTGTCCTTTAATGTGAGTGTTTTCCTTAGTGTTTGAGTTTCGTCTCTTCGTTGAATTTTCGAGGAAGGTGAGGTGTATCTAACAACACCAATAACATCTACATTGGTATTTGGGCTTCCAGACTTGATTTCAACAATAGTTTTGAAATGAAAGGTTTTATAAGGAAAGGTTGGATCATCTACCAAACATGGCTTGACATTGGATGCAGCAAAAAATTAAATCTCCCATTTGTTCTTTAGGCGGTTGTAGTTTTGGTTTTCTTCTTTAACTGTGTCATTCGAAACAATGTATAGTTGCCCAACTTGGAGTAGATTATAAAGAGATTCAGCCAATTCAACAAATGCGGAAAGGTGGATCTCATCTCTATCACGATCAATAAGGTCAAATGCAAAGACTTTTCCTAATCCATGCGCATTGTTGTAAGTCTTCAATGTTGTCTTTGCAGATTCTCTAACCTTGATTGAACAATACTTTCGGTAGGGGAGCACCTTGAATGAGATATTTGTAGTTGTGGACGTAATTGTTAGAGTCACTACAAAGGGAAAGTTATCTTGTGTTGATGAAGAGCTAGATTGGGATGTTCCTACCTTCACATGTAGCAGTGTTGATGAGTCCTTAGTCAACGTTGTTTTACGCCTCACAACCTCAAGTTCAACAACTCGGATGGACCTTGTGTAAACGAATGAAAATATATATATATAATAAAAATAGAAATAAAATTAAAATTAAAATAAATAATAATAAATTAAATTAAAAAATAATGAAGAATCCATTTTTTTTTAGTAATGCAAGAAGAGTGTAAAAGATTAAAAAAAAATGGAAGAGGGTAAATTCAAATTTCAAGCCTTATAGATATTTTTGAAGCATCGTGTAAGCCACTTTTTTAAGCAGAATGATTAAGCCCACTTGGATGTCTTCATATGCAAATTATGTACTATATACAAATGGTAGCAGAGTCTTGTGTTGATGCATTCTGTCAGAGAGAGTAATGTGGAAGTGTGGGGATGTAGTTCTTGATGAGGTAACAGAGACAATGTTGATTATTTGGAGCAGTGGTTGAATCTTAGTGGAACCACTCAAAAGCAGAGGAATGTTGTTCTTAGTCAAGGTTGGCTCCATGATATTAGCACATGACAATTTGTTTTTCATGATGGCAATACCTATAATTTATTTTAATGCATTGGAAGAGATATTAAAACATAAAATGATAACATATGTAAGGGAAGCATGAATTAGAATTGCAAATTTAATTTTCTAGAATGACTTGCTCAATATGCTATGCAAGAAAGACCCCAACTCTATAAACAGGTGGACCAACAATGTAGTTTCTAACACCCTTCATCATGCATATGGATTTTCAAACATGGGCACATCAGTCTTGAATTTCATATAAACTTGAAGTTGGGTTAAAAATAGTAGCTCACGCCAGCCACAAGTCTTCATGTAAAGATAATCAAAGGTCATCTCAACTCTTATTTCAGGTTGGCCATGTTCATTATGTACACTTGAAGTCAGCCCACCAAGTATACAATAGTGATATATATATATATATATATATATATATATATATATATATATATATATATATATATATATATATATATTCCAAAACACTTTTTGTGTCTGCTGTTATCACCCCAAGAAACTCTCCTAGGTTGTAGCTCGGAGATGCTTAGGACATCACAAACTCAACTTAATGTTGGAAATGGATGAATGGAAGGAATGATGCATATTCAAGCCAGATAACCACTCCTACTTTGCTTGACTTCATACATGCGTGAACACCCCCAGACTACAAGACTTTAGACCACCAATTACTCACAGTTTAAGGATTGGGTGAATATGGAGAATACTGACCACACCAGCAGATGCACAGGACCCTGTGATGGCCGGCTGCAACCAGTAAAAGGTCTACAAATCTACTTCCCTAGTGCACAGACAGGATGACAGCTCTCTGCCACTAAGTGAAAAGAAACTTGATTAACAAATTCACTGATACATGCAAGATTATAACACAGAGGTACGATGACAACTCCTCTAATGCTACACATCAAGAGTTCAAGAAAAATGCACATCAAGCACAACCTATAACAGAAAAGAGGTGGAAATTGAGAAATTAACAGCAAAAGAAGCTTATATTAGCTGAAAATGCCGACGAGACGCTGCAAGTATCAAAGCAGTTACAGTCTCCAGAAGTTGAACCTTACATCAAAACAACAACCATCCAACCTTGATTAAATCTTTTTTTTGGGTATATATAGAGTTTGATTACAAAAATGTTCTGCTATTCTATGCGTGGAGGGGTCATAATGGACCACCAACCGCTTTAAGTGTCTGATAGATTTTCTAATGTAATCTACCTGCTTTTATGAACAAAATGGATCTTCTTGGATGCTCTGTTGTACCTCTCGAGCAGGTGAATTGTCGTATGGATGAAGTTCCATAACTGCTGAATGCGTTGATCTGCTCGAGGCATGTCCTTTTTCTTCTCGGCCATCCTGTTCATTGAATGCGGTGGTTGCAGAGGAAATACACCAGGTACAGGTAGATGGTCACCTTCGTCCTTCGGGTGCATGGCATGATAAGGGTGAGTGGACTGCATGACGGATGTACGAGCAGGGCGGAGGAGAGACATCAACTGTTGGATCGCACAGATGGACGGCGGACAGCGCTTGGAGGGAAGTATCGGGAGGATACGGGAGCAAAGTGATCGTGAGCCGTTGGATCTCGGGTGGATAGATCCAACGGTTATCAGGCAGAAGAGATGCACGGAGGTTAACGAGCAGGGACTAGCAGATGGGCAGTAAGCGGTATTTATCGCACCGCCGTCGAGGGGAAAGTGGTAATCGTTCAAAGGTGTGTGATACCTATCATCAGGTGACGCGTGGTGGACGCGACGTGACGAAAACCGCTTTTGATCGCGGGTTATTGGGTGGGCAGTGTGCGGGCGCGGGAAGTGCATACACCGTCCGATCGCGGCGGAGATGATCGGACGATGGAGGAAATAAACGGGCAATTTTTGTCAGATGTGACAAGTGAAAGGATTACGAATGCGCGCGGTCATGTGGTTATGGTTGTATGGGGCTTTAGGTCTTAGCGTGCGGGCTCAAGAGCAAAGGCTTTTATATGATTTTTTAAACCAAAAGTATATGTAAAGAAGATAAGAGGGAAATGGACGGGGAAATGGATAAGGGTGAGGACATCCGGTGCAGGCCTTCTTTGAATAGAACCAAGGTCCGAGCTTATTTCTGCTCCTTGGACATCAGCAATCTGTAGCAGATCTAACACTCTGGCTCCTTCTGGGGATGAGATCCTCCTTGTGAGGTCTCAAGAACTCGCAGATCAGTGCCTTCCCTGTGAAAACAAAATAGCAAAATTTCTTAGTGTTCCATTGGGCATGGAGTCTAACTAATCTTACACTAAAACTGATAAATCAACATATTTACAATTTTAAGGCCAAAAGACCTTAAACCACATAAATTTTCAGAAAACGCCCATTAACTGGGCCATCAAAAACTGCTTCTCCTCCCATACTTTGCAGTATGAAAGTGTTGTTCCCTTGGATCTGAGAAATGATAAAAGGCCCTGTCCAAAAAGCATTAAACTTCCCATGGTTGCCTTTCTTTTCTTTCAATGCATCCCACTTTAGAACCAAATCTCCAACCTAAAAATAATCTGATTTTGTTTTTCTGTCAAAGACTTCCTTGACCTTCTTCTGATGTGTTGCAGACCTTTCAACCAGTTGTTCTCTGATTTGATGTACCTTTGCTAAATCAGTGATCCTTCTTGCCATGTCCTCACCCTCATTCAGCTCTTCCTGTAGGAACTTTTCCATAGGGAGAGTTAACTGAATTGGGAATACAGCTTCTGTGCCATATACCAGCCTAAACGGAGAATTCCCTATGGATTTCTTGGTGGTTATTCTGTCAGCCCATAGTGCATATTTAAGCTTAGAATCCCAATTCTTTTTATTGTCTTCTAGCAACTTTTTAAGTATCCTTATCAGGCTTTTATTTGAAGATTCTGCTAGACCATTGCCTTGAGGATAATATGAGGTGTAATGAACGAGTTTAATGCCCATTGAATTGCACATATCCACCAATTCTTTTTCCCTGAAGGCTGCTGCATTGTCTGTGACTAATTTATGTGGACAACCAAATCCGGTGAAGATATGCTCTGTCAAAAACTTCATGACCACATTATGATTAGCCTTCCTAGTAGGGATTGCTTCAATCCACTTAGTGAAGTAATCAATGGCTACTAATATCCATCTGTGCTGGCCGCTGGAATGTGGATTGATTTCTCCAATGAAATCCAAGCCCCACTGCTGAAAAGGTCCATTAGCATGTATTGGTTTTAAGGGCAGGGACTTCAATTGTTATTTTCCTTCAAATCTTTGGCACCTGTCACATGATTTAACGAATGAAAAGACATTAGAAAACAAGGTGCGCCAATAGTACCCAACTCTGAGGATTTTTTGGGCTGTAGTTTTCCAATAGTGGTGTCCTCCACACATGCTGAAATGACACTGCTGCATAAACTCAATAGATTGTTCTTTGTCTAGACACCTTAGCAGGATTCCATAGGGATCCCTCTAGTAGAGCAAGTTGTCATAGATGCAATATTTTTCTGCCCTGAGCTTAACAGTTCTAGACTGGATTGAACTAAGGCCTGGAGGGATTTCTAGCTTCAGCAAGAATTTAGCTATTGCAGAGTACCAATCACAAGAAGCTAGATTTTCTGCTAATGACTGTTCTTTCCCTGGTTCAGTTGCTTCCTCTTCTTCTAATTGACCATTTTCTGCAATCGTGCCCAGGAAATCTATGTCCAATGATCTGCAATTTTCTTCAGCCAATAACTTGGCAAGGCCCTGACCTCTAACAAGCTTGTGGGCTTCAATTCTATATTAAATTCAATCAGCTTTGCAATCCATTTAGCCCTTCTTCCATCAGCATTAGGCTGTGTTAAGACATCTTTTATTGAAGCAGAAGGTACATATGCAATTATCTTGGAATGCAGGATGTAAACTCTGAAAGCCTTCAAAGATTTGATAAGAGCGTATGCATGTTTTTCAATGATATCATACCTCAGCTCAGCATCCCTCAATGTTTTGCTGAAAAAAGCCACTAGATGCTCTGAGCCTTCTTCCTCTGCTTGCAATAAAACTGCTGCAAGGGTGTCTTCAGAGGCAAAAGAAAATATGTGGAACTCCTTGCTGTAATCTAAACTGATTAAAGTAGGAGCTTCCATAATAGCTTTCTTAATGGACTCAAAGGATTTTCTTGCTATATCAGTCCATTTGATCTCCAACCCCTTTCTCAACATGGAGGTAATATGCTTTACAAGTTCTGCAAAATTTGGGATAAACCTCCTTACAAAATTTATTTTGCCCAGAAAGGACTAGATGTCTTTCTTTGATCTTGGGATAGACAAGGTCTGTATTGCTCTTACTCTTTCTGGGTCAATTTTGACACCTGCAGCAGAAACAACATGTCCTAACAGCTTGCCCTCTTCTAAAGCAAACTGTGACTTTTTGGGATTGACTGAAATTCCAAACCTTCTGCACTTCAGGAACACTTTCTTTAAATGCTGCAAATGGTCTTGATGGCTGCTGGAGTATATTGTTATATCATCAAGGTAGATAAGGACAAACTTATCCTTCTCTCCCACAAATGCTATATACATAGCTCTCTGAAAGGTGGCTCCAGCATTCATCAATCCAAAAGGCATCTTGGAATACATGAAAGTGCCCCAAGGAGTGGTGAATGCAGTCTTCTCTTGGTCATCTGGATGCATAGAACCCTGATTATACCCTGAAAATCCGTCCAGGAAAGACATCACTTTGGCTCCTGAGACCTTTTGCAGCAAATGCTCCATCTTGGGCAAAGGATAGTTGTCTTTTTTAGAGCACTTGTTTATGTTTCTGAAATCAACACAGAGTCTAATTTCTCCACTTTTCTTCCTCACCACCACCAAATTGGCTACCCATTTTGAATATCTGAGAGGGACTATGATCTTGGAAGCTAGTAACTTCTTTATTTCTTTCTCAGTCAGAGGAAGGAGCAAAGGATTTACTGGTCTCAGCTTCTGCTTAAAAGGGATGGTGTCTTTCTCTAAAGGGATTTTATGCTGGATAATCTTTTTGTCATATGTTTTCAGGTCATTATATTCCCAGGCAAAAACATCAGCAAATTGCTTCATTGAGTTGCAGTATTCAGCATTTTGGGCAGAAGACAGGCGAGTGGATAGACTTATGTATCTTGGCTGATCTGGACTCCCTATATTATGTTTAAAAACTGCATATTGGTCTTCTTTTTGGGCAGCCTTATAAGGCACATCATTCTAGTCAAACAATCTTTCTAGCGGAATTAGACCCTTAGGTATATGATTGTTGGGCAGTGGGACAATGCTATCTTTACCAATCCTATTTCTAAGTTGGGATTGGGGACTTTCTTCCAAGGCTTCATTTCTTGGTCAATTTTCATTTCAGAAAATTCATCAATGACTTGCAGGAACCTATTTACTTCATCATCATCTTCAAAGACTTTCCAATGCTGGACATTATCAGGCAAGGATGGTCTATATTTCATTTGGACTTCATAAACTAGTATGGGAGGCATGGGAGGAATAAACATGCTAGCAGACACAGTAAGGGAATCAGCAAGCTGATTTTTGGCTCTAGGGATGTATGAGATACAAAAACTATCAAAGGAATCTCTGAGTCTCCATACCTCATCTCTGTATGCTTTCAGCCTTGGGTTCTTTGCTTGGAATGTTTTATTTACTTGCTAAATGATAAGGTCAGCATCTCCAAACACTTTTATGTTTCTAATTCCTCTGTCTTTAGCTGCATTAAGGCCCAATAGCAGAGCCTCATACTCTGTTATATTGTTTGTGACTTGGAAAGCCAATTTGAAAGACAGATGTGTGCTTTCTTGTTTTGGAGATCTCAGCACCACCCCTACTCCTGCAGTCTCCCTGGAACATGCTCCATCAAAGAACATCCCCCAAACTAGACTTCCCTGCTCTTCCTCGGCCTGATTTGTTGGTTTCTTGATCTAAATTGCGGCCTTCTGGGATTCTTCTATTTGGAGAATACAAGCTCCGAAGTCGGTTTCCACAGGATAAATGGGATGATTAGAAGGATTCTTCCCATCACTGATGATGTATGCCAGTTGTGCTTCTCTGTACATTCTCCTGCATTCTCCTCCAAAAACTGGGACAGTGGCATAAGATAGATCATTCTGTAATGTCCCACCTAATCTCTTAATCCATCCTCTAGACAGCAGCATGCCAAACTTAGGAGGGACATCAGCCACCACAATATCCATCATCATGCTCTTCATGGGAAGTTGAGTTAGGGTAATGGCAGGGTAATGGTCAGTGGAGGTTTGTGTGGCTTTCAGCTCAAGGGCCTCAAGGATAGGCTTTCTAAACACTTCACTCCTTACAAGTTCTAACAGAGGCACAGATATTTTTAACTTCTGGACTTCTGACTCAAAATTGAAAGGGGAAGGGGACTTATCAGGACCTCTTACCTCTTGAGCTGGTGCTTTGAGGATGACTGGATCAGCTGCTGGCTTCTTTTGTCTGATATTCTGTGACTCTGTCTGGACAACAGCTTTTTGGGCAGGACTCTCCTTGACATTGTTTGCTTTTGACCTGAGATTATATCTTTTCTGTTCACCAGTCTACAGAACAGCCTCTCTGTCCCACTCTTGACTGGTTTGGTTCTACAGTAATGATTCTTCATACATAGTCAATGTCAAAAAGGCAGCACTACCTTTATCTTCCATGCAATGAATTTCATCCTCTTCTTCAAACTGTTCCTCCTCCATGACTACATTTTGGAATGGGACCTTAACTTTTTGTTCTTCATTTTCTTCTTTACCCCTTTGAACGACTTGTAATTGTTCATTTGCTCTTCTGAATGGATTTGGATTTCTTGGAGCAAATGTGTCTGAAACCTTACTTTCCCAGAACTCTGCTCAACTTTCAGCTTAGATATCTCAGCAGCCAATGACTCTATCATTTTAGTCATTTTATCTAACTTGGGTTCTGAAGATGAAGCAGAGGAAGAAGAAGCCTCACCTCTCTGCCTCCTTCTATCAACATGTGTTTTAAGCTTTTCTGCATCCATAATATTTGATTCCACCTCTAGTGTTGCATCTTGCATATCAGCTAGAGTGGCACATCTTCTTTCTCTCAAAAGCAGGCAGAAATCAGAGACAAAAGCATTGGCATAAGTGAGTTTGGCAGAGGTGGGGGTAGGCTTTACTTCAGTTGGTATCTTACTATACATACGGTTAAATATTTTATTGAAATTAGGTAATGATTCCCCATTTTCCCTCTTTAGGTTTCCAAACTTTGTATGGTAGTAGAGCAAGTCTTTCCTATCTCCCCATTGCTTCAGGAATGCATCATCCAATGCCTCAATGTCTATTATGGACCCATGGGGCAATTCTCTGAACCACTTTCTAGCCTCTCCATCGAGGCTCTGGACAAAAACTCTCATCCACACATCATCTTCACTGATATCTAAGTTATCAGCATAGTTATAAAAAGATTCAAGGTGTTCTTCGATTGTTACTCCCTCTGTACCAGTGAATTTGGGCATATATTTCTGATATTCTCCTACAGGCATGGGGTTCAAAGGAACAGGGAAGACCAAGGGTCCATACCTAGCAACTATAATTCTTTCCATCTTCGTGGGAGCTTGCTGGCCTACCATGACTGGGATAGGTGGAAGGCTATTGGCAGATTGAATGGTAGGAAGTAATGAAATAGATGACAGAAATGAAAGAAATTGATGGACTATATGGGAGGCTTTCTTTGGATTGAGATCCAAAGGGGAACTGACTGAACAAGGAGCTCTATTAATCTCTGAAGGAATTTCTATCCTAACAGTGCTAGGATCTAAGTCTTCAAACTATATATCCTCAGCTATAACCTTATCTTTCAGAGATACATAAGTTTTCTTAGGCTTACCTGATCCTGATGCTCCTTTCTGTGAAATGTTCTTCTGCTTAGCAATCTTCTCAGGGTTAGGCACTTGGTCAGCTGGTGATTTCTGAGGATTTCTCCGGGTGTGCCTCACAAACTGAGCCAGAACTGAAACGTGGAGTCGCCACCAGGTAGTTTCTCTAGTAGAGTCGCCAGATAGATGATTACAACTAGAAATGTGTCCAGACTTTGTCTATCATCAAAGCATGGAACTGTGTCGTTCTCCCAGGGAAGCTGAGCTTCAATCTCCTCTCCCCGGCAACGGCGCCAATCGATGTTATCACCCCAAGAAACTCTCCTAGGTTGTAGCTTGGAGATGCTCGGGACATCACAAACTCAACTTAATGTTGGAAATGGATGAATGGAAGGAATGATGCATATTCAAGCCAGATAACCACTCCTACTTTGCTTGACTCCAGACATGCGTGAACACCCCCAGACTACAAGGCTTTAGACCACCAATTACTCATAGTTTAAGGATTGGGTGAATATGGAGAATACTGACCACACCAGCAGATGCACAGGACCCTATGATGGCCAGCTGCAACCAGTGAAAGGTCTGCAAATCTAATTCCCTAGTGCACAGACAGGATGACAGCTCTCTGCCACTAAGTGAAAAGAAACTTGATTAACAGATTCACTGATACATGCAAGATTATAACACTGAGGTAGGATGACAGCTCCTCTAATGCTACACATCAAGAGTTCAAGAAAAATGCAAATCAAGCACAGCCTAGAACATAAAAGAGTGGAAAGTGAGCAATTAACAGCAAAAGAAGCTTGTATTAGCTGAAAATGCTGACGAGATGCTGCAAGTATCAAAGTAGTTACAGTCTCCAGAAGTTGAACCTTACATTAAAACAACAACCATCAACCTTGATTACATCTGTTTTTTGGGTATATATAGAGTTTGATTACAAAAACGTTCTGCTATTCTATGCGTGGAGGGGTCATAATGGACCACCAACTGCTTTAACTGTCTGATAGATTTTCTGATGCAATCTGCCTGCTTTTATGAACAAAATGGATCTTCTTGGATGCTCTGTTGTACCTCTCGAGCAGGTGAAGTGTCGTATGGATGAAGTTCCATAACTGCTGAATGCGTTGATCTGCTCGAGGCATGTCCTTTTTCTTCTCGGCCATCCTGTTTGTTGAATGTGGTGGTTGCAGAGGAAATACACCAGGTACAGGTAGATGGTCGCCTTCGTCCTTCAGGTGCATGGCATGATAAGGGTGAGTGGACTGCATGACGGATGTACGAGCAGGGCGGAGGAGAGACATTGGCCGTTGGATCGTGCAGATGGATGGCGGACAGTGCTTGGAGGGAAGTATCGGGAGGATACGGGAGCAAAGTGATCGTGAGCCGTTGGATCTCAGGTGGACAGATCCAACGGTTATCGGGCAAAAGAGATGTGCAGAGGTTAATGAGTGGGGACTAGCGGACGGGCGGTAAGCGATATTTATCGCACCCCCATCGGGGGGAAGTGGTAATCGTACAAAGGTGCACGATACCTATCATCGAGCGATGCGTGGTCGACGGGATGTGACGAAAACCACTTTTGATCACGGGTTATCGGGTGGGCAGTTTGCGGGCGCAAGAAGTGCGGACGTCGTCCAATCGCGGCGGAGATGATCAGACGATGGAGGAAATAAATGGGCAGGTTTTGTTGGATGTGATAGGCGAAAGGATTACGAATGCGCGTGGTCATGTGGTTACGGTTGTATGGGGCTTTAGGTCTCAGTGTGTGGGCTCAAGAGCAAAGGATTTTATATGTTTTTTTAAACCGAAAGTATATGTAAAGAAGATAAGAGGGAAATGGACGGGGAAATGGAGAAGGGTGAGGACATCCGGTGCAGACCTTCTTTGAATAGAACCGAGGTCTGAGCTTATTTCTGCTCCTTGAACATCAGCAGCCTGTAGCAGAGCTAACATCTGCCATCCACCTTTTTCTGAATATAGGAGCACTCCACAAGTTTGAAGCAGACACCCTACAACCTTCTAAATTTGTTGTAATAGTCGCCTTTAATCATTGTGTATTGGGTATTTTAGTAATTGCAGCTACAGGTCTTCTTTCTGGGAGATGATGCCATATATACATTACAGATAATTCTAAGCCAAGTGAATCCTTGTGCTAGGTTAGTGGCTAGACTATGTCCTGTACATTCTTCATACTTGTGGACCTAAAACAAAACTATAGCTACAGGTCTTCTTTCTACGAGATGATGCCATATATACATTACAGACAATTCTAAGCCAAGTGCATCCTTGTGCTAAGTTAGTGGCTAGATTGTGTCTTATACATTCTTCATACTTATGGACCTAAAACAAAACTATAGCTACATGTCTTATTTCTAGGAGATGATGTCATATATACATTACATAGAATTCTAAGCCAAGTGCATCATTGTGCTAAGTTAGTGGCTAGACTATGTCCTATACATTCTTCATACTTATGGACCTAAAACAAAACTATAGCTAGCTTGCCCTTCATTCGGGGAAAAAAACAACAACAACAACGACAACAACAAAAACAAATAAACAAAACAAAAAACAAACTAAAACAAGAAACAAAAAACAAAAAAAAACAAAACAAACAATTCTGGTTTCTCAATTTCTTGCTATAGTTTTATCTTCCAGCATAGATCCAACCTCTCCACTACATGGATACCCATGTCCAACATTATATCCACAACAAGCTACAAAAAATTTATTCAGAGAAATCCATCTTATAAAGTACAACAACGCTCTCCTTTCCATTAGAAATATATCCACATGACTTCTCTTACTATGGGGAGTAGCCTTCTTCAAGAGAAGGGGCACATAAGCTCGAAATCCAAGCTGAAAACCAACCTCTTCTCTTATTATTGAGAAATAGTAGTTGAAAATATGCATATATTGTAGCTCGATCGACCATGAAATACGACAAAAGTTTGTTACCATAGTTGAGAAAACAACACCCTAGCGAGCATTTCAAATGATAGTTTCTCCTGAAAATAGAACAAAAGTACCGAAAAAGTAGTTGAAAACATAGTTTCTTTTGGGAATAGAATAAAAATACTAGAAAAGTAGTTGTAAACACTTGATCAATATATTTAAAAGGATTTTCACAAAGAAATGGGTACACTCCAACCTCAAAGGTGAAGTTTATACCATCTACAAGTTTATACCATCTACCAACTATGTCTCGTTTTGTTTTTTAGAATCCTTACAAGAGGAGAATCAATTCTCTTTATCGGGCTTATATGAAAATTTTGACTCTAGCTCTGGACATCACCTTCCTACTTTAGGCATCCATTGTTTTCTCCTTTCCCACCAAACACCTTCAATTGAAAATTTGGTAGGTTGTGTGATATGTTGGTCTTCACTTTCAAAAAATATCACATCAGCAACAAACTCTACAGGAAATTTTCCAACAAACCAATCTGACATGCATACCAAATCTAAGGGAAGAGGAGGTTCAAAATGTCCTTTTAACCATATGAGAAATCGTTCATACTCTATCATATTCCTAAATCAGATTGATGTGAGAATACCAAGCCATTTATTACCCCATCCTGAAACCATCATTTGGTTGTATGCCTGCTAGTCACAATTCTTGTTTTCTTGCTTATTTCGATATCTTTGTGGCTATTATTTTCCACCATACACTATTGTGACATGGCACACAACATATCGGCTGATGGAAGATATTATAAACAATAGTTACAAGAATACTCTAGCAAATAAAAACATAGAGAATTCAAGTGAAGTGTTTTTGATGACCTAGTTGACAGATCCTCCTTTACTTCGTCTAGAGAATGAGGTCTATCAAGAACATCTTAAGTTGTTATAGAGTGTAACACATGGAAAACCTTTTCTTGCTAAATAAATTGAGGTAGAATCTCCTTATATTACAAAAAACCAAAATAATAAAATTAATGACAAAGTTATGCTTGGTATGAACAATCCATTGTCTGAGTGGGTTCTTGTTAAAGAAAGAAGTTGATCATTTCTAGTAGTATATAGTGGGATGTATCTTGGTTTAGTGATAGGATTGTCCTTGTCTCCAATTCTCATACTCAATTTTAGGTGGTCATCTATCTTTCTTTCAATTGGCTCCCTTGGTGCCATTTGGTTTGCTTTGTGGCAAAGAAATGTATATAGCCCACCACTTGAAGATCCATATCTACGTGCAAAAGAGAGATAGTTGATCATAGTGAATAGCAATCCAAAGGAATGTGTTGAATTCATACCATGGATATTGCTTATGTCAAAGCCACCAGTTTGGACATTGATTACTAAGATATACAAGCTTTGAATATTTTATAGATTTATATAGTATAGTTTTTACTATAACATTGTTAATGTAAATGACTTCACCTATTTCATTTATATAAAAATTCCAATTCTACAGGAAAAACAAGGAATACTTTGCAAATACGACATGTCATATTCTAATAATCCACAATCCGGTTGTCCACATAAATCGTATGGAATACATGATGACATGGCATGCAACAAAAACCCAGAATATGTTTGTCCACATAAATCTTATGGAATACATTATGATAAGGCAGGCCACAGATTTCCTCTCCTCCATGAAATTTCCTTAAGCATGCCACACACTCACCAACATCATCACCATCAGAACCAGAACAAGAGCAATAAAAAGGTGACTAGGATGATGTCACTTGAAAGAGTGAAATAGGAAGATTATATCCAATTTCTTCAGTGGTCATGGCCAACTTTGCAAGCCTAGAGCCCAATTCAACAACTTCTTCTTCAGCATATGCAAATGACCTAGAATATTGGGCCAATTTTGGTTGCTCAAGACCCAATTTTATGAGAAAAGCAATGAGAATGTTCCTCACCGTGGCTATTGCCTGCTAGGGTCTTACATAGCCTAAGAAGTAGCACATAAATCACATCTTCTATTTTCTTATAACATCTTTTTCCATGGGATTTAAATGCCTCGATTTTCATTTAAAGCCAATCTATACCTCAAAGATGATTAGCAATGGCCCAATTCCTAATTTGAGAAAAAAATTAAACTCATGATGCAATAGGGGAGAGCTAAATCCAATCTATACCTCAAAATTTATTAGCAGTGGCACATTACCTAAATTGAGAAAAAAAAAATTAAACACATGGTGCAACAAGTGGCTCTCCCGTAGAGGACACCTGATTATGGTCAAATGGTTATGGTATTGTCAACTTGCAGGTGAAGCACTCATATATCAATAATCAATCAACGTGAGGAAGCACCAGATCATGATTCTTTTCCTATACATATCCTCTTAATTAGTTATTGTTATCAATCACCAATTTTTTGTAAGCATATACAAGGTGTATTACATGAATACTTCAGATGTTGCAATCTCATAATTTATTGGTCTTTCAATCTAGTTGTTTCTTTTAGACTAATATATAACAGGAAAAAGTCTTAGAAATTGTTTTATAGTTGCCATTAAGTCCGTAAGATTTACTATTTTTATTTTGCTGGGGAATTTATTTTAATTTATAAATAATCACCGCGAGGGGTGGTGCTAAAGTTTCAAGCCAAAAAACTAGGGTTTCTCTGTAAACTACCACCTCTACCAGGACTGAAAACATATTTCTTATAGAGAAAAATGGGGGCTATGAAACTGACTGTTCAAACCTACTCAGGACTGATACATTACATTTTCATAGCTTTGGCAAAGTTTATTATTTAATTCGCTTTATTTTTTAAACTTTGTGTATTTATCATTCCATTAGAATTCCTCTTCAAATGCATCTTATTTTCCAAACTTTTATATACATTATCTCTGCTAGAAATTTTCTAGTGCAATGAAAATTACATCAGTGAAATTTGTTTTGAGTTTATAAGAATGTCTTGGTATAGGTGAATCCCCAAAATGTGAATTCATTGAACTATGTTATATCCTCTGAGTTTCTATGTAGCGTTACAAATTTAATATAGATGACAAAAGTTAGTTTCAAAATTTACCACATATATTCTTGAATCAAAATCTAGAAAACAATCTATGATTCTGAATGAGCAGGTTTACACAATTGAAAAGTTATTAACAAAATTCTTCTGGAAGACTTTGTCAACAACATGATTTTCAACTCTGAAAACCTGCTCATTCAGATTCATATATATTTTTCTTCTATATTTTGATCGTGCAATAATGTATATGCTGACTTTTGAAACTCCAAAGGCATGGCATCTCTACTTATTCATTTTCTTTGAAATTATGTACAGCATTAGTCATAGGCTATAGTCAATACTTTATGGGAGAAAATAATAAGGTTTGAAATAATTTCAGATGCAACCTAGTTATTGGTAAAAAGTCACGGTGCAGGAGAGGAAATAGGGTAGCAGGAGCATGTGAACAAAAATGTTTTGACTGTTGGATGATGATCTATTTCCATTAGTACTTGAGATTTTAAGTTGTGGGGAACAGTGTTGAAATACAATGGCTCTTGTGGAAATACATTTAGTAAAGCTTATGTTGAGGCGTGGAAATCTTACATGGATAGTCTCAGGAAATCAGCACCATCCTCAGAGATGAAGAGGATGAACTCCTATGGTCCCTGCACCCTTTAGGAATGTACAAACCAAATCCTTGTTACAAAGCTTTGGCATTGGAAGGCATGGATCAGCCACCAATATAGTGATGGGAATCCAATTGGAAACTCAAATGCCCAGCAAAAACAAAGCTTTTTCTAAATAGAAAACAAAATTATATGTTAAATTAGTCCAGGTATAATCAAATATTGTAACAAGATTCAAATAAAAATAAAATTCTGGATACAACTCGGTATGCAAAATATATGAAATGACATCATTTGGATTCCAAAAATATACGATGAATAACAATTTAAACTGTGAAAATTTTAGCAGTTTATGGCATAAAAAGCTCCCAAAAAAATTGAATAAAATAAATTGAACCGGAATAGTAGCCAAAACAAAAGCCTATATTGATAAAAGGTTTAAGTACAGAGGTAATAATCACTTATGTGAAGCTAGCACTACTCTATATGCCATTAGAATTTGTTTTTATTATTTATCTCAGCAATATTGAGAATAAAAAGTCTAAATATATGAAAAACCATGTGGCAAACATCCTATTAAGAGGTGATGAGTAACAACAATGATCTTGTCAAACAAGCCATATGACAGATACACTGAGTTTGGGATCCACTGCATTGATTTGGGTATCCAACCAGGTCAACTTGTTGAAACTAAATTTTCCAACCATAATCCATAATTGAGACTCTGAAATTTGAACAGTTGCACAATATTAAAGAGCTATGAATTTATTCAAAGAGCTCTCGAGCCCAAAACCCTAAAAAAGCAAAATTCAAGATCACTTATCTGAGCAACCAAAAAATTTGGGCACCTAAGATTTGTATGGTGTGGGCGCACGAGTGTCCTAAAAACCCCAAAGGAACCTGACGGTCTCTGGATTTTTTAAAATATTACATACATTCTATTTGTTGGTGGTGGGAGGGTGGTCAATTTGGGAGGAAGAGGTGGATTTAGTAGCTTAATCTTGAGAGAGCTAGAGGAAGGAGGAGAAACAGAAAGGTAATGGTAAAAACAGCGGGTGCAAAGGGAGTTCCTCCATAATTGGAGTTGGATGCCGAATTGGATGCCTATCTCAATATTACTTTGGGGTTGTCTACTCCTCCATTGTTGGAGCGTGTCCGGCTTTGCTCCTATTTACTAAATTTGATCTCAAAGCCCTATTGTATTTATTTCTTCATTTTGTGGGTGAGATTTTTGTCTATTGGAACAAGGGTTTTTATCAATGGAAATGTGATGTCTGGGTGGGATTCGCACTGTGATTCACAAGAATATTCTTGCTATAATATTCTTGTAATGCATGTTATTGTGGTGAATTTTAATGGAAACATGCGAGTTATATATGAAGATTGCAGGAAAAAATAAATTCCACCTCTGATAAATTTATAATATATACTTGTGGAATTAATTATCCAAGAAATCCCCCACAAGAACAAACTGAAAGATCCACAAAGCTTAGTTGAATGACTGACCTGCAATTCGATATTGGACTCATCTGCCTCGCAAAACCACCAAATCTAGAGAATCTCCAACTCTTCAAAGCAGGAGAGAAATAGCTTGAATTTAGAGAAGTCGACTGAAAATTGCTTTGTGACCAAGGTCACTCACAGTGCACATCGAACAGAGGCAACAACAATTCAAACTAGAAAAAAAAACTTGGTAAGAGGGATACTACATAGCACAGGGAACTAAGAAACAGGGAAGGATAATACATAAAGAAGATTGCTAATGAAATTTGACTTGACACATCAAGTATGTTTAATGTGTGTCATGGAAGTAGGTTTTGTTGGTCATGCACCAAAAAAATCATCACAGTATGGAGGTGTATCACCAGTTTTGCAGAGACCCTGAGCAAGGACAAAGAGGAACCAGATGTGAAGCGGAGAGAGAAGGGTGGGCCTATAAAAATATGTGTCAGATGTCAGGGGGAGAGGATAAGTGTAGAGAAAAAATAGAAGTGTACTGACTCAAAAGAAATGCCTATCGGTGTAAAAATAATTAAAAGAAGAAAGCAGTGGAAAACATGCCCGGAGACATGGGAATAACAGGCAAGCCTGACGTTGGCATGAGAGGGATGTCGATCGCTACAAACATTGATGTGAAATTAAATTAAATTTTGGGAATTGAATTAATTAGAGCTCGATTTAAAATAATGAGATTGGGTTTTGTGGGTACTTGAGCAGTGGGTTATAAAAGATGCAGTGGTATCATTACACATCACAGGAAGGGCGAGAACCTGTGTTTCATTGACGGAAAAACCCAGCATATTTTGAGTACTAGGAACTGGAAAAGGTAGATCGTTGCGTTTCTCATAATGGTTAACATGAAGCCATTGCAGCAAGCTGAGGTGATCATGTCGTTAGTCCCTGTGACGTATTTGGTACATGGTGACAGAACCGCGTTGATGTTTGTGTAGCTTACGGTCGTGGGCATGGATGCGGATGGATGCCTCACAAGTAGGCAGAGCTTGGATACCAAGAAGAACATCAATGCTACCATATTCAGCCTTCTCGTCATGAGAAGTACAAGAAGAGGAATGATCATTCAGTGTTCTCATAGTGGAGAAGTATAGGAAGAGAAATGATCGGCAAATTGGCGAGAAGGGAAATGACATAAAATTTGTAACCCTTTTCACTCCTCAAATCTCAACTGTAGATGAGATGTTAAGATGAAGCATATTCTCTAACGAAAAATCATGGCCATCAGTTCAAAAGTCAACAAACCTCTTTCCACCTTGAGGTTGAAATAGGAAGCCTTCTGCTAATTGTATTTTTTAAGGTTATTTCTTTATATATATGACGATGATGAGATTTTATGTTTATTATTATTTAGAAAATATTTTAGTGAAAAAAAGGAATTTGTTTATATTAAGCAAAGGTCTTTTGGAGATTAAAGGGAAAATAGATATGGCTTTAAGTGAGTCGTTTTTAGTTATTGATTCCAATTTTAATAGGAAATAATTATGAATTTTGGGCTATTAAGATGTATACTTTGTTACATTTTGAGGATGTGTGGGATCTTTTAGTTTATGGCTATACAAAGTCAAATAATGAGGCAACCACAAGCTTTGATGGATGCATAGAAGGATCAACTCAGAGTTAATAGAAGAAGAATGCAAAATCACTTCTTTCCATTCAAAACGACGTGGATGGGATTATATTTCTCAAGATATCAAAATGAAAGTTCACCAAGACAATGTGGGATGTCTTACGTTACAGACACTAAGGATCAATTTTGAGAATTTGAAGATGAAAGAGTCAAAATCCATGGACCAGTACATGACCCAAGTCATAAACATTGACAATCAACTAAAGAGGAATTGTGAAGAGCTTTCATATTCGAAAGTGGTAGAGAATGTTCTTAGATCCTTGCCTACGAAATTTTATGCAATGGTCGAAGCCATTGGAAAATATAAAGACTTTTTACAGATATTGATGAGCCCCAAATTTGGTAACATTTTGGGCTCATTTGGCCTAATTATCCTTGTTCAATCCTTCATTTTCATAACTTATGCATTATTTTTTAGTATGTTTCTGTCATTTGTACGAATAAGGGTAGTCACTCTTCCTAGGTGGCTAACACGTGCTCATTTCAGGTTTTTTGACACATGTTGGAGCAAAATCAAGCAGTAATGGGCTAGGAGACAGCCAAGCTTGGGTTGAGGATTCGTAGGGGGGTTGTTTATGGCATTAAATAGCCTCCCTCGGGATCTTCACCCCCAACTCCGAGCTCCAAAGGCCACCAAAACCGGATCTAGAAGGCATCCAAACAGATTTTTGGAAGGAGTTGTTCACTCACAGTTTGGGCAGCCAAGTCCCATAGATTTAGGAGGCCAGCTAGGGCCTCGTGGTGTATAAATGTTAAGGCCTCAGCCTTCTTGAGGGACTTTTTGGAAACTCTTGCATACTTTGCACTACAGTGCTGCTAGCTCCATTTTGTTCTCTTGTAGCCATTGTTGGCATAACTCTTGACTTGTGATTATTTTTTGATAATGAGAAGTAGTCAGATTTGATATCAGCTCTGAGTTTTCTATAGGAGCCATAGCTCTCGGGGTTGGGCCCAACCTGAGAGCCTAGGGCCTCCTTCTTTGTACTGTTATCTTTTCTTTATGCATTGTGATTTTCCTTTTTTTGAAACGTGGTTTTGTTGAGCAAGATTTAGTTGTGTTGGTTAAATAGGTCACCGTTGATAAATAGAATTGCTTCAGATGTGTAGAGTAGATTGGTAGGGTAATAACAGATAAAGCTCCAAGAAAAAGGGTTGACAACACTCTCAGTTTCACCTCTCCCTTATTGGATCAGGGGCTGGAATTGCAGAAGCAGTGCTGCCCAACAAAAACACTAGTTTGCTTGACCATGCAATCTTTGGTGTAATGTTTTCATTTGTAGAAGTTGGTTATGCGTTCAGGCTTTTGAAATGTTTCTTTGCTTAAGTGTTGTACATGGTTCTCTTTATGAATAAAGCTGTTGCTCATTCGTTTCATTGACAGTTAGATTAGATTAGCTAAGATTTCGATTATGTGCAGGACCTAGTTGATTCTGTTAAGTGTACACCGTGCAGGGCATCTCCACCTCTCTCTCATCCACCTAAGCTTCGTCCAGGCCAGCTTCTCCATCTCCTAGTTAGGTTCCTCGTCTCACAACTGTTCTTCTGCTCACGTAACCCTACCTTCTTGCTCCTTCATTGTCTTAGCCTTCTTTAAGCCAAGCCAACTTTCCACACCCTCTCACCACTCCATCCATCAGTCCCTGGGTCATTTCAGGCCCCTACCCTACCTCCCTATCCATTCATGCACCTTACCTCACTCACCCATCCTCCAAAATCTAATTTTAAAACATCCTGTAGAAATTTCTGAACATCCTGTAGAACCCCTGCAAACTTCCTGTAGAAGCTCACAAATGAGGTTGCTGGATAGCCAAACTTTGTGAAACTCTCCAGAAGAGTGTTAGGTACTCCTTAAACCCTCTCTGAACCTTCCCAACCTTTTCCAAGCATTTCTATTCCTTGATCCACCCCTGCACAGAAAAAACCAGTTAAAACACATGCATGATAATTCTGATAACTTATTCAAAAATACAAAAAGATGTTTCCTTCAGATAGAGGTAGCCTAGACATGTGCATTTTACCTTCACAGAAGTAATGGCATCTCTTTAAATAGTTTGCATTCTCTCCTTTGCATCAGTAGGACTAGCAGGTAGAATTAGGGTTTGCTAGGGTTTATGTTACTTTTTGGCTTTCAGTTTCTTTCTGCAAGTAGATCAGCTTCCTTTGAGTTAGCTTCCATCCATCAGTTAAAAAGCTTCTTCTAATAGCTCATAGAAGTTGGCTTAAACCCCTAGCGGACTTGTGCCAGTTGACCAAGTGACAGCTGCGGCAAGAGCTAGTACTTGTGCATACAGCACCGTCGCTTCCAAGTTTGTTACGAACTACCGGGTTGATAAAAGTAAAGAAGGGAGTCCCAGGAGTTGCAGCATTATTGCTGCAATACTGGAGCCCACCATCTTTTTGGCGCCGTTGCCGGGGAAGCGTCAGAGTATTGGTGATTGTTGCTTTTCTTCTATTTTCCTACACTCGCCTTCTGCTAAATAGTTTATTTCATTTCCATTCTGCAATTTCATTTCCGCAAAAGTAAAGTAGACATTTCCTGCTTTCATAGATTAGCATTTCAATTCTGCAATTTCAATTCTGCAAGCGTAGATTAGCATTTCAATTCTGCAAGCGTAAATTAGCATTTCAATTCTGCAATTTCATTTGAGCAATATAGATTAGTCCTTTCCTGCTTTCATTTCAATTCCGCATTTTCATTTCAGCAAGATAACTAGTTGCAGTTCAATCTATTTTCAGTTTTGCAGGTGCCAGAACAAAAAAAAAAAAAAAAAAAGCCTTTCCATTTCATGCCTCGTAGGAACAGAGATAAAACCGGCAAATTCTTACCCAACACCCCCACCACTTCACTGAGTCACCCTTCTCTCTTCTTTGGTGACAGTGATCCAGAAGAACCTATAGGTGAGCCTCCTGAGATATACGAAGATCCTATAACAGAAGAAGAGTTAGAGAACACTCCATCTGAAGCCATGGCTGAAAATCGAAACGGTAGAAGAGAAGATGAGAGAATAGAAGGTGCCTTTCCCATCCGAGAGACCAATGGAGACATGAAAATGAAAAACATAAGCCCCTCCGCTTTACCTCACTTCCATGGATTGACAACTGAAGACCCTAATACCTTCCTGTTTGAGTTTGTTGTCCTTTGTCGAACCTATGACTATACAGAAGATGAGAAAAAATTAAAACTCTTTCCCTCTACCCTCAAGGATGCAGCATTACGCTGGTTCATGGGCTTACCTGGGAACAGTATCACCACTTGGGCTCAGATGCAGCAAGCTTTCAATACCAAATACCGGGACTACTGTAGGTCCAAGGAAGCCAAGGGAGAAATTTTTCAGATGACCATGGGAAATGATGAGTCTTTAGAAGATTATGAGGAAAGGTTCCAACTTAGCTATAAACGAGCCAGGTGCACACTTGACCCTGAATCTCTCAAGTTGGTCCTACTCCGAGGAGTCCCTGAAGACCTTCTAGATACCCTTCACATGCTAGCTGGAGGAGATATTTACCAACTACCTTATGAGGATATAAAGACTGTGTTTAGAAACCACTCTAGGGCAGCCCGGAAAAGAGGCAGGGGAAACCCCCTTTCAGCTAGTACTACTTTCTCCAAGCATGAGTTTGTTAATCAGCTGGAGGACCTCAAAAGTGAGGTGAGACAAACCATTGCCATGCAACTTGATACATTCTGAATCCAGCAGAAGAAAGAGGACGCTGAGAGGGCTTTGGCCATCTTCTGTCCTAGGTGTACAAGGAAGCACCCTAAGAACGAGTGTCCATTACACTCGGTAGAGGTATGTTTCGTTTGTGAGGAGGACCACCCCACAAACCAATGCCCAACCTTACCTGGATTTAAGGCCATATACCAAGGAACTAAGGCACCCACTGAACCTCTCTACTTCCTCAACCAAAGGAGGCTGCATGGACCTAGACCTTACCAGCAGGGGATGCAAGGGACATCCAAAGCTTATTATAGCCCCAACCAATCTGCTCCTATGCCTTCTTGGGGCCCCCCTGCTCATCCTTCCTGGTCTGTGCCTCCTCCATGGTCTTACCCACCTCAATACCATACTCAGCCCACTACTCATTCGTTTCACTCACATGTCCAGCCACAGCCTCAGTGGAATGCACCTCAACCGGGGTGGAGGCCCCAGTACAACACTCCTCCCGCCATTTTGCCTCCACCACCAGCTCAACCACAACCATTACCTCATGCTCCTCCAAGACAACCCCAAATGCCTGCTCAACCGAACCCGAATCCCAACAACCGACAGGCCCAGCAGGTATATAGCGGGGAAACAACATGCCCTACCTATGCTGTGGAGATCCAGGAGATCAACTTGCGATCCGGGAAGACTCTTCCAAATCACCAACCTCCTCCTCCAGAGGACGAGGAAGATAAACAGGAAAGTGAACCCAAGTCCATTCCACCCTTTCCTGAGAGACTAACAGTAACCACACAACCTGACCCAGAAGAGAATGAGCTTCTGGGAGAACTCAAACAATTGTGTGTGAAAATACCACTTCTCCAAGCCATCATAGATGTACCGATATACAACAAATTGGTTAAGGAAAAGTGTTTCAGGCACCCAGGCAGGCGAAAAAGAGATGCCTCAACCATCAATGTCATAGGACAACTGTCTGATCTTATGTTGGGGCAAGTAATCTGTCCAAAGTATTTGGATCCTGGGAGTCCTGTAGTTGATGTCCACATCAATGGCACCATCATACCCCACACTTTGATTGATTTAGGGGCTGCCATTAATGTGATGACCAGGGATACCATGCTCAAACTCAACCTTCAGGTTTCCTTAAGGAAGACCTCGACGGTCCTGCAGTTGGCAGATCGCTCCATCGTGACTCCCGAAGGGATTGTGGAGGATGTCTTGGTCTCTGTTGACTCTTGGGAGTATCCTGCGAACTTCTTGGTTCTTCAACCAAAGGCAAAGCTTACTGGATACCCCCTTATTTTGGGAAGGCCTTGGTTAGCCACTGTGGATGCTTACATAAGCTGCCGAGCAGGAAACATGACCATCAAAAATGGTCCTATGTCCAAGCAGCTAGTCCTATACCCTCCTGCCCAACCTCTATTAGAGCATGACTTACCACTTTGGTTGGAATAAGGAGAAGAGGATGAGGTGTACTCTGCACCCTTGTGCACCTTAGAAACCACCAGGGGAGGTCCTCAAACCGAGGATGATTTGATTGAGACCTTGATTCAGAATCTTCCTCCCAGTGCATTGTCCTTAGAGAAATTGGTGGAGGATACTCAAGCCAGCACCTTAGTGGACCTTTGTGTGACTGATCCGATCTCTCCCAGAGTTAAAAATGTGGAGTTTGGCCCCGAGAGAACGTTAAAGATCAGCTCCTCCCTATCTCCTTCCCAGGAAAAGGAGCTGTATAGTCTGCTGGCCAGTCATCTAGATGCTTTTGCTTGGAGCTATAAGGAGATGAAAGGAGTCCATCCTTCGGTCTATACCCATCACATCTACATTAAAGAAGATTGTAAACTGGTCAGGCAACCTCAGAGGAGAATGAATCCAGCCCTTAAAGACATTGTTAAAGAAGAATTGCAAAAATTGTTGGATGCAGGATTCATCTACCCTATCTCGGATAGCGAGTGGGTGTCCCCTCTGGTGTTGGTACCCAAGAAAAATGGAAAGTGGAGAATCTGTGTGGACTACCGAGAACTAAAAAAAGCCACCAAGAAAGACCACTTCCCTCTGCCTTTCATAGATCAAGTGTTGGATGGACTGGCGGGAAAGAAGTTTTTCTCTTTCCTAGATGGGTTCAGTGGGTATAACCAGATCCAAATCAGCCCGGAAGACCAAGATAAGACCACCTTCACTTGTCCTTGGGGTACCTTTGCTTACCGAGTCCTTCCCTTTGGGCTATGCAACGCTCCTACCACTTTCCAAAGAGCAGTATTGAGCATCTTTTCTGAGCTGGTCCATGATTCGGTGGAAATCTATATGGATGACTTCACTCCTTATGGGTCCAACTTCCAGGAAGCATTGTCCAATCTGGGAAAAGTTCTAACCAAGTGCATTGAGATGAACCTGTCCCTTAGTCCTGAAAAATGTGAATTCCTGATGACTGAAGGGACCGTGCTAGGACATACCATTTCTCGCCAAGGATTGCAGGTGGATCCTAATAAAATTGCTCTCATCAAAAAGGTTCCACCTCCTCAGAAGGTAAGAGATGTTCAGAGTTTCTTAGGCTTAGCAGGATATTATAGAAGATTCATTAAAGACTTCAGTAAGCTAGCCTCGCCACTATTTGGCCTCTTAGCAAAAGATGTTGAGTTCAAATGGACGGACGACTGTCAAAGGGCTCTGAATGAATTAAAGGATAAGTTGGTGTCCGCCCCGATATTGAGAGGTCCAAACTGGGCCCTACCTTTCCACATCCACACTGATGCCTCGAACAAAGCCATAGGGGCAGCCTTAGGACAGGTTGAACAAAAACTCCCATATGCCATATACTTTGTCAGCAAAAACTTATCCAAGGCAGAAATGAATTATACTGTAACTGAGAAAGAGTTCTTGGCCGTGGTCCATGCCCTGAACAAGTTCTGACACTACATCACTGGCTATCAAACATTTGTACATATTGATCATGCTGCAATTAGATATTTAATGAATAAACTAGATGTGAATTCCCGTATTATTAGATGGTTACTTTTGTTGCAGCAATTTGATTTGACTATCGTTGATAAACCTGGTAAAGAAAATGTTGTTGCTGACTTCTTGTCTATATTGGATTTACCTACAGGTGAAGATGAAACAGTGGATGACCAGATGCCAGATGAACATCTGTTTGCTATCTCAGTGTCCTCTCCATGGTTTTCTGATATAGCAAACTATCTGGTCTCAGCACAGTTCCCTCCGTATCTATCCTCAAAAGAGAAAAGCAGAATTGTGAGGAAAAGTGCCTCATTCACTTGGATCGGGGGCAACCTGTTCAAACTTGGCCCCGATCAGATCTTAAGGCATTGTGTAAGGGAGGAGGAAGTCTTTGACATCCTCCTAACCTGTCATGATGGGCCTTGTGGAGGACATTTTGCAGCCAAGAGGACTGCCTTCAAAATTCTACAGGCAGGCTACTATTGGCCCACGCTTCATCAGGATGTCAAAAGATATATCAGCCAATATGACCGATGCCAAAGGATGGGGAAGCCGACTCCAAGGGACGAAATGCCTCTCCAACCTCAAGTGACTCTTGAACCATTTGAGAAGTGGGGTATGGATTTTGTGGGTCCTACCAATCATCCTTCAAGGCAAAGGTCTTACATTATTGTGTGCACAGACTATCTGACAAAGTGGGCGGAAACCAAGGCAATCAAAGCAGCGATAGAAGAAAGGGTGGCTGAGTTTTTAAGAGAAAACATCTTCTACAAATTTGGCTACCCAAGAGAGTTAGTCACCGATCAAGGAAGCCAGTTCACCTCCAACTTAATTGAAGACTTGCTCGCCCATCACAAGATCAAGCATAGGACTTCCACCCCCTATCATCCTCAAGCAAATGGGCAGGTGGAAGTCACCATTAGAGCATTAGAAGGGATTTTGACTAAGGTGGTGAGCAGCAGCAGAAAGGATTGGGCAGATCGCTTGGTTGAGGCCACTTGGGCTTACAACACCACTTGGAAGACCACAACCGGCTTCACACCTTATGAGCTGGTCTATTGGAGGAGAGCTTTGTTGTCAATTGAGTTCGAGTACAACACATTGAGGATGGCAGTTCAGCTGGACCTAGATCTCAGCCATGCCCAACAAGAAAGGTTATTGCAGCTGAATGGGCTAGATGAACACCGAATGCAGGCCCTTCTCCACTCAGAAGTGGTTCAACTTCAGAGGAAGATATGGCATGACCGACACCTCAATGACAAACAATTCCAGCCGAGAGATTGGGCGCTGCTATATGATTCCAGACATAAGGATTTCAAGGGGAAGCTGAGGACAAGATGGCTAGGACCATATGCAGTGGAGAAGTGTAATGATAATGGTTCTGTTCTTATTCGGACCATTGATGAGGAAGCCATCCCCATGCTCGTCAATGGGCATCGACTAAAGATCTACAGGAAACCTCTTTCGAGGCAAGAGTTCATCAAAACTATGGAAAAATCAGTGCTTGTCATAGAGAAGGGTTATGCCTCTGTTTTGGGCATACCCTGAGCATCATAAAAATATATATATATAATAAAAAAGATCATTGGGTGAAAACCTTTCTGAGGCACCCAAGGCAGATGGTAGGGGTGAAAACCTCATTGAGGCGCCCCTGTTGTCTCTCTGAAAAAGAATTGGAATAAAAAGACCCTTGGGTGAAAATCTCTCTGAGGTGCCCAAGGCAGATAGTAGGGGTGAAAACCTCATTGAGGTACCCCTGCTGTCTCTTAAAAAAAAAAAAAAAAAGAAAGAAAAAAGGAGGCAGAAACAGAAAAACGGGCTTAATCTTTGGAAATTGATGCAGGTTGCAGGTATTCCATGCAAAAAGGAGGCTTCTCAACTCAAGGACAAGGGTCCCTACCATGCTACCAGATGACCTCACAAGCACTCCCTCCATAAACACTCATCTCTTCCAAGGTTTGGGCGCAATCTGGTCATAGTTTAGCCTTCTACAGGAAGCTATAGGACTTTCTACAGGAAGTTCTGTATTTCTACAGGAAACATCCTGTAGAACCTTTGGACGGGCCATGACCAACTATGAAGAAGAATTTGAAGCTCGAAGTCCGATGAGGAGGCATGTAACCACTTTTTCTTCTCCATCCCCCACTGCTGTCGCCTCCTTTCACCACCAGTGCTGCCACATGATTGAAATACCTGCACAGTCATACCAGAACGATGGTTTCTCAGAAAAAAAAAAAAAAAAAAAAAAAAAAAAAAATTAAGTGGGAAATAAAGCATGTAGAGGCTCAACGCTTTACCTGTCAAGGCAATCTAAGGACCCTGCACCTGTGAACGTGACTCCATTATTTCGGCATGCACCCCAGGAGGAGAAACGGCTACAGGATGTCCTACAGGAATCCTGTAGCAGTTGATCCGGCTAGAGCACACACCATGAAGAAATCTGCAACTCATGAAGCCGGCACATGCAACATTCACAGCCAGGAAACCGGTCTCGCAACTAACAGCCGTCCATGAAGAGGAGCTCCCGTGCCTGTGCACAAAGCAGTAGCAAGTGGATCCATCATCCCTCGTCCTGAAGCCTGAGAAAAATCACGTCCACGGCCGCACAGGTAAGTGCCTCACCCTATTTCGTCAAATTACATAAGCTATACACTAAAATGTGTGTAACTATGGAAACGAACGGATTGAACAAGTCGGGTAGCCATTCAACTGGCCACCACAACTAGTCCGACGGCCTCGTTGGATCCGAAAGGCTTTGGTTATGTCGACAAGACACGAAGTGGACACGTGGGAAGCGTCCAGTCGGAGAGAAGCAGCGATCTAACAGGAATGGCGGCGGTAGATATACGAGGAAGGATTCGGCGGTTAGGCATACATGCAGCGGAATGATAGTGGTGACATCGGCCGACGGGGACAGCTCACCCCCGCACCACGAATTCCGTAGAAATTCAAATCAGCCGGCTGAATTACTCATGGCGCACTGCAATCATTTATTCTCAACCGTTTTGCAGCCGAGTACGCATCCTAAATTCTCTGAAGGCTGTTAACCCGAGTTCTCGGCCTGTTCCAACGTCCTGTTGCTGCACAGAAGGTCCAGAACCACTGAAGCGCTCCCCAGAATCCGTGCACGACTTCTACAGGAAGCCCAACATTACGGAGGAATTTGGACTGTTCACGTCGAAGGTGGCAATTCTGGAATGAGGTAAGCCTGAACATAGTTCTCCCATGCAATTGGTTCGAAAGGTGGTGAATTCGACGTGTTGAAGGGGTAGGAAACCGTGAATTAAAGTTTGTGCATGAATTTACAAGCGTTTTCTTATCGCTACATGAGAATTGTCGTCGTAGTATGTATGCGGGATTTTCTCCAGGGTTTAATTTATAATTGAGCCACTGTTAAGGCTCATTCGTAGAAAGTCGTGAATTTTATGAACCTGTGTGCATAACAGAGACATAGCTCTGCGCTCTGTCTAAGAAAATCTCGAAGATCCACTTATGTATATGAGCAGGCAAGCTCAGGACAACAAAGCAAGTTTTTACCATGCCGGGAGGGTTCATTAGAAAAGAGCCTACAGACTCAAAGAAGTTACGGGAAATCCCTGAGGTGGTGGACTTGTTTTCCCGTGCGCAATGGATGTCATTCTGTGACAAGCTTCAAGGTCAAGATGACAAGGTTGCAGAAGAATTCCTACGATCCTTGAAGCCAAAGTCAAAGACATTGGTCGTTGTCAACTTCAGAGGATTGACCCTCAGACTCATGCCACAGTTCATTAGCAGAGTAACTGATCTACCGATGGGGGTACCCTGGGATAAGGAGGAAAGAAAACTGGGTCAGAAAGCTAAGAAGGAGTTCTTCTTGCCAGAGGAACAATTCTCAGAAGACAAGAATGGAGTTCGAAGAACCAGCCTACAGTCATTCTGGAGTGAGGTCAGCCTCCAGATTATGAAGTATATTACGTGTGAAGGGTGATTTAGCATCGTGTATGGCTATCATTTCCGGTTGCTCACAGAACTCAGGCACCAAATGGACATACCCTCAGAGAAAAAGTTGAGCATTCCCTACTTCCTCCTGCAATCCATGACTGAGTGTGCCACCAAACTGAGAGAGGGAACGCCAGACCAGATAGCCCATCATGGGCTCATCAAGCTCCTCGTGGAAGATGCACTCCACATGTACACCATCCCTCTCTCCTGGGAAACTTTTCGAAATTTGACTAAGGATGATGACATCCAAATTTTGGCTAAGGAGCTCACCTCCTCCAGCAGCGAGGAGAAGGAACACACTCAAGCAGAGAAGAAAGGTAAAGGCCAAGAAACCCCGGGCAAAACACCAAAGAAAGAACAGAAGGGAAAACAAAAGAAAAACCAAGCTGCCAAAACAGAGGGTGACAGAACCACACCAACACCTAGGGAGAAAAGACTACAGAGCAAGGTGGAAAGGACTGAAAAAGTCCACGTCAGTGAGGGCACCTCTAAGGCAGCCTCAGCGAAGTTAAAAGAAAAAGCACCCTCAGCCAAACAGGCTAAAACGGTGCCGTATGTTTCTACAGGAAGGTTAAAAACGGCTTCTACAGGAAGCCAGAAATCAGCCACTACAGGGCTTTCTACAGGAAGTCCTGAAAAAGGAAAACAGAAGGAGAAAACAGCCGAAATTCTTGCTAGGGAAGCAGCAGTTGTGCTGGCCACCCTAAGTACCTCTCCCAAGCCAAAGGAAAAACGAAAGAGGGAGACTCCTCTGTATTTCAAAGCAAGGAGGAGTGTAAGAATTAAAAGCGGCAAGCCCCAACCTCCATCCAAAGACCTAATTACTATTGAAGACACCCCTACCTCGCCAAAGGAGAAGTCCCCCTCCAAAGTATCAGTCACTTATGAGCGAGGGAGCCTGAAGACAACTACCTGGAGGGAGAGAATGGAAAGGTTAGCTTCAAAAACCCCTCTACAGGATGTTGAAGCCGTTCTACAGGAAACATTGGCCAGGCTCAAGGAGACCGAAAGAATGGAGGGGGAGGCAATCAAATCACCACAAAGGGAAGAAGAGGTAGAGCACATTATGGAACCTAGCCCCCAGCCCAGCTTGAGCTCTTATTATAACTTTTTGGAGGCCAGGAAAATCATTCCACAGAAATTCATAGTGCCACTTTTCTTTGCACTGGAGGAAGAAAGAGTGAGGACCCACACATGGATGAGAATAGCTAAGTCTAAAGGAGTAGCAGATATAGGCCCCTTGGAGGAACAATTCAAGGATGCAAGAAGAGAATTGTCTATGGCAAAACATGTGGGAAACTGCCAGCGAGTATTTCTACAGGAAGAGAATGAGAAGCTCAAACTGCAGCTACAAGGACAGAGGAAAGAAAGGGGCACAGCATCAGAGGACACCACAGCAGAACCTCAAGGCAAAGAAGGAATGCAAGCTGATCTTGAGGAACTAAACCAGCAACTACAAGAAAGAGAATTGCAAGCAAACATAGAGATACAAGCTCTCAAACAGCAGGTGCAAGAAAAGGAGGCACAACTGGCTTGCATGGCCAGTTGGGCTATGGATGCTCTGCAATGTAGGCAGGCGACCAAATCTTATGTCCTATACGTACGGGACCAGTGGCTGCAATTCCAAATTAATGCATTGGCACAGAGGGGTATCTCCCAAATCCAAAACCCCCAGCAGTTCACAGATTTATGCAACAGCAGCTCAACAGAGGACAAGGCCAAGCTATCAGAGTTCTACCTCCATAATTTGGCCCTTCCAAATGTAACTTCATGGGACCCCAACACAGTCGTGGGAGATATGCAGCTGATGGCACTAACCTCATGGTTAAACCACGAAGAAAAGAGAGCGGCAGAGGTCAAAGATGTTATGAACTGAAAGTTACATGAACCACTGCTGATTAGAGTAGAGCCAGGGGACCCCACCGCATTGATATCAGCCCACCAGCACCTAGCAACCAACTCTCAGGCTTTATTAAAATACATGGATCAGCAGGCTCAGGCTATAGCACACTTCGAGGATATGGAGCGATTATTAGGGGACAATTGTGTTCATGCTTGCACCCGTAGGTGGAACACATTGTCCCACAGCCTCAAAATCAGGGAATATCACACTCCAACTAGAATGAGGGAGGCCCTGGCACGGGTGCCTCTCAACAAGAAGTCCATGCAGAACCTCCAGGCCAGCTGGATCGGCCTCAAGCTAAGCCCACCTTTGCTTTTGGGATTGGTAGAAGGAAGCACAGAAAAAGAAGAGCATAAGCAGTGGGAAGAGGTGGAAAGGAAGGCCGGGTTCCATGACAGTGAGGAGGATACTACTTCAGAAGCCTGGGATGTGAGAGTGGTGATTAAAGCAATGAAAGACGAGGAGCTGGACTAGTTGCTCAGGGATGAGCAATCATTTTAGCAGGGGGGTGATGATGAGCCCCAAATTTGGTAACATTTTGGGCTCATTTGGCCTAATTATCCTTGTTCAATCCTTCATTTTTCATAACTTATGCATTATTTTTTAGTATGTTTATGTCATTTGTACGAATAAGGGTAGTCACTCTTCCTAGGTGGCTAACACGTGCTCATTTCAGGTTTTTTGACACATGTTGGAGAAAAACCAAGCAGTCATGGGCTAGGAGATAGCCAAGCTTGGGTTGAGGATTCGTAGGGGGGTTGTCTATGGCATTAAATAGCCTCCCTCGGGATCTTCACCCCCAACTCCGAGCTCCAAAGGCCACCAAAACCGGATCTAGAAGGCAGCCAAACAGATTTTTGGAAGGAGCTGTTCACTCACAGTTTGGGCAGCCAAGTCCCATAGATTTAGGAGGCTAGCTAGGGCCTCGTGGTGTATAAATGTTAAGGCCTCAGCCTTCGTGAGGGACTTTTTGGAAACTCTTGCATACTTTGCACTACAGTGCTGCTAGCTCCCTTTTGTTCTCTTGTAGCCATTGTTGGCATAACTCTTGACTTATGATTATTTTTTGATAATGAGAAGCAGTCAGATTTGATATCAGCTCTGAGTTTTCTATAGGAGCCATAGCTCTCGGGGTTGGGCCCAACCTGAGAGCCTAGGGCCTCCTTCTTTGTACTGTTATCTTTTCTTTACGCATTGTGATTTTCCTTTTTTTTGCATTTGAAACGTGGTTCTATTGAGCAAGATTTAGTTGTGTTGGTTAAATAGGTCACTGTTGATAAATAGAATTGCTTCAGATGTGTAGATTAGATTGGTAGGGTAATAACAGATAAAGCTCCAAGAAAAAGGGTTGACACACTCTCAATTTCACCTCTCCCTTATTGGATTAGGGGCTGGAATTGCAGAAGCAGTGCTGCCCAACAAAAACACTAGTTTGCTTGACCATGCAATCTTTGGTGTAATGTTTTCATTTGTAGAAGTTGGTTATGCGTTCAGGCTTTTGAAATGTTTCTTTGCTTAAGTGCTGTACATGGTTCTCTTTATGAATAAAGCTGTTGTTCATTTGTTTCATTGACAGTTAGATTAGATTAGCTAAGATTTCGATTGTGTGCAGGACCTAGTTGATTCTGTGAAGTGTACACTGTGCAGGGCATCTCCACCTCTCCCGCATCCACCTAAGCTTCGTCCAAGCTAGCTGCTCCATCTCCTAGTTAGGTTCCTCGTCTCACAACTGTTCTTCTGCTCACATAACCCTACCTTCTTGCTCCTCCATTGTCTTAGCCTTCTTTAAGCCAAGCCAGCTTTCCACACCCTCTCACCACTCCATCCATCAGTCCCTGGGTCATTTCAGGCCCCTACCCTACCTCCCTATCCATTCATGCACCTTACCTCACTCACCCATCCTCCAAAATCCAATTTTAAAACATCCTGTAGAAATTTCTGAACATCCTGTAGAACCCCTGCAGACTTCCTGTAGAAGCTCACAAATGAGGTTGTTGGATAGCCAAACTTTGTGAAACTCTCCGGAAGAGTGTTAGGTACTCCTTAAACCCTCTCTGAACCTTCCCAACCTTTTCCAAGCATTTCTCTTCCTTGATCCACCCCTGCACAGAAAAAAACTAGTTAAAACACATGCATGATAATTCTGATAACTTATTCAAAAATACAAAAAGATGTTTCCTTCAGATAGAGGTAGCCTAGACATGTGCATTTTACCTTCACAGAAGTAATGGCATCTCTTTAAATAGTTTGCATTCTCTCCTTTACATCAGTAGGACTAGCTGGTAGAATTAGGGTTTGCTAGGGTTTATGTTACTTTTTGGCTTTCAGTTTCTTTCTGCAAGTAGATCAGCTTCCTTTAAGTTAGCTTCCATCCATCAGTTAAAAATCTTCTTCTAAGAGCTCATAGAAGTTGGCTTAAGCCCCTAGCAGACTTGTGCCAGCTGACCAAGTGACAGTTGCGGCAAGAGCTAGTACTTGTGCATACAGCACCGTCGCTTCCAAGTTTGTTATGAACTACCGGGTTGATAAAAGTAAAGAAGGGAGTCCCAGGAGTTGCAGCATTATTGCTGCAATACTGGAGCCCGCCAGATATCAATAGACAAGTTATTAGGATTCTTGTTATCACATGAATATCAAATAAGCGATCATGATTAATATCTGGAAAAAGGCATTCAAATCGCAAGTTTTTATCTCAAGAGGTATAGGAGGATCAAGATGAATAGACAGAGGGGGAACAACTGAAGCAACAACCAAAGAGAATATTCAGAACAAGAAAATAATTTGTATCAAAATCTGCATAGTTCAAGCAAGAGCAACGATCTAATTTCACAATCAAATAAAAGGTATGACAAATCAAAAGCTAAGTGCTTTTATTGTAATAGGTTGAGTCATTATGCACTTGAATGTAGCAAAAAAAAAAAAAAAATCTTTGTAGACAAGATGTAAACTATTCTTCTGAGAAGTGTAAAAAGTATTTATTCCTTACATATGATGTCACTCAAATTTTATCTAATGATATCTGGCTAATAGATAGTGGATGTAGAAATCGTATGATAGGAAACTGAAGCATAAATGCAAATATGAATGATTCAATAAAAATTAGTCAAGTTGGGCTTAAATGATATTCTAAAAGTAATGGGAAAATGAATTGTTAAAATCTTTACCAAACAAGCTCAGAAGAGGAACATACCAAATGTATACTTTGCTCCAAGTTTAAAACACATTCTTAGTGTTGGCCAACTTACTCAAAAAGGGTATAATGTAATATTTAAGGGATATCACTATTTTATATATGATAAACCTCCCTATACGATATTCATTGTGAGATCAAAGGTGATAAAGAATAAGATTTATCCTCTTTCCATAAAGTATGATAGCGATGATGGCTCATTTTCTTGAAAATTAGTTTTCTTGGATGATTTATGGTTATGGCATTTCAGGTTTTTTTATCTACATTCGATTCCCTTAGACTATTACAAGGACAAATATGGTTGACAAGTTTCATTCCATTCAAGAGCCAACCAGTTCATGTGAGAGTTGCATTCTAATAAAGAAAAACAAATATAGTTCTTTGAAGAGAGTATTTTATAGAGCAAAGGCATGTGTGGTGTTGGTTCATTCAAATTTGGGTGGTTTGATGTAAATGCAGTCACTCAATGGAATTTACTACTTCTTAACCTTCATAGATAATTACAAAAGATAGAATTGGGTGTATTTTCTTGCAAAGAAGTATGAAACTTTTAACAAGTTTTGAGAATTCAAGGTAATGGTTGAGAAACAAAGTGGTCAACGGATTAAAGTGTTAATATCAAACAGAGTATGTGAGTATGATTCAAAATATTTTCATAACTTTTGCAAGCATCATGGGATCAAATGCAATTCACAACAAAGTACACACCACAAAAAAATGTTGTAGTTGAAAGGAAGAACATAACCACCATGAATATGACTAGAAGCATGTTGAAGAAAAAAACGTCTATCAAATGAGTTTTGAGGAGAAGAAATAACTTTTTTAGTTTATGTTTTGAATTGATATCTCAATAAAAGTGTGAAAAAAAAAAAAAAAAATCTCAAGAAGAATGGATATGTGTGAGCTATACTATAGCACACTTCAAGGTATTTGGTTATGTAGCATATTCTCATGTGCTTAAAGAGTTGAAAAAGATTCTAGATGAGAAAAATGAGAAGTGCATTTTTATTGGTTACATTGATCACTCCAAGGCATACAAGTTGTACAATCCAATAACAAAGAAGTTTATAATCAACATAGATATTGAATTTAAATAAAATGAAACATGGGATGAAAGCATTGATAAATTTATAACATTTATAGTAGCAATAGCTAAAGTAAAAGATGATGGAGAGGAACAAGTTCTACAAGGAGATCAACAAGATTTGGAACCCGATTATCGATTATAAATAATCCAACAAGAACTCTATGACATTCAATTCAAGGTGAGTCATCTTCTCAAGTAATTAAGTCTACTCCTACTCAATCAAGTAGTGAATTTGATCCTATAATTGATTCCTTAAGGTCTACAAAGACTTGAAGTTTTAGATACATCTATGAATACTTAGATGTGAATTCAAAATTTTCATTGTTTACTTGTCGCTAACATGTTTTGATAAGAAATGAAAGATCAAATTGGGTAAAAGAAAAGAAAAAGGATATGGATTCCATAGAGAAAAATGATAGATGGGATCTAGTAGAATAAACAAAAGATAAAGATTGCATAGGTTTAAAATGGATTTACAAAACAAGGCTCAATGGGAAAGGAGACAAAAAAGTTATTGAAAACAAGTAATTACTGAGAAGGGGGATGAATCAATAATTATGTATTTTTAAATGACCAATTTCAAATTATTTTAGCAGCCTTATATCTCTTTCTTTAATCAATTAGCATATTTATATGTGTTCAAACTTTTAACACTCTATTTTATGTATTAGCATATTTATATCAGAGTTTGGCACTTAACAATGAATTCACGGGAATACATGTAAGCAGTTCATGCAACACATTGAGACACCAAGTATATATGGAAACCAATAAATAGAAAAACCACAGATTTTGGTTGTTGATGAAAAGGAAAGAACCCACTCCTTTTACATCAATTTTTTGCAGGCTTATACTTATAGGAGACTTCTCCCTCAATTTTTGTATGCAAGCTACAACTTGCTAGGAGAACCCATTCCCTCTTCTACAAGCTCCAACCTACTCTTTATCATGATACTCCCTGAAAGGAGACACCAATATCCCGATAAGATTATAAATTAAATTTGTTGATTTATTTAGTCTTTGTCTCTGATCTAAACTTTGTCTATGTCATTTTTTAAAATGTTTATCTCCTCTACTCTTCTTCCTCAATTTTTCTTTACTTCTGCTCCTCTTTCTCTTTCTCTCTTTACCACAAAATGCATGAACTTGTTCTAAGAGAAATTTGAATTTACTTGCAACTTTATCATTCAAAATAAGTCTTTTATATACAAAGTTTGTTAATTGTTTGTATTCTGATGCAGAAATTTGAAGTGAAGGGTTTCATGTTTGTATTCGAGGGATCTTTATGGTTTATCTCTTCATTTTCACATTTGAATATCAAGTCAAGGCAAATAGTATTCAAAAAAGATCAAATAAATTAGAAATGTAAATTTAGCATATATTTTTGCCCTATATAGTGCCTTCCTGAAAATGTAAACTCAACATATGTCATATTGAAGGATGATAATAATATTTATATACAATGAAAGTAAAAATTTCTTCAGTTTCCATGTATTCACTTTACTTATATGAGTTTAAATAGTATTGATCTTTTAAATATTTTTGTTCTGGGTTTAAATTATTGTCAAGTCTTCATTGGAGAAAGCCACTTCTAATTATTCCATGTGTTGGTTTCCATGCCCATTTTACATCAATTCCAACACTATTAACATTCTTCCCCTTTGGCACTGATGGCAACATTTATTTGGTCCTCCCCCCTTTGTCCTGAGAATCATATTTCTCCTTATCTCTGCTAAGAATCACTTCTCCTTATTTCTTCTAGCCTCCCTTATTTATCCTAACCCCCCCTTTGACATCAATGGTGAGGGGTTCAGTGGACAATGAAAATAAGTAAGGACACTCCTATGTTTTCATAAACAAAAAATCCCTTTGTTGTGTGTAACTTTATGTGAATATTGAAATTTATGTCAATACATTTATGGCACTAAATTTATGATCATGAAAACAATATTGTTCGATTCCCCCTGAGGAACAAATACATGAATTTGATTGCAAGTTTTTATCCTTTTATCATAGTCTTGAGTTTAAAATGCATATATATTTATTGAAGGCTAGAGATGAGAGTTGTGACTTCTCTACTTTCAAGTTGGTTGATCTTGAACAGATAGTTTGGTGTTCCAACCTGAACATCTCAACAAATCTTGATAAAACCCAGCAGTTAACAGCCCTGTTGATTTCCTCAAGGATTATTCAAAAATGATTCAGGCATAGTTAATGAAATAATAATTCAAATAAGAAGTGATTGGAAAACACATCTACAGTCATCACTAGCAGCTAGTCATGGTTACAAAATTAGTCTGTAGAAAAACCCATAGTGAAAAAAAATCCCAATGATAGTCCTCGATTGAATGTTTGCACTCTGATCTATAAAAGAACCCTAGAGCATTCCTGTGTTGCATTTCTTGTGATTAATATGACATGTGCACATACAATATGCAGGTTTTTCTATGTAAGTCCGCTAGCATACCTCTGCATACATATAACACCTTGAATCCTTCTTACAATGGCTAGACTTTTGGCACTAATGAACATTTGGATCTCAAGACTTAATATTGAGATTTCACCTAGGCATTCGCCTCTTGATCTGTGCAACTATACACCTAAGCATCACTTCCAATTCAGAATAGTTATGGACATACAATTCATTCTCTGACATCATTTCATAATGTTTGTCATCCTGGCACCCTCAACACATATTTATGGCATAATGAAAACTAAGTAATAAACACCAATGTCTAGGAAGATTATTTGTATCAAGATACTGATTAAACCCTCCATAATGTATCTCTAGCATCCTATTTCCTAGCTTTTTGTGACCTGGCCCCTATTCTGACATGACTTATGTTGATCTTACTTGGAAGACCTTTGACATCCTCTAACTATAACACTCCTCTTATATGACCATAATGCACCTCTAGTTCACCACGTTCTAACATAATTCTTGCATATAAATACCAAGTAATGTTTCATTCAAGGGTCTTTGCATACAAAGACTAAGTAATTTTTTTGTTCTGACTTGTCTTCCATCTGGAACCTATGCATCTTTTTCATCATTGAAGCTTCAGGTTCATTAGCATACCTCTTCATATATGTTTTTCTTTGTTACAAATGATAGCATTTGTAACTTCTTTGTATGTCTAAGCCCTTGATAGTTACAATTCAATTTCTCTATAAGTTCACTATCAACTGAGAATGTGTTACCTATTAAAGTTCTATTTCATTGAATATCTACATCCTTTCACCTCAGCTTCAATCCAATACAAATATTCATGCTCTTGGTTAATGAGGTCTATTTAGGTCATTGTTTTCTTTGCTCTGTATGTCATCATTTGATTACTCTTTGAATGGAATCACTATGTTAATATTTACTAATACTAGAAAAATCTTATCCTAGTTTGTCATATCCTTGAAAATTTCCTTGAGACTCTAATCATCTATGACATGCCCCTTCTCCTACATCTCTTTGATGATCACATCATATGTGTCAGCATCCATCTCCATCGATCTATCAACAAGCAATTTATCCTCTATATATTTAGCAGCATTGTCAATATTCTTGATCTTTTGGTCAGTCTCATAGGCTTCCTAAAAGTATGATTCGAAATTGGAATCATGAACATCCTCCGTAATATCCATTTGTAGTGCATCTATTAACTCCTCATCACTTTGATTGTTTTTTCTTGAGAGCACTCTTTTCATCACAAGTTTTGTAATCACCTCCACATTATCCTCCTTATCGTCATAGTACTTTCTCAAGTCCTTTAAAATTTCAATGGTTTCAATGTATCCTATGGCAACGTTGTACCAGTTTTCATGTCATCCTCTCATCAGAATATTCAATCCAAAACTAGTGTTGATTGTTCACATAGAGCTCTTTCAAGTACCAGTGGCATGTCAGTTATCTACATAGGCTATTCGAGTCTTCTCTCTAAGACTAGTGCAAAGATACATTAAAATTGATGTCATGGTTGGATGTTGTGTTGTCATCCTTGTGATGGTGTGCCCCCCCTTATGACCAATATATCTCTCAGACAATGCTATAGTCGCTCCCATGGTCTTCAGTCTTACAGTTATTCTCTATGAACATATATTGGTTTTTCTGCAATTCACGTGATTGTTCATGTTGAATGTATCAAGAGACCATACATGAATGATAACTTAATTAAAATTTTAAAGTACAAAAATTGGTTCATTGTATGTATATTTAATAATAGTATGTTAAAATCATGATGTTGATGAAGTTATGGCTTGTATATTGAATTAGGTCGGTTCCTAGTGAATATTTCTCAAGTGTTATGAGTTTTATGCCTTTGAAATCATATACTCTTAATGTATTATGTGTCAATATATAGTGATGATTATTGTTGTTACTGTAATTATGGATTCTCCTTTAATATTGATATGTCTTTGTTGTATGTTGGTCACTCATTTATTGCATAATATTTTTGCATATATAACTTCTAAAAGTTGAATCAATTTTATGATTCTCCTCATGACAAAATTGGTTTGACTCTATGGTTAAGCCCCGTTTGTTCATTATGTACAAGCTATTCTCTATTCATATTATTTCAAAGATAATATTTGTCTGCCTCAAGGTCTTGATGTCTAACTCAATGTTGTCGTATTTCCAAATATATTAGTTGTCATAATAGCTTCAGAGATGCTTATTTTAGCAAGGATATTGTTTCTAGAATGTTATGTGCCAAGAATTGTAATGCCACTTCTAATATACCACATTTTTTAACAAGGTTGCCCCTCAAATCATATGTCACTTTTTCAAGCATCCAACAGTCCTTTGATTCTCCTCTTTGAAGTTAAACAAATGATAAGAAGTAGCAGTGACTACTCCCAACTTTTTCCTTGGATATTCAAAGGCTTTTTTTCCAAAGGCTTGGTGAATATGTCAGCTATCTTCTCTTTAGTTGATATATATTCCAGCTTCACTATTTGCTTAGCAACCTACTCTATGAGGAAATAACACTTTATGTGAATGTGTTTAGTTTCAGAATGTAGCACTAGGTTCTTTGATATGCTTATTGCACTTGTATTATCTCTCTCAATAGATATGGGTCCATTGTACATTAAATTCATGCCTTGTAGAGTTTTCTTTATCCGAAGTACTTGTGTGCAACAAATTGTTGCTACAATGTATTCAGGTTTAGAAGTAGATAATGAGATTGAGCTTTACTTCTTGGTCATCTAGGCAACCAATGATTCTCCTAGGTAAAATGCACTGCCGCTTTTATTTTTTTATCATCTATGTAGTTGTCCCAATCTACATCTATGTATGTTGTTAGTGAAAATTCTTTTCCTTTTGGGTACCACATTCCATAATCTATTGTGCCTTTTAAAAATTTAAAGATTCTTTTTCTTGCTAATAGATGACTTTTCTTTAGTGCTAACTGATATCTTGCTACTAATCCAGCTACTAGCATTATGTCTAATCTATAAGCAGTTGGATATAATAGGCCAAAATATGGAATTGTATTGTCAAGCTAATGTAGCATGCCTCCTCAATGTGAGTTAGACTGAAATAAATGGCTCCAAGGGCCACAGAACTATACCTTAGGTATCAAGAATGATTTTTAATAAATCTTATGTGAATCTCGACACATCGCACTCTTGGTGGCATATTAATGGGAAAAATAAAGATGGGAAATCATATGCAAAAGGTTATGCTTGATGGTGGCATGACTACATCTGATCAAGTGAACCATGCATGGGAAGCCTCCTCTTTAAATTCACACACTCCATCCTTGTCATTCAAACAGATCCACATGCCTCGTACAATCCCAACACCTCTCTCTATGATGAATCTTGAGAAGATGGACATTATAAATTTTAATGGTGAAACGATGGTCTCTCAGTGTGAGGCATAGAAAATTTTAGGGGCTAATATTCGTAGGTGGGAAAATTTTCCATGGTTTTTCCAAAAAAAAAGATTCGTCAATTTCCCTTTTTTCTAAAAACGATTCACCCAATTTTTACAATATAATATTATTTTAACTTAAAATTTGACAAAATTATATAGATATTATATATAGAATCATTAGAAATTTGAATATTTTTACAACTATATCAGCACACACTTTATATTTTTCATATTACAGACTAGTGAAATTCGCCAAGGTTTCTAAACTTTGAGATAAATTTTCATCCTTAAAATTGTAGAAATTTTGACTATAGATTAACCTTATAATGCAATATAACTAAATAAAAATACTTTAATCTACTTCTAAAATCAAACTTGCCAAAGCTTAATAGATTTGAGTAAGATCAAGCGGAACACATATAACCAAAAGAAGAATCAATACACATGAAACACAGAAGAATACTCTCGGGAAAGCCTCAGCTAAAAACCCCGCTATCTGTATTATCATACAAGTGGAAATATATCAGGATTACACAAAGCTTTAGCTCTCACAGCTAACCAGCTCTCAGTACAATCCATGATACTCAGCAATAAAACAACTCAAGATCATCAAACTTCAGCTCATACAAAAACTATCAAAACACACATTCAATGTTTCTACTCACAATGGGATCCATCCTTAACACATCAATCATTCTAACTTATCTCCAATTTTTGTGAAGTGATGATGGTATCTAATATGTGTTACTGCTTTAATAATACCAAGTTTTGTAGAGAAAAAAATGAAAGTCTGGGAAGTGAATTCAGTATAAGGATTCTTTGAGACTTGTCTTTGAATTCTCGTGTTGAATATAGACCTTCCAGATATTACACAATAAAACCTTTAGTGCACTTATACTATGAATTTGTCTTGAACCAGAATTTGCTCCTGGACCTTTTAGGTGAAACCCTTACTACCAATTAACAACAAGACTTCTTCCATTGGAATCACCAAGTCTTCAAACTCAACAATAGTAGTCAGAGGTAGGGTAAAGAAACATCATCCTCTATATAGCTATCTAGTTAATATTCAAATAAGTTTCAAGAAATATTGTATGAAAGCATGCATCATATTTCTTGTTGCAACCAGTACCCACAAGTATTCATCACTTTATCCACTAGTCACCATGAATTGTGACCAGAGAAAGAACTCGTTAGTTAGTAATTTAATTGATTCTCATTCACATCAATAACAACATTCCTGGGTCATATTACATAAGGGGTCCACTGCATTTTCTATCTCAGTCATATTAACTTATTCATCCAAAATTGTTCTCACATATTTTATAGGACTTATGTTATTTTTCAATTCTATGACATTCTGTTACGAAACCAGCTCAAGAAAAGATAGAAAAGATAGATCAACGCCTTAGAATTCAGCCTCTTGAAGGGGCCAACCTCCTTTACATTACATAAATGAACAATTCTTGGATGATTCAAATGACAAAACCTCCTTTCTATATATAGGAGTCTAAGGAGTCACAATATAATCCAGCCGACCTAACAATAATAATATAAAGCCACAAAAATAACAATAGAGGGATTCTATGGGGCACAGTAATAACAATATGGGGGCAATAGGGGCACAACAATATTAATAAGGGGTATAACTACAATAGTAATGGGGTAATCACTAGTATTATAGGGACCCAACATGCCCCTCGCCTTCAAAAAAGTGTTGTCCTCAACGCTTGAGTAGTTCTGGATACTTCTGCATAAAATTCTCATCCTCCCATGTGGAATCTTCAGCGGATAAGTTCTTCCACTTGATAAGATACTCTGAAATTGATCGATTTCATAGCTGTCGAGTTCTATTTTCTATGACTGCTTCCGGTTCCAATATAATTTTTCCTTCCTCGTCAAGTTCTGGCAATATTGTTTGAACTGGGAGCTTGTCGCCTATAACCTTCTTTAAACATGAAACATGGAAAACTGGGTGCAATCGAGAAGCTGCAGGAAGCTCCAATTTGTATGCCATAGTACCAATCTTTTGCAACACCTTGTACGGACCATAATACTTTGGTGATAATTTATTATCCTTCTTAGCTTGCTTGAGGGACATTTGCTTATATGGTTGTAGCCGTAGGAATACCCAATCACCTACATCAAAACTTCTTTCACTGCGATGTTGATCTGCTTGTTGTTTCATTCTATTATGTGCCAACACGAGGTTATCCTTTAAGAGTTGGAGGACTTGTTGTTGATGTTCGATGTGATGTTCCACTGCCTGAACCTTAGAATTTTCTCTTAAATATGATGTGATGGATGGTGGTTGATACCCATAAAGTGCCATAAATGGGGTCATTTTTGTTGCTGTATGGAAGGAAGTGTTATACCACCATTCAGCTAGAGGCAACCATTTGACCCATTGTGTCTGTTTATCAGATACAAAGCAACGAAGATATCCTTCCAAACATTTGTTTACTATCTCAGTTTGCCCATCAGATTGAGGATGATAAGATGAGCTATGAGCTAACTGAGTACCAAGACAAGAAAATAATTTTGTCCAAAAATTTCCAGTGAAAATGGGATCTCTGTCACTTACAATAATCTTTGGGTTTCCATGTAGCTTTTGAATTGTTTCCATAAATGCAGTAGAAACTGTACTGGCTTTAAATGGATGTGATAATGCACAAAAGTGTGCATACTTGGTAAGTCTGTCAACTACCACCATGATGACACTCTTTTCCTCAGACTTGGGTAAACCTGTGATAAAATCCATTGAAACCTCCTCCCAACGTTGGCTTGGAATGGATAAAGGTTGTAATAGACCCGGTGTCTTAATTGTTTCAACTTTATTTTGTTGGCAAACCAAACATTCCGCCACAAACTTTTGAATATCTGATTTAAGGCCATCCCAAAAAATTCCTTCTTAACCCTGTGCTAAGTTTTTAGAAATCCTGAGTGCCCTCCAATGGGAGAAGTGTGCAATTCCATATGAATCTTTTGTTTTTGCTGGGAATTCTTACAGAGGTATAAGCGATCTTTGTACCATAACGAATCATTTTGCCAGCTATATGTACCAAACGTACTGGAATCTTGTTGTAGCTTTCGAATAAGTGCCCACACTTCTTCGTCATTCTTCCATTCCTCCCTTGCTTCGTTTATCCAATCTGGTTGGATAATAGAAATGGCGCACAACAATGCTTCCACATCCTCATCCTTTCTTGAGAGTGCATCTGCCACCACATTTTGCTTCCCTTTTTTGTAGATGATTTCAAAGTCATAACCCAACATCTTTGTGACCCACTTTTGTTGCTCTTCAGAGGATAATCTTTGTTCTAAAAAGTATTTAAGGCTATCATGATCCGTTTTTACCTTGAAGTGTCTTCCCATTAGGTAGGGTCGCCATTTCTTAAGTGCATGGAGTATTGCCAACATTTCCTTCTCATAAATAGCTTTGCTTAAAAACTTTCCCTTGATTGGACGACTTTCAAAAGCAATGGGTCTTTCATCTTGCATTAGAACAGCACCAATTCCATTTCCTGAAGCATCACATTCCACAATAAAGGTTTTTGTGAAGTCCGGTGTAGCTAAGACCGGTGCTTGGCACATTGCCTCTTTAAGATGTTCAAAGGCCTTTGTTGCTTCCGGAGTCCATGAAAATGCATCTTTCTTCAATAATGTTGTTAGAGGTGCTGCTATTCTCCCATAATTCTTAACAAACTTGCGATAATACCCTGTCAACCCAAGAAATCCTCGCAGATGCTTTATGGATGTGGGATTTTCCATTCCTTAATGGCTTTAATTTTGCTAGGGTCTACCTTAACTCCTTCATGAGATACAATATGACCCAAATATTCCACCTCCTGGACTCCAAAGAAACATTTGGATCTTTTTGCATATAATTGTTTCTCCTCCAATAGTTGTAGCACCCTGTCAACATGTTCAACATGATCCTTCCAAGACTTGCTGTAGATTAGTATATCATCAAAAAATACTAACACAAATTTTCTAAGGAATGGTTTGAAAATTGAATTCATCAAACCTTGAAATGTTGAAGGTGCATTGGTAAGGCCAAAAGGCATGACCAAAAATTCATAATGACCCTCATGAGTTCTAAATGTTGTTTTCGGAATGTCTTCAATCTTCATTCTGATTTGATGATATCTGAACGAAGATCCAACTTGGTGAAGTAAATTGATCCATGCAATTCATCCAGTAATTCATCAATGACAGGAATGGGGAACTTATCTTTAATAGTGAGCTTGTTGAGCTCCCTATAATCCGGACACATGCGCCATGATCCATCCTTCTTGTGCACCAATACTACTGGAGTAGAGAAAGAACTTTGACTTGGTTGAATTATACCAGCCTCTAGCATTTCTGCAACCATACGTTCAATTTCACTCTTTTGGACATAGGGATATCTGTACGGCCTGATGTTTGGAGGAACACTTCCTGGAATCAGATGAATAGCATGATCATGATCACGCATAGGTGGGAGACCTTTGGGAGTCTCAAATACCTTGGAATGATTGTCCAGGACTTTTTGGAGATCTGGAGAAATAGATGATTCCGATGTGGAAACATCTAGCGAACATAATTGTGCAATTACACCTCTTTGCTCCTTTTTTAGAAGCTTTGTCATACCATTAGAGCTGATTATCTTTCCTGGTTTCCCTGCAATACCCCTTAATTCAACTTCCTTTCCTTCCGCAGAAAATTTGATGAAAAGTTCTTGAAAATTAAAAGCTATTGTACCCAAGGATTGTAGCCATTGGACTCCTAGTACAACATCAGCACCTCCCATTGGAATGGAAAGCATTGGGCTAGTCAATACATATTCTCCCATGGATAGCTTGATATTATGGCACTTTCCAGAGCAATTTATTGTTCCTCCATTTGCAATCATCACTTGACACTCTGGTGCTGGATATAGGAAGCAATTCAATTCTTTTGCTACCCTACAATGAATAAAATTGTGGGTGCTTCCTGAATCAATCAACACTATTACCTTTTTCTTCTTGATTTGTCCTTCTATCTTGATGGTTTGAGGAGTGGTAATTCCCGCCAATGCATTACAAGATATGGTCAGATTTATTTATTCTTCATCTAGGCTTTGTTCCTGGAGTATATCCTCTTCTTTTGACCTTTCTTGCTCCTTTTCTTCTTCCTCTTCACAATCTATGTAGAATAATTTCTTCTCAGCACACTTATGACCTTTAGTGTATTTGCTATCACAACTGTAACAAAGCCCTTTTGCTCTTTTTTCTTCCAATTGTTGTGGTGTCAACCTTATAGGTTGTGGAAGACTAGGGGCAACAACACTTCCGTCTTTATAGTTGTGGTTGGTATGCTTCCTGGTTGCCATAATTTTGCTTTCCATTTTTCTTGCTAACCTGAATGCCTTCTCTAATGAATCAGGTTCCCAAAGGTGAACATCATGTTGGATATTATCCTTTAAAGACCCTATGAACACATCAATCCTATGCTCCTCTGGAATATCTTTTACCCTTATGTTCAATTTTTGGAACTCCTCAATGTGCTCCATTATTGAACCCTTTTGTTTGAGACTTATCAATTGGCTAAAAAAAGTGTTGCTTTTTGTATCCTCATAATGTGCTATCAATTCTTCCGTAAAAATTGCCCAAGTGATAAATTGTTTACAAGAGCAAAGCCATTGATACCATACAAACTGATTTGGTTCCAAATATAAAGTTTCCATATGTACCTTTTGTGTGTTTTGCACATTATTGAGATCAAAAAATTGCTCCATCTGTAATATCCATGTTGCGGGATCCTTGCCATCAAACTTCCTCATATCGATTTTTGGAATATGGTGGGTCTTCGATCCAACATTAGAGTCTATGATATCATGATTAACATTTCTTTTGTTCGCATCATGAGTTTCCTTTACTACCTTTTCACCATTAGTAAGTATTTCTTGTAGAAAATTTGTCAAATCTGTCTTCATATCTGTCATGCCTGTCTTCAAGTTTGTGTTCAAATCTATCTTCAATTCTTCCATGTCAGTCTTCAAATCTATCTTCCAATCATCCATCTTAGCTTCCACGCCCTTTATCTTAGATTCCATGCCATTTATCTTAACTTCTGTTAGCTTTTGTGAGCGTGACATTTGTTGAACTTGTTCTTGTAATTTTGATATATCATGTAGCATTTCTTCCTCTTCTTCATGAGTCATGCTAGAGCTTTCAGGTTCCTTACTATGTGTTTTCATTTTCTTTCCTTGGGGCATCAGTTACCGATAATAATTCCTTCAAAATCATTTTCAAACCAATCTTAAGCAAAAATTTAAGAAAATCTACACACCTTTTTTCACTTTGTAGGAACTTGATATTGCCTCTGATGTATCTCTGTACTTTCGATCATCTAGTTCTAAATTTGTGACCTGCAGTAGCCCTCTGTGTCCTCTTTCCAATGCCACAAGTCTGACCCAAATTGGATTCTCCACGCAAGAGTTATGCGAAATCTCCCACAGTGACTTGATTATAGACTAGTTCAGTAGAGAGAACTTGTACGACGTGGCACGAGTCACTGTTTTGACCTTTGGATCTGAAAAATGCATACAAGAAACTAGAGTCCGTCCTCTTTCTGTACCTTCTTAATAAATTTCAATCCGATCCCCAGAGAGAGAGTTATGATGATTTTCCCCAAGTCACCTGTTTGGAATGTAATTCAGGAGTCTGCAAAAAGACCAACTTCCTCAGATAATATCTCCGCAAATATAGCGCAAAAAGCTCTGAAATTCGGATCCAAGGTTCAGTGCGATTTCTTCTCAAATGGGTTTTTTTTTTAACTTCTGAAACGTCGCAGAAAAAAAGTTATAGCGAAAATGCCACGATGACCTGTTTGGAGGAGCGAAACCCTAGAATCCAAAGCTCTGATACCAAATGTTATGAAACCAGCTCAAGAAAAGATAGATCAACGCCTTAGAATTCAGCCTCTTCGAGGGGGCAACCTCCTTTACATTACATAAATGAACAATTCTTGGATGATTCAAATGACAAAACCTCCTTTCTATATATAGGAGTCTAAGGAGTCACAATATAATCCAGCTGACCTACCAATAATAATATAAAGCCACAAAAATAACAATAGAGGGATTCTATGGGGCACAGTAATAACAATATGGGGGCAATAGGGGCACAACAATATTAATAAGGGGTATAACTACATAGTAATGGGGTAATCACTAGTATTATAGGGACCCAACAAATTCCCATAGAACTTAGATTCATCTTGAGGAAAAATGGGGATGTAATGGTAAGTCGTAGAGGTCTGTGCAAAAAAAAAAAAAAAAAATTCACAATGATTATGAAATATATCTCTACTTGCAAATTCAATCCAAGATTTCACAACTGTGTTTATCCCACGCACTAATTTGCATGACATACTAACAAAACTGAACCAGGCTTTTATAAACAGTGTCCATCCAACACATTAACTTGGTTTTTGAACCAATCGTCAAATGACAAAGTGTAGTGACAACTTATATTGCTCTATTTGCAGTGATTCCAGTTTTTACACAGAGTTCAACATCCCATAGAAAAGGTTCCATAAGAAATAAGCTCCTCATAATTAGCAGCATACCAAAAATTTCATTCAATCGTTATGTGACATCAATTCCAATTGTAGTAGATAGCTCGCATGGGATTGAACTATTATTCACTCTCAAGCATATACAATGAATTAATCGTTAATTAAACCATCGCATTGTTCTACCACCATGCATCGAATGATTTTAGGGGATTAATAATTCAGTGAAACCCAAAAAACAAATTACAACAAATACCCAATTGTAAGTACTCCTGGAACAATGCGTATATATCCACGAGGGTTAGTCCTCAACTGGTATAGTGATAATTCTCCACAAATGTGTCAGTGACGTCTGGCAAAAAGGGTTGAGTAGGTCTGAGGTTTTATAGTGATTCCAATAAAAGTCTTCAAGGGTTTTACCCATAAATTCGACCTCATGTTCAAGATATGTGAGAGTAGTCTAGGCCACAAAATATATCATAGATAAGTCCCCCAACAGAGCCCAAATGAATTCATTACTACCAAAAACAATAGAAAAAAATAATTAACCAAAACCTAAATCTTTCCAAAGATTTAAACCTTCTTCAGATTTGTAATACTCCACAGGGTCGAATAATTTCAGGGAGAATGTGACTTACTTCCTTGATCATTTGAAGATAATCGATCACAAATATATGGTTTAGGATTGGGTTGTTAGAGCTCACTTAGGAGGGGAAATAAAAAAAATTCAAAAATTAGAGCCAAAAACCATTCTGGAAATAATTTCAATTTGAAATTCTTGGAACCAACTTGGATTTGGTCTTCAAAATAATTCAAAATTAATTTGAAGTTGCGTTTTGGATGCCTTGTAGACCAAGTGATATTATAAACTTTTCTTAACCAACTTGCACAATTTTCAAGGAGTGATATACCATGTGGCATGTAAACTTTTTAACTCTTGGGTACCTTTACCATGCTTGGAGATTTCCAACTTCTGACAGGCATATCCCTCAAATCGTGACGGCCCATGAGGAGCTCCACATATCAACCGAATCAACATGATGAGGAGAATCCAATGATGAGGGTATCCAAGGAAAATTCATTGATATGCATCTTAAAAACTCCTTAACAAATGTGGGGCTTCAACCTTGACATGCCATCTAATTGGGATCTCCAAACCCTATAGCTAAGGCTTCCTCAATGCATCATCTCATCCATGCATACCAGCGTACCAGGACATCAATGACGATATTCTGCAACTTCTTTGACATAAATGACAACATAAACATAATAAACCCCTAAGAGCTATTACCTCAACCGAAAGGTTTGTCTCAGATCCCAATAGAAAATATAGTGTAATTCTGAGGATAAAGCAATATAAACCCCACATCCACAAACCATTTTTTGTGTGGCCCCATCAAAGGAACCAGCTAGATATAGAGCCAAACAATCAATATCAATGTTTCTTTGAGGCTTTTCTTTATGAGCCAACCGACCATATTCTTTATAAGATGCACATATCTCGTTGTTAATTCTTCTAATGTTGAAAGGGGAATCCTAAAAAAAAGTGGCGTCCCTTCCTCGCAAAATACCCTAGATAATGGAAAAACAAAATGTCATGTCCTCTCAAAGTACTCTTCAATAGTCAAGAAATACCATCATGTAATAATTTTTAAGCTCTGTAAAACTCTTACCCAAGTGGCAATGGAACAAGGGCACTGAATGAAAAAATGTAAAATGTTTTCAACATAACCCTAACATAAATAGCACCTATTAGGACCATAAAAACCTCTCCTACATAGTTTCTCCCAAGTGATAATTATTGAAGGCATTGGATATCGCCAAAATATAAGGGGGCTCCCCGCTGTGAATTCCCAATTAGACATAACACAATTAGGAGTAGGAGCCCCATCTAGAGTATCGACTCGGCCACCATAACTCTAAGGTTTGCCTTGGTTTCAATGGATAACATAAGAGATTATACACATAAACTTTGAATAAACAAGTAAGTTGACTTTGTTAAACACCAATTGCAATGTGTAAAAGGAGGCCTTCACGAGAGGGGAGACAAGAGTGAGTATCTAGAAGGAAAGTAATAGTACTATCCTAGGGGAGGCGCATAAGAGCAAGGAAAGATTCGTTAGTTATATAGCGAAATAGTTCACATTGACACAATGATCATTAAAGCAAATGCAACACACATTCAACAAGATAATCACCAAATCCAATGAAGTAGTTCAATTTCTTTAGTACATATGAAAATAACATATATTGTTGGTGTGGAGCCTTATTATCTTCTTAATTAACAGGTCTCAGCCGCATTACACCCAGGTTCCTAAACAGGGAAGCAATTTCGCCCAAATGATAATAGTCAAGGGGGTCCATGAGGGGGGGTGACGGCTACTCTTAATAAGCCACCCCTCGCGGGGATTCGGTGAAAGCGCCCCTAAAGCTAAAAATAGATGAAAAATTGTCTTGTAAAATATTGTAATTTCATAGTCAATCTCGGTCGTTCATTAGGTGGATGATCTTATGGTAGAAGCTATGTTAATTTAGGGTTTTTTACCCTAGAAGGAAACCCTCAGTTTAAATGAGGGAATTGTATTGTGGCTGAGTATCATTATTCTAAGTGAGACAGAGAGAGTAGATTGTATGAGAGCAAAGAGGAAATTACAACGAATCTATTGTAGGTTGTATCTCTTCATTTTGCTGGATAATATAAAAGGAAGGACTGGTTGTTTCTCCATGGACATAGCCCAAATTGGGTGAACCACATATATTTGTGTCTCTCTTGTTTTATGCATTTATGTATTTGTGTTTCCACAATATTTTATGTATTTCATTGCCCCGTTAATTAATTTCTAACATATACCGCAAACATCTAAATAATAGTCTTACCACATTCACGATACATGCATGAAAGTGTGTTGGCTCAATAAGCTTCTCATTATTAAGTGAAGTATCCAAGTACACAGTTACAGTGGTGAGTCACTAGCTCCAACAATGGAACATTAAGTCACTTCTTGCTTCTCCAAAATAATGATTTTCTCTCCTATGCCAAGCTAGAGAAGCCAAGGCTAGCTCTCCAAAGCCTAAGCCTCAAAAATCCTTTTGCTTGAGTTATAAGGTTCATTTTATAACAAAAGGGCTGACCTTTCATATCCCTTATGACTCTTGAGTTACCCTTGTGACTCTTGGACTCCTAAATGACCTTTGAACTTCTATATGAATCTTTGGTCCACATGTGATTTTTCATATTCCACATGTGACTCTTGGACTTCCACACGTTTACATTTTGTCATTTTCCTTTTGAAAATACATAACTACATTCCAAATCATGTGGCAAGGCATATTGACACATATGACATTGTGATGACACTTATACAAGCCATAACTTGGAAATTATGGCATGGACCTTCATGATGATGTGGCAATGTCAAGCTGCTCTTTGTGTTGCTTTGAATTTGTCTCCTTCATGATAGATCTTTGCATGTTCTTCATTGTCACCCTCCAAAGGGTTTGGATCAGAGTTAGAACCTTCTAAAGTAACATGATATGTTTCCATTCTATCTGGTCAAAGATTTGCTTCATGCCTTCATGATGGTTCTTCTTTGTGTTTCTTCTCTGTAAGTGCTTCTTTATTCTTCCTATGTGACATCTTCCTTGAGAATAACCTTGCCATGTTGAGTTGGTATACCTACCAACGAATTTCACTCATGACAAGGCAAGATCAGTATGAAAAACTATTTATTCTATCCCTAATTTATCACGGAAGAAACTACTTGTGATGGTCCTATGTAAGGACTGAGGAGGAAGGGCTTACAGGGAATGGTGCAGTTGAGCTCAACAATGGTTGAGGAAGGCGCCACTATCAACTAGAACTATCACGTGCACTATAAAGTGTGGATCCTTAGGGTCAAGTGTAATGGGCAAGTGCAAGAGAAAATGCGATGAGATTGTTGATGAAAATTGCACAGTGCACAGGGCTCAAGGGAGTAGAAGAGTGTGATAGCACATTTGAGCTTCATAGTGACTGAGGGAGGCCTTGATTTTGGACTAGAACTATGACATGCACTTAGGAGGTAGGGAAGGATTCAATGACTGTGTAGTGAGGGAGTATAGTGGGCAAGGATTGAGGGCTTGTTGACTAAAACTATGACATGTGCTATGACTGGGAGGCAGGCTTAAGGAATAGCATAGTTTTCTTCAACATTGATCTAGGAAAGGCTCCACTATCCACTAGAACTGTGATGTAACAGAAAGGAATGTAGAGCAAGTCTTGAGCACAGTGAGGGATTCCAATCAGCAAAGGAGGCAAACTAGACATTGAAACTGTGACATGCGTCGTGCTTGAGGGTAGACTTGTATGCTATCATAGTTGAGGGTTGTAGTGGTTGACTGTCTGCTAGAAATACGACCTGCGCCAAGGGAGGCTCACTGGGAAGGAAGATTGTGCAACTGGCTAGGCAAGCAGTAGAAGATCAAGTCACTTTGCCTAAGGAGAGTTTATTACACTGTGAAGCGAGGAAGACCTTTGCATGGCACATTTTGTTTTTGCAAGGGGATGAAGGGAGTCCTTTCTATCAACTAGAAGTGCTCCTTGTACTATGCAAGGTATAATTGATCAAATCTCAGTGGAGTGCGTCAGTATAGCCAAGAAGAGTTAGGTGACTATGCTGTTATGGTTCTCAATATGCAATCATACGAGCTGACCTTGAGAAAATACTTAGTGCAAAAGTCTGGGAGGGAGATATCTCATTAATGAGGCTCATGGATAGGTAGTGCTCATCACCTAGTGAAGGATTGATGCTTTCATAACTTGCACTGGGCAGGAGAACCAAGAAGAGCTCTAGAATGGCTAAATGTGAGAAAAGTAGAGTAAAGGAGTGAAATCATTTGAACAAGACTCAAACATGCATCACACACGTGAAATCCATCAATACAATCCAAGAGAATGAACATGACTCATGATCATAAATCACACCTTTAAACGATAGTGAAGCGACACTTACTTCTAAGTGTGATAGTTGAAATGCAGCGTGGTCACACTTAGAACACAAGTTGCAACACAAGTATCGATTGTGATCAAGAAGTGCGCTAAGCTATATGAATGTGTCTAACACATATTCTTATGATATGTAGGACCATCAAATATAGAAGAGTGTGTTATAGCTTAATCTAATGATGTGAAAAGGTGTGACACATAGAGTGAAAAATTTTAAAAGCGACACTTGCGATAGTATGAAAATGACACTTGCAAAAGATTAAAAAATTGAAGTCGACACGTGCCAAAGAGAATATAACATGAAAATTCCAGTTGTTAAAGTGAAAACAAGCAAAAACGACAGTTAAAAACGTGAAAGCGACACTTTTGAAAGCAAAGATGCGCAAAATAAACGACTGTGAAAACTCATTGAAATAGAAGTACAATTGAAACCAAAGTGAGAGGGAGACTGCCAATGGGGATTATGCACTAACTTTCATAGACACTATCCTTATGGACTACATAGTCACTGTCAATAGTGATTGTGCAAGCATTACTTCCAAAAATTGTGCAATGTCTATCTAAGCTTGCAGAGGAAAGATGCACTTATGAATTCAACATGGACTGAGCATCTGTGAGCAAGTGGCTTTGACACTTAGGATCTTAGAAGAAGACTTGAGACACTTATTAAAACTTCAATCTACCATAAAGTGACTATGAAACGACAGATCACAAGATCCTCAATAGGCTCCAAAATTCAAGTGTAGGAAAATTTTTGGAGGGTGTTGATCGCAGCATCAACACTTGGTTGTGCACTAGTAGAATTCTAGTTTCTATGTTCACATTTAACCTTAAGTGAATGGTCTCAGCCTTTCAGGGAGTATTGATTTTCAATGTGGATTATCCTAACTTTCCACTTATATTGGTTAAAGATATAGTCTATTCTTTTCCTTTCTTAGCTTCAAACACTTTTACAAGTCTAGTCATAATTCAATTGTTTCAATAGGGGAGAAAGATAATAAGTATACCAAGCTTTTGATAAGCACATTCCCTAGTGTTGCTCTGCTACTAACGAGCCTATTCAATACCCTGACAGTGTCACCTCAAGGAATAACAAGCATCGCTTCATTTCCAGCAAGCATGTTCAGTACCCCGGTGAAGTTGCTTGCTTCACCTCTCTGCGCAAGAAGTATTTCTCTTCTTCACCTCTTTATTTATTTGCTAATAGAATGTGCAAAGGAACTTATTTATTTTGAAGGCAGAAGAGGGATCTCATCTTAGTTATGTGCAAGAGAGGTTTTCCTTGTTTAAGGTATTTGAAAGATTTCTGAAGTTAATATGCTCGTTTTAAGTTTTTCTCATTTCCCTTCTCTACTTGATTGAGTCGACAGGTCAAAATTCCATTCAATAAAGGGCTGAGTTGGGAGTGAAAATCCTAATAAAGATATGGGCTTCATAGTTTGACCAAAGGTTCTTCATCTCGAACGAATCATATTTTTCATTAAGACATCATTGAATTTAAAGGATATGTAAACCCAAATAGATAAGAAGGTAACAAATTAGCCAAGCATTATTTTCCACCACAATTCCCCTTTTCAAGCTTTGCCACATTTTATTTTGGGACAAACAAGAGTATCTTTCATGTCAAGTCTTATTTAGCAAAACCTAAAAGAAAATACATGACAAAAGAATGAAACAAAACTAAAAGGAAACAACAAATGGGGACTAAATTAGAAGCAACATGCGAGACAATAATAAGAAAACAAAAGAAAAATGAAAGGGAGAAAATGAAGGATGAGTGCAAAAGGAAACTAGAATGCAGCTAGACCTACTCCTAACCTAACCAGCTAGAAATTCAAGGCTAAATGTAATGAAATTTCGAATGTATCCACTGTAATTGCTCCCAACCCGCAAAAATAAATATACAAGCAATTAAAACTGATATAAAACAATGTGTAATAAAGAAGACAATAACTTGAAAATCTTTCACAATGAACTGAAGGTATTGGCTAATTCCAGAAAGATGTGTCGTAGCAACTAATTCTAACCATTTCGCAACTTTACCTTCACCTAGATCAATAAACAAATAAACCTCGAAAGCTTGTTGCGAATGTACTTGCATATGTGTTGTCTTGCTTAGTAAACATCAGAAAATATTGCTATAATCATTATTAGCTTTATTATTAGCAGAGGAGCTTGCCTAGTAATATTGCTATAATCATTCAGCAATTAGATCTTTATATTCAAAACAACCAATTTGAAAACCTTGAGACTCATGAGAAAATAAATGTTCAGCTAAGACATTCGAATCACAAAGAGAATCTCTGGTATTATGATTAGGTTGGTTAATTAACACATAAGGTTCTCAATTATCTATTGGTTCCCTTTGTATCCAGCTACATGCAAAACCAACAATATGAAAGCTTAGGGCATTAAAAACAATTGCTGACATTGTAAATCCAGGAAACCAATTAGGATACTAAGTTGAAAAAAGATTGGAAACGTGTGCCAAATCAAACCCAGTATTTGTGTCGATGCAAGGGTTTTGGTCCGTTCAATGTTTTAAGAATTTGCTATCACTCAAGGAGAGAAATTGTGCTGGGAAGATGATTAACTTCATGACATACACAAAAGGGACAAGAGGATAATCGATATCGGAAGAGTTTGATAGAGAGAAATCCTCCAACCCAAAATGACCTTTATCTTGATAATCAGAATGACAGGCTTTAAGAATATAAGGATCCGCAAAAGATGTGCTCCCCAACCCTTTGTCTAATACAAGGCATTCACATGAATAGGGACTAACCAAACAACAATCCTTTATCTAATGATAAATTATATCTTGAGGATCAAGAAGATTAACTTGGAAACACTGGAACTCCTTTAAGAATGAACTCACAACCAGTGTATAGACGTTAAGGAAAGAACTATGCATGAAAAACTGGATCCAACTTAGTTCGGAGATCTCAACAGGATTGCGAGAACCTGGCATAACCAACAACAAGGGATGAAGTGCCTCGACTTCCTAACAAGTCTATGAACTTTCTAATGATATATTGTCGAATCCACAGTATGAACATTTTTATACCAACGTTTCAAATCCCAAATGGGATCCATCATCAGGGTTAAGAATGATGATAAAAGAAGAGCAATCAAGACAGAATAAATACTTATGAGGGAAAAATTTTAGGAATCTTAAATTAATTTTAATTTTAATTTTATTTTTACTTTTTATTTTTATTATTATTTTTATAATTACTTTTATTTTAATTAAAAATTTTGAGGAGATAATATCAGGTATTAGAAATAGATTTAGTTTAAAAGATTGAACTAAAATTTTTTATTTAATTAATTTAATTTCTATATAAATTAATTTAATATATTAAATTAATTCATATTAACAATTATAAATATTTATAATTGATTAATATGATAATTAATATATTAATTAATAGTTATATAGAAAATATTATAACATTAAAATGTTAATTAATATGATAAATAGTTAATACTAGAATATAAAGGGATAAAAAAATTTACTTCATATAAAAATACTAGGATAATATATCAATTTCTATATATAAATTAAATTAATATATTTAACCAAATTAAATTAATATATTTAACCAAATCATATTAACAATTAGAAATAGTTAATATTTATAATTAATTAATATGATAATTAATATATTAATTAATAGCTATATAGAAATTGATATATTAAAGAATTTTAATGATAATAATTCTATGATAAAAAGTTACTGACCACTGATAATAGAATAGGGTAGGGATAACATACCTGCTGAAGGCCTTACCTGGGGATGGGTTGGCGCTTTTTTATTTCACTGATCAAGGGAAGCCAACTCCCGCTAATCTCCATACCATTGTCTCTGTTCAGATTATGAGGATGCTTAATAATCTCAAGTGCTTCTCTGATCTTTCGCCTCTGATGCTGCTCTTCCCTTGCGATAATAGATGCGTTTTCTAGACAGATGTGGTGCTTAGTCTTCAAGGAGTGTTCTGCCAAGGCTGAGGTACGAGATCTTCCATTCCTAATGTCAGCGCCATGCTCTTTGAGCCTTGTCTGGAGGGAGCGACCTGTTTCACCTATGTAGCTTTGATCTTGACTCACAGGTAATTGCTGAAGACCTACTTTTCTCTTCATCTTTTTGAAAACTCATGTCTAAGCCTTGATTGTTAATGTCTCTCTAATCATATTAATTAATTATAAATATTAACTATTTATAATTGTTAATATGATTTGGTTAAATATATTAATTTAATTTATATATTGAAATTGATATATTATCCTAGTATTTCTATATGAATTAAAAAAATTTATCCCTTTATATTCTAGTATTAACTATTTATCATATTAATTAACATTTTAATGTTATAATATTTTCTATATAACTATTAATTAATATATTAATTATCATATTAATTAATTATAAATATTTATAATTGTTAATATGAATTAATTTAATATATTAAATTAATTTATATAGAAATTAAATTAATTAAATAAAAAAATTTAGTTCAATATTTTAAACTAAATCTATTTCTAATCCCTGATATTATCTCCTCAAAAATTTTAATTAAAATAAAAGTAATTATAAAAATAATAATAAAAAGTAAAAGTAAAAATAAAATTAAAATTAAAATTAATTTAAGATTCCTAAAAATTTTCCCTCATAAGTATTTATTTTGTCTTGATTGCTCTTCTTTTATCATCATTCTTAACCCTGATGATGGATCCCATTTGGGATTTGAAACGTTGGTATAAAAATGTTCATACTCTGGATTCTCCGGTCAATAATTCGAAAGATACAAACCACAGATCTCTTAAATCCAAGATATATTGTCGAATTTAGGTGGCTTAGAAAAATTGACAGGTAGACATGTGCCATTATCATCGTATGTATCGATTAAAAAATTGTTAGTGCCACTGGTTTGATCAAATTTAAGATTAGGTATATCAAACTCTTGATTAATGGAGCATTTAAATGCATCAATAAGAAAACTCCCTGGATAAAATAGAGTTGTAACATCTTCCTCCTGACTTATTAAGGATTTATTTTTAGAACAAATCATGAATAATAAATTCAAACTTTTCGTCCTCTGATTGTTGGATCACACCATCCTGTACTTGATTGCAATCACGACCAGTTGGACACAAATCTAAAGTATTTAGAGAAAATGTTGGTATAACAAACTTATCAAACATATATGGGTACAATGAATAGTGTGTTAGAGGTGAGGAAAGATGAAAAGGCTCAGGAGGAGGAGCTCTAGTTGTAACCAAATCAGATTGAGCTTGTAACGACAACATACCAATATCATTGTCATAAGTATAATAGTCAAAGAAAGGCATACTAATGTGACACTCAGATTTACCTTGTTTTTTGTCCAACATGGTATACTAAAGGTTCAAAATCTTGAAAACTTACCTCTTAAGGTTTTTCATGTGAAGATGTATGAATTAAAGGAATTTTGGGATCATTTTTGAAAGAGTATCGCAACCCATAAATGGATATTGTATACTATAAAAAGTAGATTTTGAGTTGCAAATCTAAGTCCTCTGAAGAATAAAAGATATCATATGATTTACTTGGACACTCATCACCATATGTATTAGTGGAAAAATGGATGTGAAGGTGATGGTTATCCAAAGAATCAACTTGAATGCAGGGCTCATAATCATTTGGCCGATTATCAAGACTACAATATCAATTATCAACCAGAAATGCAAGATTATCATCTTGAAATAGGGAAGAAAGATAAGACATATATCCAACACTTTGCTCTTGTACATGTGAAATACAGCTACCCCATTCTTGATTACCACTTGAAACAACAGGTTGAACATCATTAAGAGTTGAAGTAGGTTGATCAAGTGGACTAAGGAACAAGGAATTAGGAAAGATGAATGGTAGAGGTTGAAGGGTATCCCTTGAAGAAATCATAGTTTTGATCAAATCAGATTCAATATTGAGACTACGCGTGTTAATATCATCTTGAAATATCAAGGGATTAGTCTTCACCTTAGGCTTCATGAACCACTCCAAACTTTCCTCCATTGAACCTGCATCATGGGAAGTGGATGAAGGAGGAGAAGATGGATCAACAATTTGATTTAAATACTTCCCAACTTCAACATCATCACAAGGAGGCACCCAAATTGGTACTGAAAAAGGAGGAGGACAAGGAACAAAAGGAATAATGGGTTCCTCCTCACAGATTTGAGGTGTTTCATGATCAATATAAGTTGGGAGAATGGAATCATATGAGGGTTCAAATTCAAAATATTTGACAGAGAAAAGAATTAGACTCTAAAACTTTTTGCTGATAAAATTATAGTCAAAATCTTGTTTAGGAAACTCACAACAAAGTTGAAGAAACAGATTAAGGAAATCCTCTAAAGATTCACTTGAATTCGTTCTAAGTTGAACAATTTTATCACATACATCTTGATAAGCATACTTTTCAATGGCTTCACAAATCTCCTTAACAAGTTGCTCAAAGGAATGGATAGAATCAGTTGGTAATGTATGACACCTTTTCTTGACTCGACCTTCAAATGTGAGGGTGAATAATCTCGCCATGACATCCTTACAATGTATTCCATTATAAAGACAAAATTAAGAAAATTGAAACACATGTTCAAGGATAGTTAGTTCACCGTCACCATCAAACTTAAATTGAGACAAGTCATCAATTAATTCCGTGGGAACTTTAAAATATGATATATTAGAAAAAAAAAATCTCGGGATTATGATTTGGGAATAAGCCATTTAATATAAAAGATTAAAAACGGACTCAATAGGCACAACTTGTCAATTGGCCCTCCTTCTAGCACCAGAATGTTGATGGTGCTGGATATTGCCGACATACGGGGGTCTCCCTGATGTGAAGTCCCAATTAGACCTCACACTATTTGGAGTAGGAGCCCCATCTGGAGTATCGGCCCGACCACTATAACTCTAAGGTTTGTGTTGGTTTCAATCGATAACATAAGAGATTATAAACATAACCTTTGAATAAACAAGTTGACATTGTGAAACACCAATTGCAATGTGTAAAAGGAGGCCTTCACAAGAGGGGAGATAAGAATGAGTCTCTAGAAGGAAAGTAATAATACTATCCTAGGATAGGCACATGAGAGCAATGAAAGATTCGTTAGTTATCTAGTGAAATAGTTCACATAGACATAATGATCATTAAAGAAAATAAAACACACATTCAACAAGATAAACACCAAAGCCAATGAAGTAGTTCAATTTATTTAGTACATATGAAAATAACATATACCACAAACATCTAAAGAATAGTCTTACAACATTCACGATACATGCATGAAAGTGTGTTGGCTCAATGAGCTTCTAATTATTAAGTGAAATATCTAAGTACACAGTTACAATGGTGAGCCACTAGCTCCAACAGTGGAACATTAAGTCACTTCTTGCTTCTCCAAAAGATCGATTTTCTCTCTTATGCCAAGCTTGAGAAGCCAAGGATAGCTCTCCAAAGCCTAAGCCTCCAAAAGCGTTTTTCTTCAGTTATGAGGTTTCTTTTATAGCAAGAGGGATGACCTTTCATATCCCTTATGACTCTTGAGTTACCCTCATGACCCTTGGACTCCTAAATGACCTTTGAACTTCTATTTGGTTCACATGTGACTTTTCATATTCCATATGCAACTCTTAGACTTCCACGTATTTACATTTTGTCATTTTACTTTTGGTAACACATAATTACATTCCACATCATGTGGCACGACACATTGACACATATGACATTGTGATGACACTTGTATAAACCATAACTTGGCAATGATGACATGGAACTTCATGATTATGTGGCAATGCCAAGCTGCTCTTTGTGCTACTTTGACTTTGTCTCCTTCATGATATACCTTTTCTTGTTCTCATCTTCACCCTCCAAAGGGTCTAGATCAGAGTTGGAACCTTCTAAGGTAACATGAGATGTTTCCCTTCTGTCATGGTTCAGGATCTACTTCATGTCTTCGTGATGGTTCTCCTTTGTGTTTCTTCACTACAAGTGCTTCTTTGTTCTTCCTCCTTGACATCTTCCTTGAGCATCACCTTGCCATGTTAAGTTGGTAACCTGTTGATGAAGTTCACTCATGACAAAGCAATATCAGTCTGAAAAACCATCTATTTTATCCCTACTTGTTCATGGAAGAAATTTCTTATGATGGGCCTACGTAAGGACAAAGGAGGAAGGGCTTGCTAGGAATGGTGCAGTTGAGCTCACCAGTGGCTGAGGAAGGCACCATTGTCAACTAGAACTGCGACATGTGCTATAAAGGGGGCCTCCACAAGGTCTAGTGCGGTGGGAAAGTGTAAGAGATAGTGTGATGATCTTGCTGACTGAAAATGCACAGTGCATAGGGCTCAAGGGAGGAGGAGACCGTGATAGCATAGTCGAGATTCAAATTGACTGAGGGAGGCCCTGAATGTGGACTCAAACTGCAAAATTCTCTTAGGAGTTATGGAAGGACTCAATGAATGCACACTGAGGGATTATAGTGGACAAGGGTTGAGGATTTTTTGACTAAAATTGCGACATGCACTATGACTGAGAGGTAGGCTTAAGAATAGTATAGTTTTCTTCAGAAGTGATCTACGAAAGGCTCCACTATCCACTGGAACCATGACATATGACACAAAGGCAACCAGAGAAAGTCTTGTGCACAACGAGGGATTCCAATTAGCAAAGGAGGCAGAATAGACACTGGAATTGTGACATGCCCAATGCTTGAGGGTAGACATTTATGCTAGTGTAGTTGATGGTTCTAGTGGCTGACTATCTACTAGGAATGCGACCAACACCAAGGGAGGCTCACTAGGAAGGAAGATTGTGCAGTTGGCTGAGGCAAGCAACAGAAGATCAAGTCACTTTGGCCAGGGAGAGTTTACTGCACTGTGAAGTGAGGAAGAGCTTTGCATGGCACAATTTTCTTCTACAAGGGGGTGAAAGGATTAATTGTTGTCAACTATAAGTACTCCATGCACTATGCAAGGTATAAGTGATCAAATCTCAGTGTACTGAGTCAGTATAGGCAAGAAGGACTAGGTGACTATGCTTTGATGGTTCTCAATGTGCAACCATAAGAGCTGACCTTGAGAAAAGACTCAGTGCACAAGTCTGGGAGGGAGAGATCTCATCAATGAGGCTCATGGATAGGTAGTTCTCATCATGTGGTGAAGGATTGATTCTTTCATAACTTGCATTGGGCAAGAGGACCAAGAAGAGCTCCTGAATGGCTAAGTGTGGGACCAGTAGAGTAACAGAGTAAAAGCATCTAAACGAGACTCAAACATGCATTATACACGTGAAAACCATCAATACAATTAGCAATCACACCTTGAAACGACAATGAAGCGACACTTATTTCTAAGTGCGACAACTGAAACACAACATGGCGACACTTAGAACACAAGTATTGATTGTCATCAAAAAGTGCGCTAAGATGTAGGAATGCATTTAGCACATATTCTTATGATATGCAGGACCATCTAATACAGAAGAGTGCACTAGAACTAACTCTAGGGATGTGCAAAGGTGCGACACATAAAGGAGTGAAATATTTTAAAATCGACATTTGCGATAGTAAGAAAAAGTGAAAATGACACTTGAAAAAGCTTAACAAAATGAAGGAGACACATGCTAGATCAAAGATAACATGAAAATGCCACTTGTTAAAGTGAAAGCAAGCAAAAATGACAATCATGAATGTGAAAGCGAAACTTTTTAAAACAAAGGTGTGCAAAAGTGACAACTGTGAAAACTCATTGAAATAGAAGTACAATTACAACCAAACTGAGAGGGATACTTCCAATGGGGAGTGTGCACTGACTATCAACATAAGTTGAACATTGTGCAGGCACTATCCTTATGGACTGCATAGTCATTGTCAATAGTGATTGTGCAAGCATTACTTCCAAAAGTTGTGTAATGCATATCTACGATTGTAGAGGAAAGATGCACTTATGAATTCAACATGGATTGAGCATGTGTGAGCAAGTGACCTTAACACTTAGGATCTAAGAAGAAGACTTGAGACACTTATTAAAACATCAACCGAACATGAAGTGACCATGAAGCAACAGATTGCAAGATCCTTAGTAGGCGCCAAAATTCAAGTGCAGGGAAAATTTTGGAGGGTATTGATCACAACGTCAACAAAAATCTTATTCTTCCACTCAAGCCATCAAAAATGTTTTACTTTTAGAGGCATATGCTAGGACCAAACATTCTTGAACCATTGCATCTTTGCTTGAGCTTGAAGAGAAGAAGAAATATGATAATAGATCTCTTTAACTAATAAATTTCCCTGGATAAGACATCCAAGCCATCTAATATTATCAGTGGACTTCCCAAGAAAAATATCTGCTAGAAATAACTTTGTAATGTATTTTTCCCAAATAACAACATTATCACCAAAAAAACCCAACTCCTCAACACATATCTGGGTGCGTATAACTGTAAATAATCCAAATCTGCTTTGATTTGACTAATGAAGAAAATGCATCTATCATAAATATTTAGAACAATCCCATATGGAAGAGAGTGTGCATCTTGCATACCATAAATGGGATCAATCTGACTTCAACCAATTTACTATAACCTATATCACATCAAATATTTCCAAAAAACCACTTTTTATTTTCAAAAATCCTTTCCAGATATAGGAAACATTTTTTGGAGCACCTGCCCTAGCCTTGAACCATGCCTGGAAAGACAAGTTTTTATAATAATATTACTCCTTAACATTCCTTTGTCGAATATCAGAGCTAGATATGGTGTGCCATAAAAAAATTGTCAAGAGAGCCCATCCAAAACTTTTGATGTTTTTAAAGCCCCATCCACCTATCTCCTATTGTTGGGTGATATCTCCCAAGCACACTAGATGAATATTTTTTCCTCCTTTCCCACCAAAACAAAGATATTTTGCAATAATGGCATTGATTTTCTTTATGATGTGTCTAGGGAGAAAATATGAATGGATCCAATATACACAAATATTTGGTAAAACTAAATGTGCAAGAATCATTATGCCACCCATCGATAACCATTTATGAGCCCAAGTAGTCAACCTACAATCAAATTTATTGATCAACCATTGCCAATTTGAGTTGAGATATCTATTTGGTTTCAGTTTTAAGCTCAGGTATGTGAATATGTCATTCAAAGGAGAAGTACCAACATTAAATATGTTTTCAACCTCCAAAATTTTGTCCTGATCACTTGATGCATGAATGAGTAAAGGTTTAATATTGTTCATGTATAATCGAGAAGTGTCACCAAATTTTGATATGATGTGAAAAAGATGTCCATTGATTCGAGGAGACCTATCCAATGGGAAGAATGGAGTCAACAAACATAAGATGAGATACAAAAACATTTTTTATGTGTAGTCCAGAAAAGTGTCCCTTAATATTTGCCTCTGATATTTTCCTGCTCAACCCATCAATGACCAATAAAAACAATAACATAGATAGAGAGCATACATTTCGCAGACACTTGTATGCCAAGAAAAAAATTGGATGGAATTCCATTAATCAAAATTGCATAATTAACCATGGATACACATGCCATTATCCAATGAACAACCCAAATAGAAATCCTGATCTTGTGCAAGATCAATCAAAGTAAATTCCAGTCCACACAATCATAGGCTTTGTGGAGATCCAATTTTAGAATGATAACCTCCTTCCTGCATGCCTTCATGGAGTGCAAACTCTCCTAGGAAATGACCACGACATCCTAAATTTGTTGGTTCCACAAGAAATCGAATTGTTCCAGGGAAATATGGGAAGATAGATCAAGAGTTAAGTCTTAGTGCTTGATAGAGAATCTTAACTTTTGGTGTTTGATAGAGAGGATTTGATTCCTCTTGGCACATGATATATCATCTTAGTGTTTGATAGGGAGGCTTTAATTTCTTTTAGAAATTGATAGATAATCTTAATTCCTAATCTATTGAGTGCCTAGAGGAATCAAATCATATCAATTAAATGAAATTATACTAGATTTGTTTATACTTCATATCTATCAAGTGTTGATAGGAATCAGGTTTCTTGAGGTATACATCTTAATTCCATATCTATCAAGTGTCAAGAGGAATTAAATCCCTTCAAGTGTTGTTAATATCATTTATTTAGTTATGTTGTAAAATATTATAATTAGCATAAATCTAGATGAACTCCACATTTTTAATTAACATTTAACATTAAACCATTTTTCTCTTATATTTTAAGTGTTATTTTTTTAATGCTCTTATAATTAATAAATACAAAATCAACAGTAACTAATGATAATTATTCTCATAATTGTAAATAGATTTATTAACCCCACATATACATTATATCACTAAGCATGGGTTACGATATGTAGGCGGGATGACTTACTAGGTATTTTTCAATCCTTTGGATCTTGAGAAGTCTTAAGGTCAAAATCAAGAATTATTGTATATTAGACGCTAAAACCACATATGTCCTTGATGTACAAGACTCTATAAAGACATTCCACTACAAAGTTATAAAAGGGTAAAAAAAAGAAAGAAAAATGATATGGGTGTGATCAAATATATTTTTGTTTTTTCTCAGGGAGAAAATAACTAAAATTATATGTAAGGTTTTTGCGAAATATTTTTCACAAACTTTTTGTATAATATTTTTTCACTAATTTGTTTTGTACTTGATAGATTAGGAGTTAATTCTTAGTGTTTGATAAAGCATCTTCATTCTTGATGTTTGATATAGAGGATTTGATTCTTTTTGGAACTTAATATATCATCTCATTTGATTAGGAGACTTTAATTACCTTTGGCACTTGAAAAATAATCTTAACTCTTAATTTATTGAGTGTTGAGAGGAATCAAATCTTCATAATTAGACGAAAAAATGGAGATAATGGAGAAATGCTCTAGATTTGTGTGAGTTACAAGGTGTTGTTCTAGAAGCCATTGTTTTCCAATGTGTGTGAGTTGTAGCTCAGTCAAAGTCTCTATCCTCTAAATTGTTATGTCTATCGAGTTAGTTGATCCCATCATTATATAATGGGACACATTGTCATGTATTTAGTATGAGGAGGTGTGAGCCTGATATAATAAAAGAGTTATGTTGTTGTATTTATTTATCTAAGTTGGTATCAGAGTCAAGAGGGTCAAGATCTACAGGTATAGAGATATGTGAGGGTCATGTGGTCGTTTTGTTCCTACTGACTGTAAGGTTGTGTTGGTGTTTGAATCTACCAAGAGCCTGTGAAGGAGTTAAATTCAAGCCTGTAGAGTTCATGCTTCCTTGGGATGTGAATGTGAAAAAGTGGAGAAAATTTGTGTTGGGGTTATCTACATATGGTGGGAGTATGCACCAGAAGAATGAAAAGCAATTGTGTGGTGCGAAAATCTGGATTTGAGATCCTTTTATGTTCTTTGCTCGATGCGGAGGAGTTTCTAAGGAAAGTTGTGTAGAGTTAAAATTCTTTGTTGTTTTTGTGACTAGACAATGTGCTAGCTCCAGCGTTTAGAGGTCATCAACAGAGAAGTTGTTTATATTTGTGTTGCAGAAGATGGAAGTTGAGTCTACAACAAATGCCTTTTTTGTTTTACAAATAATAAGATCGGAGGTTGAGGTGAGTCTCTATGAGTGGACTTGTTTTTATTTTCCCTGGAAGAATAAACAATGCACCCATAAAATTGTTGGTCCACCTTATTTATTTTCTACTAAGCGCCATGGATGGGTATTTTAGTGGTTAATTTAGCTATCAAAATTCATATATATGGTCCAATCAATAGGCCATACATGTTTATGCATCATATTCCAGAGGGATAAGCATTGATTAGTGGGAAAATGTATGATTAGAAAAACACACACACACACACACACACACATATATATATATATATATATGATGATGATGATGATGATGATGATGATGATAAATTGAAGTAGATTGTCACAACTACGAGCGAATACAACTGCATAATATGGATCTAATTCTAGCAAGAATTGTCTTCCTCCTCTAAGTGCTTCAGTAGAAGGTATGAGAAAATTTGAAGAAAGAGTGGGGTTGATTCTCTCAGGTTGGGTGACTCTGCAAATGGTAATGAAAAAAAATGGGGAGGAAGAGATTCTCTCTAGAAAAAGTAGAACTCTGCAGCCAATATTGTTGCTTGGATCTCTCGCTCCATTAGAAAATCAGTTGTCCCTACACAAGCGGATCTAGATTTGATCAGAGAAAGAACGAAGAGATCAATAACATTGGTGTACAAAGGCTCTCTTTTCGTATGAAGTTCATTTGATTAATTTCTCCTCAGATTGAAGGATCACTTTGGAGCTTGACTATGGATCTACCATCTGTATGATGCAGAGTGGCCATGGATTCCACATTTCTGTGATGGGGGATTGGACAAGGGCATTTAGCTTGGTCTTTCCTAGATCAAAAGACCTTATAATGAAAAATTGGATCTCGAGGAAGTTTTTTAGATTTTTGTTAAAACATTAAGTGGGAAATCAATCCTTTTAGGGGTTCAAGGATCGAATCTAGTGGAAACTTGAATCTGGCCATAAAGAATAACTTAGGTATGCTAGTGTTTTTACAAAGTTTGATTTTTTAGGGGAAAGTGTCGTAAGATGCCATTAAGATGAAGTTTATGGAATTGAAAGAAAATCCACCATAATAGTAAATTTGAGGTTAAGGGGTGGAGCTTTAGGTATCAAAAACCCCAATGGACCTACCTCATTCAAAAGATGAAGTGAAAGGGAAGCTTGTAGCTCCTGATGACAAGATCCAAAATACGTTAGGACCTTACATAGTCGAACAAACGGAAAAAGCACCAACAATGGATGTTAAACCCCAAAGGTAAAATCACTTTTTGTTGGCCTACAATCAATGACATTAATATGCAAATTTAATGGCTTTTGGATGAGAACTAAAGATTTACATTAGGGGGTATATTCTTCTTGGACAAAAAATTGTGAACTTTACTTATGTTCCAAGGGTTTCTTCATAGTTCATTTTGATACATAGAAATCTAGGTTGCAAGTCTTAAATGATGGGCCATGGTTTTGGGGTAGAGTTGGGCTCTTTATTACCCATGGTTCCTAGAATTTGATGCTACAAGTATGGTGGTTACTACAATGTCGATCTGGGTGAGATTACCAAATCTCCCTCTCCCTTTTTGGCACCATCAAGTCCTAGAAGATATTGGGAATACTCTTGGAAAATTCAAAAAAATGGACACTAACAGAACAGAAAAAAGGTCTCTTTACATTTTCCAGAATTTGTGTGGAGATAGACCTTAGTAAAGGTCTACCTGATCATATCCATCTAAAACATGAAAACTAAGTGGACCCAGGTTCTAGATTATGAAAATATGAACAACCGGATTTGCTTTCAAACAAGACATCTGTAGAACACATGCCCACATGCAAACAATATCCCAGAAAAGAAAAAGAGGTAGGACCATAAGCCAAAAGGATGGTAGGTACCTAAAAGTTCTGAGGATGGTGATAAATGCTTGGAAATTACTAAGGGGGGGTGAATCCGTAATTGTATATTTACAATTATTTAGCTCAACTTAATTTCCTTTTCCAAATATCTTCTTTTGTAGCTAATGGCTTATGTATATGTTCAATTATTAATTGTTTCTTTTGTAGTGAATAGAGAGAGAAACATTTGCATATGTACATATTCAGAATTCAAAAGCATTCACACAAGTGAGACATTCAACAAGCAACACATGATGACACCAGATATAAATGGAAACCCATAAAGGGAGAAAACCATGACTTTTTGGTTGAAAGTGATGTGAAGGCAAGCTCCTACTCCCCTATTACATCAAAATTTCTATACACTCCAACCTACAGGAGGATACTACCTCAAGGAAGCTCCAACTCCCACAAATTTTCTGCAGGCTACAACTCACAGGGTCCTACCTCTACCGAATACAACCTATTCTTTATCAAGCTACAACTTGAAAGGAGACTATAATCCCCCAGTCAGATTACAAATCAAATTTGTTGGTTACTTGATCTTTGTCTCTGTTCTAAAATATATTTTTTTCCTCTTTTCTGCTAGTTATCCTCTCTACTTATCTTCTTCAAATTTGCGTCTTTTCTGCTACTCTTTCCATTCTCTCCTTACCAGATTGTTCATAAACTCTCTAATACAAATACTCAAGTCACAAAACTTCACTTTCATTCAAAATGACATTCTTTGATATACTAAGAGTTGTTGATTATTTGTATTCCATGCATGAATTCTAATTGGAGAGTTATCACTTAGTCTTCTAGAGTTGTTCCCAATCTACCTCTTTATTTCCAAACCTGAAATTCAGTTCAAGAGTTTTGAAATATTAAGAAAATATGAAATAATATAAGCAAAAAATAATGATTGCATTATATGGCTTTGAGATGTAAATTCAACATATAATATTTAATGAAAATATCAAGTTCTCTAAACAATGTTCTTCAACTCTCATGTGCCATTATGTCTTCATTTTGTTTGATAGATAAACAACAAATCAATCATCAATGTAATCATCAATTGTTAATCATCAAATCCTTTGCACATCACATCACTTAATTGACATTTTTCCACACGTCACTTTGATCAACCTATGCACATCAAGCAATCAACATAATCAACCTTGAGTAAACCACCTCATCAGCATTAAGCAAACCACCTCATCAACATCAAGAATCCTTAACATTAACATAACTCAACAACATGACTAATGACCATGACCATTTGACATCAATGCCAATATTACCAACATTATCCCCCTTTGGCATTGGTGGCAACATAATGATCCTCCCTATGCACATCTAACCTCCTTTTTGTCATGAAAATAAATAAATAAATAAAATTCCATACCTCTGCTTACCTCCCCTTTTGACATCAATGCCAAAGGATTTGGAGACTTAATAAAATTCCCTGGTTGTGTGAAAACTTTCTAACTGTGTAAAAACTTCAAGGATAGTGCTTTTCCTCCCAAAAACTATAATTTGATGATGACAAAACATCCCAATATGCTTTTGTAAAGTTGTTGGAGCACAAGCTTTGAAGGAATTTCATTGAAAGCTCATTTGGATTGCAAGCACATTTGTCGATGGAGAAAAAAAATTGGTTCATGATGCATAGCCATTTGAATATTTTCAAAAGGTGAACCAGAAATAATATTGTTGCCCATCCAATTTGCCATGAAAAGAAGCAAGGGATTCTATATTTTGGTGCTTATGATACATTTTAATATTCTTAGGGTTTATAGGTGCCACTTTTAAGAAACATAGGATTAAATAATATTGCTTCATTCTTTTTTATTCAATGGAGAATATTTCCTTCTTCATGTCCCCTATTCCCTTTAAATGCATAGTCAGGTTGAGAAAGGTGCATAACATATACTAATCTTAGTTTATAACTTGATCTTTTAGTTAACATTGCTTGATTTTCCTTTGATGGTATACTTTTCTCAACTTATCCCATATTTTAGACAGTTATTGATGCAAAATATTTCCATGCTCCTTCCCATTCATATAAATGCACGATATTGATAGTTTTCATTCTTAAAGGATAGGATTTTCTTCATGGAGTTAAACAAGTAGTCTGAATGTAATCTAGAATGTATACTTCATTTGTTTGATGTGATAGTCCATTAAGTATAAACTTGAGTATTAAGTCCAAAATTCAAAAACCCTACTTTTCACCGTTTGCCACCCAAACTCCAAAAACTATTATTATACAAATAAGAGTATTGTGATTCTATAATATCTGGTATAGAATTTGGTATCGTTTATCTATAATATAAATAAGTCAGCTTCAGTGTGTATTGTGATTCCAACTGAACAAAGAAGACAATACTACTCACATCGTTGGCAAACATAAGAAAGCAAATATATTATATTCACATTATAATATATTAATATCGCCATATCACCATATTATATCACTATTTGGCAAGCTGAAGTATATTTACTATGTATTTTAATGCCATGTTTTATTGGACTATCTGCAAAAACCTGCTTTTCATAGTCGACCGCCCAAAATCCAAATATTATACAAAATATTTTCATAGTGTGCCACAAGCTGGTATCGCGTCAAAATCTATGGTATGAATAAGTCGGCTTCCCTGTGTGTTGTGATTTCGATAGAATAAACAATTTTCGATAGAATAGAATAAACCAACAAAAAGTATAAACCATCTTTTAGCTTGTCGCTTCAACAAGAGAAAAATCGGATTGATTCAATTAAATATTGATCAACTTGTCACTCATAGCACACGAAAATTGTCAACTAACGTCAATCGAGCTGGAAGATGTTATCATGTTCTACAAGTGAATTCACAAGGGAACATATTAACGGTCTCCAATTTAGTCAAGTTTCCTTGGAATTAGGACACAAGACCCTAATTACAATATAACAACACACCATCTGAAGCATTAATATGAACGCCATATAATAACGCACCATTTGAAGCAGTAATATCAACGGACAGCTATTTGAGATATAACACACATCATATAATGCAACACTAATGAATATATAACACAATACCAATAAATGTATAGCGCAACATCGTTATTTGAGATATAACACACATCATATAATGCTAACACCAATGAATATATACTACATGGATATTTGAGATATAACACACGTCATATAATGTTGGCAAGTTGAATATATATGGTTGTTGAATAAATAACGTTGCCATAACAATGTTAACACTACAACCATTGCCATATGATGTATGAATGAATATATATTAATTTATAACCTAGCAACACCAATATATATATAACACAACAAATGTACTCCATATAATGATCAAAGGCATAATACCATATAACATAATACACGATAACACACAAGAACGTAAAACAGTAACACTATATGTAACACACAACCACAATAATATGTCAATATCATATGTAACGCACAACAATAATAATATGCCAATATATTCACATTGTCAATAATATGTATAGCGCTGACAACATTCATTATCTGGATCTTTGTCTCTTTTCATATTTGTTCCTGTCAATTATGCCTAACCATAATTATACTTTTGTTCTCAAGATCGTTACCCTTATTTGTGTTACCTTCCCTGCCAATATTCATTCCCTTAATATTACAAATAGTTATTCTTCTAATGGCTCAACTCTCGATGGGTTGTCATTTTCCTGTTGGAGTGTTTGTCTAGTCTTTGCGTTTTAAGTGGAGCTTGTGATCGATTCACACAATATGGATCAATTCTTGATCTCCAGCGTTCGGCTTCATTTTCATTTATATAGGTTATGGTGTCCTTCTCTGTTAGTTATTTTATGCGCCTAATATGATGCCCTCTTTTGCAGAACACGATGATTAGATCATGATGAATTGATGTTATATTCATATCCTTATGAGACTCTGGCTCTTCATTTGATCAACATATTTCTGATCAATTTGATTCTATCGAAGCATATTGTCATTTGATACCAAATAAACTTCAATATTTTATACATTCATCATTTGTATACATGTGTTAGGTCCCTATGCTACTAGTGTAACCCCTTATTGTTATTAGTACAACCCCCTTATGATATTATTGTGCCCATGTAGTCCCCATATTGTTATTATTGTGCCCCATATAAGCCCACTATTATTATTATTGTGCCCTTACATTATTATTGTTATGTCGGCTCTGATTATATTATGACCCCTTAGACTCCTATATATAGAAAGGAGGTCTTGTCATTTGTATCATCCAAGAATTGTTCATTTGTGTAATGTAAAGGAGGTTGCCCCCTCGAAGAGGCTGAATTCTAAGGCGTTTATCTATCTTTTCTATCTTTTTGTGAGCTGGTTTCATAACATTTGGTATCAGAGCTTTGGATTCTAGGGTTTCGCTACTCCAAACAGGTCATTGTGGAATTTTCGCTATAATGTTTTTTGTGCAACGTTTCAAAAGCTAAAAAGAAAACCCATTTGAGATGAAATCTCATTGCACCTCGAGTTTGAATTTCAAAGCTTGTCTCACTATAGTTTCAGAGATATGACCTGAGGAAGTTATAGTTTTTGCAAGCTCCATAATTTCATCTAAAACATGTCATCGTGGAATTTTCGCTATAACATTTTCACTACAAAGTTTTAGAAGATAAAACAAAAACCCATTTCGAAAAAATTGGTCTGAACCTCGGGTTCAAATTTTAGATCTTGTCGCGCTATATTTTCATATATATGATCTGAGGAAGTTAGGGTTTTTGCAAACTCCCGAATTACATCTTAAACAAGTGACCTTGGGAAAATCGTCATAACTTTCTCTCTAATCATCATATTCAAATTTCGTAAGAAGTTACAGAAAGAGGACGGTGGTAGCTTTTTGTGTGTATTTTTTAGATCTGAAGGTCAAAACAGTGACACGTGACACCTCATACAAGTTCGTTATTATGAAAAGGTGTATAATTAGGTCATCTTGGGAGATTTTGCATAACTCTTTCTTGCAGAATCCAATTTCGATCAGACTAGTGGCAGTGGAAGGAGGACGCAGAGGACTACTACAGATCGTGATTTAAAAACTTTGAGATCTGAAAGTACAGAGTTACAATCATTTCAAGATCGAGTTGTTGAAATCAAGAAAAGGCGATATGAGGAAGTTTGATGGAAAGGATCCAGTAAATTGGATACTAAAGATGGAGCAATATTTTGATCTACATGGTGTACCACTGTTACAAAAGGTATGTATTTCATCTTCATATTTAGAACCAAATCAAATTTTATGGTATAAAGGGTTTTTTTCTCATAAACAACTTGTTACGTGGTCAATTTTCATGAAGGAAATGATAACACATTATGAGGATACAAAGAGCAACACCTTCTTTACAGCAACACCACAACAATTGGAAGAAAAAAGAGAAAAAGGGCTTTGTTACAAAGTGGAAAGCAAAATTATGGCAACAAGGAAGTCTACCCCTCACAACTATAAAGATGGAAGTGTTGTTTCTCGTAGCCTTCCACAACCTACAAGGGTTACACCACAACAATTGGAAGAAAAAAGAGAAAAAGGGCTTTGTTACAATTGTGATAAGAAATACATTAAAGGTCATAAGTGTGCTGAGAAGAAATTATTTTACATTGGTTGTGGAGAGGAGAAAGAAAAGGATCAAGAAATTTCAAAAGAAGAGTATATACAACAAGAACAAACCCCAGAGAAAGAAGATATGAATCCGACCATATCTTGTAAAGAATTGGAAAGAATTACCACTCCTAAAACTCTCAAGATAGAAGGACATATCAAGAATAAAAAGGTTCGAGAAGTCAAAGATCACGTTGAGAAAGAAGAAATGAATCCGACCATATCTTGTAATGCATTGGACGGAATTACCACTCCTCAAACTATCAATATAAAAGGACAAATAAACAAGAAAAATGTTCAAGAATTGAAAGATCACATCGAGTCTCAAGAAATAAATCCGACCATATCTTGTAATGCACTGGAAGAAATTACCACTCCTCAAACTATCAAGATAGAAGGACATATCAAGAAGAAAAAGGTAAGAGTGTTGATTGATTCGGGAAGTACCCATAATTTTATTGATTGTAAGATAGCCAAGGAATTGAATTGATTCTTATATCCAGCACTGGAGTGTCAAGTGATGGTTGCAAGTGGAGGAACCATAAATTGCTCTGGAAAGTGCCATAATATCAAGCTATCCATGGGAGAATATGTATTGAATAGCCCAATGCTTTCCATTCCAATGGGTGGTGTTGATGTTTTACTAGGAGTCCAATGGCTACAATCTTTGGGTACGACAGCTTTTAATTTTCAATAACTTTTCTTGAAATTTTTTTGGGAAGGAAAGGAAGTTGAATTGAGGGGTATAGAAGGAAAACCTGGAAAGATAATCAACTCTAACAGCATGACAAATCTTCTAAATAAAGAACAACAAGGTGTAATTGCACAATTATGTTCACTAGAGGATCCCACATCAAAATCATGTATTTCTCCAGATCTCCAAAACGTTTTGGAGAATCATTCCAAGGTATTTGAGACTCACAAAGTCCTCCCACCTATTCGTGTTCATGATCATGCTATTCATTTGATTCCACAAAGTGTTCCTCTAAACATCAGTCCTACATATATCCATATGCCCAAAGGAGTGGGAACCCATTCAAAAGTTGCAGAAGATCCCAGTTCAAACAGTATTGTGAGAACTTGACAAGAAAGGAAAAATCATATTGGAACCTAAAGAAGTCACAGAACCAAGATATCAAAAGCTACGAAATAGATCAATTTCAGAGTATCTCATCAAGTGGAAGAACTTACCCCTGAAGATTCCACATGGGAGGACAAGAATTTATACAGAAGCATCAAGAACTACCCAATCATTGAGGACAACACTTTTTTAAGGAGAGGGGCATGTTAGGTCCCTATACTACTAGTGTAACCCCTTATTGTTATTAGTACAACCCCCTTATTATATTGTTGTGCCCATTTGGTCCCCATATTGTTATTATTGTGCCCCATATAAGCCCACTATTGTTATTATTGTGCCCTTACATTATTATTGTTATGTCGGCTCTGATTATATTATGACCCCTTAGACTCCTATATATTGAAAGGAGGTCTTGTCATTTGTATCATCCAAGAATTGTTCATTTGTGTAATGTAAAGGAGGTTTCCCCCTCGAAGAGGCTGAATTCTAAGGCATTGATCTATCTTTTCTATCTTTTTGTGAGTTGGTTTCATAACAACATGGGCATAGGTCAAAAATGTAGCATCAATAGATATAGAATTCAATTCTTTGTGATCATAATAATAGAGTTAAAGGATTTTTATGGAATTCCTAGTGACGCATTGAAATAGATTCAACAAATTTTTTAATCCCTTTTGTTGATGATATATCAGATACATACTTCTTGCATAGATTTTGATGCCAATGTTATAATGTAGTTTGATCAAATGTTAGCCTTCTAAATATGGATCCATTTGATGGTTTTCTTCATGATAGTAGTTGACTCAATATTGTGCTTTAGCTTTGTCTCTAACTTTGATTCATTTCTGCACAAAATAATCTTTTACACCAATACTATGATAGCTTAGATCCTCGACAAAGACTAGATGTCTTCACTCCTGCACATCTATATGTGTGTGTGTGTGTGTGCGTGTGTGTGTGTTCATTTGTGACCTTATTGCAATTGTCTACAAATAATATGGTTTAGATGTTGATCACATGGCACTTCATGATGAATACTTCTAGAAACTAGACATAAGATGTATAGAATTAGCTCCTTTTGAGTTGATGTCATCATATTTTCTTTCATTTATATATTCAAAACACTCTTTAGTTATGCTTTCTTCATAGTTCAGAGAATATCAAATGAATATATGAGTAATACAATATATTTTGATTCATAGGTCATACATATTCAGATTCATCAGAGGAAGAAGAATTTTTTAGGAATTATTATGATGCAAAATTATACTTTGAGCTAGGCTCACATTCGAAATGTTTTGACTAGATATGCAAATGTTAAACTAGCTCATAAGCATTTTGTAAATGCTTATTTACTTGTTATATATGTACATTTTGCCACAAAAATTGTATCAAAGAATAAACCTCTGAATTATGGACCTAGTTGGTGTTGTCTTTTCATAGTGAAAATGCCATAGTTCTACAAATATAAGCTAGTCTTTTTCATGCTGCTTCTCTGACTACCTTCTTTACATCTTGCTGCTTTTGTCGAGTCTCCCCCTTAGATGGTGAAATTATTTTTCATATTCTCTACAATCTTTTGAGGCTCCTCTTTGAATTCAAACTAGTGGGAAGAGGGAGCGGGGACTATCCTTAATTGGTTAATTAGATATTTGAACGATTCTCTAACAAGTGGCTTAGTAAATATATCTGTTATATTCTCTTTTTTTATATGTATTCCGGCTTCATTGTTTTCTCAACCATCTATTATTTGAGGAAGTGATACTTTATAAGAATATGTTTTGTCTTCGAATGAAGCACCAAATTCTTTTAGATACTTATTGTACTAGTATTGTCACACTTAATAAATATTGGTTCACTGAAAGTTACCTTCATATCTTGCAGAGTTTGTTTCATCCACAACATTTGTGTGCAACAAGCAACAATTGCTATGTATTTGAATTCTTCTATAGATAGAGATATTGAGGATTTCTTTTTTCTTAAACACACAACCATTGATACTTAAGTAGAATGCACCACCACTTGTACGCTTCTTGTCATCTATACAACTTGCCAAGTCTACATCTGTGTATGATATTAATGTGAAGCCCTTTCCTTTTGGGTAACATAGTCCATTGTATGTAGTTCCTTTCAATATCTAAATATCCTTTTTGTTTCCAGTATATGACTTTGTTTAGGTGTTGATTGATATCTTGCCACCAATCTAATTGCCAACATTATATCTAGTCTATAAGTTGTTAGATATAGTAAACTACCTATCATAGATTTGTAAAGCTTATGGTCAAAATTAGGTGATTCATCATCTGCACACAAATTGTATCCAATTTCCATAAGGGTTGATACTGGATTACAATCTTCCATTTGGAACTTCTTCAACATATCCTTTAGATACTTTTCTTGAGAAATGAATATATCTTCTGACTTTTGTAAAATTTGCAACCCTAGGTAAAAAGTAATTTCTTCAATCATTGACATCTCAAATTTAGACTTCATCTCATCAACAAACCATTGTACTAGGTGATACTTGTTGCTTCCAAAAATAATATCATCCACATACACAACCACAATTAAGAGTTCATCTTTATTGGCCTTTATGTACATGTACTATCAATTGCACCTCTCTTGAAACCCTGCTCTTGAAGGTACTTGTCCGACCTAGAGTACCATGCTTGTGGTGCTTGTTTAAGTCCATACAATGCCTAATTTAACATGCATACATCATTAGAATTATCTAAAAATAAGAAGCCCTCCAGTTTTTCTATATAGACTTCCTCTTCAAGTTCTCCATTCAGAAAAACAGACTTTACATCCATCTGATACACTTTGAAATATTTATAACATGCAAAAGCAAGAAACAATCTGATTGCCTCCAATCTCGACACCAATGCAAAATTTTCTTCATGATCAAGACCTTCTACCTACGTGTAACCCTTGCATACTAGTCTTGCTTTATTTCTAACAATTTTTCCATGTTCATTCATCTTATTTTTGAATACCCATTTTGTACCTATGACCTTATTTTCTTATGGTCTTGATGTCAGTGCCAATGTCTTGTTCTTTTCAATTTGATCTAGCTCCTCATTCCTAGCATCTATCGAGTGTTTGTCTTTGCTTGCTTCATAAAAAAATCGATTCAATCTTTGATAATGTGGCTATTTGAGCTTGATATGTTGTCTTTGTAAGTTGCCTCCTCGTTTGAACTCTTTCATTTTATCTCCTATTATTTGACTATCAAGATGATTCTTTTGAACATACCTCAAAGGATCCTTTAAATGAGTCTATGTATTTTCTTATTCTTCATCATGTACTCCTTCTTCATTGACATGGTGATGATCTAGTGGATTGATAAAACATGTGTTCTTGTTCTTGTCAGAAAACTCTTCATCAAAATTCACATCTTTACAATCCACAATCTTATGCAGTTGTTTATTATAGCATATGTATCATTTACTTTTCGTTGAATATCCCAAAAATATTTATTCATCTGATCTCGAATCAAAATTCCCTAACTTTTCATCATTGTTTTTTATATAACACGTACTTCTGAATTCTTTAAAATGTTTGATAGATGTTGGTTTACCATGCCACAATTCTTATGGTGTCGTATCATAATTTGGTTTGATATGTGCCTTATTCAAAATATGAACTATTATGTGTACTACTTTTGCACAATAGGTTTGTGGAATGTTTCTCTCTTGTATCATGGCTCTGGCCATTTGTTATACGAATATGTTCTATCTCTTTGCAACTCCATTTTGTTGTGGAGTGTTTGCAATAGTATACTACATTTTTATACCAAATTCATCACCAAAATCTACAAACTCATCTAAAATGAATTCACCTCCTCGGTTTGACCTTATACACTTTATCTTGCACCTTGTTTGATTTTTTGCTAATGCCTTAAAGATTTTGAACTTCTCAAATTCTTTTGACTTGTTTCTAAGGAATGCTACCATTATCAATATAGAATAATCATCAACTACTAGCATGAAATATTTTCCTCCTCTTGGTGCTTTTGTTCTAGAAGGACCACACAAATACATATGTACTAACTATAAAGGCTTACTATTTGACAACTTATCCTTGACCTTGAATGAAGTTTGAGCATGTTTTCCCATTTGACATGACTTGCAAATAGGATTTTGAGGTTTCTTTATCTTTGGTAGATCTCTAACTGCTCTCTTTTTACTAAACCTAATGAAGTGATCAAAATTTGAGATGCCCCAATCTCCTATGTCATAAAAAATACTCCTCTTGTTTGTTGATGTAACACTCTTCATTATCTTCCTTCAATATATATACATTATTTTATGTTCGAACTCCTTTAGCCAACACCTTCCCTGTTGTTGTTGATATGATCTCACAATATTGAGCTCTGAAGAGAACATCACAACCTTTGTCACACATTTGACTAACATTCAACAAATTATGTTTCAGTCCTTCAACAAACAATACATCTTGAGCCTTTCCTCTACCATTATTCACACTGATTGTACCCTTTCCTCTAATTTTTCACGCTATATCGTTTCTGAATGTGACATTTCTTGCTTTGTTTTCATTTAAGGATTCAAACTTACTTTTATCCCCTATCATATGTCTAGAACAACAACTGTCCACATACCATTGAATATTCTGATTTTTAGCATACATAACTATGCCACACTTACCAACTTTTGTTTCTTCTTTCTCCACTGCATATGTTCTTATATACTACAATTGTTCTGAGATTGTGAAATATTATTTTTGAGCTAACACTCATATGATTTATGCCCGAAATTGTGACTGTAGAAACATTCAGTGATACCAAGGAGAGGAGCAAATTGATTGTTGTCCATATTCATGTTTGTTTTGATGTTTACATATTTGTCGTTTACTTCACTTCTTCAAGGGTTTCCCAATTCATTTCTTCTGACATGTCCTCTACAATTTATAACTTTGTGTCCAAAATTTTTAAAACAGTGACAATATCCATAGAAAAAAATTTCATACTTGGTAATGGATGATACTTAAGGATAGAACCATCTAGGCATTTGATAACTTTGTCTCTTGAAGAAGTATGGTCTTTGATGCCTTAATGTTTGTTTGTCCACTCTTTTTGTCTGTTGCAATTGACTGAAAGTGGTTCTTTATGTTGTTCCCTTGATGCAAAGTTGCTTTGCTATGGATTAGATGTGAAAATCAATTCCTTATTCTCAGGCTGATGTGAATTTCCACTATCTCCCTTGACAACTTTTACAAAAGTAATTGTCTTTTTGTCCTCTGTCTTACTTTCACTAGATTCTCCTTCATAGCCTAACCCAACTTTCATAAGTGGAGTCCTCTGAACATTTAATATCAAATCTAATTTTTTAGATCCTTTTATATTTTCAAGGTTCATATTTAAATTAGTATGTGTCTTCTCTAGATTTTTCTTCAGGATTACTATTTCTTCTTCCAATCTTTCACACTCCATGCTTTTCTCTTTTATTTGTTGTAGCAGAATGTGCTCCACCTTCTTTTCTTCTTCTAGTTCAAGTTTCAGCTTGAAAAACTCTTTTGAATTAGATTCTTCTTTTAATTTTAACAAAATATATTTTTGTTTCTTATTTTTTTATTTAAGTCTCTTTATTTCCTCTAGGGAAGTGATCAACTCCCCCTCAAGGTCTACCTCACCTCCTCCTCCTTCTTCATATTCATTGAGTTCTTCTTCCAAGTTTTTCTAGGGGCGACAAAATAAATTCACTATCTCCATCTTCACTAAAGGATTTACTAAATCTTTATGATGTGCTACTGCCTTCTTGTGCATAAAAGCTCTTCTTTTTAAAGTTTTTCTCCTTATGCACTTTGTTAAACTTGTTCTAACTTGTTCTTTTTCTCCTTCTGCACTTTGTTAAACTTGTTCTTTTCTTCTTTCTTATAAGGAAATTTGGAGGCATAATGCCCCACTCTTCCATAATTGAAACATTTAAATGGGAATTTGCCTTTGTACTTACCCATGCCTTTCTTCAATCTTCTGAAAAATTCTGCATCTTCATCAAAGTCTGAGCATGAACATTCTTTGTCTTCTGTAGACTTGTCTTTTTTGAAAGCTACATCTTTGGTAGTTGACTTTCTTTTGAAATTCTCATCTCATAAGCTATCAAAGAAATAGGTATTTTATCCCTATTTAGTGTCTCAAAGTTGGATATTTCTTTTGTAGCAGATATCTTAGGATTAAACCTTGAAGGTAACGACCTCAGTATTTTTCGGACTATTACATTCTCTTTGAGTGTTTCTCCTAGACCCATCATGACATTAACAACTGCGTCTACTCTTAGAAATAACTTAGCATTATTTTCATATTCATTCATTTTTAATGTCTCAAATTGCATTATATATACTTGTACTTTGGCCACCTTTACTTTGGCATCTCCTTCATGAATATTTTGCAATTTATCCCATATTTCTTTAGTTGTTTTACAATGCATTGCCTTAATAAATTTTGATTCACTTAATCCACTAAGAAGAGCATTCATAGCTTTTGCATTAGTTGTGAATTCCAGTTTGTCATCTTTCTCACTACTCATTTTCTTTGGTTCTTCATACCCCATCAACACAACAACCCAAACTTCTACTCCAAGAGACATTAAATATGTCTTCATTCTCACTTTCTAGAAAGTATAATTTGTGCCAATAAATAAAGGGGTTTTGTTTGTTGAGCATCCTTCTTGGCTAGCCATTTTAATGATTTAGGGCCTCCTTCAAGTTGTTAAACTGATGTTGAAGGAACTTGGTTCTGCAACCAATTGATAAATGCTTGGGAATTATTATACTAAGAGGTGTGTGGGGGTGGGGGGGTTTGAATCAATAATTATATCTTTTCAATTATTTAGCTCAACTTAATTTCCTTTTTCAAATATCTTCTTTTGCAACTAATGGCTTATGTATATGTTCAATTTTTAATTATTTCTTTTGTAGTTACCCGAGATAGACATTTGCCTATGTACATATTCAGAATTCAAAATAATTCACACAAGTGAGACATTCAACAAGTAACACATGAAGACACCAAAAACCTATAAAGGGAGACAACCATGGATTTTTGGTTGAAAGTGATGTGAAGGCAAGCTCCTACTCCCCTATTACATTAAATTTTTTGTAGGCTCCAACCTACAGGAGGCTGATACCTCAAGGAAGCTCCAACTCCCACAATTTTTTTGCAAGCTACAGCCCACAAGAGGAACCTACCTCAACAGGCTACAACTTTTTATTTATCAAGCTATAACTTGAAAGGAGACTATTATCCCACAATCAGATTACAAATAAGATTTGTTGGTTCCCTAGTATTTGTCTTTGTTCTTAAATAAATTTATGTCCTCTTCTCTATTGTTTAGCCTCTTTGCTTCTCTTCTTCAAATATGTTTCTCTTATGCTACTCTTTCCCTTCTCTCATTACTAGGTCATTCATAAACTCTCTCGTACAAATGCTCAAGTTACAAAACTTCACTTTCATTGAAAATGACATTTTTTATATACAAAGAGTTGTTAATTTCTTGCCTTCCATGTAGGAATTCGAATTGGAAAGTTATCACTTGGTCTTCTAGAGTTGTTCCCAATCTTCCTCTTCATTTCCAAATATGAATTTTAGTTCAAGGGTTTTGTAATATTAAGAAAAATTAAAATAATATAAGACACCAATAATGATTGCACTATATGGCTTTGAGATGTAAATTCAGCATATAATATTTAATGAAAATATCAAGTTATCTAAACATTGTTCTTCAGCTCTCATGTGCCATTATGTCTTCATTTTGTTTGAAAGATAAACAACAAATCAATCATCAATGTAATCATAAACTTTTAAATATCAAATCCTCTACACATCACATCACTTAATTAGCCTTTTCTTGCACATCACTTTGATTAACCTATGCACATAAAGCAATCAACACAATCAACCTTGAGCAAACTGATGAGCCCTCGTATTGCACCAAGGATGTTGAACCTCCTAAGGACTTCTCAACTTAAATTATCAACCCGGGCTTCGTATAAACTTAGAGGTGACAGTGCAATATGCACATTTGGTTAGGTTCTACTTGTGTCACCCTCATTCATGAAATCAGAGCAAGGTGTTCAGAGACCACTCCTCCAACTAATTACGGTGAAAACTTCTTATGAAAGCATAAATGAACACAATTCTAACTACAATGGTGAAAATGCCATTCATTACATGTGAATGATAATTGAAATTTCATGAAAGAAAAAGGCTGATCTATTTGCATAAATAAATCATGCTACTTTACTTGCACACTTAATAAAATCAATAACATACTAGCATGCATCATTTATCTACTCACACTTGCTTGAAAATGAAGGATCCAATCTTTAACATACCAGTGAAGAAAAAATACTAATTCTAACGTTGTTTTGTTATCTGATGTTTGCAGTGAGGAAAGGATGAGGTTGGAGTGGACCTAGAGTCTGCCCTAATCATCAAATCATAATGGGGGGGCCATTATTCAACTTAAAAATTCCAGAGTCAAAGTATGGGGCAAAACTAGTTGAAGAAAATAGTGTTACAGGTTTGCTACGGGAGGCCCTATATCACTATAGGAGGAGGGTCCGAGAGCTTTTTTAGGAAAAAAAATGATTTCTTGGAGGCAGAGGAATGTGGATGAAGGTAGAAAGAGGTGAATGAAGGGTGTGGGAGCCCCTTAGCCAAGCCTAGTACCCCTCAAAGGTCTATCTTGCACTAAATTTGATGCCCATTGTGCCCTACATTTACCTTAACATAGTGAATTCAGAGATAGAGTTTGGAAGCAAACTGAGGTGCCTAGGGGGAAGATGGAAAGGTCCATGTGGATGTGGAAAGGTGTGTCCACCCCCGCAAATAAGAAAAGTTCCTGCAACTATCCAAATACATGCAGCAAATGATAATTATTGCAACAAAGTAAATAATCTTGAAAAAGATGAGTTGAATTTTATTGAAGTATACTCTAACCTACAACACAACTCCAATTGCCAAACCAATGCTGCTAACTCCTAAGTTGCAGAGACTAAACATGCAAAAATATTGCAATCTAATACTTAACACTTTCCAATAAATCATAAACAAATATTTTTGAGTTATTATTATGGATCTTTCCAATCACTCTTCCAACAAGAGAGGTGATATGCAAACCTGCAATTACAAGTTTTTATGATATAACATCTACTGAAACAAGGAAAGAATTGCAATTCATTTAAACAAGAACAAGAAAGAAATACAAGAGAGGGACTAAAGCCTATGGGTTGGGCCCAAACCCAAGGGTTTCAACCCTCCAAAACTAACTCATATGTAGACCAATGGTAAACTTCTCATTAACATAAAATGATAGTCACATACATCATATGAAAAATAAGAATAACAATGTCAAGCATTAGGCTCTCAGTAGCTACTCCTAGCTGCAACAAAAATTTGAATCCTAATGAGCCTCTTGGCTGGTTTATTTATACAAAAAGGTAGTTGATGGCAGCTCCCTTGAAAAGAGGAGTGATTCCCTCCAAGATCTCGAGATTTGTGGATCTGGTCCTCCTTGATCTTCACATGTACTTGGAGTCCCTCAGCTACTAGTGAATTCGAGCTATGAGTGAGGATTCTATGATCTCAAGCCAAGTTAGAGAGTTAATGAGGTGGACAAGCCCCCTATATTCTCTCTTGGTTGTCTCCATCAAGCCCTTGCATAGTAAATGCCTCCAAAAATGCTTCTTTTCCTATAAATTAATCACATTACTCCATACAATATGACAAGCACCCTTTAGTCTTCCTACTAAGCATATTATGGCTAAAAATGTGAATTAACATGAGAAAATGAGAGTTTTAATTGTTGGAGGATAGCACAATGAACTTCAAAATATACCTATTGATGGGAGCCATCATCACCCCCTGCTAAAGGTGTTGCTCACCCTCTGAGAAATGCAGTCACTGATATGAAGTTCATTCATAGCCCTAGTGGCCTCTATGACATCCAAAGGCACCTCAAATGGTGTGAGCTAGTGTGGATAGAAACCTGCATTTGCCTCTATGTCTGTCTATTCTTTTTGTTTCTCTACCTGGTTTCTTCCTTCCTGTAGGCCCAATAGTAAGGGAGGACTAAGTTTGAGTCCTATCCATTTGATATTCAACCTTTGCATGATTCTTTTGTATAGTGGGGTTCTCCCCAAGGCATTCCTTAGTCTTTCTGGGGAGTGATATTCTCTGATTTGTAAATTGTGAGGCAGGGTCTGCCATCTTCTTTGGAAAGCTTGCAAACCTTTTGTCCCCACCATCCTAAAAGTGTCCTCAAAATGTAGGATGGATTGCTCTTGGGCTGCTATGTACCTAGGTGCCAATTCATGATTAGAGGAGATGAGATTGTGGTTGTTGACGACAGCCTTAGGGCTCACTAGTTCTGCTCAGATATATAAGTTCCCTTCTCTTCTTTTGTCATCACCCTTTTCACTTCTTCAGCCCTTGTCTCCTCATGGATTAACCAGGAGGCTAATGCCATGAAATTCATGTCTCCCAATCCTGATTTGGGGTCCCAAAAATTCATGTTTGTGAGGATCATATTGTGCATGTAAAACTCGGCCAGTTTGGCTCTATCCTCAATACTTTCCCCTTTCCAAAATTCATTGAATTTCCTGTAGTCTTAAAAAGGTAGGGAGTCATACTGTGCCAATGTCTTAATTTGGAACTAGTGATCCAGGTGGATGTTGGTGGCCACCCGCCTATCCCACTTGGACCCCCACAACTATCTCTTTCAGTTTTTCAGTTTCCTTAATTGTAGCACAGTTTACTATTTTTAGTAGTTTTTTGGGTCCTAAATTTCCGGAGTCATTTTGAGGCCCTAAACGATGTTTTTTTGGCAATCCACTGCCATAAATTTTCTATTAAAATTGTCTTTTCTGTTGTAGTCCTCGGAGAGATGTTTTCAACGGGGTATAATGTGCATCAAACGGAGATAATATGACCAAGTCACGACCCCGGGAAGTTGGTTGTCCAACTAACCCCAGCGGGACCCATAAACTCTTGGTGTTACATCTCCTCGAGTTAGGGTTTTGGTTGTTTAGGGTTTGCTCTTATTGTTCAATAATAAAAAGGCCCTTAAGCCTCATTTTAAGACAATTCAAAGGCATGTAGGCACCACATCTCTTCTCAGAGATAAGCTACCATTGTCGAGCTAGTCTCGTTTCCATACTGTTTGTAAGCATATTTCATTATTTGATATTAATCAAAGGAAGTATCATTTCTGCTGCATCTTTGTATTTATGGTTATAACTATAATTTATTGTGTTCTTGTTTAAATTCAAATCAATGGTATCAGAGCGGTCTGCTCTTTCTCTGCTTTTCTTTGCATGTCCCCAACGAGGTCAGGATATAAGGAGTTAGGGCTTGAACTGGTCGAACATTTGCAAGACCAGCCTCGCAAATCTCGATAGCCTCCCATGGTGGATGAAAAGAAAGACGAGGGGGCAGGAGATCCTATCAAAATCTTGCTCGAAGAAGCCCTCGAGCGACAAAGGAATGCGATGATGGACAACTCTACCCAGATCCTTCAGCGGCTTCCCAGGGGCAACGCATCTAATAGCTACTCTAGAAATGTTGCACCCTTTAAGGTACAAGTTAACTTTGAAATCCCCTATTCGAGGGTCAAGTAGATGCAAATGTCATAGATAAATGGTTAAATCTTCTTGAAGGGTATTTTTCTATTCATGATTTTTCCAGTTGGGAAAAAATTACTTTCGCTCTTCTCAAAGCAGCCCCCTACATCAAGGACTGGTGGGAAACCTACTACGAGTAGAAGGATGAAAGTAAGAAATCACAGTTTTCAGCCGCTCCCACTTGGAATTCATTCTAGGCTACCATGAAGGAGAAGTACTACCCTATCGGGAGCTATGAGGACAAATACATAAAGTGGACCATGCTGCGGAAGGGAAGGGACCAAGATGTACCAGAGTTTACCAATGTTTTTGATACCCTGCACATGAAGTTGGGCATCAAGGATTATAAGAAACATTTGGTACTTAAGTACGATGGCTGCCTACATAGATACATCTAGGACGATATGGAGTTCCTAGACATCTCCTCGCTCGGCACGACATACCAATATGTTGTCAAGATCGAGCAGAAGTTCAAACAAAATAAGTGAGAATTTGGATATGTGAATCCAAAGAACAAAGGACAAAGCCAAGGCGGGGTGACCCAAGACAACCCGTTGAAGCCACAAGAAAAGAACAACACCACAAAGTCAAAGAAGGACACAGGAAAGTGGTGTGAGTTCCATAAGAGCCCCACTCACAACACAAGTGAGTGTCGGACCAAGCAGACGATGGTGGCTGAGTTGATGGCTTTAGAATCAGACGCGTGTTCCGACCCTAAGTCAAAACCCGACAAGAGGAATGACAAAGGGAAGAAGATCATTGATGTGTATCTGAGTGCCATTTTTGGCACCACCAAGATCCAGAAGAATGAGCCCGAAGATCCAGAGGAGGGGGAGCATCTTTCCCACTCACAGATTTGGGTGAAGGGTTCGCTGCTACATTTCATTGTTGACACTAGGAGCCAAAATAACATCATTTTAGCAGAGATTGTGAAGCTGTCGGGCCTACCGACTACACCACACCTGTAGTCATACAGTATCGGGTGGCTTCACCAAGGACAAGATCTTCGATTCCGCCAGAAGTGTTGCCTTCCCTACAGCATCAAGCTCCTCACAGATGAGGTATTGTGTGATGTTGCACCTCTTGATGTTTGTGATGTATTATTAGGCCAACCATACTTGTGGAAGTGACATGTTGTGTATGAGTCAAGGCCTCACGTTGTTATTATTTCTTTGGGTAATTCATTATATAGGATACCGGAGGTAGCCCCACCTACCGCCACCTCTTTGATCTCTACTAAGAAATGCAGTAAGATCATCTCCCAGACTAGGAAATTTATTTTCTTTCTGGTTCACTCTCAAAGTAAGGGGAAGAACGTAGTCACATCCATGGCCCCCATGAAGGTTTCCTCCACGCAGGTGAAGCAAGTGGATACGGCCATGAAAGAAGACAGGAACATTTTCTCCTCACCCACAGGGGTACCATTGCATTGTCAGGTAAAGCATTCGTTCGATCTGACTCCCAAAGCACCTCTACCCAACGGGCCGATATATCGTCGCTCCATTATGGAAAATTCTAAGTACAAGCAGCGACATGATCAACATCGGGTGCCACACAAGTTTCAGGTGGGCAACAAAGTCCGGTTGCATTTGCAGAAAGAACGCCTTACAAGAGCCCATTAGAAGCTCAAACCACTCTGATATGGTCCTTACACCATTACCAAGGTTGTGGAAAACAATGCTTTGGAGCATAGCATTCCCCCATTCCTTGGCTTGCACCGAGTGTTCAATGTGGACCACCCTCAACCATGCTTCCCACCATTACTGGTCACCTCAGAGATTGCAGAACAACTCACCAAGGACCAAGTTCAGCAGAAGTTTCCCCATCTCATGGAGGCACTCAACGTAATGGGAACCATTGCTTCCTAAGGGGGGAGGAATGATCTAGGTGGATGTTGGTGGCCACCCGCCTATCCCACTTGGACCCCCACAACTATCGCTTTCAGTTTTTCAGTTTCCTTAATTGTAGCACATTTTACTATTTTTAGTAGTTTTCGGGTCCTAAACTTCCAGAGCCATTTTAAGGCACTAAACGACGTTTTTTTGGCAATCTACTGCCAGTGATTATTTTATTAAAATTGTCTTTTTCACCATAGTCCTCGAAGGGATATTTCCAACAAGGTATCATGTGCATCAAACAAAGATAATATGACCTAATCACGACCCCAGGAAGTTATTTGTCCAACTAACCCCAACGGGGCCCATAAACTCTTGTTGTTACATCTCCTCGGGTTAGGGTTTTGGTTGTTTAGGGTTTTCTCTTATTGTTCAATAATAAAAAGGTCCTTGAGCCTCATCGTAAGACAGTTCAAAGGCATGTAGCCACCACGTCTCTTCTCAGAGATAAGCTACCATCGTCGAGCTAGTCTCGTTTCCATACTATTTGTAAGCATATTTCATTATTTGATATTAGTCAAAGGAAGTGTTATTTCTGATGCATCTCTATATTTATGGTTATATCTGTAATTTATTGCGTTCCTATTTAAATTCGGATCATATAGGCACTGCTCCTTGAGGAAAATGGCATAGGATTTGGACGGTTTCCTACATTGTATGGCTTCCATAGTAGCAAGTTGCGTCTCTTTTTCTTGCAGTTTCTCTCTTAGCCTTATGTTTTCTACCTGTAACCACTCTCTCTTGATTGACTCCCTTAGTTTAAGATCATTCAATTCTTTGCCCATTTCATTGACTTTCTCTTCCATGAGACCCACATCTTCTACATTTTTGGATTTTTCAATTTGCATCCATCTATGTGTTATGCCTCTTTCCTTCTCTAATTGAAAGAAGAGTGGGATGGAAAATTTCTCAGGAATAATCCTACCTCACTCAAAAAAATTATAGTAGGATTCTAAATTAGGTTTGTGGATCAATTTTTGGAGCCCTTGGAGCCCTTTTTCATATTCTTTTGGGGTGGTTTCCCCTTTTTGTAGCACCTCCTACTACTCATGTAGCAGCCCTTGTTTCTCTTGCAAACACAATTCGAAGCAACTATGTGGCACCCTAGGCAGTCTCTGATAGCACTGGCTCGTCCTTCTCTAACTATTTTTTTAGAAATGAGCGATTATAAAAATGGAGTTGAGCCTTGTACTTAATATTCCTTTTTGTGGTAAAGGCTTGGAGCACTTTGGTGACATGGCTCTTGCATGAACTTCCCTTTTTTAACCATTGTCCCCACTCCTTGCAATCATCACCCTACTCCTTGTGATCATCACCTCACTCCTCGTAATCATCACCTCACTTGAGTTGACTTTTCCACGTTTCATGTGTGACTGAATGAACTTTAGTTTACTAATCAAAGGTGGCCAAGTTTACTGGCCACCTCCAACCCATAAAAAATTCCTTTCTCAACCATTACACATTTTATCATTATATGCATAGGGAAGAGGTGAGGGTTGTCATACTTGAGCCTACTTGTGATGTCAAGTTGTTGGAGAACCTTACATGTTGGAGCTGGACTTCATAATATGATTATCTTAAAGGTGTTGATTTCCTTTGCTTTCTTCTGCACAAGCCCTCATAGCTTAATGATTCTTTGACTGATAAAATTGTTGTGTGTGTGAAAATTTATTCTCAGTGTCCAATATGTTGTTGGTGGAGTGGATGGATTATATGATATTTGTTTTCTAAGGATGGTGTGTCCATTCTCAACTTCAGAAATGGCTTCATGATCCTCAAGGTGGCTGGATCTTCTGCTTTGTGGGTGAAAAAAAAAATTGGTGTTGAGTTCTTTTGTAACTGTACAGGCTGTTACAAGAGAAATCTCCTTCCTATAGAACTCATTTAATTCCTCTTTGAGACCTCATATTGTATGTATAAGGACATGATTAAAATCATCAAGAGGTGGTGTAGGTGGTGGAAAAGTTGAAGACAAATCCTTTTCTGATTTTTTTAATGTAGGGTAGAGTGGAATTTGAAGATGACTCCTAGTTAGATGGAGTGGATGAGTGATGAAGGTGATATGGGTGGACCTCTCTCAACATTTCCTAAATAAGACATGACCTTTTGGCCCCTTCCTCCAATCAAATCTGCCTCCTGTAGCATTTCAAGTTTCTCCTATAGCATTTCAGGTTGCTCTTGTAGCATTTCATAATAGTCTTGTAGCACTTCAAAAAGGAGGCAAAACATGATTCTATTGTTGGCTAGATGATGGAGAGAGGTAGGGAGGTGAGTGAAGAGGGTGAAAATGAAATGGATGGCTGGAAAAATGGAGGAATGAATTTGTAGAATATGTTCTGTAGCCATGGTTTTGTTGATTGTCTGGAGTCCTACAAAAGAGAGATGTTAGCAAAATTGGTGTAGGAACTCCTTCCTTGTGTTTTTTTTTTCTTTTGTTGGGACATGGAAGCTGCCTCTACAAAGGTTTTCAACCTACATGCCTGCCCTAGGTGCCTCAGAGGAGGTTTTCACCTAGGGATCTTTTCATATATATTTTTTTTCTCTTGGCCCGCCTCAAAGAGGTTTTCAACCCTAGAGTTGGCTTTAGATGCTTCATAGAGGTTTTCACCTAGGCCCCTTATTTCTTTTTATCTTTTTGTTTTTGTTTTTGTTTTTAGAAGCTATGTGTATTAAGTATTGTGATCCTCCCAATCACATTCAATTCTTTGTTGATTGAACTAATAAATTCTTCCATTAACAGGTAAGGGAAACCCTTCCTCATTAATTGTTTTGATCTGGATATACCCATTCTCATGACATTTCTCTATTAGATAGGGACCCATTCATCTTCTCATTAACTTTCCCTTGAAATCCTTGAATCTGGAACCATACAACAGGGCCCAATCTCCTTCTTAAAAAGTATTCTCTTTAATGTGTTTTTCATGCCAAATCTTCCTTTGTAGCTGGATTACCTCGGTGTGCAAGAGAGTTTGCAACCTAAATTCATCTAGAGCATTGAGTTGGAGCAACCTCTCTTGTTGTGTTGTAGTGATGTCCAAGTCTAATTGAGTTGCCATCCTTAAGGTGTTATATTCAAATTCAATAGACAACATGGCCTTCTTCCCATAGACTAGTTCAAATGGAGTGAATCAAGTGGTGGTCTTCCAAGTGGTGTTGTAGGCCCAAGTGGCTTCCACAAGTATGTTTGCCCAATCTTTTCTGTTGTTGATAACAACCTTGGTTAGAATGTTCTCCAATGATCTGTTTGTGACCTCCACCTGCCCATTTTCTTGAGGGTGATAGGCAATAGATGTCTTGTGCTTGATGTGGTGAATCTTCATGAGATCTTCAATCAAATTTGATGTAAATTGTGCTCCTTGATCAGTGACAAACTCCCTTGGAAAACCAAAGTTGTAGAAGATGTTCCCCCTTGGAAATTCAGCCACCTTTTACTCAGTTGTTACCTTTATTGCCTTTCTTTCATCCCATTTAGTCAAGTAATCAGTGCACACAATGATATATTTTTTTTGTCCTTATGGGGGATAAATAGGTCCAATGAAATCAATTCCCCACTTCTCAAATGGCTCTAGAGTCAATGAGGTTGTAAGGGAATTTCATCCTTGGGTGTGGGGTTACCTATCCTTTGGCATTGATCACACCTGGTGGTGTACCTCCTTGCATCTTGATGTAAAGTGGGCCAATAATAACCTAATTGTATAACTTTGAATGTTGTTCTCTTAGCAGCAAAGTGGCCCCCACAGGTTCCATTATGGCATGTTGAGAGGATGTCAAAGACCTCCTATTCCCTCACACATATCCTCAAGATCTGATTTGGCCCCAATCTAAAACTATTTCCCCAAATTCAAGTGAATGGGGCACTTTTCCTTACAATCTTGCTTTTATCCTTGGAGGATAGATTAGGAGGGAAAATCCTAGCAACCAAGTAGTTGGTTGTATCAAAAAACCAAGGAGAAAGAACCCAGATGGAAAAGAGATGTTCATCTAGAAGTTGATCATCCACCATTTCTTCATTTTTTATGTAGGCAGGGTTAGTCTTGACAAGAAATCTGCAACCACATTCTCTTTTCCTCGTTTATAAATAATAGTCAAATCAAATTGTTCTAATAATAACAACCATCTAATGATCCTAGAAATGGCATCAGGTTTATTCATTAAATACTTAATGTTTACATAATTAGTGTGAACAAAAGTTTGATAACCAGTGATATCATGCTTAAACCTGTTCAAAGAATGTACTGCTGCCAATAGTTCCTTTTTAGTGATAGTGTAATTTAACTCAACTTTAGAAAGGATCTTACTGATTAAATAGATAGCATAAGGCAATTTGTCTTCCACTTGTCCTAAGGCTGCCCCTACAACTTTATCTAATGCATCTGTGTGTATATGGAAAGGTAATGCCCAGTTGGGACCCCTAAGGATGAGTGCATTGGTCAACTTTTCTTTCAGTACTTCGAATGCTTCTTGATAGTTGTTTGTCCAACAAAAATCTAAATCTTTAGCCAACAATCCAAACAAGGGTGAAGCCAGTTTAATTAAGTATTTAATGAACCTTCTATAATACCCAACTAATCCAAGGAAACTACTGACATATCTTATTTTTTTAGGGATAGGGACCTTTTTGATGATGGAAATTTTGTTTGGGTCAACCTATATCCCTTCCTTCAATATAGAATGACCAAGGACGCTCCCTACATTCATAAAAAATTCACATTTCTTTGGACTTAATAAAAGATTCATTTCAATGCATTTATTTAAGACTTTGAACATATTAGAAAGATCTTCTTGAAAGTCACATCCATTAGGAGTGAAATCATCCATGTATATCTCAAAACAGTCATGAACAAGTTCAACAAAGATGCTTAGGACTGCCCTCTCGAAAGTAGCAGGGGCATTGCATAAACCGAATGGAAGGACTGTCTAAGAAAAGGTGCCCCAAGGACATGTAAATGTGGTATTATCTTGGTCTTTAGGGCTGATTTGAATTTGGTTGTATCCACTAAATCCATCCAGGAAGGAGAAGAATTTATTTCCTGCAAGGCCATCTAGGACTTGGTCAATGAAGGGAAAAGGAAAATGTTCCTTCTTTGTAGCATTTTTAATTTCTCTGTAATCAACAAAGATCCTCCACTTCCCATTTTTCTTGGGGACTATAACAAGAGGTAACACCCACTCTGATGCAGGAGCATTCAACTCAACTCAGCAATATCATTCTATTTTAATAGACATAGGGGGTCTTGTGTTTTAAAGGAAGTTGGTTTCCTATGTATCAAAGTAATATAATTATTAAGGTTTTGAGTGATTTTAATGAGAGAAGCTAGAATAGGATTTAATTAAGTATTGTGAGGCATATTTGTAAATGTTCTCGAATATTGGAGAACATGAGAAAATTAGGATAGTTGAGAGATTGAGAGATTTAGGAAATCAATTGTAAAGCTTATATTGGGAATTAGTTAATGATTTTGTGGATTAGAGAGGATCCTTAGAGATAAAGAAGATATTTTAGGATTTTGTTGAGAAGGTTATGGATCTAAACCAGGAATCAGATGATTTCTCTAAAGGGGAATTTTCTTGTTTCTTTTTGTTCTTCCCCTTTTTCTTGCTCCCTGGTTGCTTTGGATTTTTGCCTTTGTCAAATGACACAGCATTAATCTCGGAGGCAAGAGTATTTTCTGATGCATTGGTAGTTTGATTGGAAATAGCAAGAGTTTGACTAGATGGTCTTCCTACTGTTTGCGTGCTTGAAGAATCGATCACACCATCGTCGACATGAGAGTCCTTACTCGATTGTGGAGGAGGGGGAACAGTGAAAGCTAGTCGAGGTGCATTGGGAATTTTATCATAAAGCGTGTCGGATTATGTGTAAATCAAATCCAAGTATTGGGCACGAGCAATAACTTGCTCTTCTGTGACAACTCCACCTTTTGCCACATCCTCGATGATTGATGGCAACAAGGATTTTATGAACCACTCAACTAAAAGCTGATCAGGAACATATGTCTTAACCATTCGACGATGACGCCGCCACTCATGAATATGATCTGATATATGGGTAGCAGTAGTTTGTTTAAAGTTGGTTAGGAGTTCCGTTCCAGTCTCGTATCTGATGGGTAACTGGAAGTGGGTCAAAAATGTAGTGGCTAAAGTGGTGAAATTATCGAAAGAAGCTCTTGGTAATTCAATGTACCATTTAGCAGCTAGACCAGTAAGTGTTCTTTGGAAAAGACGAAGTCTGACTGAATCATCATTTAAGGAGTTTGATGAACACCACAAATGAAAGGTCATGACATGATTTGATGGGTCTTCTCCAGGATTTCCGTTAAATTTCGGAATGTCAGATGGTAACTTATGCGGAATTATTGGCCACCAAGGTGCATATAAGATTGGATCATTAGTGAGCCGATTTAAATCTGGTAATTCTAAAGTTGCTACAAATAGCAACTGTCGATTCAAGTCAAGTTGAGCATACCTAGGATATGATGGAATTGCCTGAGCAATAGGTCTTTGCATACCAACATAGGGCATCTGCATTTGGTAACCTTGGTATGGTTGTTGAACAAAACCAGTATAAGGTGGTTGTTGATAACCAGGTTGAATGTGTGGTTGTCCATAACTTGCAAAGCCTTGTTGACTAGGACCTTGGTAAGCTTGAGATTGACCAAAACCAGGTTGAGCCTGTGGAACAAGTCCAAACTGGGGTTGGAATTGCTGGAATTGGGGTTGTTGAAATTGAGGCTGCCACAATTGTTGAATCAACTGTTGTTGTTGTTGGTACAATTGTTGTTGATTTAACGGTTGTTGTTGTCCAACAATGAAAGGTTGGCCAGGTTGTGAATAAACTATACTAGTGTAAGCCCGAGTTGGTCCAAATAAGGGTACACTAACCTGAGGTTGTTGCTGAACTCCAGAAACAAGTTGTTGTACAACAACTTGAGGAATTTGAACTTCTTAACCTAAAACTTGTGGTTGCAAGGTAGAAGGATCAGTTTGTACCGGTTGAGATACAACAATTTGAACTTATGACTGTGGTACAGTAGTAACAATAGGTGTAGTAGGAATAGCTGACACAATTTGCATTGGTTGTGTTGGATACACAAGCCTTGGTTGAACTAGCATTGTTGGTTGCCATTGACAAACTCTAATTCCAGATTGACCTATATTGTGGGATATTACCATATGGTAGTCCTCCGAAATAAGGAGGATATGGTGAGTAAGCATATTGCTCTCCATATGGTGGCAATCCAGTATTTAATGGATAAACAGGTTTTTGTTGACTAGATTTCCCAGCTTGATACTGATATGCAGGATCAAACTGTTGAGTTCCCATTAGAGAAGAACTAGGTAAAATTCTGGTTGAGGACATGGGTGATGACCATGGTGTAGAAGCAACCCCTGAGTGGGTTCCAGACAATGATTGGTAACCAACCGAGATGGATGATTCACCATACAGGTGCGACTCAGGTGTGGTAGAAAACATCAAAGAGGTTACAACAGAAGATTCTGTTGTAGCTGCATCAAATGATACAGTCTGAGATGTTGACGGTTGTTTAGCCATAGTTAACTGACCCAAAAGTTTTCCTAAAGAATCAATGGGTGCTTGAAAATAAGCAGGATCAAATGAAGCGAAAAAATCAGGAGTATTAGGGTAAAGATAAAGCCCAATTCCAAAGTGAAACAGGGTTCCAGGTGTGGAATCTTCTTCCAATTCCTCCTCTATAGCAATTAAACCTGGTGGAAGAACTTCACCATCAGGTCCGTAAAATATTTCTGGTGTTGATGAAATTGAAGTTCCAATAGTTACTGATGTCTGAGGGGTAACTGGTTGATCATCTTCCGATAAAGTAACAACTTCTGAATGTTCAAATTCGAAGTCCAGATGTTCGGGTAAATGAACAACAGTTTCAGAAAGAGGTTCCTGAACAACTTCAGGTTCAGATGTAACTTCTGTTTAGACTGGGATAGATTCTGGATTAACTTTTGGTTTAACTGATTCAAGTTCAGAATTACTTTCTTGTTGAGCAACTTCAATTTCAGGATCAACTTGTTGTTGAACAACCTCAGTTACTGTTTCACTAGGATCAATGCTAATGTCCTCAGGTAATTGTGAAACTTCTTTTTTAGAAACAGATGGGGCAGAAATAGTTGGAGTAACTGGAGTCTTTGTACTTATTGAAATAGATGATTCAGGTAACTCATATGAAGAACTAGGAGTTCTTGATGTACTAGACTCAGTTAAGCGAGACAGCTTTGCTCGAATTGGTGTTGCTTCTGGAGGCAAAGGCGGTTTTCTCGTTGTTCTCCACAAACGACAGGGTATGGGTTGATGTTCCTCCATGATTGCTAATTAATTTATTATCAAAAAAGAAATAAACAAAAAGGTGTATACTAGGCAAAAGGTTTACCAAGCAACTGTGAACTGCAAAATACCTCCTGACGAACCAAGAAGTACGGGCAGGCAATCTCCCTGAATGCTATGTTCGGTATATCACAGTTTACAATGTGGTCGACTCAATTACTTAAGGATGGATAGAAACCTAGAGTTGTCCTCCCATATATACCTGAAGGTACGTGGAGGTCCAGTCCGTATAGCGTTGTCTAATGCAAAACCGCACACTGAGAGCATTCCCATATACTTTACGTACTATATCACTGCCCTATATACCTGAAGGTACATGGACGAGCTAAGATATACTCACATACGTGGAATGAGGTATCACACTCGGGATGTATTACAGACAAGTTAGTGACAATTGCTTTTTTTTACGATGCCGAAACACGTCTCTAGCCTAGAACCACTAAATTTTCTCGTTAATGACAATGCTCCATTAGGTAAATTGATGTTTATTTTAAGTTGATCTTGCTTAGGAATTTGCCTTTCAAGTTCACCACATGATATATTCTGAAATTCCTATGAATGCAACTATCATGATAAGCAGTCTTCCCATTCAATTTAACGATGAAAATCCTAGCTACTTAGGGATAGAGCAATCAGATTTCTTTTGATCAAAGAGCAAAGAGCACAATCTAAATGCAATTTCCCTACACTATTCCTATCAGCACACACAAAATTTTTCAATGCAACATGCATGTATTTCTTTTTGATTCCCTTAATGTGAATATGAACAAAAAGGAAATATGCACATACAATCAATCAATCTTTCATATGAACGAAGACTTTTACGACAGTTCAGATTCGAAGGAAGAGAAGACTTTACAACACTTTCTTTCGAATGAATAATCAATTATATCTTAACTCTGACTATTGATCGATAATGATAAAGAAAACATGAAGAAACATTAATCAATCCAATCAAATTTGGGCTAGAACAGGAGATAAACACTCATTTTAAGAGACATAACATTCATGGATCAATCAACAAACAATCAAACAAAGAAAACTTGGCAAAAACTCTTTCCAAAGGTGGGAAACTAATCCTAGGAGGATCAGCACAACCCAGAGTGGGAGACAGTGCGCTTTAGAGCATTGTCCCTAAGCCAGGGATGCTTTGCAGCGTGCTGTGTCCCTCACAAGCCTGCGCTGGTGACAGTAAGCCATTTCAAGAGGCAATTTAACACAGTTTTGACCAATGTTTCAATGTAAACATCTAAATTACAATCTATGAACACAAATAGAGCCTATAAGGATGTCTTAGGAGGTGGATAAGCTACTAGGAAAGAGGATTCTTCCCCAACGGAGTCGCCAATTTGTTTTGGAGAATTTAGCATCTACGGATAAATACTAATTCACTAGACAAGTAGTTGTGCCTAGAACAACAGTTTAAAGTGTTTTAGACTTTCCCTATAAGCAATAGATAAGAAGAGAGGATAGAAGGCCTACCTGTAGTTTCGCTTTCCCCTCCTCTCCCTTGTATCGATCCTGTCGCTCCTTCTCATACTTAATCCGCTTGAAAAGTACCCTGTCAACACAACAGAAGACAAAAACCGATCAAAGCATACGATCCATTGAATATAAATGAAAGGAATCAGAAGCAATTCATACATATAAGCATTATGAAAGAACACAACATATGGAAAAAGGTTCAAACACTTTATTAGATAGAAGAAGGAATTACAACCATCCGTGTCTGATTCAAAGTCATTCCTCCAGCTTGGATCCCATCCACATCACATCAAAAGCAAGACAAGCTTGTGGCATCACATCATTTGCTCCAAAGTCAAGTCTCATAGCAGCATTATCTCCTTATAATTCAACATAATCCAGCCCCTAATCACTTAGATGAGTGGTCAATTTATAGGAAGATGAAGGAGGTTTTGTCATTAATGGTGACATTGAATGGCCTTCCATACTTAGAATTAGTTCCATGGAGGAAGGGATGAGAGGATAGGATGATCCTTAACTCATTCCTCATCCATTTTTGAGCTCATAGGAGTTGATAAGACAGGGAAACTTCTAGATGATTCCAAAAGATAAGAATATTCCCCAAACCCTATGTGAATTTCGCTCATTCTTGCCCAGCACAGGTGAAAGGAAGCCTAAGTGCTCTGCGGAGCACTCTGGCAGTGGACTTAACTGCTCTGCAGTGCACCTTCATAGAGGCTTACCTGCGTTGGTCCTTCTAGAGGCAATTCTTGGGTGTCTTCAAGTCATGAAATTGTCTGGGAAGGAGGCATTCAAAGGGTTGACTCGTTTAGGGCATGAAACAACTGATTTTAGGGTTAGGTGAGTCCTAAATCATTGATCTGAATGTTGGGATTTGATGTGCCCAATTGGATATGTAACATAGCGGGAAAGATGATCAATCAGATCTTGAACCTGATTGACAAGGAGAGGAAGATGAAACAAAATATAGTTGACATACAGCAAAAGCAAAGGTGCAGAGCTTTCAGACAACTACAAACTAAAGTTTGGAACCCTGGAGGTTTCTATCAACATATGAGAGCACACGATCAAGAGATCATCAATGTTTTCAACCTTGAGAGTCTGATGCAGGAGCATTCAGCTCAACAATATCATTGTATTTTAGTAGACATGGGGGTCTTATGTTTTAAAGGAAGTTGGTTTCCTATGTATCAAATTAATGTAATTATTAAGGTTTTGAGTGATTTTAATGAGAGAAGCTAGAATAGGATTTAATTATGTATTGTGAGGCATATTTGTAAATGTTCTCAAATATTGGAGAACATGAGAGAATTAGGATAGTTGAGAGATTGAGAGATTTAGGAAATCAATTGTAAAGCTTAGATTAGGAATTAGTTGATGATTTTGTGGATTAGAGAGGATCCTTAGAGATAAAGAAGATATTTTAGGATTTTGTTGAGAAGGTTATGGATCTAAACTAGGAATTGGTTATAGAATCCTTTTGTATAAATGTAAGCCTAAAAGGCATAGAAAAGGGTTAGATGGTTAGCTAGTTAGCTGGTTAGTTAGTCAGTCACTAGTTAGGAGTTAGAGGTTTGATTGTAAGCCTATGGGCATGTAAGAAAACAGAGGCCACTGATTAGAAAATCAGGCCAGAGAGACAGAGAGTCTCATTATGTAATCATTTGTTTATATATATATATATATATAGATATACAGAGATTCAATTCTTGAATTGTGTAAGTGTGGATTGAGTAATCGAATGATAAATTGTGTGTGAATTAGTGTAGTTTTGCGTAGTATATATATGCAGGTGAAGTTCGAGCAGAACATAGAGAAGAGGTGAAGTATGAAGGATCATGGTTTGATCGTTGAATCTGATTAAAGGATCCAAGTGAAGTTCAAAGGTGACAGAGATTAAAAAGTACACGGAGTTAAGCTCAGGAGAGAGTTGTGTGGCAGAACAACTAAATACAGAAACCCTGAAGAAACTGAAACCACAGAAGAAAACTGAAGAAATGGCATAAAAACGAAGTAAAGGGAAGGACGAAGAAATGAGGTGATGATGCACAGGAGTCGTTGGACCTATAAGATCAATGAACGAGGCTGAAGGTGGTGGTTGGCCAAGATTAAGTCACGCAGCATAAAGATAAAGTAATGAACAAAAGAGATTAAACCTAAGTGCTAGCGGAAGAGAAGAGTGGTTTCCGTAAGCGGGAAGTTGTTTTCCCGCGGCCTCAAAACTATAAGTGGTTTCCAGAAAATGGACCCGATGAGGTTCACGAACCATATCTTAATTCATTTGAAGTTTGGAGGTGATCGGACTATCCATTGAATCCGAGATTGGATGGATATCATGTGCTAAGCAAGTACAGAGGCATCTTTGAAAAACAGACCCGATGAGCTTTTATTCAACGATATTAAATCTTGTTGAGATCTGGCGATCAGGACCGTTTGTTGGTGGACTGATCGGACAGATATCGCGTGGAGAAGGTGTGTGTAGGTTAATATGCTGAGTGGACCCGATAGGGTTATGGACTGGAGTTAAGTTTGTTTGAGTTCTGGAAGATGATTGGAGATCGCGCGATAGTCGTTGAACCGAAAGAGTGAAATCGACAGTGGAGGTTGAACGCGATAAAGGGAGCATCGATATTTGTGCTGAGATTTGCAGACTGGCGGAAAGGTAAGGTTACGAGTGAGTTGTGTGTATTTCTATTATACTAGAGTTATAATAGAAATAAAGGAATTAAATGTACTTTGGGTTAAGTCGGGTTTAACCAAAGTCTTAGACCATGGTTTGGGTTGATAGAAGCGGGAAATAAAAATTAACCAAAATTGTTATGAAGGTTGAAGGGTTGAGTTATAATGTTCCACTCAAAAGGATTAATTAAGAAGCCTAAAGCCTTAATTTATGAAGGTTTGACTAGGCAAGAATCTGAAATTCCTGGGACATGATAGATTATGAATTTTATGTGCATACTATCGGTAAGGTCAGCTTAGGCTGGCGTCACATTCACTGTTTGAAATGGGGTATATGAACCTTGCATCTAGTAACCTTTGCAAATCTTCTTTCACAATGTCCTTAAGGGTTGGGTTCATCCTTCCCTGGGGTTTGTGCAGAAGCTTGCATCACTCTTTGATGTAAATATGATGAGTACAAATTGAGGGATGCACAACTTTCATTTCCTTATAATCCCAAGCAAAAACATCCAGGTGTTGCCTGAGTACACTGCATAATTGTTCTTCCTGCTCAGCAAAAGGAGAGGGGTTAATATTTAGAGTTATGGATGGGCCAATCTCCATAATCTTGGCATGTTCCAAGCTAGAGTTAACCTAGCACAAATCAACCCAAGGACTAATCTCTGATTCTTTCATCGGTTCATCAACTGATATGGCAATGGGAGGCTAATTTTGTAAGAGATGGGCAATAAGGTCATGTTCATCAAGCTACCCCCATCCTATAACAATGTATAGAGTGCAGATTGGGTAAAGGGATGTGTGATAAAATTCTTCCTCTTCCTCATCCTCTAAACATAAGGGTATATCATGGTCAGTAGAGGGTTGAACAGGAGGATACAACACAAGTTATTTTGGTAAATGTCCATTCTTAATAGTCATTTTCCCAACCTTGCAACTAATGTAGGCATCAACTGTGGCCAACGAAGGTTTCCCTAGGATGAGAGGATAACCACTAAACTTAGTTTTGGGTTGGAGGACCAAGAAATCAGTGGGGTGTTCCCAAGAGTCAATGGAGACCATCACATCCTCAATAACTCCCTCAAGAGCTACTATGGATCTGTCTACAAGCTGCAACACTATAGTGGTCTTCCTCAAAGCCCCTTGGAGGTTGAGCTTCAACATGGTTTCCTTGGTCATTACATTGATTACAACCCCAAGATCAATCAAGGTATTAGGGACCATAATTCCATTAATGTGAACATCCACTACTAGGCTACCAGGATCCAAGTACTTTGGAAAGATCACCCTCCCAATCATTAGATCAGATAGTTGTCCAACAACATTGATTGTGGGGGTATCTCTTCTTTTTCTCCCAATCCTTTTGAAACATTCCTCCTTGATCAGCTTTTTGTAAATGGGAACATCTTTCATGGCCTGGAGGAGAAGTATCTTGACACAAAAGTTCTTCAATTCTCTTAGAAGTTCAGCCTCTTCTAGGGTAATGTAAAGGAGGTTTCCCCCTCGAAGAGGCTTATTTTGAAGGTGTTTATCTATCTTTTCTATCTTTTTGTGAGCTCGTTTCGTAACATTTGGTATCAAAGCTTTGGATTCTAGGGTTTTGCTACTCCAAATAGGTCATCGTGGAATTTTCACTATAACTTTTTTGCTGTAAAGTTTCAAAAGCTAAAAAAAAACCCATTTGAGCCGAAATCATTCTGAACCTCAAGTCTGAATTTCAGATCTTGTCTCTCTATATTTTCAGAGATATGATCCGAGAAATTTATGGTTTTTGTAGATTCCCGAATTACATTCCAAACATGTGACCTTGTGAAATGCAGCAGAACTTTCTCTTTGAGCATCAGATTGAAATTTCGTAAGAAGTTACAGAAAGAGGACGAATAGTAGTTTTCTGTGTATATTTTTTAGATCCGAAGGTGGAAACAGTGACACGTGTCACGTCGTACAAATTCACTCTACTGAAAAACTATATAATCAGGTCATCTTGGGAGATTGGGCAAAACTCTTTCTTGGAGAATCCAATTTTGATCATACTGGTGGCATTGGAAAGAGGACTTAGAGGGATACCACAGGAAGCAATTTTAGACCTCAGAGATCCATAATTACAGAGATATAATAGATTCAATATCGAGCTTCTACAAAGAGAAAAAAAAAGGTGTGTAGTCTTTTTAAAATTTTGCATAAGTTTAGGTCGATAAATTAGGTTGAATTTCAAAGGGAATAGTGAATCATAATTATCATTAATTGATGCCCCAAATAAAGAAAATGGAAACACTTGGTAAACAACCTGAAAGCTCTAGAAATGAAAAAACCATAGATATGATGGGAGCCCTGGATCTGCTCAACTGCGACAGTTTTCATGGCGGTTCTTAGGGCTAAAACTCGCGGGTCTGACCGCTTCCCTTCTACCTAAAAGCTTTTGACCCTCGTGACCCACACCCTACCGGTTTTACTGTGGTTTGGACATCTACACACTGGTTTCGCGGAACCCCGTTTCAGCTTTTGGCTACTACCCCCTGTTTTTTTCGGTCGACAATTTTGGTCAGTTTCTGATGGATGCGGAGGACTTCGTGGACTACGAGGAGGACCCAATGCCCGACCAAGAGATATGGGCTTATCGACCTGGCCCCGACACTGGCCCCCGGACTATCAATATTCATCAGGTGCCAGATGCACGCCCGACGCCCTCCCACCTGCGTTCCTCTGGTAAATCGCCCCTGACTAATGTTCACATTGATGATCTCCCTGGCTTGGAATGCCCTCCATTATCCCCGGCTACTCTTAACCTCCTTTGCACCAGCCTTCAATCTTCCCCCACCTTCAATTCACCCATGGTATTACCTAAGCCTCCTTCCATGCCATTGATTGAACCCTCATCTTCCTATGCCCCGACTGGTCCCTCAAACCCCATTAATCCTGCTCACTCTATCACTCATCTGGGGTCTTGCAGTTTAAACCCTAACTCCCTGATTCGCTCTGGTTGCTTTAGCTCCCCCATCCCTAACCCTAAATCCACCCATTCTACCCCTCGCAGTTCCTCTGAGGCGTGCAGAAGCTTGCTGAGAGAGCACCCCATGGGTTGGCGCACGGATAAGCCAAAAAGGGAAGGTGCCTCAAGGTGGTGGATTCAGACATTAATCTGACCTTCAGCGAGGACGTACCGATGGGAGATGCGGCCGATACGGCAAGGAAGGTGCTAGTTGGGTGTGTGCGTGGAAGGAACTATTCGGTTGAGCGTCTTCGGCACTGGACCATGGAGATTTGGGGTTCACTGTTAAAAGAACTCCTCGTCATCAGGGTATTGGCTCGTGGCTGGTTTGCCCTCCGCTTTCACAGAGAAGAATATATGGACTGGATTCTTTCTCGCTACTCGCACATTGAGTTGGCACCTGTACTACTCAAATGATGGGATCCTTTGTTTGACCCGGAACAAGAGCAGGTGGAAGCGGGACCAATCTAGGTCCAGCTGCCTGGGCTACCCATGCAATTTTGGATCCCACAGGTCTTCAAACGCATCGGCAGCACTTTGGGGACTTACTTTGAACATGACCAATCATACGAAAAATCAGGAAACATGACCATGGCCAAGATCTTGGTTCACCTTGATACCAGGGAAGGTCCCGAGGAGAAAATCACTCTCCAGTGGAGGCATTTCTCTCGTAGACAAATCCTCAACTACGAAGGAGTTCCCTTCCGCTGTAGAAGGTGCCACAAAGTGGGGCATATGTACAAGGATTACCCGCTTCTCAATTCATCAGCTTCGAAGACTGCTCGTGGGGTCCAACATCGTCATTCGAAAGAACAGAACATAAACGAACAGTCACAAGGACAAGTCCCACCAAAGGAAATGGATGGTGTGGCAACTCAGCAGACTAAAGCTCCACGGAAGTCTCCTCCATCTCCACCTCGCACGCGCTCCAAATCGGTAAAGGGAACTGCTCCTTCTCCGGGTAATGACTCTGCTCCTATGACCTCTGCATTTCTTTCAAATGATGTTCCTTTTACTCTTCATAATCCATCTCATCCCACTGCCTCTCCTTTGCGCTCTCTCCCCAACATTATTTGTAACATTATCACTCCCCCCCTCTTTCTCCACTATGCCTCCATCTATACGGGGAACATCTCCCCCTCCCCTACCTTCCTCTCCCCCCTCTGCTTTGGGGTCCCATCCTTACAACCTACGTTCCAGATCTCAGCCCATTTCCCCCATCCTCGGTTTGGGTATTACCCCCATGACTTCAGATCCCAAACCCTCCAGAGGGCGACCATACAAGCTTGCAAAAGCCATCAAGACCGTGGTGGCTAATGTTGCACAGGGTCATCAATCCACTATTGAAAGGGAACTTAGAGAATCGGAGCCCTCCGTCCTTGTTCCCCCATGATCTAGCTTCCCTTCAAATGTAGGGGACTAGCCAACCCCAAAAAGAGATTGGCTCTCAAGCGACTATTGAGCACTTCCAACTGCGACATCCTCCTCCTCCAGGAAACCCTTGGATCTTCTGAATTTATAACCAAAACCCTTCTCTCCCTCCTCCCGGGCTGGTATTTCCAAGGAATGGATGTTGAAGGCAGATCAGGGGGACTCGCCTTGGGTATAAACCCCAGATCGATAAAACCTATTTCCTCCTGGGGTGGGAAGGGTTTCTTAGGCATGGATGTTTTTGCGAGTGACCTGGGGATTCATTTTCGAGTCATAAACATATATGCACCAAATCAGAACAGGCTCGATTTTTGGCACTCCTTCCTGGATAGCTCTCTTATTACAAGCTCCACCATCATTGGAGGTGATTTAAATTTTTCTCTTGGGAACGAGGAATCCTGGGGTCACCACTCTCAAATCGACCCTATCACAGACCAGATGAGATTTCTCCTGGAAAACCATAAACTCATTGATGTTCCCATGAACAAAAAATTGCCTACATGGCATAATAGAAGAATCGATGAGGCGGCCCTAGCTAGGAGGCTGGATCGATTTCTTATTCATGAAGATCTCCTCCCATCTCTCAACCTTTTCAGGCAATGGGTCGGGTCAGGTGGACTGTCAGACCATTCGCCCATATTTCTTCAAGCCTTGGGGCCTTCCAAGAAACCTTGTGCTCCATTCAAATTCAACGCTGGCTACTTAAAAGACCCGGACTATCTCAAACTTGTCTCGAATTTTTGGATTGCTCAACCCCCTCTCAGGGAGAAAAATAAAGCTGTTGACTTCTGTGGTCGTCTAAACAAGCTCAGAACACTTACTATAGACTGGTCAAAAAGGAAAAAAGTGAGGGATGAACAGACCCTGAAGGATTTAGAAGAACAGATTGCTTACCTTACTGATGATAAGGGGCTTGGGTACCTCTCAAGTGATACAAAGCTTCATTTAGTCAATCTGGAATCACAGAAAGCAAAGATCTTATTGGAAAAAGAAGAACTTTGGAGACTTAGAAGCGGAGCTATCTGGCTTCAAGCTGGTGATGGCAACACAAAGTTTTTCCATAACTTCGCCAATGGTAGAAAAGCTACAAATACCATCTGGCAGTTACCAAGAGATTGGGATGGTTGGGCCTCCACCCACCCCTAGTTAGCAAGGTTGGGTAATTCACATTTCAAAGAACTGTTCACAGCCCCCCTTGCCACCACTCTCCCTGAAATCATTAACCTGGCAGGACATTTCCCTAGATTTGTGGATCCAGATGACACAGAAGATATTTTAAAACCTGTCTCAATGGGGGAGCTAGAGAGCACCCTTAAATGGTTTAAGAGGGACAAGAGTCCAGGCCCAGATGGATGGCCTGTTGAATTTTACACAACATTTCTTGATATTTTGGGGCAAGATCTACTCGGGGTCATTGAAGAAAGCAGAATCCTAGGCCGTATCTATGCCCCACTAAATTCCACCTACCTTGATATGATCCCTAAAACTAACTCCCCTGATTCTTTCAATGACTTCCGGCCTATTTCTCTGTGCAATTGCCTTTATAAAATCATATCCAAAATCATCGCCAACCACTTAAAGCCCATCTTATCTAATCACATATCCCAGGAACAATTTGCATTTCTTCATCACAGACATATACAGGAAGCTATTGGCTCGGCCCAGGAAGCCCTACACTCAATTAAACTCAAGAAGCTCAAAGGACTGACTCTCAAAATAGATTTATCGAAAGCCTTTGACAAAGTCAGTTGGTTATACATAAGAATGATCCTCACCCATTTGGGCTTCCCCCTGGCTTTCTCGAACTGGATCATGGGATGCATATCCTCAGTATCTTTTGCTATCCTCATCAATGGTTCCGCCACTCCCTCCTTTCATGCTACAAGGGGCATAAGATAGGGATGCCCACTATCCCCTCTACTCTTTCTTCTGGTCATGGAAGGATTGAGTAGATTGATCGATTCTGAAAAACGAAGAGGGAGACTCAGGGGGTTAAAGATCACTGATAATTTCAACCTGACACATCTCCTCTTTGTGGATGACATTCTTATCTTCCTTAGTGGAAGTGTTCAGGACACTACAACCATGATTGAGATCCTAAATCTTTTCAGCAGTGCCACTGGGATGGATATCAATAGGGGAAAGTCTACCATCTCATCCTCAGAATGCTCCCAGTAGGAAATACAACTCGCACTTCAAAAATTCCCATTTCAAGTCAATGATATAAAGGATGGGCTGAAGTATCTAGGCTTTAGGCTCAAGCCTGATGGATACAAAATAGCAGACTGGAGCTGGCTTATCACCAAGGTAGAGAAAAGAATCAATATTTGGTGTCATAGGTTCCTATCCAGGGCTGGAAGATTGATTCTAATCAAATCAGTATTGGAAGCCACACCAGTCTATTGGATGTCTTTGGCTTGGATTCCAAAGGGGATCCTACACAGAATACAACAAGTTTGTTGCCATTTCCTTTGGAAGGGAAGAAAGGAGGGGAAACCATTTGCCTGGGTTAAGTGGAACAGAATCGCCACTCCCAAAAAATGGGGTGGTTTGGGACTTAAGCAACTCCCTGCTTTTGCACAAGCTTTGGCAGCAAAACAGGGTTGGCTATTACTTAAGCACAAAAGTCTCTGGTCGGAGGTTATTGCCCACAAATACATTTGGCCCATGCCCATCATTGAATGGATAAGACATCCCTCCTGGAGCAGGAAGGGCATCTCTGTCACATGGAGAGCTATCCTAAATACTTTACCCATTATAAAGGATGGACTCATATGGAAAATTGGAAATGGGGCTTCAGTCCGTATTGGGATAGATCCCTGGACCAGAAGTGGGAACACATATCAACTTCCACCTGAGCTAATAAATCATTTAAAGAGCAGAGGCATCAGCTATATTGAACAGATCGGCGATCAACAAAACTCTACTTTCCTTTCTCAAGCTTGGCTCTCGGGAGAGAACTGGAACATACCCTTTGAATGGGACTGGACATGGCAAAATTTCCCTCAAGCCCTCATAGAATCACATGTCAGACTAATTAATCAAGAGGATGAACTTATTTAGGGACACTCAAAAAAGGGCCAATACTCCTCTAAAAAGGGTTATGCCATCATTGTTGCTTGTTCAAAATCGGAAAGCTTAAAAAGTTGGTGGAAGCCTCTCTGGAAACTGAAAGCCCCCATGCGCACAAGACTCCTGACGTGGTGCATTCTTGAAAACAAAATTCCCTCTGGAACTAATCTTAGAAAGAGGGCTTTCACTGGTCCTACCTGGTGTGTTCTCTGCCATCAGGAGGAGGAAACGACACAGCATCTCTTCCTCTCGTGCCCCATTACAATTTCAATATGTACACAAGTTTGTACAACTCTAAACATAAACAAGAGTTGGCATGGAGAAGACTTATTGACTGCTTGGGACTCTTGGTGGGGAGAAGCAGCGGAATCAAAGACAAGAAACTTACCCCTTCTGGTCTCTTGGCATATCTGGCTGAAGCGAAATCTCATAATTTTTCAAGACAAACTAGTAATCTGGAATCTGGTCCCACCGAAAATCTACTCAGCATATGAGGAATTACCTGCAGAGGAAAATACCAACAGGCCCAGGATTATAAGACAGGAGCAGATTGACAAGTCAATACCTTGGGCCTATTTTGATGGGGCTGCTCAAGCCCATGGAAGTGGGGGTGGCATCATTTTCCATCTCACTGAAACACATTCCTTCTAGATTAGCATGGGATTAGGCCATGGAACAAATAATCATGCTGAATTGATTTCTCTTCGACATCTGATTTACCTTGCTATACATAAACAATGCAGGAAATTACAAATTTATGGGGACTCAAAGAATGTGATTGACTGGTTTAATAACACTGCCACTTGCAATGCTTACTCTCTGAGATCTATTATGGATGAAATTGTTTTTTTTTAACATATTTTGATCAGATTTCTTGCTCTCACATCTACAGGGAGAGAAATGAAAGAGCGGACAAGCTTTTGAAAGAAGTGACGAATCATCCTCTAGGAGATTGGTTGATTATAGAACACACACCAGCAAGAACATATCAGTACTTCCACATGCCATACATCGACAGGGAAATTCATAGGGGGAACACCCCTAATTTTATCAGAAATTTTTGCTTACAATTTTGTTTATAATACAGATTGATAAATCGATGTAAATATTTGATATTTACTTAATAGTCATCACCATCTGGATGACATTTTGGTTTCCTTTTTTGTTATGAAACCATCTCAAGAAAAGATAGAAAAGATAGATCAACGCCTTAGAATTCAGCCTCTTCGAGGGGGCAACCTCCTTTACATTACATAAATGAACAATTCTTGGATGATACAAATGACAAAACCTCCTTTCTATATATAGGAGTCTAAGGAGTCACAATATAATCCAACCGACCTAACAATAATAATATAAAGCCACAAAAATAACAATAGAGGGATTCTATGGGGCACATAAATAACAACATGGGGGTAATAGGGGCACAACAATATAAATAAGGGGTATAACTACAATAGTAATGGGGTAATCACTAGTATTATAGGGACCCAACATGCCCCTCTCCTTCAAAAAAGTGTTGTCCTCAACGCTTGAGTAGTTTTGGATACTTCTGCATAAAATTCTCATCCTCCCATGTGGAATCTTCAGCGGATAAGTTCTTCCACTTGATAAGATACTCTGAAATTGATCGATTTCGTAGCTGTCGAGTTCTTGTTTCTGTGACTGCTTCTGGTTCCAATATAATTTTTCCTTCCTCATCAAGTTCTGGCAATATTGTTTGAACTGGGAGCTTGTCGCCTATAACCTTCTTTAAACATGAAACATGGAAAACTGGGTGCAATCGAGAAGCTGCAGGAAGCTCCAATTTGTATGCCATAGTACCAATCTTTTGCAACACCTTGTACGGACCATAATACTTTGGTGATAATTTATTATCCTTCTTAGCTTGCTTTAGGGACATTTGCTTATATGGTTGTAGCCGTAGGAATACCCAATCACCTACATCAAAACTTCTTTCACTGCGATGTTGATCTGCCTGTTGTTTCATTCTATTTCGTGCCAACACGAGGTTATCCTTTAAGAGTTGGAGGACTTGTTGTTGATGTTCGATGTGATGTTCCACTGCCTGAACCTTAGAATTTTCTCTTAAATATGATGTGATGGATGGTGGTTGATACCCATAAAGTGCCATAAATGGGGTCATTTTTGTTGCTGTATGGAAGGAAGTGTTATACCACCATTCAGCCAGAGGCAACCATTTGACCCATTGTGTCTGTTTATCAGATACAAAGCAACGAAGATATCCTTCCAAACATTTGTTTACTATCTCAGTTTGCCCATCAGATTGAGGATGATAAGATGAGCTATGAGCTAACTGAGTACCAAGACAAGAAAATAATTCTGTCCAAAAATTTCCAGTGAAAATGGGATCTCTGTCACTTACAATAATCTTTGGGTTTCCATGTAGCTTTTGAATTGTTTCCATAAATGCAGTAGAAACTGTACTGGCTTTAAATGGATGTGATAATGCACAAAAGTGTGCATACTTGGTAAGTCTGTCAACTACCACCATGATGACACTCTTTCCCTCAGACTTGGGTAAACCTGTGATAAAATCCATTGAAACCTCCTCCCAACGTTGGCTTGGAATGGATAAAGGTTGTAATAGACCCGGTGTCTTAATTGTTTCAACTTTATTTTGTTGGCAAACCAAACATTCCGCCACAAACTTTTGAATATCTGATTTAAGGCCATCCCAAAAAAATTCCTTCTTAACCCTGTGGTAAGTTTTTAAAAATCCTGAGTGCCCTCCTAAGGGAGAAGTGTGCAATTCCATAAGAATCTTTTGTTTTAGCTGGGAATTCTTACAGAGGTATAAGCGATCTTTGTACCATAACGAATCATTTTTCCAGCTAAATGTATCAGACGTACTGGAATCTTGTTGTAGCTTTCGAATAAGTGCCCACACTTCTTCGTCATTCTTCCATTCCTCCCTTGCTTCGTTTATCCAATCTGGTTGGATAATAGAAATGGCGCACAACAATGCTTCCACATCCTCATCCTTTCTTGAGAGTGCATCTGCCACCACATTTTGCTTCCCTTTTTTGTAGATGATTTCAAAGTCATAACCCAACATCTTTGTGACCCACTTTTGTTGCTCTTCAGAGGATAATCTTTGTTCTAAAAAGTATTTAAGGCTATCATGATCCGTTTTTACCTTGAAGTGTCTTCCCATTAGGTAGGGTCGCCATTTCTTAAGTGCATGGAGTATTGCCAACATTTCCTTCTCATAAATAGCTTTGCTTAAAAACTTTCCCTTGATTGGACGACTTTCAAAAGCAATGGGTCTTTCATCTTGCATTAGAACAACACCAATTCCATTTCCTGAAGCATCACATTCCACAATAAAGGTTTTTGTGAAGTCCGGTGTAGCTAAGACCGGTGCTTGGCACATTGCCTCTTTAAGATGTTCAAAGGCCTTTGTTGCTTCCGAAGTCCATGAAAATGCATCTTTCTTCAATAATGTTGTTAGAGGTGCTGCTATTCTCCCATAATTCTTAACAAACTTGCGATAATACCCTGTCAACCCAAGAAATCCTCGCAGATGCTTTATGGATGTGGGGATTTTCCATTCCTTAATGGCTTTAATTTTGCTAGGGTCTACCTTAACTCCTTCATGAGATACAATATGACCCAAATATTCCACCTCCTGGACTCCAAAGAAACATTTGGATCTTTTTGCATATAATTGTTTCTCCTCCAATAGTTGTAGCACCCTGTCAACATGTTCAACATGATCCTTCCAAGACTTGCTGTAGATTAGTATATCATCAAAAAATACTAACACAAATTTTCTAAGGAATGGTTTGAAAATTGAATTCATCAAACCTTGAAATGTTGAAGGTGCATTGGTAAGGCCAAAAGGCATGACCAAAAATTCATAATGACCCTCATGAGTTCTAAATG